>CM042075.1:52001952-53238036 GCA_023509865.1 Trypoxylus dichotomus
AAACTCCTTTCCAACCTTATCGTATCCAAAAATGGAAACATTATTTGGTCAACTAGATCTCCGAATCGTGGGTCTTTCTTTCTTGAACTCAAGAATATGTCTGGCTACTGCAAACGCTAATGGAGTTAAAATTAGAAATTCAAGAAGAAGTTGCATATCTATACCGGATATATTATGCCGAGCAATGGAAGAGTATTATTAAAAAAGAATGGCATGTTCCACTCAACAGAAAACTGTAAAAATATTTGCGTTACAATAGAAACTTGATTTAAATAGAGAAGTGATAAATTTTCTGGCTTCATTGACAAGCCTTGTATATGATGCATGCATTTAAAACAGACAAAATACTGGATAGCGCTTTTAACAGTATAACAATCCGATGTTTTTTCGTATAATGTATGTATGTGTGAATTGTAAACAAGTGTTGGAGAATATTTAAAAATATCACTACTCAACTAGGGCCGTACTAATGCCAACCAATATCAAACTAGTTAGTAAATTACTGCGAACAATAAATATTTTTTGTTTGAATTGGAAATTGAACTCCTATGAACATGAAGGTGCACATACTGCTTGGCGTTGCCAACAATTGTCAACGCTCCTGCATTAGAAAGTTGTCATTTTTTAACATTTGAATATTAAATAAAATATTGAGGCATATTTCTAACATGATCTTGACTATCAAATAAGTGTATCAGAATTGATTAATGTTTTTTGTGTTGACCGTTCTAGGCGGGTCTCAATTCAAATAGACGATATTGTTTAAATATACCCATTTATTTACTAATTCAACTAATATAAAAATAATAAACAACATAACATAAATAAAAGCACCAAGATAATGTTCAACGACTCACTCACATTTGGCGGCGGGACCCACTTACCGTATCATCAGATGTAGATATTTATTCGAAACTTTAGTGCATTGTGTTATATTGCATTTGATAAATAAATTAATTAATTTGTTGCAATGCGTGGCTGGAAAATAATCCTACAAGGTATGTTTCGTATATTGTACAATAAAATGTGAGCTGATCTATTACGTCTTACAGATATTTATGTAGTATACCTGCAATGCTGTATAAAATGATAAGGACACAAGATAGGATTGATAATTTATATTAGAGATAGTGTAGATTCCTTGTTATATACAGGTTTTATGGATGTAAATGAAGAAGACAATTTTAGACCATTTTTGCGCCATAAACAATCTTTGACAAATGTGTATCTTTGATAAAAGAACTTTAATAAAAGGCTAGAATTAGTGGTTATGTTTTACTAAAGGTTTAATAGGTTAGAGATTTTTAGAAGAAAACTCTAAAACTAAATCGTATAAAATATTTCATAAGAGATCTTTTATAGCACAATATCTCGTGCTTTTCAACGATATCACTGCAAATATTTGTGACTCATAACATACGAAATTACCTGCATTTAATATCGGGTATTATCCATGATATGCAATAAAACTGCAATCTTTCGCTTTTATGTAGCTTTTACGCAGTGAGGTATATCCATAAGTAATATAATCGCGAAATAGCGGTAAGATTATAGCGCTTTAAGTTTTGTTGCGTACGTTTTATCGAACTGAGCATATTTTCGTACTTACGATTTTTTAAAATCTGAAAACATGCCTGTTTTGTGCTGATTTCTATCGTAAAAATTTAATTTTATGTTCATCGTATTCTCAGCATTACTAATTTAAAAAGTGGGTATCAATTTCTTATATACTGCCTCCGTACTTTGAATATCTTAGCATAGCATGGCGGTATCGTTTTGAGCTTCTTTAGTGCGAATTTCTGAGACTTGGACTCTTGACTTGAATTTGACTATGTTGTTGTTTGTACCCATCTATTGGTTTGCGTCAAAGGTTTTACTTTGGATCCGTTGTTCTCTTGATAATCGAGCTTAAGGAGTTCACATTATCTGCATACTTTCGTTCACTATGTCTTAATTCTTGCCGCAAAAAATTCATGTTGGGTCCCTCTTACTGTCGAGATTGGTGTGTGGTGGAGATTGATACGTCGCGGTCCACGCTATCAATTCTTTGATTGGTAACGTCTTGTGCGCGTCTTATACCGATTTGTACTGCAAAAATTTCGTTTTGTGTTTAGCTCAACTCTGAAATATTCGAAATTGATGTGTGGTGCTGGCTGATACATTGCAATTAGTGCACAAGCTCTTCAATTTTTGAAAATTTGATAACGACAAGTTACTTAGCTGTTTAACAAAATCACTGGTAACACATTAGATCACTAATTACGTAATTTAATCTTTGTAATTTTTTTTTCTGTTATCAATGGAAATCTAGTTTAAAAATGAAAGTTCTTTAATATTATAATAATAAACCCTTTATTGAAAAATAGAGAGTGAAAATATGGAAACAAATACAAAATTATGTGTACGTATATGCTATTATACAATTTTGGAGCTTTGAAATGCAGTTTCTCAATAAAGACAAACTGCACTCAAGGGTGTCTCACATTATTTTGTTCGCGTTGACAAGAAGAAGAATTCTGATGTCTTTACCTTTTCGAAATAATTCTTTTTAAGGAACATTTACACGTTAGACTTCCATACACCGGGTGATTCATTTAACCTGGAATTTATATCTCGAAAAATACGCATCATACAGAAAAGTTTGGGTTTCGGGGTGCTTGATTAATGTGAGTGTCCTTGCCCCTCATTGTTCAAGCAAATGTTCAAAATTGTGACCTTGAAGGACAATACATTCGTCGATCCCAGTTTCAAATGACCATACACAACTGAAAAGTACGTCTTTAGTAGTATGGGGGCACGCATTCCTCATTCGTTCAATCATACCCTTACGACTTGCCGGTACTTCTTGGTATTCTTTGTCTTTCAGGTATCCCCATAAAAAATCTGATTTTCCAAACACTGTTTTGGGACAATTTGGAATCGCCAGCTATTTCTCGTCTACTGACGTGGGAATTATAAGCCACTGTGGCTAATACAGCAATTGCATTATCTTCTCCAGTTACTGTCTTTTCACAGATACCTTTTTTTAGGTTGAATGCTTCCTTTGGCAGTAAACTCTTTGACAGTACGGTAAAACGAAGTGTGTTGTCGCGGCTTCTTCAGAAAACGCTGAGTATAGGTTGACAACATTATCAGGGTTGCTACCAGATTCTCCATAAATAAGAACCATTGCAATTTTCTCATGTACGGTAAACACGTCAATTTTCGCAGTGAGTAACACAGTATGTTAATTCTCACAAAATTCCGAATGTAAAGAGACTATTGTTTGATGTTTGTCAGAGACATATAAGTATTAAACATAGGAAGTTTGATAAAGAGTGTGAAATCTTAAATAACAATCAGTAAACGTTAAAAAACTTTTGCGATTACAGCGCAAATTCAAAAAAAAAGTTCCTTAACAAATTATACGTAGCTTTTGACGTAAAATCTGAATCTGCGATGAAGAAAGGGGGGTTCCGCTTTAAGATTTCAAATTTGCCCCCTGCTATGCTAATAGGAGGTGTGGGGGTGGAGGTAATTTAGTACTAATGGATGCCCACGACGAAGATATTAAAATTTCGATGCGGAAAAGTTTCGGTACGATGCGTATTTTTCCAGGTTAAAAGAATCACTTGGTCAATCTATGATCTAACCCAACGAATCTATTTCATCGCATTAACCTAAGCTAGGCACTTTATGCATGTTAGCTTTGAATAACGGGTAATGTAACTAGTGATATAATCATAACATAACTTATGTGTGAAACACAGTATATTACATTTTCGGTACTATGCACGAGTAAGATGATAAATTTTAGGCGGTTTAGTTCTTTATCGCGGCTGACTTTCAAAACATTTTTAAAGACTTTGTTGACAGTTCTATAGTAAAGAGTCTTGTGAATTTGATCGTATTATAATACCGTTAGTTTACTATAGACGGACATCTCTATCATGAATATTTAATGCCATAAAATTAAGATTTTTCCATTTTTACTCAATTAAATGATCAATAACCTTTTAACTCTTCTCGTATGGGTAGACAAAATTTCTTGGGCTACACTCTAAATGAAATGATGTGTGATGGAACGTGATAAAATTACGGAATAAATTCATTAAATTTCAAGCAATTTGTTTTAGGAGAAAATTTTATCGACAGGCCAATTTGATTCTTTTAAATATATTTTTCTTTCATAAATTTTAAGTTGTCCTCACTTTTGACTTTTAAGCAATTACGTCTTCAATTTCTAGTGTGCTTTTCGTAATTACGGTACTTTCAACATACACAATAATAAGGGAATATTTATTTCAAATCCAGTATACAAATGTATCTGCCTGAAGCAAGGAAAAAATATATTCATTGTATGTAAAAAATGAAATAAACAACAAACAGATGTTGTACCGACCATATGTAGTATATTTGATGATAAGAGCAATCATTGAAGACCTGCTACGTGCACTAGGGCACTCAAGTGACAAAGTACGAGAACACATGAACATCTAGAAACAAGTTTCACCAAAATTTATAAATTCATCGATGCTGTAACAACTAATTTGCATCAGATACTTCTGTACTTCGGCTTAAATGTATAATTGTATAATTACTCTATTCACAGACTTTAAATATTCTCCGTATCTACAATGTAGACCCCCCGTGCATTATACCACATCGAACAAGAGACAAAAAAATTAGCATAACGAAATGTTTTAAGAACATTCAAGGAACAAATTTCTTTTAGATTTCTACGTGCACAACAAACTGATCCCAATCTTCGTATCAAGCAATCAACATGATGCTCCCACCTGAGATTATTATTATCAATTACTATAAAGTTTAGTAGATTTGACAATAGCAACATTGTGAAAGGTAAAGATACCTATGGCATTAAATATAACATTTCGGAAAAAGATACAGATAATTTCATCGTTATTACAAGCCTCCTAACCATTTACAAATGGCCTCAGGCACAAAACATCCCTTTTGAAAAAGCTCAGCATAGGTTTGCGCATTTATCAAAATATTAATATCATCAACATAATTAACAATATAGCAATAATTAAAAGAGTACCTAACGTTATCAATTAAATCATTAATGTATCGTAAATCATAAATAAATTCGGGCCAAGGATAGAACCTTGGGGAACACCAACATCAATATTCAGAATAACAACAATTACGTGCGATCTTATCGATTCTCTTAATACTTGCACTTTTTAATTTATATAATAAGTAATCATGGCTTTGAATAAGTCGATAAATAATTTTAATACTGGATTGTGATTATTATTATTAATAACTAATTATTCACAATTTTTCTTGTTTAAAAAAAGAGTCCCTTCAACAACACTTGCAGAGGAGACGTAAACTTCACTATCGTTTGTCATATATATCGCTTTTCGTAAACATATTTCTTATATAAATAAATATTTCAAAATTCCATCATTAAAAGACGTTTAATATACAGTACTCACACATTTCAAATACATTGTATGAATATGCATTATTCCGAAATTGTACTCATAATCTTCGAAATTTCTCGTACGACAAAAGGATGGCACGACTGGCAGCAATTTCCTTTACAATGTCACACATATCTGGTACGTGTGTGTGTACTGCATGGCCTACTATACAGGCGAACAGATGCGTTGCCATGGATATAAAACAAAAGAAGAACAGACAGATGAAGATCGAGTCCAAAGTGAGATATGTTGACATCTTTCCTCCTGAGAAAGAATAGGTTTTTTTTTTTCTCATATAACTCCGTAAATTTATAAATATCTTCGTATTATATCTAATAATAAAGTGTATCAGCTGATACTACATACAAAATTTGGAAGTTCCGGACATTTACGTTGGAAGCCGAAGGCCAGTCCATCCTAAAGGCGAGCCGGTGAGTACGATTTCAAAGGCTATAGACGTCGAATCTTCTTAAGTTTTTCAAAATTATTTCTATCTTTCGATCTCATATTCCATTTCGTAAATTAATTAGAATATTTCAAATTTAGCTAGTCAGGGATTGCTTTAGGTTTTCTGTAAAAACATTTTCTTTTGTAAAAAAGCGGTATATATGGATATATTTTTTTTATTGGTCAATATATTTGTTTTTTTTAACTTTACATTTGGTATTTTAATTTAGAAAACATTTTCGCTTAATTCAAAACAAATAAGTCCAAATTTTAATTCAAAGAACCCAGTTAAAAATTTTAACGAACCTGAGATTTTCCACCACAATACGTTCAGTACAAAAATTCAAAAAGTAAAATAAGTTACTCTCATTAGTGGTTTCTGGACAGTTAAGTAATTTAATGCAGGTGATGATGTCATTGATGTTTACCGGTCCTTTAGACTCTGAATAACATTTTCATACTGGTAAATGTTATCTGTCATTGTTTCGCAAAAACTGTTTCTTCGTATATCATCGCCAGCTACTATTTCTTCAGAAAATGCATATACTGAGTTGTCATTCAGACGAACCATTTCTTCTTGTATTAAAAGTATTTTCCTCTTCTATCAACAACTACTTACTTTGTAGGTTCTGTGCGTACATATTCTAATATATCTTTTTTCATGTTTTGCAACATAGGCTGTGGTATCAAACTTTGCCACAATTCTTAATATTCTTGCAGGGTTGAGGACGGAAGGGTTGGGTTAGCAATCTGAGAACATGTCTTAAACTGAGCTTTGAATCATTATACCATTTGCATAACTGAGCTTTTTGTCAATTGTGGTCGCGTTTTTCGCCTTAAATTAGATGCTTTGATATATTACTATTACAAATACTTGCAATAATAGCAAGTCTATGATGCTGTATACAGTACAAAGTAAAATGGAACTAAGATTCTGGACCCAAGATGTACCAAATACGTTGGTGCATGTGCTACTATGATGTTAGTTTTACGATTAATTTAAATAAAGAACCTTTTTAATGGATGTACAGAATTCGCCAGTGAAGTAGGAAAATTTAAAAACTGTGTTATTCCCTTAACATTTGTATAGGGCCGCTGAATTTGACATTTTGTGTGTTGCCAGGAACACATGGTATTTTCAGTATAAAGTCATCCTATGAAAATTGCTACTCCACAACAACCATACCAAGATTTTTCCACCGTCAGCTCAATATTCCGTGTCATAGGCTGGTACTACCTGTCAATGCAATTAATTTGTGGTTTAAATAGTTTCAGAAAGCGGGCTATACATGTAACATAAAGGAAGCAGTGTTAGAACGCTAGAAAACGGGCATGTTATGGTACTTCGTCAAATTTTCACCACTATAAAATTCAAACTGTTCGGGAATCAACATATGCTAATTTAATTGCTCGTATGAATTTTTGTCAAAGCATTGAAAAGGTAATCCATATGTTCACGTGAAATGAGGCCGATTTTCACCCGAATAAATAGATATATAAGCAAAATTGTCAATATAGGAGGACTGAAGACCCACTTAAGTTACATGAGAAACAGCTGCATAGTCCAATGGTCGTAGCGTGATGAGCAGTTCCGTCATTATTGGACTATTACCTTTGGAGATGATCGAGAAAATACTACAACCATTACTGCAGCGAGTTGGTGTCACAACATTCTTGAAGCAAGAATTGGTTCGATTTCGACAAAATACGCGTTTCCAGCACGATGGTGCTGTAAACTATGCTGCTCGATAGTCAAAGAAAACTCCTTTCCAACCTTATCGTATCCAAAAATGGAAACATTATTTGGTCAACTAGATCTCCGAATCGTGGGTCTTTCTTTCTTGAACTCAAGAATATGTCTGGCTACCGCAAACGCTAATGGAGTTAAAATTAGAAATTCAAGAAGAAGTTGCATATCTATACCGGATATATTATGCCGAGCAATGGAAGAAGTATTATTAAAAAAGAATGGCATGTTCCACTCAACAGAAAACTGTAAAAATATTTGCGTTACAATAGAAACTTGATTTAAATAGAGGAATGATAAATTTTCTGGCTTCATTGACAAGGCTTGTATATGATGCATAAATTTAAAACAGACAAAATACTGGATAGCGCTTTTAACAGTATAACAATCCGATGTTTTTTCGTATAATGTATGTATGTGTGAATTGTTAACAAGTGTTGGAGAATATTTAAAAATATCACTACTCAACTAGGGCCGTACTAATGCCAACCAATATCAAACTAGTTAGTAAATTACTGCGAACAATAAATATTTTTTGTTTGAATTGGAAATTGAACTCCTATGAACATGAAGGTGCATATACTGCTTGACGTTGCCAACAATTGTCAACGCTGCTGCGAACAAAGATTACATTAGAGAGTTGTCATTTTTTAACATTTGAATATTAAATAAAATATTGAGGCATATTTCTAACATGATCTTGACTATCAAATAAGTGTATCAGAATTGATCAATGTTTTTTGTGTTGACCGTTCTGGGCGGGTCTCAATTCAAACAGACGATATTGTTTAAATATACCCATTTATTTACTAATTCAACTAATTTAAAAATAATAAACAACATAACATAAATAAAAGCACCAAGATCATGTTCGTTAAACGACTCACTCACATTTGGCGGCGGGACCCACTTACCGTATCATCAGATGTAGATATTTATTGGAAACCTTAGTGCATTGTGTTATATTGCACTTGATAATTAAATTAATTAATTTGTTGCAATGCGTGGCTGGAAAATAATCATACAAGGTATGTTTCGTATATTGTACAATAAAATGTGAACTGATTTATTACGTCTTACAGATATTTATGTAGTATATCTCACACCTTTATCAACATTAAAAAACAGTAGTGTTACCTGCAATGCTGTATAAAATGATAAGGACACAAGATAGGATTGATAATTTTATTAGGGATAGTGTAGATTCCTTGTTATATACAGGTTTTATGGATGTAAATGAAGAAGACAATTTTAGACCATTTTTGCGCCATAAACGATCTTTGACAAAGGTGTATCTTTGATAAAAGAACTTTAATAAAAGGCTAGAATTAGTAGTTATGTTTTACTAAAGGTTTAATAGGTTTAGTTGAGATTTTTAGAAGAAAACTCTAAAACTAAATCGTATAAAATATTTCATAAGAGATCTTTTATAGCACAATATCTCGTGCTTTTCAACGATATCACTGCAAATATTTGTGACTCATAACATACGAAATTACCTGCATTTAATATCGGGTATTATGCATGATATGCAATAAAACTGCAATCCTTCGCTTTTATGTAGCTTTTACGCAGTGAGGTATATCCATAAGTAATATAATCGCGAAATAGCGGTAAGATTATAGCGCTTTAAGTTTTGTTGCGTACGTTTTATCGAACTGAGCATATTTTCGTACTTACGATTTTTTAAAATCTGAAAATATGCCTGTTTTGTGCTGATTTCTATCGTAAAAATTTAATTTTATGTTCATCGTATTCTCAGCATTACTAATTTAAAAAGTGGGTGTCAATTTCTTATATACTGCCTCCGTACTTTGAATATCTTAGCATAGCATGGCGCTATCGTTTTGAGCTTCTTTAGTGCGAATTTCTGAGACTTGGACTCTTGACTTGAATTTGACTATGTTGTTGTTTGTACCCGTCTATTGGTTTGCGTCAAAGGTTTTACTTTGGGTCCGTTTTTCTCTTGATAATCGAGCTTAAGGAGTTCACATTATCTGCATACTTTCGTTCACTATGTCTTAATTCTTGCCGCAAAAAATTCATGTTGTGTCCCTCTTACTGTGGATATTGGTGTGTGGTGGAGATTGATACGTCGCGGTCCACGCTATCAATTCTTTGATTGGTAACGGTAACGTCTTGTGCGCGTCTTATACAGATTTGTACTGCAAAAATTTCGTTTTGTGTTTAGCTCAACTCTGAAATATTCGAAATTGATGTGTGGTGCTGGCTGATACATTGCAATTAGTGCACGAGCTCTTCATTTTTTGAAAATTTGATAACGACAAGTTACTTAGCTGTTTAACAAAATCACTGGTAACACATTAGATCACTAATTACGTAATTTAATCTTTGTAATTTTTTTTCTGTTATCAATGGAAATCTAGTTTAAAAATGAAAGTTCTTTAATATTATAATAATAAACCCTTTATTGAAAAACAGAGAGTGAAAATATGGAAACAAATACAAAATTATGTGTACACATATGCTATTATACCATTTTGGAGTTTTGAAATGCAGTTTCTCAATAAAGACAAACTGCACTCAAGGGTGTCTCACATTATTTTGTTCGCGTTGACAAGAAGAAGAATTCTGATGTCTTTACCTTTTCGAAATAATTCTTTTTAAGGAACATTTACACGTTAGACTTCCATACACCGGGTGATTCATTTAACCTGGAATTTATATCTCGAAAAATACGCATCATACAGAAAAGTTTGGGTTTCTGCGTGCTTGGTTAACGTGAGTGTCCTTGCCCCTCATTGTTCAAGCAAATGTTCAAAATTGTGACCTTGAAGGACAATACATTCGTCGATCCCAGTTTCAAATGACCATACACAACTGAAAAGTACGTCTTTAGTAGTATGGGGGCACGCATTCCTCATTCGTTCAATCATACCCTTACGACTTGCCGGTACTTCTTGGTATTCTTTGTCTTTCAGGTATCCCCATAAAAAATCTGATTTTCCAAACACTGTTTTGGGACAATTTGGAATCGCCAGCTATTTCTCGTCTACTGACGTGGGAATTATAAGCCACTGTGGCTAATACAGCAATTGCATTATCTTCTCCAGTTACTGTCTTTTCACAGATACCTTTTTTTAGGTTGAATGCTTCCTTTGGCAGTAAACTCTTTGACAGTACGGTAAAACGAAGTGTGTTGTCGCGGCTTCTTCAGAAAACGCTGAGTATAGGTTGACAACATTATCAGGGTTGCTACCAGATTCTCCATAAATAAGAACCATTGCAATTTTCTCATGTACGGTAAACACGTCAATTTTCGCAGTGAGTAACACAGTATGTTAATTCTCACAAAATTCCGAATGTAAAGAGACTATTGTTTGATGTTTGTCAGAGACATATAAGTATTAAACCTAGGAAGTTTGATAAAGAGTGTGAAATCTTAAATAACAATCAGTAAACGTTAAACAACTTTTGCGATTACAGCGCCATCTATAGCAAATTCAAAAAAAAAGTTCCTTAACAAATTATACGTAGCATTTGACGTAAAATCTGAATCTGCGATGAAGAAAGGGAGGTTCCGCTTTAAGATTTCAAATTTGCCGCCTGCTATGCTAATAGGAGGTGTGAGGGTGGAGGTAATTTAGTACTAATGGATGCCCACGACGGAGATATTAAAATTTCGATGCGGCAAAGTTTCGGTACGATGCATATTTTTCCAGGTTAAATGAATCACTTGGTCAATCTATGATCTGACCCAACGAATCTATTTCATCGCATTAACCTAAGCTAGGTACTTTATGCATGTCAACTTTGAATAACGATGGGTAATGTAACTAGTGATATAATCATAATATAACATGTGTGAAACACAGTATATTACATTTTTGGTACTATGCACGAGTAAGATGATAAATTTTAGGCGGTTTAGTTCTTTATCGCGGCTGACTTTCAAAACATTTTTAAAGACTTTGTTGACAGTTCTATAGTAAAGAGTTTTGTGAATTTGATCGTATTATAATAGCGTTAGTTTACTATAGATGGACATCTCTATCTTGAATATTTAATGCCATAAAATTAAGATTTTTCCATTTTTACTCAATTAAATGATCAATAACCTTTTAACTCTTCTCGTATGGGTAGACAAAATTTCTTGGGCTACACTCTAAATGAAATGATGTGTGATGGAACGGAATATTTTGCAGAGAGCGATCAGTCAGGGCTATGAAATATATTCACATACTTTTTAAAATGTCCTACAGAAAGCGAAACTAATTTTATTACAAAGGGATATATTATTTGCCAAAAATATTATATTATAACTGAAATCCATTGCATTGTGTCAGTAATAACTTTAAGATATACTATTATATTGTAGTATCGCTCACTATTCGTAGCTGGCATTACGATGGTTAATTTGCATTATTAATTGGGGGTAAATGGTTACGAACATTAATAGTGTTTGGTATTGGAATATCTTTCAGGAAATACACTTAATTTCTCAAAACCAACATCTTTTCTTTTAAAATCAAGTAATTATTCTTACTAGACTTAAAATCTTGGAGGGCTACCGCCGGTCTGCGAACGGTCAAATGACTATTCCTGATGTCAATACATGATACTCATATGAGCATGGTATTACTAAATGAAATTTTACATACTGCGCGTGACAAAATTACGGAATAAATTCATTAAATTTCAAGCAATTTGTTTTAGGAGAAAATTTTATCGACAAGCCAATTTGATTCTTTTAAATATATTTTTCTTTCATAAATTTTTGACTTTTAAGCAATTACGTCTTCAATAAGTTTTTAAGCAACAACTTTCAATCTCACCAACATAAGATCGCTGTGAATACAGCTTTTCTCATGATAGTGGTGAAATCATTCACGAGAAAGACAATGTGAAGAGACAGAAAACACTAACACACGGACATGTTTTTACCTACCCGGTGTCATCAGCGTAGTTTCGAGCGGTTTTTTTTTGCTAGACACATTGCAATTCCCTCTCTGCTGCTATCGCCAATTCTAACCCTACAATTCAAATAATTATTCTTGGCGCTAACTAGTGCCAAAAGAATGAACCACTTGTCTGCTAAAGACAGACAGAGCGAAAAGAAGCGTTCTTATCTTGATGTTATTTTCTAGGCATTCTTTTAGAAGTCTTTTAACCTTCAATCTTTTTATTTTTATTGATCATTTAATTGTTTAAATACTACCACCGAAAATTTTTAATACTTCACCTGAGGAAAACAAAAATTTTATTAATAACGAAAGCAAAGCCTCGTATCAAAGCAAAAGCAAGTTGTTATTCAAGAAATAATGATATGAACGTTTCCTTTAAATCAAAAGATCTGGGAAGTGGATCGATAGGAGGACTAATAGACTGAATAGAATTTGTTCCTATGGAGGTATCTAAGATCAAAAATTGATATTGATTTACCACAAAATAAGTCGAATTAGTCCTGCCGTCATTCGTAATGTACAAAGAAAATATGCGTTGTTCTTATATCAAAGTACTTCCTTAAAGTTTCATCGAAATCTGAATTGTCGAGTTGCCAGTGTTTCCCTATACACGCAACCTTTAAAGTGGATTTTAAATTAACTCTACCAAATCATTACATACTACTAGAACGTTCTAGCAATATAATCACTTTTCACAGGCAACGTTACTAATATCGTCCAAGATAATCGATTTTGCGCTAACTTATAGCCTAATAATAGCGTAAGTTAGATAGGTAACTTGCGGCGTATGGTCCCTCTGTATTTTCTAATCAGTGCTCGGTCAGCCGCTCAATGGCATACTTTCAATAACTAACTAACTTACGAGGCCTAATGGAATCGGGGAAGTTGATGTCCTCAACACGATCATCAACATGAACGAGAAGTATGGAAAGGGTCGTAGCTTAGGCTGCGGTACTATAGCGTCGGCCGCCGTTGGTCCATAAGGGCGTGTAATTTCCTGAAGGCAATACCGCGAAGATTAGTGGGCGAGAAGCCGAGTCAATTTGTTGTCGTATCTCGAGCTTTCGCTGCCTTCTCAACTAGTTGGTCAGTGTGTTTAATTAGGGACTAGCGACTGCTGTATGCGAGTACATATTGATCTTATAGTTTATGGTTTGGTTTGTTGAATTTAGTGTATTACTTCGTTACTTTTTTAACTTGTGTGTCATTTATTCATGCACATTCTCTAAACAAGGAATAAAATCTTTGGATTATATCACGACTTTTTCGTATGTTGGAAAGAAGATTAGCGTATAAACTACGAAATCTACTATACATCAGAGCCTATACATGATTATGTTACAGTGCTACTTATACCGCCAAAGATGTGCAGTCTTTTAGCGAAGGGAATTAGGAAAAAATTCCCATTACATTTGCTAATAAGTTTGCAGGTATAATCTGGTGTAACGTGAAATTAAAGATATTTTTGAAAAACTCACCTTTATCTATACGTGTAATATGTGATCGTTCTAAATGGTCCTGGATACATTATGATAAATTGGCACTATTCTCTTCTGTCGGTATTCTTTGTTTTGCTATTAAACCTGACAACACTTTCTGATTGATAGAATTCCAGTTAAACATAATATAACTCCTATAATAATGTGTAGTAAAATAATTGGCTAGTTAACAATAGACAGCAGTTTGTATTTATGTACACTACTATCCACAACGTTGCAAGCAGTAACGGATTTTACAAAAAGTTAAAGATAGAGTAAAACTTTATTGCGATTATTAATAAATTTATACTACATAAGTGACTGTCGTTCAATGAAAGGAATTTAATTCAACATAATAATATTTACCCATTATTTACATGGTAAGTTTATTTTCGTTGATGTAACATCCTTTGGATTTGATAACAGCTGCACAAATTTTAGGCATTCTTCGAAGTAATTTTTCCAGATACTCCGTGTCATTTGTTGCCATCCGTTCTGTAAATATTCCCATAAGGTGTTCCAGGTTGTTGCTGTCTAGTTCTTCGATCAAGTTCATTACAGAGCCCTATGGGAGATAAATCCGGACTTGGAGGAGGTGAAACAAATACTTTTAGTTCATTTCTTACTTCTTACAGTTTCGAGCCATATGTTTTGGGTTATTTCCTTACTGGAACACAAACGGGTCACCAACAAGACGGCTTCCACACGGAATAACATGATTTTGCAAAATATCAAAATACCATTCTTTCTGCATTGTATCACTAATTTTCACTAAATTATCTGTAGCTACTTCAGCAAAATAACCGCAAACCATAACACTACCACCTCCATGTTTGACGGACGGCACTAAGGAGGCTTCCCTAGCTCTTTTCCTTGGTCGTTGACGAACAAAAACTCCTCCGCTGCGTACCGAATAACTGAAATTTGGACTCGTCGTCCATAAGATTGCGTTCCAATCATTCAGTCACCAGTTTGCATGCTCGTTTGCCTCTTTATGCACTGGTTTTAAAACGCGTTCTTTTGCGTTCTTCTTTAAAAAGCGGTTCTTTTGCGGCCGATACATATCTTTAAAAACTTGCTGCCAATAATCGCCTCTTGACGGTGGCAAAGAAACATTTGTTCGTCGTTGTGTATTAACTCGCGTTGCGATAGTCCGTGCCATTAGACGTCGATCTCCTTTCGAAGTCGTTGCTATAAATCTATCTTCATCCGCGGCCGCTCTCTTCGTCTTCTATCGAGATTTTGTCCTGTCTCTCTTCTCCAGGCTAATGTGTAATTCACACTTTTCGCTGAAATTCCTAACCGCAGAGCGATTTTTCTGTCCTTCGCCGCGAAGAGTATAAATATTACTACGTTGTTCTATAGTCAAGTGTCTGCATTTGGGGATTTTTACGCTCATTACTTTACCACATTGTTACAATTGCGCACTGATTTCAAAGAACTAATTCCGCACAGGCAAGCGATAAGACATTAAGCATTAATACGTTTACCATATGCACTAAACTATTGGACTGAAAGTAATTACTGCAGCCATCCTACCCCATCCCCGTTAAATAATAGTCATATTTTTGGGAAAGGACAATAAAATCTATTCGGGTGAAATTTGTACTTAAATGTTAGGACCTTACGGATTACGAACAACAATTTTATGTTTACACACAATAATTTATAATAGGGATTAACCACTTCACGAAATGTCTATCAATTGTATTATTTTAAAACAATTTCACCTTACTTCTAAATTTATTGAAGGTAGTGTATATATATTGGTGTTAATGATTCTGTACGATATCCTCATTCGAAAATAGAAAACCGGAATTATGCGAGAATTCTTGGGCTGACAACATTACATTGCATTGGAATGCAATGGGGGGAAACTATTGATAGTAAACTACAATGTTGCTACTTGCTGAAAGCTTCCATGGTTTCTTTGACATAATAATAACTTTAAATTATATGCTAAAATATATTGAATGGTGATAATTTCCGCATTATTCTTTTGCTAATACAATATTCCGATTAGAATTACATTAATAATTCAAAACACATATTTGTACACGGCTTCCGATACAAGAAATTAGATTCTAATACGAATTGCTTATTAGATCGTATTAGAAAAAGAATATTTATAATTACAGCAAGTTGGGGGGTTCCTCATCTTGTTAAACTTAAAAAATAGCTTATCAGATACAAATAGTAATATTAGTTGTGCGACAAACAAATGTATTTCGATAACAAACCATTAAAAATAGGCGACAATATTTATGGATCGGAAGTCCAATAACTTTTCGAACACTGACATCTCGAAGCAATTCCAGAAATTACCTGAGCTCGCAAATTGCCTCTAAATTTTCAATGAATAATGAACGACGATTGTTACAGCGCAATTGTGTAGATTCGTTTTAATTTATAGCGTGGTAAAGTATAAATAGCAATTAAAATTAAAACGTCTGATCGAAGAAATGATCGAATTTACAGCGATAGATTCTTTTAAATTAAACCATCTGACAGAAATAGTTGAAAACGTTAAATGTTCCATAAAATTGTATGAAGTATTGTTTTGGTGAGATTGTAAATTGATTCCAAAAAAACCTTTGCTGTATGTTACTTCCTTTTTAGGCTATCTGGAATACCTGCGTAAGAATGATAGTAAAACAAATATGACACAATTTCTATTTTTATCACAATTTCTCTTGAATTAGAATTAATAATAAAAGATTTCATGAGGGATGTGATGATGTATGTATCTGCTGTTGTGATAAACTCTTCAATCATATTATTAGTAGTATTGTAAATTTGATATATCTTATTTTCTTCTTCTACAACATATTTGACACAGTGTCCTTATACTTTACTATAGACTCACAATATTGAGTTCCTCACCAAGTAATCTTTTCACTTTGGATATTTTTAAAGGTTTGTTATTAGCAGCGACGTGACATATCACTTGTGACAATATGAGCTCATTGAAGTGCAGGTTACAGTGGTATGAACGCAATCTTAAAATTGTGCGACCACGTCCTACACTGTATTTTTTTGCAAGTCCAAGTAACTCAATCTTTAATAAAGTATGAGCTACAATTCCTTTTGCAAGAAGGCATTCAATCAACCATTGCTTTCTTTAGGTAACAGTAGGACATTTTTCGCTTCTGACTAAATAGTATGAAATACTGTCCATGATAATAACAGAGTTTGGTTTAAGGTATTACATTTCTCATCGACTAAGTGAACACTAACCTGTTCATATCTTTATGGTAATTTCCTTTCTTTTTCAATATGAAGAAGAGGAAAATTTCATCATTCATAGTATACCTTCTTATAGTACCGATCTATTTTACAGTATTCCACACTATTTTCTCACTTAGACTTAAAATTGTCCTGCTTAAGCGTCAGATACAAATTATAGGCAATTAACCTTTGTTTACTGATAATATGTTTTCTTTGAGGACTTTTTCTCTGTCGGATGAACTACCTCTTCACTAGCCATATCTAAACTGTTGCAACAGATACTATGCTATCAGTGTTGTTGTATTTAGCAACTGAAATATTTTTATAAAGATGCCGAGGAAAATATAGATGCCACATACCGAACGCCGTTAAATGAAGACAAACATATTGCTTCTATGCCACTT
The DNA here is from genome assembly GCA_023509865.1 of Trypoxylus dichotomus. NCBI lineage: Eukaryota > Metazoa > Arthropoda > Insecta > Coleoptera > Scarabaeidae > Trypoxylus > Trypoxylus dichotomus. The sequence goes on from CM042075.1 coordinate 52,019,617, forward strand.
AGTACAGTGCATCAATAGTAACTACAATCGATCATACTCCACTGTCTAATACGTTAGATACGACAACTGTGCGTATTGTGATTGCTTGCAGGTCCTAATTAAATTATTATGATTGTTGTATAATTAATGGACAGTATCTTCAAATATTCAATACTGTTAAAGTAGAATTCTAAAGTGAACAATTTTTGCAAATTTGTTTATAAAAATGTCGATAATATTGGTTTTATTTAACCTAATTTCGTTTAAGAAGTAAAATATTTTTCGTAATTTCACCTTGTCTGTCAGCAAATCACAAGCTGTGAATCCTTCGCCTATCTATTCTAACGCTACATTTTTGTCGTGAATGAAAAAGAAACGAGCATATTCTAAATAATAAGTTTGTTGTGATGTTGCTACTACCAATCGATAATTTGTGACATAAACCTGACGCCATCTCCAATTATTGTATTAAAAGTCATAAATTCGTCCTCATTCTTCTTAAATTTTCATGCTTTCTTTCCGAATTTAAATTTTTAAAATGGATCCCGTAATTGTGGAAAACTTTCTGCAGTCTAGTTGATACTTAACACAATATCCTTTACATCAATTTCGAAACATATTAAAAAAATAATTAAAAGTTTTATTTATAAACGTTGTACGTACATATTTCAATACTGGTCTTCAGTACTTATTGGTTGGAATTATTAAAAGATAATAATAATGGTAAAATAATTTGTATCCGAAAGTAAATCATAAGTTATTTGTTGATTCTAGAAAAAAGTCAATAATTTTCCTATAATAAGTTGCACTTTCTCAGCTAAAGCATATTTCTGGAAAGCTTCTGACGTTATGACATTATTCCAGAAAATCTAAGCAATTTTTCCTCTTACAGATTGCTTGATTTTATAATTGTTTTGTATTACGAATTTGTTATCTCAATTTGCTGTCATAAACGCTTCTTATTCTTTACTAATGAAACGGATCAAAGTCTCCGCACATGACATTTAATTAATGGGAAAGCTCAAAGGGAAAAAAGAGCAATCGGGGCAGACACCATCGACGGGACAGACGCTGTCGGTAATGAAGGGCTCTCCTAAGAGAATTGTCAAGTTCACAGACCATTCGCGGGCAACGAATTTCGCAATAGTGCCGCTAAGATTAGACGTTCCACACGACGCTGACGCCGTCGTAAACGGGAAAGGGACTCCTTTTCTTCTCTCCGTTGTTTGCTACTTACTCCCTTCTTTTCCTCTTTCTTTCTTCTTTCTTGCTCTGCTCTTTGCTACTTTAATCGAAGGAAATCGCCACGCTCCCTCTCAAGACCATCTCCATCTCCCTGACGGATGAGCACCAGCTGGCCATGATGTCGAAGAGTCATAAACTTTTTGAACTATTTCTTTCGTTTTTGTTGACTGGTTTTTCGTTGCGACGATCGGTTACCGCTTCTTGCTTTTCTGAAAAGCTAGAAACGTAAATTGTGATCACTGACGTTAAATACAGAAAGCTTTCATGTGCTTTTATAAATAATTATTCCATTTAAATTATACCGTATAGGGAATGAGTCAGAAATAATCTGTAATAGCTATTAGGATTGTGTTATCTAAAAGGTAGGTGCACGAAGGATATATACATATTTCTCAGCATTTATATATCGGTTTTTTAGAAAACTTTAGAATAAAGCAGGTTTTGAATAAAAGAACGTATTTCCGAATTTAAGGCTATGATTTGTATTAAATTTTAGATTTCAAATGTTGCCTGTCAATAATTGTCAGAATCTGATATCAAGAACGGTGTTGTATATTTTTGAATTTTAAGTTGGTATTTAATAGAGTACACAAAGAGTTCATGATTGAATCGTATTTTCGAAATAGTCTAAAGATCTATGACAGTGTAAATACTTTGTCTAAGATTGTTTAGAAGAATTTTGAGATGAATTTTCCAACCTAATTTTTGAAGAATACACTCAATGGAATTGTTCTGGTATGGGATAACAATATCAGAACTAAATTTTATTTTCGAACAGTTTCTTCTCACATTAATGCAACAGTTGTAACGTTCCACCAACAGTTTAGTGCTCTTCAAAAATACTTCTTCTATGTGTCTTCAACATGTGCCCTCACTCATTATTGGATAAAATTTAAATAACTGACAATAATTGCCCTAGCTCCGGTGCTCTGCTGGAGGCACTACACTGGATATCCTTGACTTAACTCTACATAATAAACGCAAATCTAGCTAACTAAACTTACACTAATCTTAACCTAGGGTAAAAATAAAAATAATGGGGGTCTAGTCCGCGCCCTACTTACCTTAGATATTAACAATATACCTCCTAACCCTACTAGTAGGGTAGTTCCGGATAAAATAAATGCGTAACCTAAATATTTATCAGATTTTATTCATTATCAACGATACAGTACAATAACAAACGCGCGTCTTCTCTAATCGCACTTGCTTCCTAAGGGTTGGTGCCCGCACTGTAGCCTTCACCTCTTTACAAATTTACAAATAGGTAATAATCACTAAGAGACATATCTGGGGTGTACGAAAGGTGGTGGATTTGATCGAAGCCGCAGTTACGAATTGCGGCTTGAGGAATTCCAGCAGTGTGCGCGCGTGCACTGTCACACAAGAAGCGTGCGTTTTTGGTTAGGTTTCCATGTCTTTTTCCTCGAATATTTTGTTGTAATTTGTGCACGAGTGCTGTATAATATTGACTGTAGTATTAGTTTCTTCAAAGCCTATAACAGAATGCCCTTACGATCCCAAAAAATCGTAGTCATTACCCTTTTTGTTGATTGGAAGACCTTAGTTTTTCTTGGCATTGCTTCTCCTTTTGGCCTATTCCGTGGATTTCTCTAATATGATTTTCCGACCAAAGGGTTCGTCGTAGAGAAAAATAGTTTCATTTTTTGTGACAATTATCTTCAACACGCTCACAAACTCTTCTCTATAGACATTCAGAAAAGGTGGAGCACATTTAACGTAATGTTGGCGCTGAGCTACATAGAGATGTTTGAGCACCCACTAGTTTTATTTATATTTAAATGATAGTGGAAGATGATGGAGATGGCACAAATAGAAGAAGCAGATTGGACAAACATGTCTATTTGAAAGCTTCGATATTTTCGATAATTCTGTCACATTTAAGCATCGATCGTCTAACGCACGATCGTCATCAAGTGTAATGTTGTCGTCCATCACCACTTTCACCGTCCTTCCTGTTCTTGTATCATCCTCCAGGTATTTCTATCCTATTCGAAACTACTTTGACTAATTTCTTATTGGAGAATAAGATGATGAATTTTCTCCTGTATACCCTAATCTTTGATGTTTTGACAAACTACTCCAGCAAGAATTTGAATAACAGCGCAATACTCAATTTTCGTGAGATGTTTTTGGTCCACTGTGATATCTGGGTTAATGTAAATAGAGGAGGCGACCGTCAGAGGTTACCGGCGTGTATTAGTTTTTTCCCTCTCTCTAGCATGTATATAACCAGATCGAAGTCACTAAATACTGAATGTAACAGTAATAAATAAAGTACTGAACTAGCAAGAGAATTGATCGGAAGTTATTAATATATTGAAAGAAAAAGACCACGAAATTTTGGCCTCGTATACCGCCACGGCTTTGTGCATAGAAGCAAATCTGATGAATTCCTTTTTTCGATTATATTGCGAAATAAATAAATCTAATTTCATAATGTTCATTTTTAACGCACCTAGTGTTTGTGAGTTACTTTCATATATCATTGATTTCAAATAACCACGCAAAAAATAATTAAAAAGTGTTTCTTGATAACTTAACAATTGCATTTTTCATCAAGCATTCTTGGCAAGAAATTGATAGCGACATTAGCTGTGTATGGTAGCTATATTATCATGTTGACACCGTATATCATCAAAATTTAGCGTATGGGGGGCTTATTTTGCGTCCGCGTAAGTCCTTCCAACACGAAATGATTAGTATACCTCCTTCTAACAGAATTATATGTGCATAGTTCCAACGAATATGTTCGCCTTGTACGAAATATTTCGATACACGATCTGCTTGGTATTTGACATAATTCGTCCGTCGTTTGTAATTTTACGATACAACCTTTTCAGTCATCTTTTTGTTTTTCATTTTCCTCTATTTCCTTTTTTTATTGATAGTCCTTTCTCGTTTCATGAAAGCAAAACGAAAACTCAATATTCCATTGTTGGTAAACGAGACGCTATACGATGATTTCTTATATATAGTTACGATTCACGGAGTACGCGACCCATTTCTAACCGCCTCTCCGACGTACATAGACGGGCAACGGTTACGGCAATCGCCGAGAAATCGTGAGATCTAAATTACGTAGGGTTGTCACTAGGACCAGCATGTATGCACCATGTACATACCTGATATAACTTATAGCACATATCCCATATAGTGGTTCTTGTATGAATAATGTGCTAGTTCTTTTTTGTGCTCACAAAGTAGTAGAAGTATGTCACGAATTGTTTTTTTTTTGTCCAGCAAACAGACTTAGTATATCCAAAAAGATATGTACATACGTCATATCTGTAAATGAAGCATATAGATTCATGTTGCTATAAATGGGAAAACTAGAAGGTGGAGGAAGTTTACGCAGACGGGAAAATATTGACAGTTATCAAAGTTTGTTCAGAACTTGTGTTATTGACGTTAGCTCACAACTTCGCTGAATTGTAGCATATAGACAAAAGTTCTCTAGGAGCAGTATTTGCCTTCTTATTTATTATTGTCCTGTAATTTATCTTGCTTTCTTAAAAAAATGTGTTATGAAATTCATTTTAATAAGCTACATCGGTACGATTAAAATTATAAAGGCGAAGACTACTTTTAAAACAAATATTTGAGTAAGATATGAGTCGTACCGAACTAAAACTCACATTTTTTTTCATTAAACAGAGGTTATTAGTGCTATTTAATGTATGAAGTTAACTTTTCCTTACATAAATGACTTTCAGATTTAACCGATTTTCTCTATTACGCCATCATTTTCTGATTTACTCTTCTGATTAACTAATTCAGCCAGTTGAAATTTTAACTTAGCAAGTTGCATAAATCATTAATAACCTCAAATTGTAACTAATTTTTTGTTTCTTTACAATCGCCTACCATCGTGATGTAACTGGTGTTTAATGTGTTATTGGATACTTCTATATCTGAAGTTTTATTAATCCCTTTACCTCTCTGTGATCTAATGGTTGTCATGACGTGTTTTAGTTTATTTAATAATGATAAATCCATCAATCGGTGAGAGTCCAGCAGTGTACATGGGATTTCCGAAACTTTTTATATTTGCATATATGTTTTCAGTAACAAACTAAATATGAAAAAGGGGACTTACACCTTTGAGTAGTCACAATAATCACAAAGAACGTATCTTCCGGACATAAATCGACGAGAAATGAAATAAGAATGTGCGAAGAATCATGAAAAAATTCTTTATGCAAACAACAAGAGGTATATTTAGAACTCAGAACTTAAAATAATATACCTTTAAAATACGTATGAAGTGCATACACAGTCTGATAACTAAATAACGGAACTTTAATTTAAATCATAGAACACTTAGCGTAATGTATTAGACAGTAGTAGCATTAGAAACACACCGGTTTCCTCTTTTAAACGCACTGAAGTTCGAGCAAATTGGATGATAGTCTATGAAGCTACATAAATTGTAGTGACTGTAGGTCAGGTGCAGATATTAAATTTTGTTTTAAAATAGGAAAAAAAAATTGCTGAGACGTACGAACTGTTCAAAAAAGTGGATGTTGATGAGGGCATTTTAATGACGATACAAGACCAAAAAATTCCAGAATTGATGGGAATTTCACTGTGAGAATGAAAAATTAAATACCAATAAAGAAACTGTAAGAGCATCGGTTTGGGTAAAAGAAAGGTGTGTGTTCGTTTTATTTTACATCGGTTGAATGAAGACCAAGAAATCGCTCACGTAACGCATTGTTTAGACATTATTCCAACTGCTGAAAACGACCCAGATTTTCTTGATGCTATCATAACTGAAGATGAGACGTGGTGCTTTAAATATGGCCCTGAAACTTAGCGTCAATCTGCACAATGGAAGTCCAAAGGCGAATGAAAACCACAAAAATTGCGCTTTGTAGACAATGCTGATACTTTTTATGATACATGAGCAAATTCCTTGTAAACAATACTTTCAGAAGGAATTTGCACCCGAAGAAATTGTTAATGGAGAATACTATCTAGAAGTTTTGCATCGTTTGTGGTCGAAAGTTGTTGGAGAGGGCCGAATATGCAACAGGAATACATACGTTTTTATTGCTCGATAATGAACCACCTTACAAAACCTCTGAAGTTCGTGAGTTTTCGACTAAAAAACAAATTTGTCTGATCGCCTGTCCACCGCTGATCTACCACCGCGCGACTACTTTTTGTTTCCGAAACTAAGAACTGCAATAAAGCAACAAAGATACTTTTATGATAATGTGACAGCCGTTCATGTAACCGTGACGCAGATGCTGAAGAACATCCCACAACCCGACTTAAAAATTCGATGCATGTATTAGCCACTCGTGACATATGCTGTACCGAATCTACAGGAACATATTTTGAATAGAAAAAAAGTTCAACAATAGTATAATGTCTACTTCATACTACACTAGGGTGACAGAATAAAATAGACACCTACTAATCAAAAAAAAGATTCTATTCTCGTTATATATACAAAATATTTTAAAATGTTTAAATTAGACTAATATTTTGTCGATCCACCTTTACTTGCGTGAAGTGCTGCGAGTCGGCGTGGCATAGAATCTATTAAATGATTAATGGTGTCTTCTGGAATATTTAACCACTCTTCTGTAACAGCTGCCACGAGTTCTTCCTTATTGCGGGGTTTTCGGGGTCGTGTCGCCATATTTGTCTGGATTATGTGCCAAACATTCTCTATCGGATTCATGTCTGGTGATTGGCCTGGCCATGGTAAAATCCGAATCCCCTGTTCCTCTTCCCATGTGGTTGCTGTTCTTGTTTTGTGGCAGGGTGCTTCATCCTCCATAAAAGTGGCGTCTTCTTTAGATAAAATGGCGTTGTCGAATATTGGTAGTAGTCCTTCTGTTAATATTCGGATATATTTTGCCGCATTTATATTTCCGTCGCAGATTACTAATTGCGATCTTCCACCATACCATATCGCGCCCCACACCATGATGTTCACACCGCCGTATTTCACCGTCTGATGCAAAAATTTGTCGTCCAGTTGCTATGACGAACGTCTCCATACCCACGTACGACCACTTACACTGAATTGGCAGTATCTGCTTTCGTCTCAAAAAATGATAGATCGCCAAAACTCTTCGGGCTTCGTTCGCATTTCGATTGCCCAAGCCATTCGGCGCGGTTTTTGAAATGCCGTAAGCAGAGGTTTTTTCTTTGCCACCCTTTTATACATCCCCACACTGTGGAGGTATTGCAGAACGGTGCGCTGACTTTGCTGTGAAGTTGCCGCAAGCTCAGCTGTATTTTTTCGCGGTTTTTTTAACACTTCGCGCACAAGCACCCTTTTATTTCTTTGAGAAGGTCCGGCACGACCTGGTCTCGGCTCCACTGTTGTTTTTTCCTTGCGTTTAAATTGTGTAATCACACGGTTAACTGTGGACAACGGAATATTTAAAAATTTACTTATTTCACGTTGCGAAGCGCCGCGTTCACTCTGGCCAACGATGCGACTCCGGGTGAAGTCGTTAATATCACTCGAACCTTATAAGCGAGGCATAGTTGTAACGATACTAAACTATGACGAATTCCTTCCGATACATCTACCCCTACCCTAATGACAAGAGAAAGTTCTTAATTCGTGCTTAGAATTTAGCTGTTTACATATTTATACCGCTTTACATGGTGTCTATTTTATTCTGTCACCCTAGTGTATATCTAAAAGACTCCGTTATTTAATTGTCAGACAGTGGACACAGGTTTCCACGATCTAACAGTAATAATATTCATTAAGACATTCTGCCTATACATAAATTGTGTGGTTTAGCGAAGATCCACGATAACTAAAACACCAGTGTGTATGTAAGTAGACATGCAAACTCTTAATAAATAAAATCTTCAAAATTCTCAGTCACTCATATATCTTCTTAGCTAGTCAGGAATTTGCTTATTTATTTATACCGTGCTGTAGAACGAGATATATTCTAGCAATGTAGATTGGCTCTTGTTTAACTTATTTTTTTTAAGAAACTATTATATGTTGTAGAATTTTAGATCAAAAAACCTTCTCATTTGGGGCAATCGCCTAAGATCTTCCACTACAAAGACTACGCTATCTGCATACCATCCGTCCATATTAATTCGCATACCCAGTAAAATGTAAACTCTACTAAAAGATAAATTGTTTTAATATATATAAATGACATTTATATTAGGATCTTTATGAAGTTTATTGTTTATTAATTCTATAGGCAAACTTCCAAGAATATCGATTAGAGAATGATTAAAAACCTGCATTCGAAAGTGTATTGTGTATTGATAAATACTTTGGTTTCTAAATAAACCTGCTTGTGCGTGCGTTAGTGTTAAGAGCGTATCTTTTTGTGTGAACCTGATTAAAGTCACTAAAATGCTGAGAGGAAAATCGACAAATTTAGAAATGCGCTCTGTAATTGTTTCATCAAGACGGTTAGTCAGTGCGTCAAATTTTCGAAAAAATACTTGTTGCTAAATAATCGACTGTTCGCGATATCATTCGGAGAAATCAACGCACGACCAGTTTAAGAGATCGGGAACGTTCGGGTCGTAAGAGAATAACAACTCACGCCGACGATGAGCGTATAAAATAGCCTAGCTAGCGAAGTAGGAGACTGATAAAACCAGAAATCGCCGCCGAAATTAATCGTGATCGTGCAAGAAAAATTTCTTTTCCTACAGTGAAAAGAAGCTTAAAAGCTGCAAATCTTCACGGCCGCATTGCAAGAAAAAAAACCCTACTTCAACGGAAAAACAGGCAAAAATCGCTGCAGTGGGCAGAAACACATAGGAATTGGACAGTGGGGGATTGGAAAAGGGTGCTATGGACTGATGAGTCAAAGCTTGAGGTGTGCAGACAATTAAGGCGCGTTTTTGTAAGAAGAGCGAAAGTCCAAAGAACGTTGCCAGATTGTGTAGTGCCAACTGTCACGCTATGAAGAAGTTCTATGCTTATTTGGGATTGTTTTTCCTACGCCGCCACAAGAGTGTTGAAGTAAATCGAGGGTATTCTGCGAAAAGAGGGTTATTTAGAAATACTACAAGCAATACCATCGGGGCAACGTCAAATCGACGTAAATTTTGTATTCATGCAGGACAATGACTAAACATTCAGCAGTAATTTGTACAAATTTCTTAAATGAACAAGATAATGGCGTTTTACAAATAATCACATGGTCACCGCAAAGTCCCGATTTAAACCCCATCGAGGTGAATGGGATTGAATTGGACAGAAGGGTCCGAAAAGTATGCCCCGCGTATGTAGACCACTTGTGCAATATTTTACAAGAGGAATGGACTAATATGCCAAATAGAGTCATTGAAAAAATAGTGGAGTGAATGCCTTGGATTAGAAAGCTGTTCTTGGCGCAAAAAGGAGTTTCTTTGATGAACGGAATGTTTTTGTTTATTTTTCGTTAGAATTACTTTGTTTTACTTTTATATTTTAATTTTAATTGCTATTAATAAAATGCAATAAATATTTTTAAGTTTTGGAAAAATGAGTGAATATTTTCTTTTTTTTTTTTTAAATTTATTTGCGTGTCTGAAGTAATATGGACGGTAGTGTACATCCATTCTGTATTAATTTGATGCCATTAACTTTCTTTTAGCATTAAAAAATAAATTGCGGAAAACCAATTTTGCAACGACATTGCACTTTTAATTTGACAGAATTCACCTACCATATTCGTTCGCGGTCCCAAATAGACAGGTATCGCCGCTATCTGAAGCAAGAAATCTCTTCTTCGTCGTTCGTCTCCAGTCTACGGCGACGTGTCGCGTTAAAAAGTCGAACGAACTCAATTTCCGGTCGAAAATTAAATAAATTTTCGAATTGGCGCGCATGGCAAGCCTAGACGAACGACCCGAGAATACTTCGTCTGAAAGACAATTCACTTAAGAATTCGGTATTCCATTTGCGTGCATTAGAAGCGGCGATAAGGGAGAGAGGAAGATATGCCTTCGAAGCGGCAATTTAGGCTCTTTTTGTTCGCGTCAAAAGATTTCGCACAACTTTCCTTCGCCATTGTGTTATCTTTTATGTAAGATTTTTGCACGTACTTTGTTAAATTCGCGCCCTCGCTCAGATTCTCCCTCCTTTTTTGCCCTACTCCATTCTTTTATTCCTTATTCTCTACGTCGCCGTCGTCACTTTCCGTGCGCCTTTATTCCGTTTCCGTTGCCGTTTCTTCCCCCTTGAGTTTCTGCCTTGGAGCGGCAGCGATAGCGACGAAGGAAGGGAAACCTCTCTACCATGCGACATGCAAACCATTGCAGGTGTTCGTTTTCACGAGCTACGGCGACTATAATTCTTCAAAGCTTTCTGAATGCTGCGTGCCGGTGTGAGATGTGGGGGATGAAATAAGATAAAAATTTCCATGGATAATTCTAGACGATGGCGAAGGGATGGAAATGGAATGAAGTGGATATGACACTATGGTCGGTGATGTGGCGTAAATAAGAGAAAAAATTATTTATATTCGCATTATATCGTGATGAAGGAGGAACGGTTAATCTGTGAGGTAAATACGAATTGGAGAAGAAAAAGATTGGCTGCAAATTGTAGCAACGGCTTTTTATGATTGTAAGGGAATCTTAAAATAATTGAAAGTGTACCTTACTTACATACTTACAAAGGAACACAGGTAACCCGAATATTCAGAAGAAATTGAAACTTTGTGGGTTTGTAAATTGATATAGTGTAAGAACAACGGTAATTATTTTACGTACCTAATCAGTAGTTTTTGCCACTAGGTTCTTGAACTAGTTATTGCGCAAATGATATACAAAGTTAATAAATTAATACCCAGCAACAAAAAAGTTAATATTCCCTCATTTCAAAGAAACCAACATTAATGTAATAATAGAACCGGTTATGAATTAGAACAAGGAAACATGTTGTGAGAGACGAAGTCCTTATGAATCATACGAGGGCCATTCGGAAAATAAAGAACATTTTGCTTACACATGTGACAGTGTCCCCCCATCACCACCGCCGACCCACCACGGCTATGCGGCAGCTATGATCCAATTCGGTTAATTACTGGGTAGCAGAGTGCCTTTAAAATGTGTGACAAAATTGATGATTCCGCCAAATGTGAGGTGCGGAGTATTATCCACTTTTTGAACGCGCAAGAAGTCCGAGCCATCGAAATTTATAGGCAGATAACTGATGTTTACGGTAATATAATGAACGAAGCGTCAGTTCGGAAGTGGTGTATCATATTTAATGGAGAATGTTGAAGATGAAGATGGCTCGGAGCCGCCCTGTGTGGTGACTGAGAAGCTGGGATTGAAACAAAAATCCAATAAAATAGGCGTTTCACAGTTAGTGAACTGCACTCATTTTTTCCAGAAATTTTAAGAACTGTGTTGTACGAAATTGTTGGTGCAAATCTGGGCTACAGTAAAGTGTGTGTCAGACGGGTTTCACGAATTTTGTCAGACGAACATAAAACCAAACGAAAGACAGCTGCATTGACATTTCTCAATCGCTATGACAAGGATGGTGATGAAGTTTTGAATCACATTTTCACTGGTGATGAGACTTGTATATCACATTTCACACGAAGCGCTAATCAATGCTGTAGCATCATTAGCAATCCCCATCAAAACCGAGAAAAACAAAAGGCACCAGAAAGATTATGACTACGGTGTTTTGTGATCGTAAGGATGCCCTGCTCATCGACTACGTGCGTAGAGGTTAGACTATAAATGCAGCGGCCTATCGTAATATGCTTCAACGACTTCATCGCACTATTGAATACAACCAGCACGGAATGCTAAGTAGTGGAGTAGTCGTCCTCCACGATAATGCATATGCACATGCAGCGCGAGTAACAGAACTTACTTTAGCAGTTTCGGTGAGAAATTTTTCAACATCCGACATACAGCCCGGATTTAGCCCCAATGATTTTCACTTATTCCCCAAATTGAAAGATTTTTTTGTGAACAACAAAACGGAAGTGATGATGAACTTGAAGAAGCCGTTAATCAGTGCTTCAACAACTTGGCAACTGAGTATGCAGAAGGCATAGGAATGCTGATGAAACGGTACAAGTGTCTAAATTTGAACGGTGTCTACGTAGAAAAGTAACTGGGGTATCTAACTTTATTTAAAATACAGTTCCGTTAAATTATATCTAATAAAAACTTCTATAGAAAAAAACGTTCTTTACTTTCCAAATGGCCTTAGTTAACTCATTATCAAGTCTCATTAACAAGATTCTTCAGTTTATCTAACTGGTATAAAAACATATCCATCGAATTATCCTGGTAATTTCTCATTTTAAAAAGAAATTTCAAATGAGATTTACTGCGTATAGTGTAAGCAAGAACCTGTTTGTCTGTTTGAACCTGTTCTCGACATACAATAATAGTCCTGTTATTGTATTGTATATACAATAAAATAAGTTTTTACATGTATTTGCCCAATATGCATAATTTTGTTTTATTATATTATGCTATATAAAAGCATTCAAAGAAATTTTATCACTAGTAGTCCTTTCCAATAAAAACTTTTGTTGTAACCTATATTATTTTCAGTTGTATTGGTTTTCAATTTGACAGAGTATTCGTTCAGATGCATAGTTGACAGGGACTTACTAAAATTGTATTGTAATTTAAAATTGATTTAAAATGAATTTTACTACGCAACACAAATCATTCATGGTTGAATCTTATTTTTGATTCTTTGTTGCAAATAAACATATTTTGTTAAGTTAAAAATATTCGTTTTATGATTTTAACATTTATCATATCATTCAAATAGCTTATACGAAACAAAATTTGTATTAAGAGTTTCAATAATATGAGCTAAGGCATAATTATAAGTTCAAAGGCTACGTTGAGGTAACATTTATATGAACGCATGTGATTGTGTAATGCATGCCTTTTAAAATATCATTCATATAATTTGGTAAAGATCTATGGTAAGGTTTCGCTTGGGATCGTATTATAAACACACCCTTTTAAACATTTGGTTAGACTCTGACAACAAACCATCTTTACATTAGTGTCATTATTTGCTTACTCTGTAACGATATAATACATTATAATGTATTTCTTACTTATTTTCCGAGCAGTTGCAAGAGCGCTAAATCCATATTCTATTAATAAAGTTTTTTAACATCTTTGACAAATAAAAAATTCGAACATTTCAAGAAAAATAGAGATGTTTTTCTAAACGTATGTATGTCGTTTTTCCAACGCATTTAAAATTTTGAGGAACATACTCTATGATGTATTTGGGCTTGTCTCTATTGCCACTATTCCATTTAACTTTAAAGGGATGAAATATTTAATTTGCGATTCGTAATTTTTTTTTTCCAAATTGAAATAAAATTAGGAAAAGTTTGATTCCTTTCCAGCGAGCAGATATTTTGATTTTTGAAAAAATATGAAAACCGAGGGGATTGGCTATAGGAAAACTGTTTAAACTATAAGGTAGTCTCATTCAAACAGATAAAATGTTGTTTCAAAGTATTCTAAATATTTCTCACAGTTTCATTCAATTGTCAACAGCAGTATTACATTCAGGAGGCTCTATTTCCAAAAATCAAGTGATTGAGCATATAAAAAATTACCGTTGCTTTTGCACTATACCTCTCTATAAATCCACAAGGTTTCAATTTTTTTGAAATTTTAGGGTTATCTGTGATTCCTTGTAGGCCATACGTACATAGTACAGTGTGTTCATTTCAAAACTTTCTACCCTAAATCTCTGGAAATTTCCTAACACACGTAAGAAGTATTATGGAGGGGAACAACTTTTTATGCAAAAGTTGACTCAGCTACATTAAGCATTTGTTCCCAAGAGCAACTCCGTTAAAAATCTTAAATGGAAAAAGGTATTGAGTAATACCTCATTTTAATAGTCTTTTGAAATAATACATTTTGGCGTTTCCTGAAATTGATCGATTTCTTTTCGAGATTTTTAAGAAAATATTTTGGTTTGGTTTATTTTCTATTTCTAGCTGGTCGATCTGTCTTAGCCGCATCAGAATAAACCAATATAAAAAACTTTAACAATTTTAGAACAGAAGCGTACTTATGCCCAAAAAAATTGCCTTTCTTCCGGTTTCATACGACTATATCTTCTCCGTAGCAAACTTGAATTATGTATACTGTTTATTCAATAATGTTTTATGTTTCTTCTTACTTTCAGATGGATCATATCATTGTGTCTTGTATTAAAATATAATAATTTATCATGTCGCACACGCCACTTGGCAAACTGGCCAATCCAGCGCTATACGTAGTTGTATGTGCTAACCAGTAAGTTGTTTATTTTGTTATTTTCGTCAACATATTATATGTATATGTAATCAAATTTGATACTTTATATGTATATTCATTTTCAAATATCTTGGGCATTATTGACGTGTTTAAAATAAACTTATTCTCTGTAAATACCGGTTGTGTGCATGATTTGAAAAAAATAGATTAGCAAATTATTCACAAAGCCTCGCACGATAACTCTTAAATTTATCGTATTTTGTTGCATTGAAGTTTTCCTAAAATGTTAATTCCGTCTCCGTTGGCATCAGAGGGACGCAGAAGGTCCCCAAGTAAACAAAACGCGTAAATTTAACTTGCAGCTTCCCAATTAGACTCCGGCAACAAAAAGGAAGCATAAAATTCTCGCCGATGGTGGTACATGCTGGGTGGTGGATAAGGGCGAAGGCGGTCTGAATTTTACGAGAACTTCGAGGACAGTAAAATGGAGATATAGCAGCCTCGGCCTCTCTTAGAATTGTGCTATGGTGTGTTGCGGTATTTCTTACTTGCACCGCTCCATGGTGGTACACAATAAATCCGTATTTCGTCGTCACCGCTGTAGGTGTCACGGTGACGCTTCGCGTTTGTTTTACTGCTACTGCGTGTTGTCTTAGGTTAGTTGAACCGTCCGCAAGTAATAGGTTTCCTCTCTATGACCTTTCCGACGGTAAAATTTGAAATCGAATGACAGTCGGATGCGGTGTAAAAGAAAATTTATGTAAAGCAATATGGCGTTGGGAGAGGTTTATTGTGAACGTAGTTCTAAGACCACATCCAAAGGATTATTACAGTATATATATATACGCCATTATCAGATTTAAAAATAAACCAACAAGGTTTCAGTATTTTAGTGCATATTTGTTTCATCTGATATTTTGTTTAGCTCTTACAATATTTGATAGTTTCACTAAGACTGAGAGAACATGTTAGTGCAACACTCATGAGGACAATGGTTAGTTACTTTTCTGCAAGTACGAGGGCAAGTTCAGAAGTTCGTGGAATGAAAGGGTTTAAAATAAAATAAAACAGTAAATCTATTTCTCCTTTTCAATATAATCACCCTTAAGCACAATACATTTATTAGATCTGTGAATTAACTTTTCTGAACCATCATAAAAATATTTTTTATCTTTCGCCTCAAAATGGACCAAAATTGCCTCCTTTACCTCATTGTCGTCGGAAAGCTTTCTTCCACGTTAGTCTTTTTTAAATTGGGGAACAAATAAAAATCACTAGGTGCCAGGTCTGAACTATAGGGTAGGTGGACTATTGATTGAAAGCCATGCTTGTGCAGAGCAGCCATTGCAACTTTGCTCTTGTGAACCGGCGCATTGTCTTGCAAGAACAACACACCCTTGGTCAATTTTCCAAAACTAGAAAAGTATTGGTAACATGGTCAAGCAAAGAAGCAAAGTAAGATGTAGTTTGACCAGGTTGGTCAATGACTTGCGTTAGATTTAGTCTGGAGTACATTAATGACATCTAGCGACCTTTCGTTGCTTAAATTAGATCAATATAGAAATGTCCCAAACAAATGACATGTTTACTCACAAGAGAAATTTGATAGTGCATCTTCTATATAAATTTTCTGTATTAAATATACAAAATCGCGATGATAATCTGTCCATCGTTATTCTAAGCCATAAACAATCAACAAAACTTTTAGAAAAAGATTTAACAACGATAGCATTTACACTGGATTTTGTTTTTCAATTACACTACTTCCTCTGTGAGGCATGCAGTCTTTATTTTCGTAATCTTCATCATATTGAGATCTCGATTCAACGAATTGTGGTTCAAACCAACCAGCCAAATCCTTCAATGAACTTCCGTTTCGAAGGGAAAGATAAGTTGCTCTTTAGCTTTCTCTCATTGTTTTAACATTTACTGTTAGCTTCAAGATACAAAAAACCTTTTATGGCTGTAAGCAAACACTAAACTGTGCGAATTAATTTTTTGTTTTATGTATACGCATGTATCAATTCTGATAGCAAGGTTTGTTTTGGGCAGTAGATCACAAGTATGAGGTATGATAGTAAATCACAACTGAACGCTAATTCATAACAACATCGAATTAGTTACCTATATTAAATTTGCCTCTGTATTTCAATGTAATATAAATTTTGTTATAAAAATACATTATCGTGACATTAAGACGTACACACATATCACTAAAAGTAGTAAGTATGGCGGATATAATGGGTATAACATTTAATTTTCCGGGACATAAATAATAACAACATATCTACATATACTTAAATTTCAAAAAATTCTGTTTCATATAGTATTTTCGTATTCCAACGTTGGATTTGCTATTATTAGTTGCTTTTCTCTCATTAGTGGAAGTGTAATATGTATCAATTCGCCGTGTCACAGGTACTTTTCCGGCAGATGGAAATTTTTATTTGAATGTGGGGGCAGCCTTCCGAAAGGAGCAGTGCCTAGAGGAAGACTGTTAATGCTATCGTGTGGTCCCCACCAAGCAGATATTATTTTTTAATATACAGGGATATCAACGTAAATTATTAAGGATGGTATTACGTTTAAGAGGCTTAACTCCCAAGAACGGGCGATTAGTACCCGCAAGAATTACCAGTGTTTCTGCACTACATATGTCAGTATATAAATTCACAAAGTTTCCATATTTTTTTGGAATTCTCGGGTTCCCTGTGTTCCCTTATAAGTTAGTAACAAAGATACCAAGTATGGAACTTACATTGACAATATATTTTCGAATTATGTTGAGAGTAAGTAAATGTAGACCTCGTAGAAAACATTATTCACTTTTATTGACCTTCTGTGGTATATTATTATTTTTCTTCTCTAATTATTTGTTAACCTTAGTTTTCAACTCCTGGTCTTTATTGAAATGTGCTTATACACATATCCATGGAGCAGCACAAACTGAAAGGAATAAAAATACAGTGACGTCCCTACACTACATTTGCATACGAATTGTACTAACTCGATGCAGTTGTACAATTTTGCAACGTAAAACTTTTCTAGAATTTCTCTCAATCACCAACCATAATAGTTGTAATCATAGCGTTTAAATGTATTTATCTATTACTTGCAAACAAAAATTAAATTCATCAAAAATGATATTGTATGATTCAAATGATACAATTCGAATGCAACTTTTTCAAAAAAAAAACTTTAAGATTAAGCTGCATATCTGTTACTGAAATATGGAAGCAATTTTTTACTATTTTCAAAAGTTCATAACTGTTTTTTGTACTTCGGGTTTTCAACTCAAGCTATTGTGGGACACTCCAGTGCACGTGTAATGTGCGAAAGGCGTTTAGACTGTAACTTAAGCCAGTCATTCCGAGTGCCTCGTGTAGTACATACGTACGCAGAAACTTAAGTTTATTCGGTTTACTATTTGGATGTTGAAGCTGCATTCTGCGACCACAGATTTATGAAATCTGCATTTGCAACGATCGCGTACCGCACACAGCACGGACCACTCGTAAATTTGTAAACGCGGGAAAGCTTTGCGCGTGTATTCTGAATGTTTAATTAAGCGTGCCTTGAATAATTCGTATGATCTCGTTTCATATTGTTGCCATGTTTCATATCTGCATCTTTTACGAATAGTAATGCACTATTCTGACGAAAATCTGCATTCTACACTGTAGTTTACATGCATTTTGTTATATATTTTTGAATTTATTTTCTGTTCGAGTTGTTTCAGAAAGTATGGCCACTTCGTGGATTAGTGCTACTGTAACACTGATTTCTTTATGGTCTTCCAGTTCAGCGTACAAAGAATTTTTTATTTGACATCTTCCTACGAATAAATTACATGCACAGTGGATGTTCTTCTATGTATTATTGTATTTTAAAATATTGAAATAAAACAATATATTATATTGGTAATACCTACATAACTGCAAAATGCTGTAATTGGTTATCTTACTGTAAATTACTGTCATTCGGATAATTAAAAATAGAAAAAATAATTGAAGCCAAAGTATATTAGAAAAAAGCGAAAGATATTTGTTTACAAAATTCTTATAAAGGAAGACGCACATAGAACCAGGTAATTAACAATTTCTTTTATTCAATCTACACTTAGACACAAATTTTCCTTTTCGAAATCAACTCTATGTTTCTTGAAACAGTAACTTAATTGATAAAAAATAGATTAGAAATTTTATCGAAAGATCCTTTCAGCTTATTATACTTCGCAGTAATCCTTTGGTTCAATTCAGTCTTATCTTACACTGTGGCCAGGAAATGTGAATATGATATTGTGTGAACACCTTACATATTTGTGAGGAAGTGCAACATTTCCACATGTAGTTGCGCCATGCTAATGTTGGATGAACGTTATTCATAACCATGACAAAAGTTGTGACGTCTGACATTTGATCGCTGCCAAACTTTGTCAACAATAATAACAGGTTATGTTCGACGTTCATACTTGTTTACTGCCCATAGGCTATAGAACCGGCCTAAGCTCAAACTGTATTTTATATTGTATATAATGGAATATAGCAACTATGGCTGACGTTAAGTAAGATTCCAATTTCGTACGAAAAGGCTACAAATTTTAGTTGCACATAACTTGGAAACTTGGAATTCACATAACTACATCATGACAACTTTATTGTGCTTAAGGAGAGAAATATCAAAGAAGTGCTTATTTTAATTTTAACAAAAACACAAGTTTGTAAAAAGCATCAAAATTAAAGAATGCTCGTATAGATTAAACGTCATATTCACGCAATACTGCCATTACATGAGTTTGAATCATCGGAAGATGAATCAACTTCTAAACTAATGATTAAATCAAATCGTCGTCGGTGAACATTATCGATATTGAGTTTCATTTGGATTGTAAATAATTTGATCAGATTTACTGGCAGAATGCAGCATTGAACAATAAAAATTATATTGGACATCTAGTGGAAGATGTCCGTAATCAAAATACCATAGGGAAAGTTATTGCCAATAATTGCTATTAAACGTTAGTACATAAATATATAGGTCTCTTAATTATTACCAAACCATAGCAATAAATCTGCCAAGAACACGTTGATAATCTAAATACGTACCGACTTAACTTTAGCAAACTAGTAATTGTACACCAGACAAGAAACTGGTTACCATAAATGTCCAGCACAGCAATTGTTGCTGTAAATTAGCTGTACCAATTGAAAATTCTACAATATACCTCTAATTGCCAGTAAACGTAAAATACGTCCAACTATTTTGACTGTTCACAATCTATACTCTATATTTTAATTCGGAGGAGTGTTTTTAAATTCAAGTGTAAAAAGTAGGCAAGAAAGTGGTCAGTTTCCGACAAAATTACACTAGGGATATTTGATATATTACCGGGCGCCATATTGTTACAGCTGATTGATGTTTATATCGTGTACTTTTCTGAGTTAATCTTTTCACCCTAAATTTGCGTTGTAATAATAAAAAAGTTTCTCTGAGATGTAATCGGCTGACATATACTTCGTATAAAACATTTTCATGGCGTTTTTAGTGGATGTGGAAGAGGTAGCAACTACCCCTGGAGTTCAAATATTCCCGCCGAGAAGGCGAAAATTTCTGAACTCAGGACATTTATCTTTCATAGGGAAGCCGAACATATTGAATATATTCAAAACGCTTCGAAATGATAGCCTACAACCAGAATTACTGCTATTGTCGCAAGAATATCAAGCATGATAAGTTGGTGGTATAATACATTACCATCATTATACATATTATAATGTTATCTTATTTTTAGGAGTGGCACAGTCTATTATTTTGCACTTAGGATCTGAAGCTGGTTTTGTGGAGAATGGTTTATTGCTTTTTGATAGTAAAAAAGATAACTAATTATCATGAAGAAATGAATGCCGAGGAGTTTGAAAGAGGATTTCATCAAATATTGACAGTACTACATGACAATGATACTACTGTTATGAATAATGCTACATATTATAGTAGCAACATTGAAAAAGAATCCCACTATAACATCTAGAAAACTGAATATGCAAGCTTGGTGGAAATCAAAAAATATCAAATGCGTTGAAGAGATGGTTCGATCTGAACTTCTTCATTTAATGCAATATAATACACATATCACAGATGAGATGGCTAAAAGTCGTAAGAAAGCCATGCTGAGGTCATCACCTTATCACTACCAACTCAACCCAATTGAGGTAATGCGGGCTCAAATAAAAAATGAAGTGGCAACTAAGAATACCTCGTTCAAATTAGCAGATGTAAGGGTAGTTTCACTACAGGCAATGTGATTAAAGAAGAAAGAAAAATGTGTACGTTAGATGAATTAATCGAGCCATTTATGTATTATATCAGTGGGCAAAGATAGTTTTAGTGAAATGGAAAGTAATAGTGAATAGTTATTTTAGAAAGTAATGTATTAACATGTATTTAAAGTCAAGTTATTGTTTAATGTGTATACACCATCTTCAATATTAGTCCAATTTTTGTTCGCTAGTAAATAATCATATAAAAATAAGAATTATAATAGAATAGAACAACTTTCGCTAAAAGAGGTACGCTACATCAATAGTTGAAACCTAGGATAGTGTATTTGATCAATAAATATTATTTTGGAGTGTTTTCTATATTTCATTAGTTAATTATTTATATTTGTAATGAATATGTAATAAATTACATAACTACCACTTATATAAAATCTCATCCAGTTTTAAAACTGCCGCCAAAAAGTAGCTTACAAAAATTCCATTGTGTAAACGCGTCTTTTCATTTTACTCCTCTGTATTGAAAAACAGAGTATAGTTT
This sequence comes from Trypoxylus dichotomus, assembly GCA_023509865.1. Taxonomy (NCBI): domain Eukaryota; kingdom Metazoa; phylum Arthropoda; class Insecta; order Coleoptera; family Scarabaeidae; genus Trypoxylus; species Trypoxylus dichotomus. The sequence continues at coordinate 52,040,902 of CM042075.1, forward strand.
CGTAGCATTAATCGAATGTGGGTGAACAGTGGGCCAACTGTCGAAATATGTGGGGAAAGGTAAATTTTGCTTGAACACTTAAATACGTCGACGCAAGCGACGTGCGATTTCGAATCGCGTTTAGTTGTTGTTTGAACAAAGCTTATGCCAGATATAATGTTGTCAACCGTAGTCACTGTCTTTCTATTGGTGCGTAATTCAAAATTTTCGGTTATTATCTGAAAAGACCTTGTATATAGACATAGTGTACGAAATGTGTACTCCAAAACTACCATCCGGCATGTGTATATACGTAAGTATATAGATCATTAATTATTATTGTTGGGGCAAGTGGAATATCCTTATAAAATGCATTTCATTGCGCGCCGAGATACAACACAACATAACGTTAAACCACGGATTATTGCAAGCACTAAAGCGAAGTCCTACAGTTGCGATATTTGAAGACGTTACAATGGAATGTAATTGCGCATGAAATCTCCGCCGTAACAGCTAGTTAACGTCAGCTCTTGCCTGAGCGTCCCTCGGACAAGCTCTTAAAAGGCTATCAACGCTAGCTAATTTTCAGTACGCAGATAAGAAACGAAGATAACATGAAAATTAAAGCGCTGGCCATTAAATTCCGTTTCCTTTGTGCAAGTAATGCGATAGTAAAAATTCTAATTCGGAAATTTCCCTACTGTGAACTGAGCACGCTATGCAATAAAACTTCTCATTTTCATTACAAAACGAATACGCAATTTGATTTATTTTGAGTGGCTAGTTTTAAACAACTTTAAGAAATAAGGAAAATTTAGAACTGGTAATAAAAAATTTCAAATGCCGAAGGATTAGTGCTCTTACGAGAACGTCGTATGCCTTAGAAAATTGTCGCTTTAAGTATTATTTTACAGTTAAGGATATTTGAAGGTACTGTTAACATAAATTTACTGAAGAGAACAAATTAAATCGTATCAAAATATGGAATAATTTGGTAGTGTTGTGTGTTATATAGAAATAAAGTTGTCGTTGTGTAGAGTCCGTAGCCCTGAACACATATATAAACATAACATATATACTGCTCAATTTTAAAAGGTACAACTTCAGCGCGGCACCTGCTTACGAAACACCTTGTATACTACGTAATAATTTTAGAAGATGTATCTAATAATGTCATTCAATACTCAAATTACATTCAAAATTTAAATAAGTACCTTTTTTATTTAACTTTCCGCTATGTGCTCAAGAATGCATAGTGCCGTCGCTTATTTTATGTGCCTTTTCCAAGACATATGTCATTAGTCACAAGGATTAGAACATACATATACTACCGGAATTCTATCGGAAACAACATACGTAAATTTTGAGAGAATATGGGAATAGTTGCCTAATTGACATAATTTGGAAGTGCTTCTTATAGCTGCTTTTGAACCCAGACTAGTTGGAGAGGACTTCGCCTTGGTAAGGAGATAATCGTAACATAGTTTTACCTTGCGATTTCACCAGTTCATTAATGGCATATGAGTTATGTTTATTCGTGTGAATTTCACTTCAACTCTAACCATATTTTCATTATAGTGTATTTTTTCGCTTGTTAGCCAGTTTTGAAAATCCACCTTTTTCCACGATGTGGCTTTTCAATTTCTTGACTATGATGCGATACATTATTTATTGCAATATATTTATTCTTAAGTAATTAGTTTAATATTCGGGAGAACCATTCATTGCATCACATTAGTTTGCGTTTTTCCGCCTTCAAACATTAACAATCTGTGTTCCACAAAACCATTAAAACATTCAATATGGAACAAAATAAGACATTTTTCTCAGTGGACTCCGCAATCCTGTTATAAGGCCTGCGATAAAGGCTTGGCTACGATTGTGAATACCTGTGTCAGTCCATCTTTTCTGCACTGCGTGATCCGCTGTCACTCAAATTTTATCTAAATCGAAAACTAACCTGTCCTCAGTTCTATTTTACAAAATAGCTCTGAGATGTTGCTTCCATTTTAGAACTTCTTTTTCAGTTAAAATACTATTTCTACTCTTTTTACGAGGTACAGCGCAATTATATAAAAGCAATTCTAAGTAATAATTCTTATGTAAGGTTCATTAGCTCCATTGTTCGATACAATGTTCTTTGAGTCATATTTGATAAATCTTCATTACTTACTTATATCAGTACCTTATTTAGTGCCTGAGGTTCATTTTGCCTAATCAGATTGCGAACTACTTAGCCTATAGCATTTTTAATGAAACTTACAGATGTGTATCAATATCAAAGGATACATGCAGACATTTTTTATCTGTTGAAACTCATTTTAAAGGACAAAACACACACTTTCAAAAGTAGGCGGCTTTTCGATTTTTCCGATATAACCACAGAAGGAAGAAAGGCAAGGACGAACAGGATGTAAAAATTGTAGCGTATTTAAAGAAAGTCAACCGACGTCGTTTGAATTTACATCACGGCACTTTGTTGGTGAAAAAGCTTGGATTCATTCACAACAGTCCAAACATAAAAACAATACACCATATGGATATTTCAAAGTAAGCCGAAAGTTTTTCATTCACGTAGTGATACAAAGCAAATGGTTGGTTTTTTCTATGGTTACTACCGTAACTTCGGAGAATCAAAGAACCGTGAACGCTGACTATCATTTGTTTGCCGGAAATAATCGACGAAATAAAAGGAAATAAGCGAAATCGGTGAATTACTCTTCATCATGTTAACACCAATTTTCGCTTCGCATATGAAGTCGTTGACTTTTGATAAGTGATAGTACCGGATCAGATATTCATTCCCCATGTTACACCTTGTGATTCTTTCTATTTTCAAAGATCAAAATAAAATGCATGGTGAGTGGTATTTGTCATCTCAAGGAATATCAGATGCGCAGTGGAAAAAAGATTTCACGTTCTGCTTAGATTAGTAGCTACCTTTTTAAAGCGTGAGTGCAATATTCCCTAGTATTGCATATAGCGCCAGCTGTTTTGCAAACTACTTCTGTACATAAAAATGAACCAAATATGGAATGAGGTTGATAAGATAGAAGAAAACTTTTGTTCGTGAAAATACATATTTTTGTAGTACTTTATTGGATATTTGTTGAGTTTATTACGGCAACGATATATTTTTTTAAATGGTGGCCCAGCCGCTGTTCGATAGTTAGAATAAGGTAATATGTTGTATTAGACAATTTTTGAAAAAAACATCTACAACTACCTTAAAGTACATTGTTTTTTTTTAACGCTGGACTGTGTTTATAGTTCTTTGAATAAAGTTATTATTAATAACATACAATACGATAATAAGTCTGAAATATGTTGAGTAAATGAATGTATCTATGTACATAGGTATTCAACCCTCACACTTTTTCCTTGGAATTAAATATTTAACGTACAAAGCCGCGTAAACCATTAGAGGAATGGAAATTATGCCGACATAGATAAGTTTCACTTTGCTACAATCATTATACCAATAACCTTGTAGCTCAAAATTTACTACCTGAATTGTTACTGTAACGATACCTAGATCCAGTATTCTTTTGAATATTGCTATAATATTTAGTATATATTTAATGTGACTGTATTATTACAATGAAATTGAGGATTTGTCGCGATCTTCAACATTAACGTGCCATAGTTTTATATTACTTCTGCGGAATATGTCACTATAATTTTTCCTATTTCAGTATGTATAGCCACATAGCTGTTTCTTACAGTGTAGGCGTTGTGTTATAATGCAAACACACATTTTATAGGACACGATGTGCCGATATGATCTAAAGTACCTTCAAAGCATGTGCAGAAGTTCGCAATTCTAAATGGAAACTCGAATGTTTTGGCATTATTTATATTTAACAAACTAAGAGGTATAGCAAAATGAAGTACAAATTTTTGTGGGGGAGTCCAAAGTGGCAGTAGAGTTGTTTTTACTTCATGTAGAAGACATTAGAAGCACAACAAATTAAAGTACAGTAGAATCCGGTTATAACGACAGTCACGGAATTGCGAATTTTTTGACGCTATAACAAGGTGACGCTATAGGCGGAGTTTTTACAAGTTCCATGTTTACATACAAGAATTGGTGGGAAACAATATTACGGGTGGTAAACAGATACATATGCGAATTTAATTACTTTAATGTACTTAACCATATAACCTTACACATATAGGTACATACTAACTTGTTTGTCTAATGAAAGAAATCCGTAATTTTCCATTGCCCAGTTTTCGCACGCCAAAACTGTTTTTCTATATCCATTTCTAATTCTCTCACTTTATCAATAATTTGAGGTGACGTTTCTCGCTGACTATAATAAGTTTTTAAAAGTGTTATGGCATTTAGGGCTTCTTCGATTGTCGGTACGTGTTCTGCTTCGTCGCACGAATCTTCTTCCTCTTCGATTTTCATTATCATTTTCGTTATCCCGCTGTTTTATGTCCTCCACTATATGAGAATCTGAACGCATTCCTGACGTAATAAGACATGCAAAGTCGTCGAAATAAAACTGGTTTTCGTCACTCTGATTTTGCTGCCACTTTTTAATAAGTTCACATAACGGAACGTCTTCTTCATTTAAGTTGTCACAAACTGGATTATTCCTTAATCTTGAATGACTAAAGCAGTTTGCTATAGTCTCAGAGGTTATACTACTCCAAGCCTCCTCTAAAAAGTCCAACGCGTCGAGGAATGAAAGTGCACATGGTGCGTTCTTATCCATATTTATAATAATTTTCTGCAGAAAAAATTTTCTATAAAAACATTTGAAGCTTCTTATTACGCCTTGGACCATTGGTTGAAGGACGCTAGTGCAATTTGGGGGCAGAAACACCAAATTAATATTTTTTAAGTGGGCTAATGATGGATGTGCTGGGCAGTTATCGACTAAAAGCAAGATGTTTTTACCTTTAACCGCAAGTTCTTTATCCAATTTTCGAATTTCATTTTCGAAGATTTCTGCTCTTTTGTTTGCACAGTAATTTGTTGGGAGTGTTTTTATGTTTTTGAAGCAGCGTGACTTTTTTGACTTTCCTATGACAAGAATTTTACGTTTCTCCGTACCGGTCATATTAGCACACACAAATACAGTTAACCCCTCTTTGGCTAGTTTACCGCCTACACACTTTTCGCCTTTAAACCTCAGAGTCTTATCTGGAAGAAGTTTATAAAAAAATCTCGTTTCGTCACCATTGTAAATTTCATTGTCTTCATAATCTTGTCTTAATTTAGGCCACACTTCATTTAGCCACGTCTCTGCTTCTGTCATATTAACACTTTTCCTTCACCGCTTACTTTTCCGAACGTTGAAACGCTCCAGCCACCCATTGCTGCACATAAAATTTGTGTCTCCAAATAAACTTCCAAATTCTTCGGCCTTTTGCATAAGCTAAATTTGCAATTCTACATTGCTTAAACCACGTAATAAGCGCTTCGTCGATGTCAACCTTTTCGCACGATCGAATTTTTTTGACTTTTCTTTCCCTTTCACAAAGGTATTCATGATTTTATTCTTATTTTTCACAATTGTACAAATAGTAAAATTAACTAACCCAAATTCGCGACACACGTCCGCTTTCTGCTTTCCACTTTCGACTGCTTTGATTATCGCGACTTTGTCGTTCACGCTTAAACTTCTTCGTTTTAAACCTGACATTTTCGATAAAGAAATCTCGACGTTTCACTCACACGATTCAAATGCCGACTGAGGAAATTTCTTACGAACTTTGCCTGGCGCATTGCAAGAAACGGTAATATTCTTGGAGTCCCCGAACGGTCGAACGTTACAGGCTAGGAAAACTGCAAGAAATCTTAATTCAACGAACGGTAATATTCTTGGAATACATACCTCAAGTGGTAAATAGTTGTCGTTATATCAGGGGTTATTGACGCTAAGACCGGGTTTTTCCCTGTACGTTTGAATAGTAAAGTACGGGACCGCTTAAAATTTGACGCTAAAAAAGGAGCATCGTTACAGCCGAAGTTGTTATAACGGGGTTCTACTGTAATTTAAAATTGAGCAATCAATCGATTTATGGGTTTGGTGTATCGTGCCGTAACACTTAACAATCATTTTGTCGTTAATAGATTACAAACCAATTGGAATCTGTAGATATTTTCGTCGAGAGCTATTTCATTCTCATTAAAATTCAATTATCAGTTGATTTAGCTACTGTTAGAGTTAAAATCACACCACAATTATGTTAATCAATCGATTTTTAATGGCCTCTTGTTTTCTCGCAGCATATTGGCATATGGTGCTGTTTCCTATTGTTTTCGATTTAACCTATGCAGATTTCAATAAAAGAGGATTGGTTCAAAGTTAATCCTTGGTAGATGAAAATACTAAAGATTAGTATTAGCAAATTGCTTTTTAAGTATCGAATTTGAATACATTTTTCACCGAATTTAAAGAACTTCGGCCTTCGCACAAGTCATTGTTATAATGGTGTGTGCTCGGCCGTTGATATTTCTCTTGGATCCACTTGTGTCTGCGCTGTTAACGCGAACCGTCCCGCAAGGACATGGTATTTTATATACCCTCATAACTGATTGCATAACTGATGTGTTAGTTTATAAACAGTTTTTACGTTGTGTCACTCCAGTAATCTTTCGAGATAGTCCGCTACGTATTTGATTTAAACTAGATACACCGTACTCTCCATTGTATGCTTTTTAGTTTGTGTGCACGATATCTGCCGGCTTATAGAGCTTGGTCTGAGTGTCGTGATTTGGGAGTTGTCTCATAAATTCATTCACACAACCGTGAAGCACAGGTAGATGGATGTAATTTATGTTCTTGGTGTAAGTTGTGAGAATGGTTTAGCTACTGGAAGGGCGTTTGACATAAGAAAAAGAACTGTAGCAAAGCGATACTAAAGAAAGAAAACATGTTTGCAGTAATCTTAAATCCCAAGGATTATCGAAGATTCTCTCACTTCACTGGATCCGAACCGAGTATAACAGATACTGCAAGTACTACATAGTGCAATTAGAGACTGAATTGCACAAGAACACCTACTCTATTGGAGCGAGGTAGCTGGTTAGAACCAGAGCAATCGGATGAAGAGAAAACTATCTGAACAACCTAAAACTGACGTACTAACATTGGATAAACTATAACATAAAGCAACGAAGTTGTTACTAACAGGACATCGCTATTTATAGAGACAACTGCACAAACTAGGCAATTTAAAAAAAGAACTTGTTTCCATATTATATAATGATGAGGAAGATTTACTATTTTATTTTCGAGTGTACGGCATGTGTTGGGCATGTTGGATCAACCATCGGAAAATGAAAATCACTAGGAGCCATATCTGGATCTATACGGTGGATGTTCCAATTCTTAAAAGCCACATTCCCGGATGGCAGCTTGTAAAACGACGACAGTATGGATGGGAGCATTGCCGTGCAATTCATAACACGTCTTTTGTTAATTTTCCATTACGTTTTCCACGAATACTGGCCTTTAATTTATGCAATGAAGACGCATAATATGTGTCGTTCACAGTCGCTCATACTCTTTAAAGTCAATCTGCAAAATGCTCTCGCAATCCTAGAATATTGTGGCCATCACCTTTTTCATTGATTGAACGACTTTCACCTTTCTGTGATGAGGTTTATCAGGTGGCCGCCATTCCATGGTCTCTTTTTTCAATAGAGGATCGTAAAACATGTGTTTCTTGTGACAATGGACTCCAAAATCGGTTTTGGGTCGTCTCCACACATGGTTAAAAACGACCGCGCACATTCGGTTCGACATTCAAGTTAGAGAACAGAAAGAAATCGCGGTACCTATTTTGCACTAATTTTATTCATACCCGAATGGTAATGGAGAGTTCGACGAATACTTGTTTCGGATATGTTTGTTATCACTGCTAATTACTTCACTTTCAAACGGCGATCTTCTAACACTTAATCTTCAATAATTGAAATTTGTTGAGGCGTTCTCACTTCAATTGGTCGGGTCCATCGTTCAGCATCTTCCAGGAATTCCTGCTCCAAACGAAAACATTTTTCCACTTTTGTACAATATAATTCGAAGGAGATGAATTACCGTAAACGTCGTGTAAACATTGTTTTATGTGATTAGGCACATGCCTTTCTTTTCTAAATTTTCATACTTCAGATATTTTTATGCATTAGTGACGTTGGTTGGCTGGCTAATAAAAACTACTACGCTTCGAACCGTCATATTTATAGCGTAGACCTCGCGTATATGCATGCATGCTGTGACGGACTTTGAACACGCTTGAACCTGTATAAGCCTGTCAGACCGAGAATTTATGGCATCTACCCCGTAGTAATCAGTGAGTTATTCGATCCATAATGCTATCACTACTAAGTGATATTACGTTCACTCGATTTTTATTCATTTGGAAATCTAGAAATGATCAAACAAGCTCCATAATTTGGAACAATTAAAATTTATATATGCACATAAATATTAGCGTGGAAGAACTACATGTTTTTTCAAAATTTGGAGCGTCGAATGACCATTTGCTTAAAAAATAACGATAAAGCATCTATTTCGATATTAATTTGAGCTATTAAGGTTATAAAAATGATGTTTTGCTAGATTTTTAAAACCGTTTTACGTTACTTAACATATTAAAAGTAAGTCTCTCTTTAGAAAACAAAAAAAGTTAAAGAATAATCTTTTGTTAAATATTAGATAATTCTGAAATATTTAATTGGGAAATGTCATACCGATTTTAATGTTAACTGCCGCTAATCTATAACGTAGGCTATATAACATGGGCAAAAGGAGTTGCGTGGACTTTACTCATATTTAAATACTTTGCATATACACAAAACCATTCGAGAAGAATTCCCAACGGGTATCGGATTTGTTTTCCCTCGTTTTTATTTGTCTCTGAAAGCTGAGTTTTAGTCCCCCTCCCCCTTCTGACAACGGCAACGCAAGTTATATTTTCGTTCATGGTAAAATGACTGACAATCTAAACGTCGCGTTGCGTCGGGCTGACACAAGCGAATGTGCCTTTGACATCGACGACGCGGCGCTACAGCATACGAATGAATGAATGAATGAATGAATGACAGACGGAGGACAAGGTTTCACGGAGAACAGGAGGGGAATCCTCCAGTACCGGCTGCTAGAGAGCGCGTATAGAGCGGAAATCCCCACCATGATTAATTTGACAAGATGTCGAGCCGACTTATCAAATATTAATTTCTCCGAATCACGAGGGTTTTGATACTGACAAGTTATCTGTTCTCGAAGGGGAGCGCACCCTCCAAGGTGAGCCCAGTACGTGCGACGTTTTGAATGTATTGTACCAACGTAGATTCACGCATAACTTTTGTGCCGCCTACTGCCTGTCTCTAGTAACTTACATTTCAACATAATTTCGTATACATTTTTAATGACGGTCGGAGGTATGTGATCTACATAACGAGACCGTAATGGCACAAATATTTTAACGATTATTTCGTTCGATCTATTCATACCATTTAGTTTTTCTAATCATCTTATCAAAGAGAAACACATGTTCATCTTCATTAAATGCTAGCGAAAGCTTGGCAATGCTTTCCAAATTATACTAATAGAAATAATCCAATTTATAAGTAACAAATTTTCTTGTTTAAAGATGAAAAAGTAAGTGGTAGAAAAGTTCCACGTTTGATTGCGGGAATGTTTCAGCAGGATGGTGCACTGGTGCATACAAGCCATTTAGTGCGCAAAACTGGTTATCATATAGCATGTGCATGATTTCAATACTTTTGGTTCACTAATAGCCCGGATTCGAACCCTCTCGACTGCTGTGTTTGGAACGTTGTCGAAAGAATCGCCAAGTCCAGACACCTTTACGCCCCTCTCTTAAAGTAGCATTTGACAATTTTGATATAGCTGCTTTACAGAGAACGTGCGAGTGCTTCAGGTCTAGGATTGAGGTGGTAAGGAATGCTAACGGGGTTACATTGAATAATTACACTCTTGAGAGGTCACATAGCTGACATACCAAACGACTTTTGTTAATTTTAATTTTTTAACTAATAAAATTTTCTTTTTACTTGTGCGATGTAAAGTACCGAAAAATATGTTTTTGGAAAACTTTTACTCATATCTTTTTTATTGCAAAACGGTCATTAATTAAAAAATAACCTTGGCACATTGTACACTACATACAGCTCGCGACAATAGTACAGGCTACCCATAAATATTAATGAAAATAAGAATTAAATTAAACAGTCTTTACATGGTGTATTAAACGTAAGTGTATTAATCTGCTTTCTACATATCAAGATACCATGTGGACAACAATTGACTAACATTGAAATGGACCTAAACCGTACTTGGCGCGACAAAAATTGGGCAGTTCAAAGATAGCAGTAAATTTAAGCAGAACCTGTCTTGTAATCAGTTTTCTAAGTAAAGGCGAAAATTGCAGATAAACACGCAAATCTAAAAGACCCAAAGTGATAACAGAACGCGAACATCACACAAAGTTTGCATTAAACTCGGCAATGACTGCTAGACAAATAGCCCAAACAGCAGGTGCAAACACCAATTTGTGAAATGTTCAACGTCTGCTGAAATCAACAGCTCACTCAAAGCGGAAACAACTGCAAAAAAAGCTCCTCTAACGTGTCAGCGTAAAGAAGCCAGATTACCATTTGCAACCGCGCGTTTACATTGGTCCAAACGCTGGTGAGAAATAAGTAGTTCTGAGTCGTAGGCACACAGGTGGCGGTAGTGTAATGATATAGGCAGGTATAGGGTATAACGGAAAAACTGACATCAAGTTCTGTAATGGCAAAATGACTAGCGCTAATCATATAAATCTTATCGTCGATCAAATGTCATAACATGCTGAACAGATTACATGCCGGGACTTTGTGCTGCAGGAAGATAACACTTCTGTCCACCCGTTTCAAATTGCAAAAGATTATTTTCGAAGAAAAAAAATAGTCTTTTACAATACAAAAAAAGGTGAATAAGCTGCATGGGGTAGAACTTCCCAGCTGAGTGCTTCCAACGTGTCGCGAACCGATTTTGCCGTATGTGAGGAAGCATTGTCATGAAGAAAAATGAGTGAGTTGCCTCTTTCGATATTCTAGCCCTTTTTCACGCAGCGAACGGTTCAAATCGGACAATTATTGTTCGTAACGTTTAGTATTAACTATTTCCACAGATTTCCACAGATCTGGGTCTATCCATGATTTTTTGGGATTGAGATTTTCAAAATAATAACTAGAGTTGTTGTTTGGGCTATTTCCATCGTTCGCTGAACTTGTATAGTCCGACGTTTCGGCAGTCTGTCTAGTGGCGGCTTTAGGGCTGTTGCTTGCCAGAGCAGTCATGCTTTGATGATTTTTTGTCTGATGTCTTTGTCTTATAAGACATGGCAATGGGCTCTCCTCTGTCGCCGGTCCTGAGTTATGGAGGAATTTGAACGAAGAGCGATGGATTCATATGAACTTAAACCGAAAATGTGGCTCAGATACGTCGATACCTTCTTAATTTGGCCACATGGGGAAGAAGAAAACTAAGAACTGTGTGTACAAAATACCATGCCAATGTGGAAGGCCATACATAGGAAAAACCGGCAGGCCCCTGTCAATCAGAACCAAAGAATACCAGAAACTGGTACGGTTGGGGGAAACGGATAAGTCACGATTGGCTCTACATGCTTGGGAAGAGGATCATAGGATTGCATGGAACAATGCAGAAATCCTGGATAAAGAAGACAACGCCAGGAAAAGAAAACTGTTGGAAGTAGCATATATGGCCACCACACCAACCGCCATCAGCACACCCAGCCTGGAAATAAAACACGTCTGGCTTCCTATGATTAGAGAAAGCATTAGCCGAAGACCGGCGACCGCCCATGCGCAAAAATCGACCTACTGCGTGCTAACCCCCCGCAGGTCCATTGCGCATCCCCTTTTGCGCAGAAAATTGTAGCTTATAAGTTAAATACGTCAGACAAAAAATCATCAAAGCATGATTGCTCTGGCAAGCAACAGCCCTTCTCAGGGCGCCCCTGAAGACGGCAGTAGACAGACTGCCGATACGTCGGACTATATAAGTTCAACGAACGATGGAAATAGTCCAAAAGACAACTCTAGTTATTATGAGAATCTGTCCTCAACAATATCACGTCAAGATTTTCAAAATAAATCCACTTTTCATCCTTTGCAACTATACGATACGAAAATGATTTCCTTTTATACCGAGCGAGCAAAATGTCACATGTGGTTTTGCGCTTTTACATTTGTCATTCAACTCATGTGATATCCATCTACCGGTCTTCTCAATCCTTCCCATTTCTCGTAGCCGATTGGAAGCATCTTGTTGACTAACGTCTAATTGCTTGGCGAATTGTTCTTGTGTTTGCGAATCATCTTCCTCCAACAATGCTTGCAATTCCACATCTTTGTATTTTCTCTCGGTTTTCCACGTTTCTTGTTCACAGCATCGAAGTGATCACCTTTGAAAAGCCAAAACCATCGTTTACACGTATCTTACGATGAAGCATGTTCACCTTAAGCTCCTCGAAGTAATCGGTAAGATTAAGCGGCAGTTTTCTTCAAATGAAAACAAAAAATGGATGCTGACCGCGATTGCTTTTTGTTCGGTATAAATTTCGACCTATTGAACACTACAACACAACACTATGCACACACTTGTCCAATGTATCACTCGTGCGCATATGAGACTTGATGACACAACAAAATGGCGCAGTATCAGATCTTCATAGTTCAAGCTACATTGGTGCAATATAAACCGCAGCTTATCCTTTACCATTGGGACTACTTTCCGAAGTCCAGAAAATACGCAATAAGAATCACGAATATCTTCATTTAAACAATGCTAAAAAATGCTCGTAGTCGCAAACAAATGAAACATGCACACCTGTGTACACATCTGCTCCAAATATATTTCTAGTAAACGTCTACTCCGTATATATCTAGCAAAAGCTGTGCTGAAGTACGAAAATATATGGAATTAAAAGACGATGCTGAAGCTCTGAAAGAAAATGTAGATAGTGAAAAGAGGGCATTTTGGTGAATTTTGTTTCTCAAGTTGCATAAAGAAAACTGTAGATATTTTCAATATCATTAACGTATTATATATTACTATTACATAAACATTTTCTCACGTTACGTTCTTAAACAATTTATAAGTATTGCAAAACTTACAAAGCTTATTTTCACTGCGTTTATTATTATACACATTTCGAACACAATATTTAGCAAATTCGTTATAAATTATGGGATTATATTTATTCGATAACTTATATTCCAAATTTTACTGCGTTATATGTATTACTTCTTAAGTTAATCAATTTTGAACTGATATGGACCTGCACGTTCCAGAGCGCGTTGATATTTTGCTCGAATTTTTTGCTAATATCGTCCGTAATAATCCTTATGAAATTTTCCTTTAGAGCGCTGCAGGTGTGTTTTATTAAATCTGTTACTTCTCTTATATTACTCTTTCTTAATACATTTTTTTTAAACACGATCGTTCTACTTTGCGTGGTAATGTGCAGTCGTAAAGAAAAACACATGCTTAACCTCAAAGATGAACACTGCATGGCAATGAATTCTGAATACTAAGGACATCGACCTTTATACATGCAATAGTTACTAGGATATTGAATTACGGAGAAGGTTCAAAAAACGCGATATAAATTTTCACATACGAAAGAAGTATCCATTTCTCCGCAGTGAGAAAAAGGATGGAATTTCCAATTACTTACGTAATCTAATAAATCAAGTAAGCAGCCCGCTAGAATCCTGCAGAAGTTTATTTGAAAATAATTCACGTTCCTCTGGCGAAGTACCGATCCACCTACAATATGAATACCGGCCTCGTACCGTTTTTGATACGTCTAGAGGCGTGCTATACGCGACGAGCGTTCGTCTAGACTCCGCTCTGCTGTTCGTGCTTCTCGTAGAAGCTCGAAGCCTCATTCTTCCGCTCGAGCTGCGTATCAGGTGCAATCCGTTAATCCTGCCCCGGTATTATTAAACTCCTGACTTTTGGCGTTGTTCCGCAGCACGCTGCTTCTGCAACACGTGCTTAAAACTGTTGTTTCGTGCGCCAACAGATCATCCTCCAACACAGAGCATTGCACAGCTACCGTTACATAAGTATTATTATTGCAGGAAGCACATACATATCATTTCGCGTAGCATACATATATTACGTGTTCTACGTGTACTGCAATCGGAGCCGCGGAAGAATTGTAATAACTACGTATTTGTGGATATTCAACGTCTGGCTCTATATTCAATAATCTTTATACTCGATAATATGAAGTTGTTCATTTCATCATACATCAATAAACTTACTGTGGTGGAAAATCTTAGGTTCTTTCCTTGCCGAGTGGATTCTTTCATCTAAATTTTTGTTTTAAGTTAAAATGTATATTAAATTAAATAATTGATGTAGCCAAATAGAAGGTTCTATAAATATACTAAGAAAAAATCTACATCACTTTTTAACACAACTTCTTTTTTTTTAATTTGAAGTTATAAATTAAACCTCAATAATGAGCAACTAAAGCAGATATCTGTAATATCCAATACACAGAAAAAGAACTGTACTAAATAAATATTATAAAAGTTAAAGAAAAGGGAGCCCTACCGGTATTTTGCCTCCAACAACGACAAAATAAAATAATAGCGTGAACCAAACACTATCGAGAAGAATCAAATAAAAAGATAAGGGAAAAATTAGAAAAAGTTATTGTTTTATTCTTAATTGAAATAATATATATCATTACATTACGTAAAACGAAGAGCTGTGTACATTGGAAACAACATGATTATTTAATATAAGTATTATTTCTTTGGTAATTGCATCATTAAAATTGAAAATAGAAAGAATTTTATTTGATAAAAAGCTATCTAAGCGTATACTTTATAAATATACGAGGACGACTTAAAATGTTCCCGGAATCGGCAAGAGATGGCACACGAAGGTTGAAGTGGATTCATTGGTTGGCAAGGGCAACCGTCTTTATGACAACTATAAAAATTTCAGACGTCTACTGTCAATAGTTGTTGTTTCAGAGTGTGTTTTATGTAGCAAGTCAGGCGGTTTCGCAAAAATGGATAAAATCAAATTTCGTGCAGTGATAAAACACTTTTGGGTGACTGGAAAAACAACTACGGAAATTCTAAATATTTTGCTAGAGATTCATGGCGGATGTACTCCATCATTTTCTACCATTAGCTCTGAGTGAACGACTTCAAACGTGAGCACACAAGCACAAGTAACGAACCACGCAGTGGACATCCAAAATCCGCTGCAACGATGAAATGGTCGACAAGATTCATGATGTCGTGTAAGTCGGTCGCCAATTCAAGCTGAAAGAGATAGCAGAGATAACAGGCATCTCAGAAGAATACGTTGGCCATATCCTACACGAAATTTTGGGTATGAAAAAGTTTTCGGCGCGATAAGTACCGCGTTTGCTCATACCGGACCAAAAGCGAAATCGGGTGACCTTTTCGGAGGAGTGTCTGGTCAGGATCCTACGCAAGCCAAGAGATTTCTTCATGCGTTTCGTAATCGTGGATGAGATTTGAGACCAAGGAACAGTCGAAGCAGTGGAGTTTTCCGGGCGAATCGGCACTGAAGAAAGCAAAGACCGTTCCATCGGTCGGAAGGATCATGGCGACCATTTTGTGGAATTCCCAAGGTGTGATCCTCATCGACTGTCTGCAGAGAGGCAGGACGATCACGGGGCAATACTACAGAGACTTATTGATCCGATTCGATGCGGTTTTGAAGGAGAAACGGCGTCGTTTGCAGCGGAAAAGGTGCTTTTTCAACACTACAACACACCGGCTCATTCATTTCTCATTGTCATGTCCGAATTGAGTGAGTTGCACTGCGAATTAGACTCTGATCCTCCATATTCATTGGATTTAATCCTCAGCGACTTTTTCCTATTTAAAACCTGAAAAAATCACTGGGAGGAAAGAGATTTGCCACAAATGAGGAGGACATCGCCGCTACAGATGGTTTTTTTTTGCAGACCTCGAAATAATCTACTTTTCCGATGGTTTGAAGAGACCAGAGCATCGTTTGAAAAAGTATATTCATCTTCGAGGAGGCTACGAAAAATAAAAATAAAAAAAACACACCAATACCGTGTCCTTTTTGTCGATTCAGGTCGCCTTCGTAGGTAGGTATGGATTATCAATACAGAAGTATCTCAGGAGACTCCACAACACACAAATCCATTATCTATTTGTGACACAGTGTTTGGAGAGCACGTAGTCTTCCATTGTCAAACGAGTCCCTTAATAAATTGCAAAAATTATTACCACATTTAGTATTTCCTACCTAGAGATAGCCTCAAATATATCTGTATGCGGCAATTTTTGTGTGTCATCCTGTATAAAGTAAGTCACAATTATCTCTATATGCATTCTTATCTTGTTATAATTTGCACAGCAATTCATTTCTAAGCAGAAACAAATCTATGCGCTGTGATTCCGCAACACCACATTTACTTTCTGCTAGATTCAACGCTCAATGCATACATTGACTTAGAAAGATTATAAGCTACTTAGACTTACATAAATTCCTATCTATTCATAAAATTACGCTCGAAAAGTATGCTTTATCGATATGTGCCAATAAACCTACATAAGGTAGGTAGTGCCGAGTTCATTCATATGTAAACGTAGAAGAATATAGGCACTCCAGAAGTGATTACGGTATAGAATAGGTAATTGAAAATGAAGCTGGGGCTTGTCGCGTAATTTCGGATGGAATATTGCCTCGGATCAAGGGCTTTCGGATTTAAATTATCCGATTTAAAAGTTATTCCTAGCTTTATCGACGTGCCCATTCCACAATCACAGTTACTTTCCATTCTATTATTATTTTCGATTGTTGGATTTTACTAAAAGATCTTCAATAAGGAGACCATGCAATGTGATCGTTGACGGGGCATTTATATGTATATCGTCGTAACATGTGTGTAATGGATACTTGATGTCTATCTGAGTCTGTTTTGCACTTAGTAAATTTGAAATTCGTTTGTTCAAACATCGACTTTAACACAGAATTTTCTGATATGAGACCAATTAGCTGAAACGGGTATTATAAGATATCAAAAAATTTACATTTTCAATTAGGTCATAAAAAATATTTGTTTGCTCCCTACAGAAAAATCCCAAATCATGCTATACACCGCACAAAATAATAAAACAGAGAAAGCATAAAAACGTATCCCACATTTAGATAGTTAGGGATAGTTTGGACACAGTACCTAGAACGATTTAGTTGTATATTGTTATTTAACTCCAAAATACTATGATTTTACTCACCCACGTTACCCTCAAGGTAGCGCAAATACCCTGATCAGCGCCTCTGCTACGAAAGAAATATGCTTTGGAAGTCTTGGTTCTTAATATTTTTACCTCCGCCTGCAATTCAGCTTCAACCTTTTCTATCGTGTCAATCCTTCAACTTGACCTTTATCTTTGGAACGAGAAAAGGTCACAAGAAGCCAAGTCGAGTGAGTACGCTGGATGACAAACAATGGCCATGTTATTTTTCGTTGAAAACTGCTATGTTAGGAAAGCAGTAACTATCACCGTGAAAAACTTAGTTGCTTCTACCCCACTTTTATGGGTACTTGCTTCTCAGATGCCCCTCAAGAAGTCACGATACAATTCTGCATTAATCTTCTAACCCGGACTGATGAACTCTTTGTGGATATCACCATCAATATCTATACAGGTCAGTAAGGACTTGATGTTGGTTTTGACTTGACGGGCTTTCTTTGGCCGATGTGAAAATGGGTCATTATTGCGATTGCTGTTTGGTTTCAAGATCTTTACTATGCCCCAACTTTCGCCACTTTTAACGATCTTACAAAGAAAACATAAGTAAGTTTGAAGCTGTTCTTTGAGTTGTTAGCAACCATTCATGTGACGTTGGTTTTGTTTATCGCTTAGCTGCGGTGGCACGAAGTTTGATGTTATCCAAAAATTCACTGGCGTATGCCATACGATAATAGAACATGATACAAATACGCTGTTCCATCAAGACGGCTATTGCAAAACGCAAACATAAGTCGTCATAAAAGTGAAAAACTGTTCACTTACAAGGGATATAAAATAATATGGCATTAAGTGTAGATCTATTATGCAGTAGCTACGACGCCGATGATGAGTTAGCCGAACACTTCCACTTTGCATATCCGGAGCTGTTGTTAACAAGAAGGAGTCAATTGAATGACAAGCGACATCTAACTACTAAGAAGACTCTTTGGCAACGTTCTGACCTATGTCCAAACTATGGACTGATTGGTGGCCTAAGAGAAACACTAATAAAGAGAGTATGTCATAGATCTATTATAACTAAATGTTCTTTTCCATCACCCTCTTGCCTATAACTATTACCATAACACGTCATAATATATTGAAATTCGATTCGATTGGCTGCTTGAGTCTTATGCTTGCAAACCGCACATACAACGTGTCTTATGTATCTTTTATAAAGATGTATGGTTACATCCTGGTTTGTGAAGATCTCAGTTAACTAATTAACAATTAGTTCTTCAACTTCCCTTTACAATACCATTATAGGGATGCATTGATCTTATGTCGGTTCGCTGGGAAGGGATAATTACCAACTTGATGTATTTTGTTGAACTTTCATTTTACGATTGTCTACAAACTGAATAATTAGAATCTGTCGGAAGCTGAGACTAATGTGTGCTGCAATAGTCAGGCGTTTGAATTTCGATTAATTCCAACTTCGTACAATTAACAGTAAGCCGATTTTAGGTTGGATAATATAGATTTTTAGTAAAAAGATAAATATCTTGAACTAATATTAATAGTTCTATAGCTAAGAATAAAGTATTATACAGAGTAAGTGCGAAATAATTTATTTCGTTATACGAAAAAGGACCTTTTAATGGTAAATATTTTGAACTTCAAAGTTTAATTGCCGTCGATCATTGAAAGATACTTATCTCAATTCCTTGTTTATTGTACAGTTGTATTATTTACGAAGGTTTTAATAGTAATTATACATATTCGTTATTGTATGCTTCTGTACTACAAAATTAGTTTGGCTTAAACGCCATATTTACCTAGAACAATCAAACTAGTAAAATGAATTGTTACAGATCAGAAATTTATTTTGCATTAAAAATTATAAGTTGTAAATAAAATTTCAAAGTAAAAAAAGAACTAATAAATCTATATATATCTATATATGAATATATAAGAATAATAATAAATAATATAAAGAATAATAAGATAATGGTAAAAGTGTACAGATACGTTAAGAAATTCAATAAGAATAGTCTCATATTTACTTGTTGAGAGTTACCCTTCTTTAGCTCAAAGTTGTTTCTTTTCAGTTCTGAACAATTAAATGTGTGATTTTCACAAGTATTTTTAGAATCCATTCCTATGTTACAATCCCAAATTTAGCCTTCCCTTTTTCATATTTAAGTTTATTAGTTTCTTTACTTTATTTCATTCAAAGTATAACTTTCAACAAATATTTTTCAATCTGTAACAATTCATTTTATCGTTTTGACTACTCCAGCTGAAGATGGAGTCTAGCTGAAAATAGTTCCAGCATATACAAGAACAAACTAAGGGTTAAAGCGGAAATTAACTTTTAGCAACTATTGTATTTAAATATTAATAGCTGATGATTTAAATACTTTCCTCGGTATTCTGAAATCGTGTATGTATTACATATTGTAGGGTACGAGAGAATTATTAGCTGGGAAATATATCACGATGAGTGCTATGTATGAAGATAGATATCCTTTGATAGAAATTGCGGCGAAGATGGATATTTCAAGACACAGAGAATAACAGCAATCTCTAGAGTTAAAGGCATCTTAAAGTAGATTAATGGGTAAGGAGAACAAAAAGGTATTACTTCTAGAAAAGGAAACGGATCCTTTTTGCTAAGATGTAAACGAAAAAGACATTTAGGCGAATTGAAAATTATTGATTTTAATAAGCAGACGTTATCGTACTCGTAGACACAAAAAAACTAGTGTGAAAAGGGACAAGAAGAGAACAAAGTCATGTCTATAAATTTGTACTTGAAACAAAATATTAGAAAAAAGAAAAGAATAAACAACCTACGTGTATTGGGCAAAAAGTTACCATAATAATGGGTAATGTGTCGCAAAAGAGGTAGATGAGATGGAGTTATCATTACAAAATTTTCTATTTTCCGGTGTAACTCAATGGGCTTTGAAAATAATGAAAATCTTTAATCGATTATTTGTTATAATGTAAAATTTAATGAACGTCATGTGGACAGGTCTAATAGTCACTTGAAGTGAAACAAACTTGCTACCTTATATATATCAGTTTATTACACTTTTCCAAAAAAAAAAAACTGTTAAATTTTCTAATAGAATTAGAGCGTTTTCATTTTAACTTGTTTTTTCTTTAGTGTAACATTTTGGAAAATATTAATTCATTTAGGCATTACATATATTTTTTTAAGAAACAGCATACGACCACAGAATGCAAACTTCTTGCGTTTTGAGTTTAAAGATTGAATACATTAGCAATTTCCTTTGTCTTCCTGCGTGTCTCATATTTCTCTATTTACAAAAACTATATTTCATATTGCATGTCAATAATTGTATGTACGCACATGAGTGCGTATTAGCTTCTAAATGTTGTGCGTCCCTCTTTCTTCAATTCGGGATATTTGGGCCGATGGTCCGTCTCGGTCTAATAGTGTCAAGGGCTCCAATTGCCGCATGTCCAAGCAAGTATTGCTGTTGTTCTTTCATACGATGTTGTGTCCAATCATATATTTAATTTTCTTTTTATACGTTTCATATTTGAACATCAGTAGGTTGTTTACTGTTAGTGTTAGTAATTGATTAATGTTCAATTCCTGGATTTTGTTTATATAAAATCTGTGTTGTACAGGAAGTACAACATTTTTAGGACTTTGTTTTGTTTGCATCTTATTTAGGCTTGGGTGAATAAGGCATTGTATAAGGGTTTGATAATACGAAGGAAAGCCAGTAAGGTCACAAAAAGCTAATATAAAAATAATTAGAGAAATAGTTAGCCAAAACCAAGTTTTATTTTTAAACAAAGTCTCGATCTACTTTAATCTCATCGCTTTATCCATGCTCCAATGCCTGTTGCATACACGGGTTTGGGTTGCCGTCTGAACTACGTTCGTGCTTCTTGTCGAACATCGTTACACCCCCAAAATTTTTACTGCCAAGATGCTTTTCGAGTGGAACAAACAAATGGTAGTTGCTTGGGGCTAAGGTTCAAAAAATTCTTACCCTAATTCTGCACTTCTCGCCTGGGTCAACAGGGCCGAATGCGACCTGGCATTATCGTGATGCAGCAATATTTCTCTCGTCAGTAGGTAGAGGCATTTTCGTGGAATCGCATCCGAAGCAACAACTCTACAGTGTGATTGAGCAATCATGTTCTCATTTCTATTCTGGAAATGGGCTAGGAGCACTCCTTGAGAATACGGTAACCATAATCTTACCAGCTGGGGGCACAGCTTTAAAAATTCTTAGTTGACGCTAAAGAAGGATGTTTCCATTGCATTGCAGTACGCTTTGTTTCTGGTTGGTAGTGGTACATCCATGACTCATCACCTGTAACAATCCTGTTAAGTATGTTCTCCCTTTTCTCTGGATACCGAGAAAGGTGTTGCAAGTACAAGCCCATTCGAATCCTTGCGTGTTCTTCGGTCAATTGTCTAAGTATTCACCGTGAGCAAACTTTTCGAAAATTAAAACAATCGTGCATCAGTTCGTAGGCTATATAGCTACGTAGCTGATCGTCAACAACTTTCGAGCGTCCTTGACAGAATTTCTTCACTAGTTATATATCGCTTTACGTGGCAAACACTTTTATTGAGAAAAAAATCACAACAGCACTCTGCTCTTCCACAGTATATTCTTGGAGCACAGACGCCATTTTAACACTGCCTGCGTACCCGCTGCTTGAGTGTCATAAAGCTCTATTATGCTGACACCTAGTAACAGATAGAGAAATAGTTCACTGCCGTTTTCAGCTTTCCAACAGCAGTTTGTGACTTATTTAATGACTTTCCTTGGTATATGTTTAGTTTTTGCTACAGGAGCTATTGTTCTCATGTTTCGTTTTACCAGCGCGTTGATATGTGTGTTTCGCTTTCGATTGTTTTGTATTTTTAATCCCAAATAAGTTATTTCGTTTGTTTCCTTTATTGTTTGTAATCTTATTTTTATCTCTATTTTCGTTTTCTTTTCAGATCATATATTCCTTTCATTTATGGTTAGTAGTAGTTAGGTAGTATAACACCATTTTTTATTTTTCTTTCATACCCTCGCTTATTTGCGATTGGATCTCTATCTCGCTTTTGCCGTGGTACGCTATACTCGTATCGTCAACATATGTATACCGTTTTCATTTCAGGTGTAATTTTATGAGATCGTTCGTGTATATAATGATATAATCCATAAGATTGGGGATAGAGCTCCTGCTTGCGGTAAGCCGTATTCTGCATGCAGTGGATAACTTTTTCCTTTGTTTATCTACATAATTTGTTGTCTATCTTTTAAGCAGGGGTTTAGTAAGTTTAGTGTTACATTATATAGTCGCATTATTATTCTTAAAAGTTAAAAAATTAAGCGGATAACAAAATAAACAACGTTAATATCGTTGGAAAAAAGTAAAACATTTAATTGACATTAAATGTCTGGATTCACTGCTTGGCTGCAAGATATTTAAAACTAATTTCTAGACGATATGAACGCATGGTTTAATTTTTGTTAATTACAAATTGCACTTGGTTAACCGCATGTGTATTTTCGATAATATACATAAATATCAATTTTAAGGTTCTTAATAAAATTCTTGTTCTTTTTTGTTAAAAGTGAGTAGAATCAGACGCTAATGATTTATGTAAGTACAGTGTTGACTGACAATGGATCAGGTATTTCTGATGATATTTACTTTTATACAAACAACAAATATTACTCTTGTCCGAGAGTAATGATATCCTTTGTTGAATATATTTTCCAATTTCTGCCAGATTCATGTGATTAATGATATCGCCTGGGTATTTGTTTGGTTGGTTGAAATGCGTTGTACAGTAAACAGTCTCGGAGCTGAGAGTATCCATTTTATCCATTTTTAAAAATTGAGGAAATTTAACTATTGGTTCATAGTCAGTTTCTAACACCGAAGAAACATTTGGTAAGAAAGGTGAAGCTACTATTAATGTTGTCAACGAATTTTTAAATTTGTAATCTTTGAAAATGGTGATATGGCAATATAATGTGACACACAGTAATTTTCTTGAATTTTTCCTGATGTTCCGCCCCAAAGAAAATTGTTAATGTATTTCACCCTTCAAAATTGCTGTGAACTTTTTCTTGCCTTTCTTGACAATAAAAGGATTTCTCGAAGCCAGAACCTTCGTAATACTTTGGGATATTATGAACGGAAAAGGTACTTTGCCTGAAATAAAAACAGCTTTGGACAACTATAAAGGCCTGCTTCATTTTAAAAATCGAAAGCAAACTAAAAGTAAGTTTTAGATCAAGCAGGATTTGCTTTCCAAATACTGAATTCTAGCTCAATTTGTTTATCTTTTTATACTGCATATGGATGAACCAGGTTCTGTAAGGAGTGAAATAATAAAACTGTCTAAATAAAAACTTAATTCGACCGCATTTATCTATTAAAGGATAGGTCTTACGAAAAAAGTACCGGTATAGTTCCAATTTCCAAACAACGATTGTTTCCCGACATTAACAAAACGCTTTCATTCCTTTCGCGCTGTAGTAAAAAGAGAACAGCATGAAGTTCTTCGAACGAAATCTAATACTCGGGCGCGCTTCATAAAATTTACTGTATCCAAGGAAGTCGTGTCTGTCGTATATACGGCACAGCGGACGAAACGGTCTAACGTCTAGCACAGAAGAAGAAGGACAGAAAAAAACACGAAACAATTCACGAAAAAGTTTATGGGACAACTCACGTAACAAATGAGGCGAGGAACAGCAGTCGATATCTCCAACGGAACAAAGAGCATTGAGAAGTTATGTTTCCCACAGATATGTGAACAACTTGATCCGTTCTTTCCGATAATCTGGGCGGTCTGTGTGTTTGGGGCGCGAAAACGTTTGTTTTCGTATATACAACCAATTACAAAACTCTGTGAGAGTAGACTTTTAAACGTCTATATGAAAATTGTCCCAAAAAACTTGCAACATCTTAGAATATATTTAATAATAATTTCAATAAGAAAATTCACGGAAACTTTAAAACTCGTTCGTTTCAACACATCAATCGTGATATCTTCATAACCGACTCTACTGCTTCTTAATGTACGATTTGTATCATTCACAGGTATCGCAGTAAACTCCACCCCACACAAATTAACAATTTATTCTGAACGCAGTCTTCCGAGAGCACATGGACTAGTACCGAGGTACTAGTCGGCAATTCGATTGACAATGGAAGTCCATATGCTCTTGAAACGCTCACACAGTCCTTGCAAATATCACAATTAGTATAAAATAAATTTAAAGTTATCTCGTCTCTTTGATAAACATGGACCAACCTAGCATATTACTGCTACCAAAGCTACTCTGTAGTTTACATATAACATCATGCTGATGATATCTGCAAAAAGAAGCGTTAGAGGAATATCAAAAGACAAAATATTCCAAGCATTAGGAATTCCACAAGCAAATAAGAAATTAAACAAGATTAACCATTAGACGCGAAAAGCAGGCATACTTTCAATTTATCTGTAAGGTTAATGTTGGAAATAAGAGAAATCTATGGAAACAATTACAGAATCTGAATATTAACAAAGATAAAGTTCATATAAGATTAAAAGATAGTAATAAATAACATTAGGCTTTCACGGCTGCAGTCTGAGTTTGTACTGGCAGTACGTAATTCCGGGCTTGTAGGCCGTGGTCTTGAATAGGTGTACGTTGATCTTTCATCAAACATAGCATGTTATCAGCCAACCATCAACTTCGTCTTGAAGATACCAGCCGCAGTATTTGGCGAAACATCAACATACACCTACTCAGCAGCGTTATACATTGCTTGACTTCTTTTGTGCTTTCCGTATAGTGATTCATAGGCTGTTACCATTAAACCCAAAGCAATTTGATTTTGCTAACAACGCTATTTCTTCTTGATAAAAAACTATCTCCCGTATCGCTGCGAAGAAGTTATTCTACTTGGTAGGATGTCGAATATCCTACCTAATAATTTTACGCGCTATACGCATCTCACAGTTACAGTACATTTTTATGTGGATGATAGACATAGCTATTTTTCACTTGAGCGAGCTGATCTACTGTCTGCTTGTGATTACATCAATTCCAACCTCGATCGAATAGTAAACTTTTTATCTAGTGCAATCTGCTTATCAGCAAAATATCTGTTTTCGATAAAAGACAAGATTAATTCATTACATATAATCTCATAATCAAAGCGAATAGTGTTCCTTTGCCTTTCCTCCAAACCTGTTAAAAGTTTTGGACTTTTGATGGATTCAGATTCAAGATTTAAAAGGTCACATCGACATATGTGTCCGTAAGGCGTCTACCAATTTAAAATGTTACCATTCCCGTAGAACTTGTTTATCTATTGCATCTAGGAAACGGTTGACTAATACCCTCGTTTTGTCGCAGTTCAACTTTTGTGACGTTTTCGGACCTTGTCTTGATAGTGTTACTGCGCAAAGAGTACAAAAACATAAAAATTGTTGTATTCGCTTTATATAAAAAGACATGAACATGTTTTATACTAACCTGTCGAACTAAACTGGTTAAAAGTGCATTCCTGCTGCTGGCTGCATAAACTCTACCTTCGCATAAGATTTTAATCACAGAGACACCTCATATCTCTTCTTCAGGACAAATCTGTGTAGTATCAATATGAAATTACCTCAATGATTGTAAGAAGTGTATGGTATAATTCACAGGTATCGCAGTAAACTCCACATGACTAGTCGGTACCTCGGTTGACAATGAGAATGCATGTGCTTTTGAAACGCTACGTTCCGAATAAATAATTCATTTGTGTAGTGTGAAGTTTATTGCGATAGCTGTGAATCAGATTCCCTCATTATAATACACGTCAACATGGAGTTATTCTTAGTCCTATCTATCTTTTTTAAAGCATTGTAATTGTAATGTATATGCTGATGATACGCAGATTTATCCCTCGTTTACGCACTCATAACTATTTGCGCTGCAACAGAAAAATCAATGAGTATATGTAAAGTTGTTGAAAGCTATTACTTACACTAATTAATCCAATCCGTCAATTCGCAATTAATTTTATTTGGTCCGAGAAAGACAAGTAATTGTGCCGACTCTGTTATAGTTTCTATTCAGCTACTGTCACCTGTAAAGCATGTCAAAAACTTGGGAATGTTAATTGATAACTGTTTACGCTTTCAGGGCAATATCTCATATTTGATTGGGAAAACCGTACCTGCTCTAAAGTTTGTATATGTTAATCGGGTTTGGTAGATACTATGACTAAGCGATTATTATGTGAACCTGTGGTACTGTCCTACTTCAAATATGGGGACGCTGTCTATTCGAGTTGTATTACTTAAGAAGACTCGAAGCAAATTTAGATAATGCAAAATTCATGTACTCGCCTAATGTATGGTATAAAAGGTGCACGAGAGATGGCTCATACAATGACAATCACCAATCCACTGAATATGCAAAGCTGGCGCATATTGCAAAGCACACTATACTATTGCAATATCTTGAAAGCGAAAAGACCTAGGTATTTGTACAACAAGCTTCGTCTTCGTAGTTAAAACAACAGCGTAAATATTAGGCGGAAGTAGTTGTTAGAAATTATAACACTACAGTGGAGGTGATTCTGCTAAAAAAAAATACATAAATTATACACGCATATCTAAGCAATGGTTTCGTATTTTTTATCATAGAGCGGCACAACTTTGTCAATCTTTCAGTAATTCATTTGAAGTTTCTGCGTTAATATTAGTCCATTCAAAATTAAGGTTTTGCAGAATTTCAACTTCAGCTGCGCACTCTCTATCTAGATTGCTCAAAAGTTTTTCTAGAGGATTCTGTTCCAGCGATTGTGAAAGCCAGACCATATTTTTGATGATTTCCTCTTCTTTTATCTGAACTGAAAAGTATTTGGGGTCGTTATCTATCGCACTGAAAAATAAACTGACCCCCAACCAACGATAAACCAGGTAGAATTGTTCTAAAATTTCTTTATTCTATTTTTTTCTCAATATCCCTTATATGTTTACTAAATGTTCCATTCTATTCGCAAAAGAGCATGCCCATATCATCACCGAATTTCGTCCGTATTTTGCAGATTACATAAGAGCTGACCCTTTTTCTTTAGATATACTTCGAAAATGATTTTCCAAAAGCTTCGAATTTGAACATTTGTCCACTTTTCTTCATTCCGCATTTAATGTGTCATAACTTGATTAAACTATTTTCTTTATGAAGCAATAGAATTTGTAGCAGCTATGAGCTCCACTATTATTCACGCTGATTTTGGATGCAGTAAGTCGCCGATTTCTTGATTGATTACTACAGTATGTTGGGTTTTGGCAATGGTTCTTAACCTGGGCTGCCCCAAGCGGAGGTGATCAAAGTTCCTTTTCCCGATATCTTTCCACTGTCAATAAATAGCTGTTTTTTAAACTTTCAGTTTATTTGAAATATATAATGTTCTACCTTTATCATGAAAAATAAATATTGCAGCACCTTCTTCAATGTTTAAATCATTACTACTACCTGTATTATGCAAATAAACTCAACACAACTGTAGGCGATAACAGTTATAATACAATTAATCTAAACTACGAACTAAGCTTAAGAAAATAAAGGCTTTTATTAAAATTTTTGAAAACCTAACCGTTTACAGGATCTTCGCTACTACTATGCTGCAGTACTCAAATTGTGGATCTTATACGAAGATTAGTGCACACGTTATGCAAGTATTTGTCCTAAAAATAGTTTCTGTTTAAGTAGCAAGGCGAGTCAGATCCGAATAAGACCAAAAACAACAAATAAGTATGATTACTACGACAAATAACACCGTTTGAATTTAGAGATGGTAGTTGGTCACTTGTGATATCGAAACATATTTATATGGGATGTGAATGGAGTACGTTTTGAAAATCTTAAACGGCCAAACTGTTAGAAAAAATTTTACAAGAAATCAAATAGAAAACGTTTGAATCAAATATTAATTTTCCTTTTCAGGTGAGTGCTACAACGAAATTTCAAACTTATCTACCCGACGGAAGATACGGGAACGTGTATTACATTGAAACGTTATATTTAGTTGTAAGGAGTCAGGTGAGTGTACCTACATATATGTAAACTTTTTGAATTATAGGATTACAAGTTTATACTTAGGAAGCTCGGACATGTCATCAGAGATGTTTATTTTTCCACATTTCGAGCAAAACTGTTTGCTCTCTTCTTAAAATTATAGCACCTTTTGCATACTTTATTAGATTTCTCTTCATAGCTGTAAAGCGATGAGATATATTGAGTTCACTCTACTCGGTTTAAAAGTTGAATGTGTTCGTTATTTGTTCTTTAATATTCAAGTAGCAACCGTTCTTTCATGTTCCAAGCAATATTTTCTAGTTGATTTTTCCGAACATTTTTAATTTGCTACAAAATTGAAATTTTTATATATTGAAGGTAGTAGGATTTTTAATAAAAACACAATTTTTATAGAACATAGCCTAGAAGCCAATGATTGGCCTAATTGGTGGTTATGCGATTGTTAAATATGTTAATTAATAGTTGGTATATTGGATTATTAATAAAATAAATAGTTCATTGTGTTATTTAATTCACTGTTATGTTATGAAACAAACAGTAGTCCATACACCAAGACGAATCAGTAATTATTGATGGGAGGATCGCTTCGTATACCTTGAAGTTTAAATAGCAGTTAAAAATGTATTTAACCCATATGTGTATAACAAGTAGAAGCTAGTGGGCTATAGTGAAACAAAAATTTTCATTTCTACTTTCCACATATTTACAGCTTGAAAATATAAAACATGTAACTTACAAATATTGTTTTATCAAAAATAGAAGAAATTTGAATGATAAGGGAAAAATAATAAATCATTACGTATATTTTTCTTCGACCATATTTGTCCCATTCTGCCCCAATGAAACAGAGTTAGAAATCAACGTAAATTGGCCATCTTAAAATTGAGTTTGAATTTGTACGGTAACTGTAGTCTTGTCGTGTTGCTCTAGTATTAAGGAGGAGGTAAAATCATTTTTACGTCTGAAATTGGAACAGGAGACTCATTTGGAGAAAATATCTGTAATGTTTGAATATCTATCTAGAAAATGAGTCATTCAATAATTTTAGGATCCGCTTTTTTCCTATTTCTCATAATTTCTCATTACTAAGCTATTTTTTATGATGTATCTGTTGAAATGCAACCACTTGCTCTAGTTTTTTTTGGTGCGGCTTTGGGCTATCCTAGCCGTCTTAACATGTCGGAATAATGCTTGATATTTTGCACCGTAAAACACATTTGTTGTACTGGTATAACTGTTATATATTTATAAATGTTATAAATTAGAATATTCTGGTATCTTAGACTTTCACGGCCGTTTGACATAGTCGAAACGGTTGTCGGGTTCCGCCGTGTCACTAGATTTTTGTTCCTGACGTTTCGCGAATAACTGTGGTTGGCATTTTCAAAGATGCCTTTGAAAATGCAAACGGCAGTTGTTCGCGAAACGTCAGAGACAAAAACCTAGTGACATGGCGGAACCCAAAAACCGTTACTTCTAGAATATTCTAGGTTAAATGAAATAAGCTAAAACAGATATTAAAATGTTTTCTTGATTTTCACTTTGAATCACCTTTTATTTAAAGCTACTTTGAATATATTTATAATATACTGCTGGGAACGTAACTGTCTAAACTCATGTATTTCGGGGTATAACGGTTCAGCAGCTACTGTCGGTACTACATGTTAGTGGTCTAATAACAAACGGATACATATGGAAACGTATTGCAAGACCAGTTTTATTTATATTACTCTGTATAAACAAAAGCATATACCACACCTTCAATTAAATTTTCATTTAGTGTAGCCTATGATTTTCATTTAAATTGGAACACTACAAATATAATCTAATTGATCAGGTAAGTTGATTTTAATACGACAGTTGTCAAAGTTGGTCTTTCAAAAAGCACCACTGTTCCACAGTGTTCTCAAATCTAAATGAAAATCACAGGCTATTTTTATATGAAAATTGAAGTGATGGCATGGTACAAGTATAGCATTAAATAATTGCTGGAATTCGTTCTCAAGATTTTTTCGTCCTACTACACTTCGGAGAATTGTTTAATTTCATTAGAGAGATATCTAAATGGGTTGAATTAATTAATTTTATCGACATGAATTTTCGTTTTTATAAGCGAAAAGTGTTTCAGTTCAGTATTTGTTGGAACGAAGCACGGATACAATACACGGACGCGTTACAGTATTAATTACTATTATCGAATGGAATCGATACAAAGATATCTACGTACAGGTATACTCACAGTTATTGTCCGCGTGTATGAAAACAATTTATAGCACTTTGGCGATAAATTCCAACATTTAATAAAACTATTATCTGTGCCATTTATCAAATTGGTAATTACGAAAACACACGCATAAATACGACGACAAAGGCATTTACGTACAATCCTATTGGTAGATGTTATTTGTGAAATGTTACTGTTTCATACGCACGTTCCTATGCAGTAGATATATAGGAAGTCAAACTGTAGCACAAAACGTAACACGCTCATAAATGTATTAGGAAATAATGACGGCCGCATAAAACGCCATCGTATTGTAACTGGTCGTTTTGGTACAACATTCGTGGCGTTCCCAATGACCTGCGAAATAGATACCATCAAGATTTATATCACGATTGAAATTACGTTGCTTTGTTAGTATAGAATACTTTGTTTATTTATTTATTCTTGAATATGGGGTACTCATGGCCTACGATAGTGTGTAGTAAGAAATGAAAAATGTGTGCACACAGATAAAATAGTGCAATAATTTTTAAACCTATAATTTTTATGTGTCACCCAATGGTCGAAAATTATCTCCAAAAATTCCATTTATAAAAAGGAAAATGTTTATTCTGAAAAGTATAGTACTTTAGCTTCTGTTATTATTTAGATATCTTAAAGGCTTGCATATTGTCTAATATGCTAGAAAAATAAATATGAGAGAGCCAAGCACAAAATTTTAAAACTAAATCTAATTCGTAAAATACTCAATATCTGCTCACATAGAAAACAGATTTCTATATTTAAGAAATTGTTCTTCCTTAAGGTTGCTTAACTCAAGCACTTCTTTGTTAAAGAAATTATACTAACTATAAGTTAGCAGTATATTTTGGAGTTACTAAATAATTATTTATTTTTTATTTTTTACTTGATAGACATGTAGATGGCGCAACATCTTCTTTCTTCTAAGATACATTTCTAATAATAATACATTTGTTCTTTCCAGGTGTCTCGAAGTCTACCTATTCTGTTTTTTGTCCTCTGTTTTGGCTTCAAAAACCCTGTATGTTATTTGAGCTTCTTCCATTCCGTGTATATGTCCAAGCCATCCCAGTTGTCTCTGCTCTATAATTATTTCTATTGGCTTCATATTTAGACTATTAGTGATTATCGTCTTTTTGATTTTGTCTCTCCTTGTTACTCCTTCTATTCTTTTTAGGAATCTCATTTCGATGGCCGTAACTTTGCTTTAAATTCTATTCGTGGTTGTCCATAATTCACTGCCATATGCTAGTGTTGGTCTGACCACTCTTTTGTACACCTCGGTCTTTATTTGTCTCGGTATTGTTTGTTATCTAGAAATGTATTTCTTTTTGTATTATATATTTTTGCGGATTTCCATATCCTCTCATTTATTTCTTTCTCTATTCTCCCGTTGTCTCCAGCGGGTGTTCCTAGGTAATTATAACTTTTAACTTGTTACAAGGCTGCAAGGCTGTTCCTTCGATTTTGATATTATATATATATATATTGTGGTGGAAAATCTCAGGTTAGTTAAATTTCTTAAACGGATTCTTTGATTGAAAATTTTGATCAATTTGTTTTAAATTAAGAGATAATGTTTTCTAATTAAAATAACCAAATGTAAAGTTGAAAAAATAAATATATTGACAAATTAATAAACATATACCGCTTTTTTACAAAAAAAAAAATATATAGCTTCTGTTGTTCTTTAGATATCTTATAGGCTTGCATATTATCTTATATGCTAGGAAAATAAATATAAGCCAAGCACAACATTTTAAAACTAAATGTAATTCGTAAAATTTTCAATATCTGCTCACATAGAAAACGGATTTCTATATTTAAGAAATTATTATTCCTTAAGGAAGTTGCTTAACTTCTTTGTAAAAAGATCATATTTTGCAGTTAGTAAATAATCTTTTATTTTTATTTTTTACTTGGTACACATGTAGATGGCGCAACAGGTATTGTGTACGATACTTTTCATATGAAATGTGATATGTGTTCCTGGATTAGGTTAAGTTAGATTTGAGCAGAGAATTTAAGTAATCTGTGGCTATAAGTTAGGCTATTTCAAGAATATGGATAACACGTTTTACATATTTTGCATGCACTGATTTCGTTATTTAAACTGAAAGAGGGAGAGAGAAGGAGAAATAGAGAGAGAGAGATAGACTTATGGAACTTAACATAGCCGAAAATTCTGTTTCATCGTTGGTAGTGTCCGATAAAGGTAGTTTTGCTCTTTTAGTATGTATTACCATCGATATCAGTACAGATGACTATAACGCCAATCAGTCCCTCGGTAGGGGCGTTTCCATAGGATATAGAAAAGCCTATCGAATAAAATGCTGATACATCGCGATGGACAGCAATAATTGCTACGACTATTAACATATATCAGAAAATACGCAGATCCGTTGTGATGACTTATAGCGCATTAGCTACTTAAATTTTAATAAATGTCCAATTCATTAGCATGTTCCTCAACCCCGTAAATAATGAGCTACTTGATTACTCAGAGTGCCAGCCTCTTCGTCAGCGAGGGAGTGCGTCCATGTTCTTATTGATTACCAAATTAATATCTCCCAAAACATACTAGATATTCATTTATAGAGCGCCACCTCTCTATCTGAAATCCTATCACGAGGCGGGAGAAGCAGGATCCTTGTGGATAGTCGTAAATATCCTGGGAAGAAGAATACGAACCGAAAAGAAAATAATCTACTCGATTCAAAAGCAAAATTTACTAAAACTATATCAAATATTTTTAGTATATAACGAAAAGTTATATTTACATAAATTCGTTAAACAACAAAAAATAGGTTGGATATGGGATTATTAATCCAACAAGAAAAACAAAAACTTATCGATCGCGATGGCCAACGATACCGCTTACAGATCCGTTTAACTATAATACTTGTCTAATTTTAAACAGAAATTTAGTGTATAAAATGTTTGATGATCTAATCCTACATCTAACGAAAATAGAAATCCCCAATATCTGGATTTACTGCTATAATACAATTAGTAAGAAAAAAAATAACAATTTAGCTGAATTTAGAATTTAGGATATAAATGCTTCAAAAGAATAATTAACTTTAAATTCAACTAAGGCGGTTGCAATAGACAATATCAGATAGCTCTATATTAGATCACTTATCTGAAATAAGGAATTCTAGGTGTAGAGGGAAGTTCTTCTAGTAGTAGTAGTGACCACCAAAGGTTTCTTATTTCTTCATCTACCGAAAAACGAGCTGGTCTTCTGTCGGAATGTAGCAGTATAATCTATGCCGTTTTTTCTAATATCAATTAATTTCCACGTGCGGTAGGTGATCTCGGCAGGTATGCATCCAAATCGTATTACGTGAATCTTTAAAACTTTCATATGGAAAGCGGTACCATACCATTCCTAACAATATTTTTACAAGAATCTAATCAGTTAGAGGATCATGAATAAACTGCCGGGAAAGCTTTCGCGAGGTTAAGATTGTCCCCATCATGGAAATGATAACATAAAAATTGAGAAAGATTAGCAAACAATTATAAATTAGATATATTTAAATGAATTAAACAAACAAAAAGCAAAAGGTAAAAGCACTTAAGTAATCGGAGACTAATAAACAAAGAGAAATGAAATTTCAGAGCGAAGAAACTTTCACAACACTACCATCTTGAATAAGATGGTGTCAGCTCTAAAAATTTTCTTGAATGCATGATCCGTTGACAACTCGCGTATCTAACGGATAATCCAAACCAAAAACTAAACATTACTAAATAAATAAAACGAAGAAACCGAGGAAATAGTTTTATTTTATGAACAACCTTAAAATGCTAAATTAAATATAACTCTACGTTTAGAATGTTATATTACTGAAATAAAGAGATGCGTTGAACAAAACTAAAAATAGTTTTGATACGATAAAAGGGACGTAACACCGTCCTTGTAAATAATGATACATTTTCTGTTTGTGGTTATATATATGTTCTTCTACTTCTACCAATCACCATTTGCTTGCGTTTTCATTTTAAGAAACTCTAGAATTTTGAGTTGATAAATTGATACTTATTTTAATATAATAACAAGCTTAATCAAAATAATGCAGGTTGAAGATTACATTTTCTTATATTATCTCAATGAAATCTTATTATCAGTTGAGAATGACGTTTATAATTTTATTTATTCTTACTTAAACGTATCAGTTGAGAATGACGTTTACAATTTTATTTATTCTTAGTTAAACGTAGTAATTTTCTATAATTTGCGATTTATGAAAGGTGAATAGATATATCACCTTAGAACTCGACTTAAGACTTTCGCAAACAAGATGCAGAAAAGGCTTGCAGTTAGTCCAGTCTTTTATTATTTTTATAGGGACGTCACGTATCTATCTACACAAATCTTGTCCCTACGAACAAACGGTGTTACCTTGACTGCGAGCGTGTTGGGCCAATGAATAAGAAAAACTAAAAGATACTTTTATTAAATTGACAAGCAATAAACATCACGAGAAATATGACACGAATACATTTGTTAAATAGGTGTATACGGGCAATTTTAGTGACTTACCATCCTTAAATACCGATCATTGGAATCGCAATGCACTTGCTCATAGGTGGGCCTATGTTCGCACATAGATGCATGCACCAGAACACAATGCATCAGGAGCTATTTGGGTATAAATAACATTGTAAAATGTCGACAGATATAAATAGTGGTCACCCAAACAACACGACCGACGTTTCAATAAATAAAACTTTCTCTCTCTTTTTCTTTTACCGGCACTCTGCCTCTATCTTTGTCACTGAACCATACGTACGAACACAAATGGCGCGCAATAAATTGGATAACCCCTGTGAATGTGCACGTCGGTGTATATCTTTATAACGATATGCAGTGTATACATACATGAATGTCTGTTACGTACGGTTTGTATATTCTGTAATTCCGGACCCTTGACAATCGCCCGCCGAAACTAACTATATTGTCAGCAGGCCACCTGTCTCCCTCTTGCTGCCTGATGGTCTGACGGCTAGTAGATGTGACATTCCCTATGTTACCCTGTCGACGCTGCTGTATGCGTTCTAATGGATCAATTCGTTGACATTGTTAGTTCACATGCGAAACACATTCAAAAAAGAAAACAATTATTGTTTTTCTGTTCGTACGTACGAAATTGTACGATATTGGCTTTATTGTTTACAATAAAATGGTATACAATCGCTTATGTTCTGTTGTATAATTCTAAACACGCAACAGCAAAATATATTAGAGTTATTCGAAAAAGTTAATTTCGTAAACTTGCTATAGCAAGAATCTGTGGCATATCAAGATAATATTCCTCCTGTCGAACCTACAGATAATACCTGATATTAACTTCATCTTTTGTTTCTTTTACATTTTCTCATCTTGTTGAATGTTACAGTCAATAAAAGCTATGATTGTGTGACTTTAAACAAATGATGTTTCTTAGAATCAATAAGCGGCACAATTTTGCACTTGAATCATCTCGTCTAAAATATGGAAAGTATGCAGTTACATATGTAGTCGCACTTATAGGTGCAACTACAATCTATACAGTATATCATTTGTAATCTGCCTTGAGTGAACTTTGCTATATATAAAATAGTTGTAACCGGAGAATGATTCTGAAGATGAAATCTTGCTTTTCTTTAACAAAAAGACGAACCAAACTAAAAGTGTTTGCTCTGAAATGCACGCTATAAGTTTTTCATAATGTAATTTGATATCTTATGTATATATATACATATATCTTAGCTAAATAAATTTATTCACTTATAATGTCAGTGCTATAACCTGACTATTACACATTTTTCATATTTCCATTAAATTAATGAAGCTTACTAAAACTATGCATATATTTCAACTCCGATTCAACGAAATACATAGCTCAGTTCCGCAAAAAAAAATCGTCAAGTCGAAATTGCTTGATATCAAACGCAACTGCAAGTTCAAATTCGATATGATAAATAAAATTCAAACCTAAAATGCAACTTGACATTCAAAAACACATCTAAAATGTCTAAAAAACAATACCTAACATAATAATGCTGTTAAATACATACAGTTACTCATGGTGTTGGTGAAATAATTCACGAAGAAGAAAATGTGGGGAGACAAAAAGCAGTAAGAGACAGCCATGTTTTCGTCTACCCATCGTCATTAGCGTGGTTTCGAGCGATTTTTTGTTTCCACATTGCAATTCCCTCTCTGTTACTGTCACCATACCTACAGCTCAAGTGATTGTTCTTGGCCCTAATTGGCTCCAAAAGAATAAAACACTCGTCCGTTGGTTCAAACACAGCGAAAGCAAGCGTGTACAGTTTCCCAACCCTTCTCCCGGGCAAAACATGGATTGCTAAACTAAAGAGGGCGTGCACGAAGAGTGCACAGAATAACTGCACATGGGAATGATTTCTCAGGCTTACCGTGACGTATTAAAAAATCCATCTAAAATGCCTAGAGAACAATTCCTAGCATAATAATGCTGTATTTAACAACTTAATAGTTGTTTATATATAGATTAACAAGAAAAAATAGAGAAATATGTAATATAAAAGTTTTCCTTAATTCTATGGCTTCTCGCATAATCCTTGTTGAAGCCAGGGAAGCCATAGAGAGAGAGAGAGAGCGTTGAGAAGGAGATAAGTGAGACCTCGTAGAGACGTTAACCTAGTTGAAACGATCCAACAACATATGCGGGACAACATTTCGAGACAAACATGTGCGGTCACAAACCCAGGAATGTTATTTCACAAACGGGAAGTTCTTTCTGGTTCTTTTTGCTAAAAAGAAACACATAATGTTCAAGAGAAATTATTTTCTTTATTCAAAATATTGCCCCTCTGCGTCTACACATTTCACCCATTTTTCAGGTAGTTTATGGATACCATCCCGGAAAAACAGCTTGCCTTTTGCGGCAAACCATTCGGCGAGTCATTTTCCAACTTGCTGAAGTGCAATATATATATAACTAGCCTGATAGACTAGATTTATTAGGTAAATATACTCGCTTGATAATTCATGTAAAATAAATTGTTTAACATCGGACCCTCTCTTGAAAAGAATTATTTAAATAAACTGCATGCATATATTTGCTCAGGGAACAGTGTTTCCCATTATACGCTTTAAGATTTATCTTTGTGTATACGGGCTGAAGGAAAACACGCGGAAAAAGAGATTCTGCTCCAAGTTTACACGACAAGAGACGACGATGACGACGAGACAACCAACAACAGCAAGGGCTATATGCCCTGTCGTCGACAACGTTTAGAATTAACGTCAATTCTTTTTACCGTACAAATACCAGACCGTGGAACACGATGCAGACCCGGTGGCATCTCTACAAAGCTTTTTATCGCGATGTTTTGCCAGGTTTCGTGTCGTTGCGCTGTCATCTCCATTTCCCACTACTTCTCGTATACTTCGCCCCGAAAATTTTCCACGTCGAGACTGGCATTAAATATCAAAGCCCGCTAAAGAAGCAACCAAAGTAAGAAAATCACCATCATAAGGCGATTGAGATGACAACATGTCAAATCGACGAAAGGCTGTTAGGCAAACAGTCGATATCTTCTACTAATTTGTATATTGTATAATTCCATATCGATCGTGTTTTCTCAAGCAAATGTAATAACAAAACTTTTGACGAATTAATCATGTAGTGATATTTTTCTTCTGGAATTGTGCATATTAGATAA
This sequence comes from Trypoxylus dichotomus, assembly GCA_023509865.1. Taxonomy (NCBI): domain Eukaryota; kingdom Metazoa; phylum Arthropoda; class Insecta; order Coleoptera; family Scarabaeidae; genus Trypoxylus; species Trypoxylus dichotomus. The sequence continues at coordinate 52,079,195 of CM042075.1, forward strand.
CGATAATCTAAAAGGATTCGATTACTTGAGAAATTAATATTCCATCGAGTAACTGACGAAAAGTGGATTGTGTTCAAATTAAAAATGTGTTAAGAGTCTTACTTCATGATATGGGGAAATAATTTCCAAATGGGGATTAAAACCACATCATCGAAAAAATATAAATGTTGCCCTTTTCTAGGATAATTTAAAACTCCTATGCTTCTTAGTTACCACAATAGATACACTCCCGGTAATAAGTGTTTACCCACCCCTAAAATATTACAAGAACAAGTCAAAAACTAATTATAAAGTAAACCTTTATTCTGTTCTTATACAAAGAACTTTAACAGATATAAAAATAACGTGTTCATCAATTTGGTATAAAAATAATCATACGTGAAAAAACTTAAATTTCCGATTCGTCAATGTGTCCACCTTTCGCTTTTGTTACTGCCGCATACAATCTTGGCATTCTCTCTAGCAGCTTTGCTAGTCTTAGAGGCTCTATTTTCCCTACGTACCACATAGTTGCACTTATAGTACTGTTGTCGAATTTGGAGCAGATTTCCGAATCTCCCGGTGGAGTTCCTCCTACAAAGGCTCGATAGGATTAAGATCTGGGCTTTGGGGCGGCCACTTCATAACAACAATTTTCTCTCTATGCTCCAGTTGTTTCAAATACTCACGTATAAGAATATATAATCTTTGTGTGTTTTGGATCATTATCGTGCTGGAACGCGAAGTTTCACCAATTAATCGTGTTCCAGATGAGATGGAATTCCTCTCCAAAATCTCCCTATAATTTTCTTTTCTAAGGACACCATCTATTTTGACCAAATCGCCTATAGATGTACCGCCAAGACAATCAAGAATCATACATGTTTTACTATTGGTGTAATGCAGGATTCAAGTGCCCGTTCCTCGTTCAATCTACACACAATTATTCTTCTGTTTGAACCAAAGGTAAGATATTTAGATTCCTCGCATGACAAAACCCAGAGTTTTGGAAGCAGATGAATCCATTGATGAAATATGCTCCGTAAATAACAGTTTGTTTACAAACGAAATACCGACATCTAAACTTTTGACGTTTAGTCGTATGGCTGTATCATTAATCTGGTGGTTATAATGTAATGTAGTGTGGCTTATTGTAGGAAAGCACAGTACATTTGTTCAAGTTCAGAGTGAAAAGGTTTGCTTTTCTCCAAGTATCAATTAGCAAAAAAGATTGTCTTGTAAATGTTTAATACCATAGATGCTATTAACACTATTAAATATTTATATACAAATTGAACAAAAGCAGTCCAAGATTTGAACATTAAGGAACACCCCACGTTGGAAGAAATGGCCTAGAGGCGTAACCATTGTGGTAAATATAACGCTCTCTTCTAGTAATGTATGACTCAATCAACGACATGGAGCCTGCACCAATACCAAGTCCATTCATTTTTGGTAGTAGCATGGCGTGGTTAATACAGTTGAACGCTTTAGAAAAATCTACGTGGATAACGTCCATCTGCTTTTGGTTATCAAGTGTTTCGCTAAGATATTAGTTAATGTATGCTAAGTTAGTGATCGTTGACCTTCCTGTAACAACACCATACTGATGCTCAGACATGTAAGGAGTTATACAGGTGTACATATCTTCGTAAAGCAAGTATTCAAACACTTTAGCGAAATTGGACAGCGTACTTATAGGCCTGTAATTAGCAATGTTAGATCGGCCTTCTTTCTTAAATACGGGGGCACTTATGCTAGTCTTCAAAAAAGTTGACGTACTTATCGCTAGGTTAAATATAGTTAACAGTGGATAGGACAAAACAGAAAGAAGTTCGATAATTCATCATCTCCAGGTGTCATATTTGATTTAAGTTTTTTGATACTGTTCTCCACATCTAATTCAGAGAAAGCATGTACACAAAAATTATTATAATTAAGAGAAGATTTGAAAGATGCACGTTGAATACTCTACGATTTTTTTGCCTGATTAAACTCATTGTCGTCATGTTGCATACTTTCCGGAATCCTGGAAGAAGCTTTTTGATGTTGTCATGTCAATGAAGCGCCACTTAAAGTCTCTATTGATATTAACTTCAACTGCATATAACTGCATATAACCATTACATCTTTGATTTCAAGCTTTAGGCTTACAGCTATAGGCTTAAGCGTTAGCTTTAGACTCAAGGTTTAGCTTTACTTTATTCGTTTGTACTCATTAATATAGCCTATTACTTTTGTTCTTTTCCATTTCTTGAAGTAAAATTCTTTTAATTTAATATGTTGTTTCATTTTAGTACCAAACCATGGATGAAATGTAGAGGCAGATCGTTCAGTTTTCTCAATATAACGATTTATAACGGAATATAATGTAGTATAAAATGCGTCAACAGCGGTGTTGACATCATCCAAGATGCCCCAGTGAACTGCCAGCATGTCACTATAAAAAGGGAGGAAATTTGCTTTGTTAAAATTGTAGCTAAACATTATTGCTAAGCGGAAAATTTATCCACCCCACACATGTTTCAAAAGTGATCTCAATTTCGAGTGAAAAGCATCAACGCTAACCAAAGGTTTGGAACCGAGACGGATATGTTGCTGACATGATATATCATAAAAAGCAAGAGTATTTGCATACATATTTGGAATATTATTCCATTCTTTTAGATTTAATATGTCAACAAAATATCTTAAAGTCGTCACTCGTCTGTGGTCAGTTGAAATCTTCAAACACTGTAACATCTTTGTTGAGAAGCTTAACACTGAGAAGGTCCAAAAAGGCCATAGTCATCATATCCTATATCAGGTGGTAAATAAATATTGGCGATGTAAATTGTGTGTGATACCATCACAGCACGATATCAGCCAAAGGAACCAAATTAATCAACGAAGATACATCTACCAAGGTAACTTGAATATTGTTCTTGGGGACAGTCAGGTAACTACCTCCAATTGATTTTCCAACAATGCTAAATCTCCTATCAGTTCTGAAGATAACAAATTTGGAACGCAGAATTTCCTCATCGTTAATACCGTTACTTAACCATATCTCCGTGAATAACACAACGTCGGCGTCGTGGATAGTAATATTTGAATAGAATTTGAAAGGTGTTGAAAGTTTAAACTTTCGTGTTATATGCGATCAAAGAGCACTGCACTATTCGGAATTATATACACCTGGTTAAGAGGAACTGTTTCCCATCGCACACTAATTTTAGTTAAATTAGGAAAATTATTTCGCTCCGACGCTGATCTCGATACTTTCCTTAATGAGTATCTGAGATGGTTGAAAGGTGTGCTTCTAGAAACACTAATACCTTGCCAGGTACTTATGTATACTTAGAGCTACTTAAACATAAAGAGCCAAGGAGGAAAAGAGAAAACCTCTCGCAATGAGTACGGTTTAATTACATCCTACTTAATAAATTAAATTTTACGGACGAATTATATAAAATGTCTTAAAATTTTGCGAATATTTTCCCGTCGTTGCGATATTATTTCCTCTTCATAGCTATGTTATGCGTTACTAAAAATAAAATCGTATTTTGAAATTATATTTTCTATAGTACCGGGTTATAATAATGCAGAGAATGCGATATATAAAAAAGAAAATAATATAACTATTTAATACAAAAGAAAACGTGACCAATCTCACAGTATCTCAAATAATTTAATTAATCAATAGCTACCGGTTTCAAATCAAAAGTTATATATAATTATATATAGTCATATTAAAAAAAATCAAGAATCGTATACTTACTATTGCAGAAGAGAACTACAGAATCAAAACAAATGCAAAAAAATATCAGTAGCATCACGGTAGCATAACTAAAACACCACGTTCAATTGAGCTCTAAAACTCCTCACCCTTTAAACAACTTTCTACTAAATAATAAAGATCAATGGGATAAAACACAGAGAAGCGTTTTTACATACTTAACTGTGGGGATTGTGATGCGAAATACGTAGGTAAGACGTTTAGATCTTTTGAAATTAGACTCGAAGAGCACATACATATGTTGCATTCAACTACTTCTACTACTGGTTTTTTTCTCATTTCGCGTCACATTTATTACAAACAAACCAATCTTTTAACAAAACATTTAACATATTAAGATTGCAGATATTTGACAGATTTAAGTCGTTAAATACACAAATCACCTTTGAATCTACTTCCATCATTGCAGTACTGAAAGCATGTGCATCCCTGCTTGTTTACATTTGATTTCACTTACCTTAGTATTCTAAGTTTTCAGTTTTTAACATAACCTAGCCTTTTGATACATACACACAGAGAAACGGTTGCTTGTATAGAGACTGTCCGCCTTCATTCAAGAAAATAATCGTTTCAGTTATCCACAATAGAATTACTGTTTCAAATCAATAGAAATATTTTCTTTTTTGTTCACTAAAGAGAATCATATATTTGTAACGAAGCAATAGTATTTCTTTGCTTAAGAAATTCGTTAACTTGATTCAAGAAAATCTTGCAGAAAGTTTGAAAATATTTATTAATTAGAGAAGTTGTTTTTGTTGTTCCTACTTCATCGTTTGCGAATCATCCTTATGTCCGACGTTTCGGCAGTCTTCGGGGTATAGACCGAGAGGCTATATTTGCAACAGATTAAATCCATAGACGTTCAATGATATGTTTCTTTATTAGTGAAACGTCGTATCGAGGATCATTAAGCCAATAGGGGAGATTACTACTGTGTTAAACTTACATTTGAACTATAATTTCATTAACATTTTCGTAACTTAAGATTAAATGATTTACTTCGAAAACGCATTTTTATGTTTTGCGTCTAACCCCAAGAAAATATTTATTTGATGCAAGTATAATTTCAAAAATATTATTTTCTTATATAAAATATTTTTTAGTCTTGAAGAAAAACTATTACCTTGAATAGTGACTAATTTTTACGAGAAAATCTATTTTCTTCATGCAAGAAAACACTTCTCAAAGTGTAGAGTTCTCTCCATTTAGAATCCTTTATTTGAAAAAAACTTACTGGTTCTTGTTGACATGCCCCCTTTTTGGCATTTTAATTTGTTGTATGCGTCATACAATTTTAAAATTATGTTTTTTAAGTTAGTTTTACTGCCGCGATGCTGCTGATGTTTTTTGTACCTGTTTTGATTCCGTAGTTCTATTCTGTTGTGTTAAGTGACCGACCTTGGAGTTTTTTACTATAATTTTTGATTGTCGCCTTCACTTGGTATTCCGGTCGTGGCCTGATGATATACAAATGTGTACGAAAGCGGTAGTCATTGATTAATTGAATTATTTGAGATACTGTGAGATTGGTCCCATTTTCTTAATGTTAGTCGATTGTTTTTCCATCTAATTGATATACAAGTTCAGATTAGGTAGCGTATACTTCTATTTTATTTTAATATTAATTACGGATATGTGATTAACTTAGGGCTTTTTTATTTTCATCTTTTTCTTTTCTTTGCATGTTGATTTTGTCTATTTGTAATTTTGGACAGTACCTGCTAATTCTATACACTTTACATGCTTACATTCGATCAAGTGGAACAAAAACTGATATATCCCTTTTATATGTTATTGCCTGTTTTTTGTTTATACCAAGTATGGGCAACCTTTGACATGATATGGGCCAAACTTTAGTGTGCAAATACGTTAGCGAGCCGCGTTTCATAATTTATAGCGATAGATATCAAACATAAAATAATACGACAATGTTATTATAATGCAATTTATTAAAATAAGAAAATGAAATGAAAGAAATAGGCATAACATTAAATAAATCGTGAATTTTTATTTAGTTGGATTTTTCAAAATGTCTCGTGGGCTGGATCCGGCCCGCGCGCCGGTTGTTGCCCACATATATTTTATACCATTATTTGAATGTTGTCTAAACAAATTGAATCAACGAACACAAAATCGGCGCTACAACGTATCTAAAACATGGGTTCTTATTTACTAATTAACTGCAAGCAGGATGACAAATATTCTGCATTAAACATAACTTAAAACTTAAATAACCATAAGGTAATTTATTTTCTTCGTTTCTCAGCAATTTATAAAAGTCTTTTATATTAGTTTTTATTCCGATGTTCCTAAAATAGATTGACCAGCTAGAAATACAAAACAAACCAAGCCAAAAGACAACTTTTGGAAAAGAAGCTATCCCCCTCGATAATACTTCTTACGTGAAACGAAACTTTTCATAATTTTCTAGACTTCCAGAAATTTTTTATGTTGTATTAATTGATTTGAACGAATATATATCAGGGATTATGTATCTCTTATGACTTTTGTAGGAATTTTCCTGTTGATTTTTATTATTAAATCAATAAACAAATAAATAGAAAAACTGAATTATATTGTTTTCAAAGAATATGATATACGACATAGCCCTCCAAACTATTATGTGCAATTTTTTGTAATTAAATACGAAGCAAACATGTTCAATCCACGTTTATTAAGATATCTTCCTTATAAAATATTTCAACTTCTTCTTTTAATAACGAGAGACAACGTACGTTACTATCTGATCTGTTCGCATCAGAATAATACACATTATAAAAGTTGCTCACATGCAATTATTTTCTCTAGATTCATGTTTTAATTATTTTTCTATTACTTTTGTAGCGTACGTATTTCCAACTAAAAACAGAAATAAGAAAAGATTCTATACGGTTGTCAAACTAACAACTATTCACATTCAGATTTGTTCCGACGAAATAAATAAAACAGAATGACATACGGAAGGGTGTGTAGCAGCAATGCACTACAGCAGAACTCCATTTCTCTGGCATCTTCGCGATTTTTCCATGAAATACGATGAACAAAAGCACATCGCCTGTCGTGCCTTTCGTACTGGCCTGCTATGCTCAATATTTTCCCGTTTTACGCTGCCGCTTAGTATTTGTCATGCGGAAAGATGATTTTCTGCCCCTTCCTAAATGGAACAATGCTGGTGGTGGAGGCATTCTCTTCAAATATCAAACATACTTTTAATGCTTACGTTATGTGGGGGTAGGTTATATTTATTAGGATTTCAAAAAATTACAGAGAAATAAAATGAAAATTGGATTTCTGCTTTAATATATCTCTAGAGTTGGTAAATGATGAAGATATTACTTAGCACTGGTATCTAATGTATGCGCAGTTATGCACATGTATTAAATTCGGCTAAAATTTATTATAATTTCAAGTTATAATGAGTGCAAGCAAAAATGGTATTATTTAGTACTGCACCTTGCCTAAATAGTACTAATTTCTCAGGTTTTATAAGATATCTTTCAGGCTGCCTATCATCTAGGTCTATATCTGGCTAATACAATGCAATATTTTCAGCACCCTGTAAAGATATATTCAGCAAAATTTCTATAGTTCCATATAATTTAGTGGTTCCCAACGCTATGTGTTGCAAATTACCTACAATTACACTTTTGAACCTAAGGAAATTTAGATAGAGACATTATTTTGTCAATATCACTGTTAGATATGTATGGGGGGAGTACCTATCCGACGATAAACGTTTTAGGTGGTTAAAAAAGTTTCAAAACCATCCTTCAAAGAGGCACATAAACAAGCAAGACTGAAATTTGCGCAAGGTCACATGGAATCATGAGCGGAACAACGTCATATTTTCTGACGAAAATAAATTTAACTTGGACGGACCTGATGGACGATCAGCGCCACCGAAGTTGCGATGAGCCGAAGTTTTGGTCGTGGTAGTGTAATGGTTTGGACGGCTTTGACCCATAGCAATAAAACCATTATGCCTTATTTCTACACGAATGAATTCTAATTCTTATATAGATAAGTGAAAAGTTGCCGAAGCAGGGTTGGATATTTCGGCAGGACGATGCAGCTATTCATAACTCCAGACAAACAAAAAAGTGATTTCATCAAAAGGAATTAATTTATTACAATAGCCTGCCCGCCCGGTCAATCTGAACCCGATCGAAAATCTTTGGGGAATATTGGCAAGAAAGGTGTATGTCAATAATAAACAATACGACAGCATCAAAGAACTAAGATCTACGGTAATGGGGTGTTGGAATGATATTCCTGTTTCAACATTCACCAAATTGATGGTTAACACTCACTACTAAGCTTAGATTATAATTTTTTTATGAATTTATTTTACTTATTTTGTATGAATAAACCTACAGAATTTATGGATATACCATTTTTTTTAATATTGTTTTCTCTTGCATTTGTGTTTCTTTGTAATTCAGCATTAACTTCGATGCATAATTTGCCGAAGATATTAAGAAAAGAAATTAACAAATATTCTGTTCAAAAGTTCATATGAAACTATAGAAACTTCGCTGAGTGTAAATAAACATGCGGAAATTCAATCCAATATAAAAGGAACTCAAAGATTAGAAAATCTAAGACCTAAACTACCTGATTTCCTAGTATTTCTCCACTCACATTATAATACAAGAGCAATTCCCAATGGAATGTTAAAAATATATTTTATTTTTCAACATAATTCCCTTTGAATCCTATAGATTTAGCCCAGCGACTTTCCATTTTTTTAAACTGGGGAACGTAATTTCTTAGAAGCTCGTCAAAATAGATATCAGTTTCCCCCGAATCTCTTTCCTATTTTTCCGAGTTCGGAACGAACAATCATTCGGAGTTAAGTCCAGTAAATATGGTGGATGAGGCAGTAATTCGTATCCAAATTCAACAAATTTAGCAATAGAACAAAATGCGGTCATTTTTTTCTTCAGTTTGCCATCGAAACGTATCAGTAGTTATCAGAGCATCGGCATAATATTGACCAGTTATTTTTCTTTCCTTCTATAAATAGTCAAAAAAGATTACGCCTTTGGAATCCTAAAATGTTGTGCCCATAATCTTGTTGGGTGAAAAAACCGCTTTTCCCTTCTTTAGATCACATTCATCGAAAGAAATTCATTGCCTAGGTAGTGTTTTTGTTTCTGAGGTATAGTGATGTATGCAGCTTTCATTTACAAGAAAAAGCTCTTGAATTTTGTTTGAACTTAGGCCATTCACATGACTTTGCATTTGGTGAACAGTAAACAAACACGGCATCTATCTTCTGACTAGCTTTTCTATATCTAAATATTGTGTACGTGTTCAGTCGAAATGTTTATGGTTCCAGTAATCTTACGCGTTTGTATTCGGGAGGTCGCTTCGTATAGTGGCATGGACTTTATTACTTATCTTTCTGTAGGAAGGAGCAGATTCATCGCAATATTTGTGACTTTTGATAATAGACTTCTGAAAATTGGCTGAAATTAGAAATATAATCATAATGGCAAAATTGATGTCCTCTACCGTCAAATTGCCTTCGTATTTATATTATCCTCTAAAACAAAGAACTACTAAGAGTTAAAAACGTTTCTTCGTCCATAATATATTTTAATTCAATACGTGTTGGCCTAAAGTTAACATGAGAAATTATAAATATGTAATTGGCAAGATACAGTTCGACATTAGAGTTAGTTACTGACGGAATATAAAAGCAAGAAAGGAAGCTCATATGTTTGTCTAGGTATACTCTATTTCTCTTCTGTTCCAGGCCTCTAAAAAGCAAATATGGATGTTCTGCGGATAGCTGTGTTCACTACAACATCCAACTATTTTATTTCAATTTGGTTTTAATTCTGACGAATTGTTAAATAGCCACGCTATCTCTTACTAATCAATACGATAGCCCATGCAATGAAGTAAAATGTATAATTATATACATATATAAGTATAGTAGCAGAAGAAACAAGTCGAGTCAAAACAGTCTATGAACTTTCATCTTGAAATTTCCACAATGTAATATTTTTTCAACGTTGGTATTGCTGATGTACTAGCTCAACATACTATTAAAATATAGAGCTAGCAACCAAAAACATATTCATATTATCTTTTAAGAAGTGTGATAATTCATTGAATTTTGCTTTATCCTTTTGAATTGTATGAAGCTTAGGTATTTATAGACTTTACTGTCTCTCATCAAGTTATTTTATTATTTCGCATTTTTCTCCCTCAAAAAGCTTATACATTCTGTTACTTCCTTCTCGGCATTTATTGATTTACATTTGTCCACTTCAACCCATTCACTTCGATATATGTTGAAAATATGTCCAATGCATTAATCAACACCGCAAGCTCTGCTTCTGATAGTGTATGTACAATAATTATAAGAGTAAACTCTTCGGTTGGCCTGTTCGTATTTCGTACTAAATTTTTGTCTAATTCGTCCTTAACAGAGCAGGTTCAAACTCCATGAACCTGGTATCACATTTGATTTGAATAAAATCTATTCTGATATTCTACCACTTAGGTTCACTCTAGTTTCTTATTGGTCTGATAAGTATTAATAAGTAATAAACGAACTACTTCCGGAATTGGACCGTGTCACGATTAGATATATATATATATAGAAATGAAATAGGAGTAAGAGGAGAAAGAAATAAAAAGAAAAAGAGATAAAAAGAAGAAGAATGAAGGGGGCGGGGGGGTGCGTAGAATAGAAAGAAAGGTGAAAAGAGTAAGAGAAGGAAAGAGAGACAGAAGGGAGGAGGGGGACCAGAGAAAAAAGAAAAAGAAAGAGCAAAAGAGAAATGTGGGATCTCGACGTTTCGTCTCCGTCGTAGGAGGCTTCTTCAGGAGAAATAGGGGAAACCAAAGTGGCACGGTAACTCGATGTGTAAACCACGCTAGAAGCGAAAGCACTTTGGCAGAAGGTTACGGTGACTCGGCGTATTAACCGTCTTAGAGGCGAAGATCTTCTGACGTGTATCGCTGAGTACCGGGTTTACATAGGACGTGCACGGCCGGCGGCCTGAACGGCTGTTTGGGTAGAGGGGGGCGGGGCTTTCAGGAGCGGTTTCCAAATTGCGGATAGATTGTATCTGTCTTCCTTATTAATATTACTGCGGTGTTTTTAAATCTCCATTGCCTCTCTGACTTTTCTGTCATAAAAATGACGGTTTTTCGCGATGACGGAGGTTTCTTCAAACAAAATATTGTGGTCCGTTTCCAGATGATGTTCGGCTACCGCAGACGATGATGCGTGCCCCGATTTTAAATAACGTTGGTACTCTTTAATGCGGGTTCTTATTGACTTGTTTCACCTACTAGACCACAAGAGCAGGGAATTTTGTAGACCATTTTTGAAGATAGGGTCTGAACCTGATCCTTACGAGAAGGGAATACCGTGAATGAAAGGAAGATATGCCGCATCTTCAGAGTTTTCGGAATCTTTGGACTTGTCTGCGTATGAGGGATGTATGTATTTTTTTAAAACCTTCTGTATATCCTGACCTCGATACCCATTATTTTGAAGCGATGACTTGACTTGTTGTAGTTCTTTCGACAGATTGTCAGGTTCAGAAAAGAAACAGCACGACGTACCAGGGAATTTGCCACACTTAGCTTTTGCGCCGGTGGGAATCGCCATGTAGATGTCGATCCGTGTGCGTGGGTTTTCAGAAGACTGAATGACCTAGACAACCGTTGGGTGTCCGTGTTACGAGGACATCAAGGAAAGGAATTACATCGTTCTTCTCCACTTCCATGGTGAATTTTATGTCGGGATGTTGGCTGTTAAGATGACCAAGAAAACTATCTAAAGTATCTCTACCGTGGGGTCAAATGATGAAGGTGTCGTCCACATATCGAAACCAAGCTTTCGGTTTCACCTCTGAGTGTTCCAGGGCGATGAACTCGAAGGATTCCATAAAGATGTTTACAACAACAGGTGAAAGCGGCGAACCCATGGCGGCTCTTGATAGTTGTTTAAAGAATTTTCCTTGGAAGACAAATTTAATGAAATTGTTTGAGATGCTGTCCCATTTTCTTTCCTTTTTCCTATTTTTTATACTGTAAGGTTTGTAGAGTTTGTGTATTTGTATTTACTCGCTACTTTGTTACTTTCTTTTTACAGTCTCAACATTATTTTAACATCTAAATTCTCATTGTACTCTCTGAAACACCTATTATTAATTCTGAAGTTTTAATTTAAAGAAGTCATAGAACTCTGAAAGCAAGCAAACGGAATTTGTATAACGGTTGCGTAGATCCATAACTCTGTTATACCCATCATCTTTGGATTCAGCTTCTGAGCAGAGTATGACGATACAATGAATATATTTCTGACAAATGCATGTAGTAAAAGAGTCATTACCCTTTTATATCCGTTAATTTTATTTGTTAATCTATTAAGAATAACTTGATTTACAATGTGTTATGATCAATATTTTTAATTTATTTGTACTATGGGCAGACCTATCGCTCATGGAATATTCAGCAGAAGTGAAGATCTTTTTCTGATTTCTGGGTAAAATGTACCTAAAGTGTACTAAAAAAAATTGGCTAAACTGCCAAAAGAAAACGAAACACACAAAATAGATGCACGATGGACGTAGCTTGTAATATGCGCGGCTAATAAATTAAAAGAGGGCGTTCTGATTTTGGTTTTCGGCGTATTTTTGTTTCGCCCACAAACACAACATCGTAAAGACGATTGGGAAAATTATTCGGGAGCGCACAAACGCGCAACATAAATCAATCGCCAGAAATTAAAGCTATCGCCGGATTTTACGATTCTTTGCCGGTTTGCACGAATAAATAATAAAATATCCGATCGCCGTTGCTGTTGTCGTTTGTCCTGCCCGACGATTTGCATAATGACCAGAATCGAAAACATCGCATTGCATTTATATAAGAATTGATTTATGCGCATGGATTCTATTCGCTGTTTTAATTACTTATTTATTTTTGTTTCTTGCTTCGCGGTTTAAATTGTATAGGTTGGAGTTTCATTTAGTAATTGCAAATATGTTGGATGCAAATGTATTCTTTTTAGGTAAGAGTAAATGCTCACGCGCGAGATAGAATAACATAGGTAGGATGTTCAATGGAAATGAACTATATGGAAGGAACTATACTGAAAAAGCTATGCTGTATTTAAGCTTGCTTGTAGTTGGAACGTATAAGCTATGGCATGTACCATAGGCGCGCAATAAGTACCGCAATAGATAATTAATAAGTAGTATTAAGCAATATTTTTCATCTTATAATTGTTGTTAAAGACTTATTTACGAGACGAGTAATAATAATCTAAACTAACTAGACTGAACACTTGTAACATTGCGTAAGCTTTCACACACTTTTCGAAAAATGAGAATAATCGTTCGCTGTATATTGATACAATATTTTCATATTTACGATGGTATTTGAGCTAAATTAGCGTAACTATAGAACTATTACCGTGAATTTGGGTTTTTGCTTGATTCATTACGATAATTTTTAATACAAGTGCTATTTATGGTACACAGCACTCTTTCATCCAGTATTTTTAATTCTTTAACTGAAGGAAATTGTAACTTGGTGGCAGTTGCTGCTGTTATGTAACACATACGAACACTTTGCAAATTCAATTCAACTTGAGCATATGAATTTTTGTTGGGCTTTTTTAGATGCTATTGATTCTTTCCGCTGGAACTGTAAACACTAAAGACCTGACTTTGTGAAGAGTTTCTGAATAATAAAAAGTTACTTGGAAGCATGTGCCCCAGTGTGTAACAACTCGTTGTGGAGTTTCTCGAATGCTGTAGCAGTATTTGTGAAATTCCCGTATCTGTTTCGGAGATTTGAGCAAAACTTTTTAGTATATGTATAAGTTTTCCACCCCTGAGTAATTTTTGTAAATAGTTTTTGGTACTCAATTAACCCATGTTGTCAATGCAGTAAATTGGAACACTTATTTTGGAGATAATGTAACGCACAAAGCATTGACGAGCCGGCATCAGTAGTAAACATGACTACTTGGTTTAGTGTCGATTCAAGTTTTTATAGTGTGCCTCGTTTAGCAAACTTTTCCCAGCTAATAGGGATGCAGGTGAGTATTAGAAGAAATTTTCAGCTCTTTTTCGCATTGATGGAAAATCATCTTTTAATGTTGATTCGTTTTTTTTATTTAAGGGATTGTATATTATTGTTGATTTCATTGTTCTGCAAACGGTGTTCTGTCGAACAACATATAATAATATTGGAATACATTAAAACATTGAACTCATACGTAATGCACTCGAACGAAATCATTGTCGTTCTTCCTTACGACATGCTCCACGTTTAAGGTTGTCTGGCCGAAAGGTTCATTGGATTTTACACCAATATTTAAACGTCTACACATCCAAAATGGACCAACAAGATTTTGCTAGAAGTGTTTTTCGAGGGTCATGTTGCATATGCTTGAAGAATATCAAGATATTATTTCGTTTGTGCTTTTCGAATGGTGAAAATTTCAGATATTGGCTTCCAAATAAACCTCGAAGATTGTATCAACATCCATTGTATTGTGACAAATTTACAGTTTGAGCTAAAGTGACTAAATTAGAGTGATAGGTATCTTCCTTCGAAGGGAAACATAACCTTGCAGTAGCACTGAATTCTGAATGTCGTCGTGCTCTGACGAGTAGCCTTTGGTCGTCACGGCAACATAAATATAACACAAATTTTGGTTCCAAGGAGATGTTGAAGTCGCTCACATTTCGCGCATGTCAATGGCGAAGTTAAGAAGAATATTTCACGGAAAGCTAATCTTCAATCCAAGTGACCTTCTTCTGTAGGGTTACCCCAAAGGTGAAGTTTGCTTGCCTAAGCCACGGAATCGCAATCAACTGGAGGATGTTATTTAGATAGAAACACGTGCTGTACCTCGCCCTATATTGAAGAGAGTAATGATCTACTTCAGCCAAAAGACTTAAACAATAATTCGAAAATGATGGTCGTCATTTAAACGATAATAAGGATAAATTTCCAGGATATGTCCCTAAAATACCAAGCCAACAAAATATATACAAATTCGTATATAAAACCAACAGACAAAAATCGATTCCCATACTTTCTAAGTGCCCTACTACATTACATGAAGGGCATAATTATGGCTTGGTAGATTGATTGCACTTCTCTGACTGACAATTTTTACAAACTAATCTTAACTATATAAAAAAGCATTATCTAAAACAATTACCCAGAGAAATTTATAAATAACATCATGAAAAAAAGAAACAATTATCATCTTTACAAAAATACTGCAAAACGTAATAGACATGTTAATAATGAAGAAATAAAGATATATCGCACCTCCGTTCTGTCAGAAAAAAGATACATAGAAAAACATGACATCCTAATAGCACATAAACAATTCGAAACAAATGAGTAACATTTCTCAAATAACGAACAGTCGATTTCAATAGACAAACAAACACACCCTATTTACAAGGTTCATTGCGCTGATTGCCATGGTGTATATATCGGGCAGACACAGCAGTATCTTAATAAAAGAATGTATGGACATAAATGTAGTGTAAATCAAAATAAGGACGAAGATGTTAGTGCTCTAGCAACACATGCTATTACTTTGGGACATAAATTTGATTTCCAATATGTAAAAATATTGGAGAAAGAAGTAAATTATAACAAACGAAATATTAAAGGAATGGTCCACATAATATCAAATAGATTCAAGCAATATTCATAACTGGAAACTGCACCTAACATAATAAAATAGAGGATGGGAAAAATTGAGAAAATACTTTACAGAAGAGTTTCAATATAATTTTCATTAGTTCATCTCACTCAAAATTCTCGATAAAAAAAGAAAAAATAGTAGACAAAAATATTTCTTCTCGAAAATTACTATCCCTTGTCAAGCATAAGTTGTCCTTAAGGCAGACTTTAAAAAAGCCGGAAGGAATTGATTGGTAATCAGCTACTTAACACCTTTTTTAGAAACAGAAAAACATCGAGTACGCTTCCAAAGCATCAGAAAATTTCCAGTTGCAATTGAAAGATTTATTAGTATATATAACGGCAGTGCGAAGGCCATTTGCGCATATCTCACAAAATAATTAGATATCTGGTCGCCACCAGAAAAGAGTTAGCCACGTAGGGATGACAAAATTTCTAACAAAATTGGACTAGGTCTGCTATAAAATTTGAACGGACAAGAATATTTGTGGTTACGAAATATATGGAAGCAAATGCTCTAGAAAGATGTCTCTGTAAATCTCTTCAGAATCATTACAGAGTTCATCGCCGATCTTCGTCTGCGAGTTGCTCCTTATCCTAATTGTATGAACGTCTATAACTGAGGAGGCCCCATTTCTAGGGAATGCTCAACTTCTTTTAAATAAGCATTACATGCTGTTGCTATGTTATCTGGCTTTTGTATGAATGTCGCATATCTCTGGACTGATTATAGTAATATACAATGTCGCAATAGATTTTGACTGACTTTGATCTAAGCTCGTGCACTAAGTATCGGAGGAATAGAAAGAGGCAAAGTATATTCCACTTGCTAAAAGAATAACATTTAATGGCCATAGAGGAAACATTTTATTTTTTAAGAATTGTATGGTTTAAATGACCACTATTTTGGATGCAGTCTGCTATCGGTTCACGTACACTCACCATGACCTTCTGTAACATATTCATATCAATGGCTGTAACTTCTTATACAATGTTATTTTCCAACTCTTCTAATTTTTCCCACGTGAACAAACACCTCGGTTCTCCTCCTCCACGCAAATTAGGCATTGATCAAAAAAGAAATCGGGTGTTGATTTGTAAGCGTCTTTCGCAAAGGTACCAAGCAAAGATAACTTTCTTAGTCGGTATGTGGTCATGGATGAGTTATGTGTGCACCACTGTGATCTCGAGACCAAAGTACAAGGTAGAGTGGAAACGTCACAGTTCTTCTCCTCTACGCAAATTTAAGGTCGTGCCGTCTGCTGCAAAGGTTTTGCTATGTGTGTTCTGGGATGCTCAAGGAATCATTGTGACTGGCTATTTGCAAAAGAGACGAGCATTACAGGAGCCTACTATGCACAATTGATTTCTAAATTGCGAAATGCTATTAAAGAGGAGCGCCGAGGAAAATTAAGGCACGGTGTGCTGATAATGTGGCTAATATGTATTATTATTTGAGTATCATCTGTTCATTTGACCACTACAGTTCAAAATATCATTATGTTGCTCTATACTCACTACATCATGAAATCTTTAAGACTTAAACCTTTAGTATCAAACGGAGTATTACTAGAACAAAAGAGACGGAACGCTAAGATTTTCAACTATTATTATTATACGTTTGCTAACGAGTGCACTATACTTCACTATTATTTGCGTTTATATTTTCTTGTCTGTTCCAAACCAGAGTAGAAACATGATAGTCCGGAATCAGTTTCCGTCTCGGCCATTTTTTTCTAATATCTATACGCTTTATTTCATTTACACCCTGTATATTTACTATTGAAGTGAAGGCCAAATACATTTCTAACAGTTTGAATTCATCCCTTTTGCGTGTATTGAAATCTACGTATAATAAATTTGCCAACCCTGCGCACGAAAATACATTAAATCATTTTACTACACGACCTCGACGACCACACGGAGATCGCGACGAGATGACAACCAGATGGTGCACCGTTCGCTACTATTATCTTGGTACAGGAAAACATCGTGGGATATATATACATATATATGTATATATATATACATACGTATATATGCATGTCATATATTTAATGTAGTTATATGGGAAATTAGGATGGATGTATGTTCATATACTGCTCCTTGGTTTTGCTCTTTTTTTCCGTTAACTATGGCCATAATTAACTCGGCTTACGATGCTTACTTTTTTTAAACAAACAATTTCCACGTTTTCGTGACGCGTGTTTTTATGATCCTGTTGAACAGTAGCCGGTGGGCTAATGTCTAATGCTGATGAAAGTTTTGACGCCGCCGCCGCCGCCGCTGTTTTATCTTTTAATATTAGATTTCAGGCCATCTTTAGGGAAGTAAACAAGCGATGGGTGGTCGGTTTAGTGAATGCGAGAAATATGTAGAAAAAGTAGGATAGAAAATTCTTTATAATGTTGAGGTATTTGGATTTTTTAAATTTTAATTTTTGTTGCTGATTGAATAATATTCTCAGTTCTATTAAACGTGCTTCCTATTTTTTACGAAACAACTTTATTATCTATTAAATTTTTTCATCCGAAAGCAATAACATTGGTAAAAACACTTCCAACAACTTCGCCAATGAAGTGATTCAATGGTTTCGGTCGTTTAACCACATTTTCTTCTTAGATGAGGCGAATTCCAAAACAGAAACATGAGAGGCCATTTTATTCGCCAAAAGTTACTGTTTGGGCTGCAATGTTGGGGCAAGGAATTATCGAAAATTTTGCCTCACGTTTAAAAAAGTGCCAGCAAAATAACGGAACACATTTAGAGGACATTATCCGTTGGTTCAAAATTAAATACGACGAAATTTTTAGAGACCTTATATTTCGTAAGTCCTTAAAATAATAAAAGTTAATCGAAATAACAATAGCCGCCTGTTATTTCGCTTTGCACATATAAGTACTAGACAATACGATACGATATTGATCGTTATCAACGCAAGAAAAACCTATGCGCATTTAAACATAGAAACTTACTAAATACTAAAGTCATGGAATCGAATAAAATGCTTATCAGATGATGGAGAATAGCGGCGATATTCCTGCTGTTACATGCTTCTTGTTGTCCGAGGGTCTTACCGGCGGTCTGTGGAATGTTTCAAATTTCGTAGTAACAAGTAGGGTTGGTCAAATCTTCGGCGCGCCAGGTTCCCAGGATTACTAGATGCAATTGAGAAATTGCAAAATACAGGGTTGTCGTTAGAGGAATCAGTGCAAATAGTGGACAAAGTGAGCACATTACTGCACGCTATAACAGGCGACAAAAACAAGCGCGTTATAAAAAAGTTCGGAAGTGTTTCGAATAAAGATTAAAACAAATTTGCGATGGTGCATCTGCAGATCCGTTAACTAATTTCAACGATTATTTTAACCATGCCTGTGTTACATCGGTCGATGTTGAACGATCTTTCTTAAGATACAAGAACATCTTTTTTTTCCATCTGCGAACCAACTTCAACGAGCCAGATGTCGAACTATGCCTGGTGCTGCAAGCCTCTTATGGGCTTCTCTAATTGCGGAACTCACCAGAACCTATAAACAAGGTAAGTCTATAATTTTTCGACATACGGTTTAAAACACAGAGCACATGCGTCAATATTCCGTTAAAATCAATAGAAAAATTAATTTGCAATGCAAGAGGGACACATTTTTGTTTCACGTATAGCATCTTCAAAAAGTTTTTAAAGACAAAAACAATTGAACATCTTTATATATACAAAAGGGTTCTCGCATTCTCTAGTTTAATTAGATTTTGTCGAGCCGAAATATTTGCATAGCACTATTTTACAATTACATATCACTGTTTTTTTTTTATGAAATAGATACAGATAAACTAATTCTTCTATATAATGAAGTATAAATACATTGTAACGTGTAATACGATGTATCATAGATGCATACACAGTAGGAAAACGGAGACAGATTGAACTCGGTCAATTTTCGTACTGGTCGTATGTTGAAGGGTGAAACTTTAAGAAGATATTTGTTAGTCGTTGTTATAAGACTTGTTCAATCTGTGGTTATATTTATTGACAACTTTTTTGAATAACGAAAGTCGCCGAATAGTTTAAAAAATTGCTATCTATAACTTTAAAATTAGTTTGACAATGAAGCAGATCCGTCAGATAAAATGGAATAATTTGGACAATAATAATTTAAGTTATTTACTGACTTGATTCTATTTTATTTATAACATTAGTTGTTGTTATCGTGCTTGAGTTTTTCTTAGAAAAGCTCGATTAGCTTCCATGAATTGTGCAAATATGCAATAATTTGATATGCACTTGTTTAATCAGACTGACAAATGATCCGTTGTTAAAATCGAAAGAAGAACAAAACACTTATTTGCAACAATCAGATCTTTAATTAGACATACATTTACATAATTAGTGCTCTGAGTTTGGCCCCTTCGATAACTTAAATTAAGCAATTTTAAACCGAAGAGTGCGGAGTGGTGCAGTGGAAGTTGTATAGACGCACTCGGTAGACGTATTTTCTAAACAGAGACGATTTCGTAATTTAATTTAAACTTTACTCTAGCCGAAATAAGATACTCTCTTCTGCGTACATGTTTCAAGGCCATTAAATTCGTTATACATCTTATTCGAGAAGGAGGACCAACGAAGCAAATTTACTCAACTCGCTGGCGAATAATTTTCGAAGTTTCCGATGATGATGGGAAAACTTCGCTACAAGTTTGCCGTCGATGGTGCCTCATAATGTGAATTATTACGTTCTAATTGGATTTGTTAAATCTCCGAAAATGATGCCTAACATTAATCTATACGCGTGCTACGCGGATCATACGGTAAACGTTAAAATGATGCTCTGCTGCGTAAAACCTTATGTCTAAAATAACAGATTTAATTGATACGCAGAACAGTGTGAGGTTTTGAGGTAATTTAATGTGTGATGATACATTTCTGCAGATTTTGCTCGTACCATACAGTATAGTCTTACTCTAGAAATTTCAATATTGCAATAAACGGCGGTTGTCACTGTGAAAATCGGTAAAAATTTTAAAATATGCGTTTGATCAGTGGCATACACTAAATCATGATTCAAATTTATACATAAACTAATATAAAATTGTCTGAAAGATAATTTAGTAAATTTTGATGCAATTTGATGTTATTTTACAATGTATTCCGATAATGACTTCATGCAAGAGTTCTCTCATATGTTTCATCCCGTCTTATATGCGCATCGTGCGTCACTGTAAAATTAAAATGGTTGGACTGTATATATATTTAAATTAATAAGAGACAGATTATTAGTGATGACACAGTATAGTCTCGTCATTTCGCTTTGGAACTTCTACGGTTTGATAATAAGTAAATGGTAACAATATCAATTCGTGAAAATTAAATCATATCTTCGTAAAAATTAAGTGAAATCCATTAGAATACATTATTAAGAAGTGGAAACTTAATCTGTAATAGGTACATAAAGTAGTTTAGCACATTCTTTCTGTTCCCCAATGCCAAGATTACCTACGTTATGTAGCGGCTGTGAAATGAGTTGTTATATTTTCTTTATGCTATTATGTATTCATAACCTTCTTCTGAGAGTTTATTCTGACTATGATGTTAAACATATTTTACAGAAATAGAAACATTGCCAGTACTACAAATGTTACTATTGGGTAAACATTACTAAATACTATTTTTCAATTTACAAATTCAGCTATCAAATGAGCAATCACTATGGAAGTATGATTGCACACTAGTTACAGTTTTAATATCTATTAATTCTAAAAAATAGCCACTAAAACTAAGTCTACTTTTGAAGTAGTATTGAGCCTGCCTTTCTGTAATATGTATTTCTTATTTTAAACAGCAACTTCTCTTGCTTCTACCTTTAGGTTTTCGTATATAATTGTTCTTATAAACTTACTTAGTTCTTTTACTAAAAGTAATTGGTCTTCCTAGAAAAGTTGGTGTAGTAAATTATTAATAACAATATTTATATATTTGCCGTAGAATCAAGCAAGCGATGTAGGCAATTGTCAGTTGCAAAAGGAAAAACATATTATACATTAAGTTATTATTAGTCTCGGCAAAGAGGCGCAAATTTCAGTGCCATGCGGAGAATAACGTGGAGGGCTGAAGCGCGCGGCAACGAGAATCGAGTATCTGTATCAAAACACGCTTGTTCAGTATTATCCGACTGGTCGTTGTGTGATCGCTTGTCAGTACACACATACTTAGAAAATGTTGCATATAGGTACGTTTCTGAAACGGCGTATTTCGAATAAACTAGAAAACGTAAAAGCGAGTACGCCGGGTTTAGAATACGAACGCGATAGAATCAAATCTGTAAACTGCAACCAACGTGTACCAGCAGGTGAAATTGCAAACGCCATTTAAAAAGTATAAATCACTGGAATCCGTGGCAAACGATACAGCCAACAATTAATATTTGATATAGGTGTTTGTTTTATTCTATGTTTGTTTTATTCTTCACTTTACTAGACCAACAGGCATTTGTCTCCTTCTGGAGCAACTACTCGGATTATTATTATCAAGTCGGACATCATTAAGAAACTTCATGCCATCTGTTTGTGACTATGTTGGAAGAAGAATTAAAGCAGAATTGAGCGATAAAAATTGTAGTTGTGTGTGGACAAAACAACCGATCGGTAAAAACATTCCATGGCAAATGTGATGGTACGTACAATACAAGAGTTTAAACCGTGATACCCTATCTTACTTGCTTCCAAAATGGTTGCAAAATGTACTAGTGATGAAATTTTAAAAGTGGTGTTGAGGACATCACAACCCAACACCTATCTTGCTCTTTACGCCAAATGCCTCTAATTTACTTATGTATGCTATATTTTATCCGAAGTGGGAAGGTATTAAACAACGAAATAAATTGATTTTATTCATTTTATTCTTAAAAAATATTATGCTCATACATAGCTAAACACCTGCCAATCCAAAAACTCCTGGATGTTCTGGCACTACAAAATATTAGGTTGTTTTAGATGTCATGCGCATACTTCCCTCAATTTATATTTTCAGTGTATATTTTATGTTAAAATTCTTTCTAGTTGTAAATACATTGCAATATATTTATGAGACGGCGCTCTTTTAATAAAGTATAATCTATAGGTAAAACGTAGTCTTAAAGTTTCTCTTAAGCAAGTATTCTGAAACCGTTTGTTATTTAAAAGCGTATTATTACTAACATTAGGTAACCTCGTTTTAATACATTCTGAGTGTAAATCTAGCATAATGCAAAGATGCTCATATTGTCCTCATAATGTACTATATTTGATAACCCGAAACGATAGCATGATGTGTAATGTAAAAACTAAAATTAATGTTTTTCTTCCGTTCAATTTCGAATTCAATGAATATTTGTTAATTTTTTATTTCAACGAATTTGTGGTTGTTTTTTCCTGACGAATCTTCTGGCAACATTCTCAATAATTCTACGATTTCTTCAAAACGAACTTACTCTTCACGACATTACAGTAATCACGTAACATTTTACTCGCATTAGATAATCTTGTCTTAAAAATTGGAGTGACATGTCAGTGTATTAGAGTAATGCAGGACTCTTTGTACGTGAATTTATCAAGATGACTTATCTCATCCGTCCGAGAGACCTGCATCTCCGTAGCTGCATACACGCTATCACGAGAGTCAGAAGAGAAAGAGTTCTTCTTTGTAGTTTAACGCTTTATGGACGTGAATAAGCGCTTCCTTAAAAGATTCGTTCGTCCTCTTCGTAGTTGTCGTCGTCGTCGACAACATGGAGGAGTATCCCACACGCCGCCGCATATCTACTTATATCTACGGAAAGCAACGAGGAAAAGGTGCATCATTTGCATAATGGAGCTGCTACGGCACTTCTTCAACTTGAAGATGTGAATGTGACCGGTTCGTATGTATTGTAGGTCTCGGCGGACACCTACTTAACTAGAAAGTAGAAGTGGTAGTGATCTTGTGATCACTTCGCAGGTACTTTACCCTAGGTTCAGCATGATGTCAAGGCGCTTACAAAAGTTGCCGACGATAGTTTTGATAAATTCGCGGATGTGTTTGTATGGATAAATATGTTAAGGTGTTACTAATGGCCTGCAAATCTGTTTTAATACGAGAGAAATACTTATTTTCAGGTAAAGTCGACTTAGATGTATGTATTCCGCAGATGACCTCTTAAGTCAAGTTGCTAATCATGCATTTTTTATTTGGATGATTTTCATAAACACTTTACATTGTTGTTTCAATCTTAGAAGTAGTATTAGAAGGATGTCTTTCCTTCTTAAATTTCTTTGTATTTTTGGTCTCAATAGAGGGACAAAATAAGATTTCAAATTTACTTCAGCTCTTAAAAGCAATTTCCTACCTGGTTTGCTATCAGCATATCTCCGGAACCGCAAATATTTAATGGTGTCTTAATCGAAACACCAGGAAAATTTTCAATCCAGAGTCTGCCAGGTCTAAAAACGGATTTGATTTCTTACTTATATAGGCAATAATTGCTCACTAATAATTAGTCTCGGCAAAGTAGGGCATATTGCAGTGTAGTATGGAGAACAAGGTGGAGAGGCCGAGTGGCCGTATCAAAGCGAGTGTTAAGTAACGCATCACTCATGATCGTGACCTTCACGAGTGAGTGGGCGATACGGACGCAGGAATGTTACACATAAAATAATGATAAAGAATATATTATGTAACGTACTTAAAGAACATTTTTAAGAAGTTTCCAAGAAATCACAAACTGGGTGGCATCTATTAAATATTAGAATGATTGAATATGTTTTCACACTTGCTTTGGTAAAATGAGTGCGAAATAAATATTTTTTGATGATGGAAGCGACCGTTCCACATCGAGCGATGTTATATTTGCAAATTTAAAGCAATCCTCGTGACAACTTAATCGATGTTTCGACGCACTTTCACAAATTTATCTTAGTATGAGAAAATCTGAATCGTTGTCAGTAACACTCAAATTTTCATATTACACTTACACAATTTTTTCGCCTTCCGCCGTATATAGGTGTGAGTGAACACCATTCTCAATTTCAACAGATTTCACAAACGATATCGAATCATCTTGTAATTTTCAAATTCTTTCCGTTAGTCCATAGTAGTTCTTGCATACTTTTGGTATGTTTCGGATCGAATTGTTGAACTAACTTCTTTACATCATCAAAATGTTCGCTGTAGTAAAACGCAGCTTTTTACCATGTTTCCCAACGAGTAGTGATCGGCTGTGGTGGTTGAGGCACTTTGTTTGGGACATAGTTGGTGAAATCTTTTTGTACGTTTTGGGGACTATAAATACTGCCTTCGTATGAGCTATTAAATCATTTACTCATAGATAACATTTAGGGATTAACTGCGCCACAAGGTTTAAAGCATGGATTTTTACATGTTACATGTAACAGCAAGTAAGATACGGGATGACAGTTCAGACTCTTCCATTGTACATACCATCATATTCACCACAGAATGTTTTTGCCGATCGGTTGTTCCGTCCACACATAACCACATTTTTAGTCTTTCAATTCTGGTTTAATTCTTCCTTTAACATAGTCAGGAACATATGGCACAAAGTTTCTTAATGATGTCCGACTTGGTAATGTTTAATCCGAAAACTTGCTGCAGAACAGAAGACAAATGCTTGTTGGTCTAGTAAAGTGAGCGATGCATTATATAGAATAAAATAAACATCTATATGAAATATTAATTGTTCGCCACGGATTGCATAACAGTGTTTTATACTTTTTAGGTGGCGTTCACATTTCCACCTGCTGGTACACGTCAAATAATTGTCGCACTTTACACATTTAATTCTATCGCCTTCGTATTCTAATTCTAGCGTATTCGCTATTAACACATGGGCTGAAAAGTTCCGGGCCTAACAAAGAAAACACGGTTTTTTTTTGTTCAAAATTAGCTTTCTTCATCAACGTAATCTCCATCAAGAGCAACGCAATCATTCCAGCGCCCCTCTAACATTTCAATACCACTTTTGTAGAACGATTTACCTTTTGCCTCAAAATAGGCCTCAGTTTCAGCGATAACCTCTTCATTCGTGCGAAATTTCTTACAGGGCGAGCATTTTTTTGAGGTCTGCGAACAGCCAGTAGTCGCTGGGAACCAAATCTGGCGAATACGGTGGATGTGGGAGCAATTTCAAGTTCAATTCATGTAGTTTTGCCATTGTTTTGATTGACTTGTGACACGGTGCGTTGTCTTGATGAAACAAATTTTTTTCTTTGCCATTCAAACGCTCCAATAACGCTATATAATATTCACTGTTGGTGGTATTTCCTTTCTCAAGATAGTCGATAAATATTACACCACGCACATCCCAAAGTACCGAGGCCATAACCTTTCCAGCCGATTGTTATGCTTTCGGGCGCTTTGGACGAGGTTCACCAGTTGCTGTCCACTCAGATGACGATCGTTTTGATTCCGGAGGGAAGTGATGGATCCATGTTTCATCCATTGTCACATATCGACGCAAAAATTCCGGTTTGTTACGTTTAAACATGGCCAAACACTGCTCAGAATCATCACGTTCTTGTTTTTGGTCAACAGTAAGCACTCACAGCGACCAGTTGAATAATACGGAACAAGCGTGTATTGATACGGGTACTCGATTCTCCCTGCCGCGCGCTTTACTCCTACACGTTTTTCTCCATGCGGCAGTGTATCTTGCCTCTCTTTGCCGAGACTACTAATAATTTATTTTTTGTTGCGGAAAATCCAGTACCTGCCGTATGGAAGATCTGTGTAATGTATCAGTGGCTTCTCTTCATGGTATGGTATGGGATCAGGGCGTATTTTTCGTTTGATGAGATAGTTTTCCGTGTTATATATCTTTGTTTACATTTCTCCCTGATACAGCAGACCTTTGTAACTCATGCAAACAGTTTGATGTGAGTAAATGAATCTTTAAACGAAAGAAAGGGACTTTAAATCAAAGAGGATTTATATCAACGTATAACCACGGTTATACGTCTATAATGAAAGATAGTAATCTAACTTCTTGTCCATCTATCTTTGACACTAACTAACGCACCAGCAGGCAGCGTATGGATACGATCTTCGAAGTTAATACTTTTCCATTATACCGACCGTTACGTGATATCGAAATTGGCGGCGATAATGATAGTACGGTAGAGAAGGTAGCGGTGGCAAATAGCCACGAGGCGCCGAAGACCGAAGATCTGATATTGTATAGTGTCTTCCATCACCCTTCGGGACGGCGGGAAGAAAAAGCCCTGGCTTGAGTAATAGATATTAATTCTGGAGTCCCATTGGCGGCTCCGGGGAGCCGTTCCGGGCACGACGGTTATTATAACCTGGCCCCGCTCGTTACCAACAACAATCGCCCTGGGATAGCGCAGTTACTTGACCTCACTCTATGATTACAGGGAGGAAAAGGAGGTTGTATTACGCAGGTAAACGGGGCTGGCGGAACCGCAGCTTATATAGACAATAACTTTTTGCTATCGTGACGTTCATAACAAGGGAAAGCGGCACTCTTTTCCCTAGCACGGAAAAAGTCAGAACGAATTTGAAAGGTAGATAGGTATACGAAATATAAGGAAGATATAACTCAAAATGTGTACTTATAGTTACACAGAATTGTTATGAGAAATTTTGGCGCAAAATTTAGTTTGATTAATGAAACTTAATAGTTATGTTAGTCTGGTATTCATCGATCAAGATTAGAAAGTGTGATTTAAATTCTTATAGCAGTGGCAGAAGGCCAAAAAACAAATTGAGTGTAGACTTTTACGATCATATGCGATGATTTAAACCTTTTAGGATTCGCTTGGCCTTGTTTGTTGCATAGATCTCGTTCTGTTCTAATCTGTTCTTCTTAGTCGTTCGATCTTGCTCACTTCCATTTTACTCCAACCTAGTGAAATCAGCCTCAAAGGATTTTATTCGATTTCGGTCAACTCTGATTCATTTCAGTCCTTTATGCAGTTTCGGATGTTCCAGTTCGGTATCTTTCGGTCTTTTTGAGAATTTTAAAATGTTCATATTTTGTGCGGTGTGGAAAGTTCTATTTTGTGTTCATTCCACCAAAATCGAAAGAGCCGGGCAGCCAAAATTTGATTCCTACAAATTAGAATATCTCGAGAACGAAATGAAAAGAAATCTTCCATGGCGCAAATCAGCAAGAAACGGCGGCAAGAGGTGGGTACTTCTAAATTTTTAAAAATCAAAATTGCAGGGGCCAATTTCACTCAACCATCTACAAATTTATGTTATCTATGATGCAACGTTCATCTTTGGCAAATATAAACTTTATTTATATACAGGGCATGGCGTTCATTTGAAAACTTCCAACCCAAAATTTCTGAAAATCTGCAAATTAATGAAAAATTGCCTGAAACATGTGGGAAGCATTATCGAGGGGAAGAATTTTTTTATGCAAAAATTGGTTTACCCACTTTAACCCTCTGCCGCCGGAAGTTAGCCCCTTAAAAATCTTAAATGGAAAGGGGTATCGAGTAATACCTCATTTTAATGGTTTTCTGGAACAATACATTTTAACATAGTCGTAGCGGTTGACTGAGATACTATTTAGTACACTCTGGCGTTTATTTTTTTTTGAAGTTGATCTATTCGTTTCGGAGTTTTGTTATTTTTGTTTTGTTTTTTTGTTTGTTTTAAGCTTAAATTTCTATTACTCAAACACACTTCTAACTACTAAAAATGTTTTATTTTTATTTTCAGAGTTACTTCAGACTTTAAATATCTTTTGCAGGCAAAATCAATCCAACAATTGTTCAAAATATTGTCCATTGTCCGCTAAACAATGGTATAGCCGTTGTTCAAGACTACTGCGTGAATTTTCAAAAACATATCTTTGAATTCCAAAGTTTCAATAATCTTCTAACGAAGTTGCTCTAAATTTTGAAGTTTATGAGTAAATGCAACAGTCTTTAAGTAACCCCGTAGAAAAAAGGCCACTGGCCCCAAATCAGGAAATCTGGCTAACCATTCTATAGGCCCTCTTCGTCTTATCTATTTATTTCGAATTGTCTAACCATTGCCGTACTGGAAGAACAAAAAACTGATACATTCGCCTTTTATGTTATTGCATTTTTTTCGTTTACTACATCACTTTAAAGCTTTTTTAAGAAAGTTGAATCAACGAAAGCGAAATCGGCAAAAAACGTATCTAAAACGCATTTTACTAAATAATTGCAATCAAGATAACAAATATTCTGGATTAACGGACTGGTGGCCCAGTACCTAGCGCGGTTGCCTATCAGTACTGTAATTGGCGAAAGCTGTTGGGGGATGCGAAGGCATGGAATTATTATTATTATTATTATTATTACTATTATTATTAAATATAGCTTAGAACTTAAATAACCATAAGGTAATTTATTTTCCTTCTTTTTAAGAAGTCTATAATGGTTTTTATATTAGTTTTTGTTCCGATGCTCTTGGAATAGGCTGACCAGCTAGAGAAACAAAACAAACCAAATCAAAAAAATTTCTTAAGGATCTCAAAAACGAATTGATCCATTTCAAAAAGCTAAACGCCAAAATGTACTGTTATAAAAGACCATTAAAGTCGATATCCTTTTCCATATGTGATTACAAGCAACACTACGTCACATCCTAAGTCCGAGATATACATATATATAGGTCACTATTAAACGGTAGGTAATATATTTGTCTGCCAAACTTTGTTTTTTACGACAAGATGGACGACTATAAAATATATGTATACAAATGACTCCCTTACGACAATCCAGCGCCGTATTTCCTTAATGGAATTAAAAGCTACTGGCATTGTCCTAAGCGCAGGGATGGACTCCTTCTTGTTCTTTGTTTCCTTCCTTGGAGATATGTTCCGGATAACACGTGAGGGTACAATATCTTTCCAGCAGCAGATAACACCGCCCCTCTATACCATTTCCTTGGCGGTGGCGGTTGTTTTTTACGACGCACCGACCCCGAAGTCGTTAATTAGGTTTTCTTTTGTTTTTTTTCCTTTTTTTCCTCAGCGCGTTTCCCTTGCTTTTCAATTTTGTATTTTACGTTCTGCAAAGAACAATGCTATCGATATACAGAGGCCTGAAAGAAAACATAAACATAATCATTAATTAGAAGCCCCATACTATCGTGTCATCAGGGTGCCAATAACAACAGGGGATGGAAGCTAGTGGGATGCTGTAGGTTGTTTACGATTTACGTACTTTTTGTCGAATCCTGTAAGTATCTAATATATTTTGCTTCATTTTAAGTTTTTTCTACCTGTTTATCAGTTGATACATTCTTCGGACTTTCTTATCTACGTGAAAATTGTTTCGAAGTCGCGCCGCAATTGACGTTTTAATGCGGCCTTTTTTCCCTCCGCCATCGCTCTTTTGTCGGACTGTCGTCGCTTGCTGAAGTAAACTTTTATTTCGTAATTTATTATCTTTAGGTGTTTTTCATCGCAGAGAAAAATTAGAACAAAGTTAATCTATTTTATTTGCTTGAACGGAAAACTAAGGGAATTGTTCAAGTACATTTTTGATCTTAGTATTCTATCATCTGAAGTAAAAATAAAGCTCATGATATCGTTGCTGTTTGTGCAGTCACTATCTAAATAGTGAGCGGTTTTTTTCTAGTTTCCGATAAATTTTTTAAGCGCTCAAAAGTGTGTAAATAATGTTGGTACCTTATATAACAATTTTTGTGTAGCAATTTATTTCAAGAAGTAAAATCTTATTCTTGATGATAGAATTCTCAGGGTAAAAAAGAAAGAGGAGGTGTTAAACATTTAACATTTCATTTTGTAGTAATTAAAACGCTGAATACGAGGTTTGTTTAAAAAGTAACCAGTAAGTTTTATAATCTTTGTTATTAAGTAATATCTCAGGCTTTCACGACTGGTTGTCGTTGTTGTGACGGTTTTCGGTTTACGAAGTATTACTAAGTCTTTAGTCCCAGACGTTTCGCGAGCAACTGCAGTTCGCATTCTCAAAGGTATCGAAAACCGTTACGAGAACGACTTTCTTATTAATTTACATATTACTGGTTTTTATTTCTGTCAAAGTACTTCCTTGCCCTATCCTCACAGTCTCTCAGCGGTGTTTTCAACTTGCAAAGTAGTCAAATTGACATATCTCTCGATGCTCATGATGGATTTATTTTAGCGTTATAGTATCAAAACGGCATCGTTGCAGCGTTTATTTTAGTAAGGGATAACAAAAATCGCAGGAAGCCAGGTCTGGGAAGTAGGAAGGACGGTCATTTGATTTTTGGCATTAAATTGACGAATTCACAAAACATAGGTGATGATGTAGGAATGTAGGAGTTGCTTTGCCAAAACATTGTCTCATCTTGGTATTTTTTTACGTAATCGTTGTCAAATCTTTTTGTAGCATTCACATCTACTCATTTAACCTTAAGAAAAAAATTAAAAATGCACAGTTCCATTGAAATCGAAAAACAGCGAGCAGTATTTTGATATGGGTTCGAGATTGACGCGTTTTGTTGAGCGCGAAGATCCTTTGCAAATCCGCTGAAGTGACAAGATGTCAACAGCCTCAAAAATATACCGGATACAATGTTGTAAACTGTACATCATCAATTCTATAATAATATTATTATATTATTATATAAACAGATCCCGTATATTAAATTATCATACACATAAAGAATAAAGGATATGTTGAATATTCAGAAACTTCCTGGAGATATGATGAAACTCAACTCTTCTTCTTCTTCCTTTCTACACGTGGTAGGTAGGCTACTGCCTGTATTCTTCCTAATATATCATTGCTCATTCTGCTTACATGCTTGTTTCAACATTTCCTTCGTTTTCTCATTCGTCTTCCCACATCTTGTATTTTGGTTTCTTGTCGTAGGTCTTTTGGTCCTGTCAAGTAATGTCTTTCCATGATTGCTTCTTATCATAGGGACTTCGACTGTTCACATCATTTTCTGGAGGTGTGTGGTCTTGTTCCAGTAGCGTTTGTCATTGCGGGCCTTACTGCTGATTTGTAAACTATCACTTTGGTTTCCATTTTAAAGTATATGCTCCTCCATACGATGTCCCGCAAGTAGCCTGAGATTTGAGATGATTTTATTGTTTGTTTCCGGACTTCACTCCCTAGATTTCCAAAGCTTGCAATATCAGCTTCCAAATATTTCAACTGATTCATTTGTTCGATCGTCCTTTGGTCAACTTCCAGTTTGCATCTTACTGGTCCTTTGGATGTTACTAGACATTTGGATGTTACTATACATTTGGTTTATCGGTGTTAATGATCATATTTAGTTGTTTTGCTGATTGACTAGAGGAGTGAAATAATCTTTACAAGTTGTCTTTAGAGTCAACGATTAGTACCGTGTCGTCTGCGTAGCAGATAGCATTGAAGTAAGTATTGCCCATTTTGTAGCCGCTGTTTTAAGTAGCTTTGCGATTATTTATCCACAATCATGTTGAATATGAATGAGCTAAGCGAGTCGTCTTGTCTTATTCCAGTGCGTATTTGTATTGAGAAACTCGACTCGCACAATACTATCATAGACGTAATCTATAATTTCATCGGATTAACCTAGCGAAATACTCGACTGCGACAGATAATAAGGTACGTAAATAGAAAATTAACATTTAATTACCATTAATAGAAAATACAAGAACTAGTTAATTAACGTCAAAAATCATAGAATACTACTCCTTTTATCGTTATGTAATACATCTGGTATTGTTCTCCATAGGTATAGCAACAAAAAGGATAGGTGCCACGAATTTTTCATTGTCCGCCGAAAATAGATCTTTTTCGGCATAATTGCCTTTATGATTGATTGCTTAGGGTCTGGTTTTTTTAAAATAGTACCTCTTACGTGCTTACCTTCCTTTTGCGCGTTGCTGTACTTCATTTCGAACAATACATCATCTCGGATATTCCAGAAAAAATTACGCGCATAAATATGTTGTCAGAACAACATTTTTTTAGTCCATTCTAACGTTATTAGGGTAGAAAAATATACACTGGTTTACAAAGGGAAGCAATTCTCGGCAACCGATGCAACTCTTGTCTCGATGAGACAATTAAAGAGGGAAGGGGAGAAGGCGGAGCCTGTCAGGTTAATACAGCGTAATTGATAGCGCGAAGAGAGGAAATTTTCTTCTCAAACGCCGTCCTTTTCTTCTTTTTAACTGTCTGAGTAGAGAGCATGTGATTTTATTTTTTTGGTTGATAAAGGATAAATATAGTTTAAAATAGTTGAAGCGGAAAGTAGATTATTAGTTATCAATGACAGTTCAAAATTTTTAATAAATAGGAAGATAATATTTTCTTTCCCATATGTTGGAGATAGGTTATTGAAAAGGATATGCCTGCGATTTTCAATAAAGTTAAACATGTCAGTACAGCTTACTATTTGGATCAAGGATTTCAGAACTCAAAATGGGTTTCTGGAACGAGAAAAACAATATTGTTTCGAATCCAAATTTGTTTGCTTGTTTAAAGAATAAAAATTATAACAGGGTTATTTCTTTTCTGTTTGCAACTGTAATTTGTATCCAATGTTTGTGTACAGCACTACTTGTTACGTTGAAACAAGGTAATAAATTTATTTACCTATTTTCTCCCCGTACTTGTTTACATACAACTATTAAACACATTTTTCTACTGTGTCGTCAGTCTTTGGTTAACGGTCGAGATAATCGGTGAAGAGTTGAGTATGACTCACACAATTCAAGACCTCAGCGCTTGACAAAACACTATTTTCTTGTTGAAGTTTTGCAAGAGATTTCATAACAGTATCCAAGACTGAAATAAAACCTAATAGTGTAAATTGAAGATTAAGGAAATGGTTTCAAAAATCATTCGCAGGATTAAAAAGACAAGAGGAAAAGAAACATATTCTGACATTTTGCGGTTGATTGAAGCTGACCCTCACTTTTTGAAACGTGTCATTACTACGACCCAGAAACGAAGCAATAAACAAGAACGGCGCAGTCCAACTGCACCACGTCCAAATAAGTTAGAATGAATAAATGATTAAGGATCATGTTCATTTGTTTTTTTATAAAAAAAAAACATTACACGACTGCGAAAAGGT
Source organism: Trypoxylus dichotomus (assembly GCA_023509865.1). Classification (NCBI taxonomy): domain Eukaryota; kingdom Metazoa; phylum Arthropoda; class Insecta; order Coleoptera; family Scarabaeidae; genus Trypoxylus; species Trypoxylus dichotomus. Next base: position 52,112,725 of record CM042075.1, read on the forward strand.
ATTGTTCGTGTAGGCCCGAACATAAAGAACACCTTCACAATAATGCACTGTGCCACACTACGATTTTAGTTGAGGAGTTTTTGCCAACTAAAACATCATTGTCGCTCCGCGGCCTCCTTATTCATGAGACTTGAGTCCTTATGACTTTCTCCTTTTCATAAGATTGAAAATGTAACATTGCATTGAACTGATCGACTAAAGACGATTCCAGTATTCGAATTCCAACACTACTATGAATACAGGACAAGCTATCGCCAGCGTTGTGTGGCTTCTAAAGGTAATTACTTTGAAGGAGACGAGTAGGTATAAAAATTATTTGGGTCATTTTTTCTAAAAGCGTCAAATAAATACCTTTCACATATCAAAATATTTTTTTACTACCCTAAAATTTGAATCAAAGAAGAATTTTTTTGTTTTAAGGGCATACTTTCTAGTCAAAAATAATATTTACTTCCTTTAAAGATATAATGTTATTACAGCAAGTAATATTCACTAGAAATGGGATATTCAATTTGTGGCCGATTCGTTTTTCAGTAGATAAAAACCTTATTTTGGGAAAAGACAAATAAATAAACCTGTTTTAGATAAAACAATTTGGACTTATTAGAAAGAACAACTACTTTTTGACCATATTATGTAAGATTTGTACATTTTTCTTGGTTTGGGAACCAGTATTATAATACGACTTATAGTTACAATAGCCACCTCTATTCTGAAACAGAATCCCGAAATAAATAAATATGATGCGCCCTGCCAAGAGTATGTTACACGATAGATAATTGTTAACACACAAATTGGAATGTAGTACTCTCTAGAAAATTATGCAACAGGTAACAGCACCACTTCATAAAAATAAGTTGAACAATAATGATAATATGTTGATGAGAAGAAAAGAAGACAAAATGACGACAGGTACTTCAATTAACACATCGGAACCCACAATGATATAATAAAATAATGAATACAAAAATATGAAATGATATACACTCAAACTAAAAGTAACGATTCACATAATATCGTTACAAACACCAGTACAGATTTGATCGTAACATAACAATCAAGTTCTTAGAAAGCTCTTTGTATATTCGTATGACTATAATAACTAAAGAAACAATATTGAATCAACAAGCATGTATAAATCCGAAGTCCTGCTTTAGCACTTCACTATGTTTTGTTTCCCTAATCAAAAAGGTAGGATTTGAACATTTGGATCATGACCTCTGCGTTACCGGTGCTTTCCCTTGACTGATATTTTTTCAGGAATCTAAAACGTTAGTAAAATGCAAGGAAATCGTATTCTTATCATTACTAATACCAACGGAAGTTTCGTATTAATATTAGTATTAATATTAATTTAATCAGCAGGAACTTGGCCTTATTAATATTGTGTCTGCTGAGATATTACGTTGTATCTACAGACATTGTGACATCTAGATATTAAAAGCGATTTGAAGTCACATTCAGTCTTATTGCGCAGTTGGTGGCACGTTGCGCCAGTAACGTAGAGGTCGTTGGTTAAATGCAAGAAAATCGTAATTTTATAGTACGAATCAGTATCTAACTACATCAAGAACTTGTCACAATTCCCTTGTAATAAATCATTATCTTCATTTACATGTCGAATTGATACTACAGATCTCTGCTACCGAATGAGAGTTAATGAATTATATGTTCTTTCTAGTAGTTCAGGTTAGCAAAACTTATTTAGCGAATTTTCTAACCTTTTTCTAAATATCCTCAAATAATAGGTATGATAGCTGAAACTAGCCTTTATGATTATCAGAACATTAACCAACAGTTATTTGTATAGTTCCAACGAATACAAGAAACCTGCCGTACAAGTAAGTGGTAAATTAATAACTCCTTGTAACTAATTTAACCCGCTTGCACATGCCTGAGTACTGATAGTCAACAAAAGTGAAATGTGCACTCACTTGCTAAGATAACAAACATAATTTACTGAAGAAGCAGTTGACTTAATGTTTAAGACAAAATTGACAAAGTCTCTGGACCAAATTGAGGTGTTAACGTAGAAATATTTAACAGCCTAATAACCCAATAGCTTTAATTTCTTAGGTCACCTTTAATACTGCGTCATATATTACTTTAGGTAGTTGACGTTGACTTAATTGATTTCGTGATATTGTTTACATCTTATTCTACTCTAGCAGACAATGGAGCTCATCTTTCATCTATTGCAGGTCGGGCAAATGATTGACCGATATTTCCGAGCACTGGTTCAGTTAACATGCACGCGGCACCATCATCATTCTTTGCCCGAGGCGTATCAGATTCGCGAACACGCATGTCATAAATCCGGAACGGTCTAACTGACGTGAGATATAGGCCGACCACGTTTTGATTGCTACATCGGTTTATAATATATTTTCCGGACTGATTAACGATCTTTCCCGAAAATAGGAAAAAACTGCGCGCAGATTAGCAGTAAAAGCACAAAAGGGAATTTTGATGATGAATATAGGGTAGTAAACAAAATTTAGCATAGTAGGCCTAGTCTTAAATTTTCAATAAATCGTTTTTTTAAAAACCTGGATAATAAATTTGTATCGGTTAATCATAATAATTGTTACAATTTGATACGTTGTCCAAAAAAGTATTTAATTACATATTTTAATAAAACAGTGAAAGGAACCGCAACAACGGCTATGATACGCAAAAGTATTGAGATCTTAAAGAATTTATCCAGTTTCGATTGGTATCGAATAAGGCTGCAATTGTATTTTTCTTAACTCATCCTTAACAAACAACAACAACAATTACACAATCTGAATATTGGTAAACATAAATCTTCTATACATAAAAGAATCAGAAATCATATTCTGTATATCAAAAGTTCACTAACTCAAACAATGACAACTTGTCAGGTATTGCCAACAGTCGGTAACATGGTTGACAGTGGGGTCTACGTGTTATTAAAACGCTGTGTCCCGAATAATTATTAATTTGTGCGGAGTTGGATTTACTGCAATACCTGTGAATTATACAACCACGGAATCCTTGTAATCGTTAACGTTAACTACAGCTAACCGCTCATCTACGCTCTCTACCTTCAGATTAGGAAAGTTATCACAGGAAAATTTATATTAATTCTAATGTCTAATGAAGGCACCCGTGGTAATGGTATAATGGCTGCAATCAATTAACAACTTATTTGTTTATTATTATAAGTCCGCACGATAACGTTATTGTTCCGTTGTTTTATTGATTAGTGTATCGACTGCATACAACACACGCACAGGAAGTTGTGCTCCTGCGTTGAAGTTTTAAGGGTGTACATACAATTCGTCTCCTAATTGACCTAATTTGGCCTGAGAAATTAATCCGCGTAATTATGTATACGGACGGCAAACAAAAGACACGAAATTGGCGCCAATAGGCGTGTAATTTCGCAATGTAAAACTCGACATCCAATTACCGCTCGTCGTTATCATTCGGAAAACTCTGAAATTTCCCTAACTACCTCTAACGACGGCCGAGCCGCGCTATATTAGTATTAGGACGCGACGAAATAACGCGCTGTAAATTCGGCACTTATTATTTCATTGCGCATGGGGACCGCCCGCTCGGCATTCTGAATACGGTCGCTACGCGTCCGGGCAGCCCGCCGAAAAGTTGTTACGAGGCCGCTATAGCACGGCTCGGCAGGGGCAGAAAAGTTTTACGAGTGTTCCGTAGGTCGCTAGGCCGAAGCAAACCTATGGAGGTATAATAGCAGTCGTCGCTACCGTCAAGGGTAGTTTCCATTGCCGACCCGCGGACCTTAACACAATTTGTACACAATTTCAGTTTCGGCAAGCCGAGAAATAAAGTGAAATTTAATAATTCACGTTCTCAGGAATTAGCTGTTTGATTACGCTATTCTGCGAGGGCGCATTTGTCCGTGCGTTGTTGCATGGACTAATGTCTATTTGCATGTCATTGCTCGAATTTTAACTTTTTCCTGGATGTTGTTCCTGTCAATAGCGCTAGTGGAATAACTGATTTAACGGTAAAACAAAATAACGTTAGGATTAACGTCAAGTTTCATTACTTTGCATATGTGAACCTTAAATTTTCTATTTCGAATGTAGCAAATCTTACTTTTTTGCGAAATAGTTACGACAAAAAAAACCGTAATATATTTACCTGAATAGTAACACTTCAGGATTACTTGAGAAATATTGGTGTTAGCATTGTGTGAAGAAAAATTGTTACTGTTTGCACCGAAATTGCGATAATTCTTACAACCCTATTATATTAACTCGAATATGATTATCATAAAGCACAGGGTTCGGCATTGAAACTATCTCTTTTCAATGACTCGTGGTGGCGCGACTGGAACTAGTTGCGGCGCGGTAGCACAGTATAGTAGAGACAGTAGTTTCACTCACTGGCTGTACCTTTGATATTCATGTCTCATAGTTTTCCTCGCTCATTCCACCTTGAGCAGTGCAAATGATAGCAGTGATAATTGGAAACACTTTTGAATATACGAAAACAATCAAACAAGATAAGTAAAACATTTAATGCAGTAGCTGATTCCGTCAAAATTTATTTCATTTGCACTGAAAAAATTAAAACTGATTAAGAGGAAGAGTAAACAATACATCAATGGTGAGAATGAATTTGGAAAAGGAAAAAGAATAAAATAACTTTGGAACCTTATATATACTCAGTTAACTGCAAAATTTGACCTGCATTTCGTATTTTCCAGCATTATTAATTATTAATTAACCGTTCCACTAATGACCAAACCAGCAGTTTTTTGACATTTTTCTTTCCCCTTCGTCTCGAAAAGTTTTTTAATTTCACTTCTACTTTCCCATACATCGCTAACTGGCATTTTTCTGGCATCAAACTTTTCCATGAGTTTTCAAAAACTTATATTATGTTGTTCATATATTGCAATATTAACTTTATTAACGAATAAGTGCTTCCATTTTCCAGAGCACATGTTGACACTTTGAAAAGCGAATATAAAGTTAGGTAAATAACACTGCCCAACAAAATAAGTTTTCTATCGTGGTGCCTGTAAAACTGATTTAGGGTATATCTGATGTGGCGGTTCCAAAAATAATTGGGATTTCTTCCTAGCAGCTCTAGTTTTTGAGATACACCACGGTGAAATTTATTACTCATACTTATAAATAGCAAAATCAAAATAATTAACTAAATATCTAGGAGACCTAAGTTGTCGCTGGGATGTAACATAAGCATCAACATTCATTACCTTTACAGCCACTTAGATAGATTTTCCAGAAAACTTGTGATATAAGTGAGGAAGAGGGGCAAAGATTTCATAAAGACATCAGCATTATGAGGGAAAGGTACCAAGGAAGTTGAGATCGCCTTATAATGGCCGATTACTGCTGGAATCTTTAGCGAAACTGTTCTGGTAAACCTTACGCAAGGTAATCTTATAAAATGAAATTTTTAATTGTTGATTGAAAGTTGTATATGCATATTTTTCGGCTAAATAAATACCTCTTACCTATTTTTCTGTGCTTCAGTTAACAGTTATGGAATAGTAATATTTAAAAAGTTACGTACATAACACAATATTATATCTAATTTTGGCGAATTTGTCCTAAATAGAGCAGAAAGAGTGAATTTCGAACACTAGATCTGATAGAACAAATCTGACGAAATTTTTGAATTAGGCACCCCAAAATTGCTTAATTACACTTCCGAGGCACCAAAATGTGTATTGGTCAGTGTAATAAGTTTATATATATTTTTTATAAATGGTGTCTAGGGATCACAGCTCATTCACTTCAAAGGAAAATAATAATAAAAAATTAAATGTTAAATTCATTTGTTAAATTGGAAATCAGTAACGTTATTGACCTCCAGTGGAAACAACTACGGTGATATACAGCAGGGACACATCTCGGGGCCTATCGGGATGACTGGTACGGTATACACTCAGAAGAAAACGGTTATCGGAAAACAGGTTAACCCACACAGTAGTAGGGATAGTTGTTACTTCCAGTGGACCTAAGATCCTAATTTTCATCCGTTTCAGCATTTCAAGTTTTTATTTACATCTACATTCCCACCATACAATTTCTGTAAATTCGAGTGATTTTATATCGCTGATATATATTCCCAAGAATTGAAATTTATTATGATAATCGGCCAATCGGGAAACAACATGTTCTTAAGTTTAAAATAGGATTTTTTTAGATTTATATCAATAATCTAAAAATTATATAGGTTTATTTTAAAGTAGGTGAATATACAAATAGATTTAAAGAAACAGTAATTAATAGAATGTACAAGCCTAATCCCGTCTTATTTGTTTGTCCCCCTCGGTAAAGAGTAAGGTGTCCGCCTCGGTTTTGCAGAGGATCCGTTATTAAGAGATGGTGATAGAACGGCTTAAATTAGTACTACGCCCCGAAATTTAAAAACTACGGTTGCACATAGATTGATATGTCTTTTACTTTATAAAGAATCTTTATTTGAATAAAAACGGATATTCTTTTATAGAAGAAGGTTTTTGGAAATGGCGACAAACAACATAATAAAAAAATAAATAATTTTGCTTTCTATGTGATGAATAAAATTACACACACAACCCATTTATCACTCCACCCAACTGCATAAAAAGTTAGGCTAATTTTACGTGTTTTATACATAAAATTAGCATTAAATGTATTTCTTCTTATAAAAATTGGGAAATACTCTCACACTGTCAACCATGCAACTACACCAGCTTTCAAATCATTGAATATTTGAAACGATGTACTACTGTTATTAAAGATCACCATCTGGCAACTTTGTTCGCAGATGGTTTTTAATAAAGTAACTATGCGATAAAATGATTACCTTCGCTGAACGTGTTCCACGAATCAACGAAATCTACTTTTCCAACTGTGACTTTTAATCGCCATAATGAAGACTACTGCGCTTAGAAGAATCTATACCTAACTCTTCGGTTTTAATATTTTCTGTGGCATATAAGCAAACTGTTTAACTCGTCCTGTAATATTTGAAGGGAATCTAATTGCATTTATAAATTCTTGAAACAACCCCAGCAGGTTTTCTAAATGGTCTAACTTAGACGTTAAATATTTGGATATTGTTCCAGTAAGATTTTGTTTCTGTACACAATCCCGATTGCTTTAATAGTAGTGTAATAGCGATCAACTGGTTAATCCAGCGGCCAACAATGTTAAGCCGTTTGGATTTGCATATGAGGGATTTCTAAAAAATGGTATGTAATAATTTCAACAAGTATCTATCATAGATCGAGATATATCCCTGCTAAGCTGTTCGACTAGAACATGTTTATTTGGAATTAGAAAACTATTTTACATATTTGAAGATCGTATATGTATTCAGAAGCACGTCTGAAGCCAATGTTTCAATCAATAAGCACACATACTTCTTATTCGCGTTGGTATTCAATTCAAAAGGTTTAGAAAAGAGACTGATATTTGTAATTGAAACTTTTTCGTTAGACTAATATTATCAGAGATCACAAACTTTCGTCTGAAATATAGCAACAACATTTTCTACATTGGAGCGTTAATAAAATCTGAAGTACCAATCAGAGGCAAACTGATTCGTTCGATTAAAAAAAAAGAAAAACTTTTTCAACTTGCAGCTATTTATGAACTTGCCTAGCTATTATATACGTACATACATTCACTTTGCCGGGAATTGAGTCGTCACTACTGCTCTAATGCAGCGAAAAACGAGTTGAAGTGGGAACGGAAATTGGGTCAGTGTTTTACAAACGTAAGCGCTGCTTCGATTTTGCTGACGACGAACGAAAAGTCTGGGTGATATGATGGAAGATAATACGGTTAGTTCTTGTTTCAGTCATCAAGTAAATAGTGTTAGGTATCTCTGATAATGGAAATCTACAAGTAATACCAGATTATTTCTAGTGGAATATCACATCGCGATGTATAACATTTATAAATTTTACGAAATGAGGCATTGGAATATGAAATTATTCTATTCGTACAATATGTGGGTTTAGATATGTAGATGCGATGCATAGGGATGATTAAGATAACACTCTTCTATAATGACTAATTTCACTTCTTCACTTTGATAAGTTGGTTACGATCAGTAATAACCTTGCATGTAAGTAAAAGTAACTAATAATAAGTTAAATATATAGGTAAATATGATAGTTTTGGAAATTTCCACAATAATTAGCGGGGCTTCACCTTTTACAGCAAAATGGTGCAGCAGCAAGACCATGGATCGCTTTACATACACTTTCCTACACCTTAAGGCACTTGAGGTTATAACGAGCTAAAATAGCTTAAATCCTGTTTGACCGCTTACCACCAAAAAAGTTCAACATTTTTCAATCTAGTATCTGCATAAGCAGGATGTTTTAGTCAAATATCATTTCTCTATTTATATTTATCCTCAAGCGTATAACCCGCTAACATCTGCTTCTTCTGATGTTTGATGAAAGGCATCTGACGTATGCGATTGACGTGCTACCTACATCTGAAGGTCGTTCTGTATTCTTGTTTTGAAATATTGGGTACTCTTTTTGCCTACGATGTTCGAATATATGAGGCAGATTTCTTATTGTTTGCATTGATAGTAGCCTTCCAATTGTCGCAGCAAATCCTGTTCGAAGCTGGATTACATTAAGGGTGCGATATCTATGTGCCAGTTGCGGAAAATCGTCTGTGAGTGGTTGGTAGATGTTAGTCGTATCTACGTCGGGCGTCTTTAACCTTCAGATTCTTCGGCAATACTTTGTTATATTCGTACACTTTATAGTTAACCTATAGTTCTCCAAGAGTTTATTTCTGGCAGATTGTGATGTTTCAAATTTGCATCACACTCAAAATTGCAAACCTCGACTACTAATTGGAGCGGCAAACATTTAGATACCAACCGAGATGCATTTTTATACCATCCAGCAAAGATCACTAGATAATAGACGTAATGTGTGTTAAGAAAAAGTAAATTCCTTTAATCTCACCTTACAGAAAAATGCTGTTCCAAATGGGCAAAGATTATGTGGCCATCTTCCATGAAGATAACAACCCCAAACATTTATTTCGTTTATGTAGGACTCATTTGATACCGCTCGAAGAAGAAGGCAAGTTAATACGAATGATTTGGACACCCAAATTTCCAGATCTGGCGCCAATAGAATTAGCGGGGGATGATTTCGAATGAAGAATTTAAATAAGAGAAGCTAGCAGTGCACGAGATCTTCAAAGAATCCAGATAACATGGACTGAAATTATAGGCAATATCTGGAATCTCTGTATTATATGTTGTTGTTCTGTGTATCTACTTGCTGGCTGCACTTTTTTTTTTGTACAAATTTAGTACAGTTTTGGTAATATTTCGTGACTATGTCATGTTCCTTTTAGAAATATCGATAGCAATTTTCCATACATTTTACATATTATAAAATCTTTTTTTTATTTTTGCGGAAAATTCATAGACGGACTTAGGTCAAACCAAACAAAATTATTACAAGAAAAAGTAGGTGCGATCTGAAACAAAATAATTCTATGGTGAAATTTCACAACGTTGTCCTTTATGTTGAATGCCTAAAAAAACTAAGATGAAATGACTATTTCACATGGATTCATGTATAAATATTGGCATTATTTATATATTATCTGTATTAAAAAAAAAGAATGACCCTATTATAATTCTTTTCGTGACGTCTTCCTCTCCAGTATAAAAGAAAAACTGCTTTTGTCCCAATGAATGAATCTTTAATTCATCACCCACCTACGATCACACGCTCGTGTTGCGATCAAGTTCGAGATAGGAAGGCGGAAACGGAAGAAAAAACGGGTCAAAGGATATTTACTACCACTAATCTTCTACTTTGCCGTCCCATCCTTCTATATATCCAATCCTCCTATCTTCTCATAAATATATGATCATTACTGCGGCTTGGAAAACGGGGCCAAAAGCTACGTATATGGGAGTGATGGGAGTTTCCTTCTCGATTTCCCCGCGGTCGACCGGCATCGAATTTACGAGCGTTGTCCGCTTAAAAAATCCATTAGATCGTCGACAGCGACGATATGAATCGATACGTCAGCTCATCATCGGTAGCGGCGGTCGAAACGAGATGAATGGGGGATGCTGTTTTATTGCAACATGCCTCCTATTTCCAACGATGACGGGAGAAAACAAATGTTATGACGGTGATTCGGCTGATTTTATACACAGGATAGTACGTATCTAACGCGTGGAAGAGTGGAAGAGAAGAAAAGAACGTGGGGACAAGGGAAATCGTAACCCCGGTTTCGTACAATAGATGAATGTGATTATGATGTTGAATACCGTCTATCCATACATCCTTTCTTGCTGTATAGCACGCTACGAAAATTAAAGTAGAACTTTCTGTAAGGACAAATAAAGCAAAGCAAGATCATAAGTGCGCTTCTGCAATTCTATCTAGTAGAATCAACCGTTGAAACAGTGAAAGTACTAACAATGATAATAATAATACTATATTTCTTAGCTTTCCTGCACGGCATGTACGGAGTACAGTCAACATGTTATATGTACAAATAAAATGAAAAATGTAGACATAGAGCAACGTATGTATATAAAAAGTATATAGGAATAAAACTTGCTTTACAAGAAGGGAACTAGAAATGAATGCGTACACTATAGAGGAATAAGTATAACATCTTCCGTAGCTAGATTATTTGAAAAAATCTTGTCTTAGTTCGGCCGGGACAATTATGTATAGATAACATATTTACAATAAGACCTTCAAAAGGTGTTTGACTCGTTTCTCCTTCGAAAAATTCGGACAGTTATGAAAAAACAAGTATTAGCAAAATGTACGAGGAAGGCGCCGTAAATTCTCGGCCTGACAGGCTTATACAGGTTCAAACACAGTCATGGCATGCATGCCCATACGCAAGGTCTACGCTATAAATATGACGGTTCGAAGAGTAGTAGTTTTTAGTAGGCAGCCAACCAACGTGAATAGCGTATGAAAATGTCTGACGTAATACAAATTGAGTACCGCGCGATCATCAAATTTTTAACAAAAGAAGGGCGTACGTCTAATCACTTAAAACAACGTTTAGACGGCGTTTACTGTGATTTATGTCCTTCGTATTTCACTTTAAAAAAGTGAGCAAGATGTTTCCATTTGGAGCAAGAACCCCTGGAAGATGCTAAATGGTCAGGTTGACCGATTAAAGTGATAACGCCTTAACAAATTTCAGTTATTGAAGATGTAGTGCTGGAAGATCACCGTTTGAAAGTGAAGAAATTAGCACTGATACCAAACATATCCGAAACAAGTATTTGCCGACTTCTTCGTGACCATTTGGGTATCATAAAATTAGTGCAGGATGGGTACCGTGACTTCTTTCTGCACTCCAACGTGAACGTCGAGTCGACTGTGTGCTGTCGTTTTTAAACATGTGTGGGGACGACCCAAAACTGATTTTGTCGGTCCATTATCATAGAGGATAAAACAATGGTTCTGTTTTACGATTCGCTATCGAAAAGGGAGTCTATGGAATGACGGCGACCTGATCCACCACGTCCACCGCCGTGAAAAATTGACAAAAGGTGTGCGATTATTGGACGACAATGCTCCCGTCCACACTGCCGCCGATGCACAAACTGCTTCAGACCTTCAGATTATTTTTACAAGGGTATCGAATTATTAATTAATCGTTGTAATAATTAACAACGAAGTTAGGGGAGATCACATTGAAAAATAAAATTTCCTATGTTATTTGACGTTTCTTTTTTCTATATCAGGCCAAGAATTTGTAGCGCCTACCTCGTACACAAGCGCTGTAAAAGAAATATACAAAGAAGATCTGACAGTCGTCAAAGTTGGAAGCCGAACTTCTACACCTTTCCCTCCAACAAAAGGCATGGAGCAAGGTTCCTGTATCCCTCCTACATTATTTAAGATGTACTGCAGCTCTGTAACAATAGGTAAACAAGATCGTTGCAATGAGAATACAAATAAATGTAGGTCCCATCTATACCACTCCCTTTGCAAACGATCAGGTGGTTATAGCAGAAGACAAGATATGATATACATGCTAAGTAAAATAGTAGAAGAATACAAAAAAAATAGGAATTGGAAGTGATTAAAGACAAGACCCAATACATGGTTATAGGAGGTGAAAGGCAAGGTATACAGCTGGAAAAACGAATATCTCGGGCTCACGATAAGCGCAGACGGAAAATATAAGGATATAATGAAGAAAGTGAGCATAGGAAAAATATGATCAAAACGTTACATCCAATCCTGTGAGAAAACAAAGAAACATCTTAAACTATGATAGAACCAATAATGACGCATGGATCGGAGGTGTAGGCTATAAATAAAAATACATTCCAAGAGTTACTCTCAGCAGAAATGACTTATTGGAGAAGATGTTGTTTAACTATACTAGATTGTGCCAGAAACGATAATATTAGAGAAAAAATGGAGGTAGAAGATATTATTATAGACACAATAAACGAAAACCAAGGACATTACGCCGAATGAAGAAAAAAAGGATACCGCTTAAAGCATGGAACTGGATTCCAAAAGAGAGAAATTTACGAGGAAGGTCAAGGAAGTGGTGGATAAAGAGTGTGGAGACCGAAATGGAGAAAAGGGTTTTGAAGGATGATGACTGAAACGATAGGAAATGATGGCGCTTGGGATGCAGGAAGCGGATACAAGCTGCAAACACTTGCTATATGTTATAAACATAACTAAATGACAAATATATGTAATATGTTCTCTTAAAAACGAGATAGACGCAAATCATTAACTTTACAAATAAGACCATAAATCATTATGTGCAGCATAAGTATTCGTATTCGCAATGAAAGCTATGATTATAAACAAAAGCTTTAATTCATTTTTGAAAGCTTTTGTAGCACGACAATTTCTAATAGCATCTGGCAATTCGTTGTAGTACTTAATGGCGCAGTAATATACGCTTGCCTTGAAAAGGGATCCATAAATGACATGTATGTAATATGTTCTCCTAAAAACGAGATAGGCGCAAATCATCAATTTTACAAACAAGACAAGAAACATTGTGTGCAGCATAAGTATTCGTATCCGCAATAAAATCTGTTGTTATAAATAAAAGTTTTAATTTATTTTTCAAGGCTTTTATAGTAGTACAAATTTTAATTGCACGTGACAATTCGTTGTAAGTTAACGGCGCGGTAATATGGGCTTGTCTCGTAAACAGATGTTCTGTGGATTGGAACGTGCAAATTATTGGTGTTCCCTGTGTTCATGACGGTATAAATAAACATTAAATTTCGTATAAGTATAAGAAGCATAAGAGCATGATGTTATAGTTCTTTCAATATTGGACTATAAAATTCACGTGATGATACACCTACCATGCATCTGATCGCGCTTCTGTGTCACAAGCAAATCTTTGACTGACATATGCGAAGTAGAAAGATCTACAAGATGGAATGTCAACGACATGCATTACCATGGCAAACACCGCAGATGAGAGTTTGCTTTCTAACGATGAACACTGAGCGGCGAATTTTAGGACGTGGTCGGTGATCAATCTCAGGAATTTTACAGTGCCACTCTCCGGCATTGTTTGATCATCATATCGGACGCAAAGACTAGCATTGAATGACTGTGGTGACATTCCAAAATAGACGAAGCCAGACTTCTTGCTATTTAACGAAAGACCACTGCGCATGCACCACCTGTTCATTTGTTCTATTATGGAATTAACTGTTCCAACCAGCTGATATTATGTAGTTGGTATCGTCGGCAAATTGAGATAGGATGCATGAATATGAGAAGAGGCAAAGACTGTTGACGTACACCGAGACTCGGAGCAAGCTCTGACCCTTGTGGTAGGCCAGAAGTGATCTCGGAGTAGCATAATGCAGTTTCGTGATGCTGCCGGTTTCCCCTATGACTGCAACATATGACCCCGAAGAAAAGAGCAGAAAGTGTATTCGACTCCAAAAACTCCCAATTCATGTAAAAGATCTAACAAAAGGGAATGGTGTACAATGTTGAAGGCCCTAGATAAATCAAAAACAATTCCCGCAACACTGCGACCGGCGTCAAACTCTCTATAAATACGGTAAAGGGTGTGATTAATCGCGTCAGTAGTAGATTTGCTGCTCACAAAAGCGAACTGATTACCAGATCAGATTCATAGTTTGTAAGTAACGCACTAAACATATATTTAGATTTTTCTCCCGATCTGGTAATGACATCGGCCAGTAATTGCCAATATTGGTGAAGCTGCCTTCCTTGTGTATCGGTATTGTTTGTTATCCTAAAACGTTGAGGAATGATCCTCTGTTCCAAGCAATTATTGACAACATCAACCAGAGGTCGAACAAGAGATATTTCACCACATTTTAAGATATAACACGAATTATCATCTAAGTTATATGGGTGATGTTGTTTATGATTGTTAATACTTCGTCACTATCTGTTGAGAAATTATTCTAAAGGTACTTCAAACGCCAATCGCTTATGAAGACAGGATAAATTTCGGAATTTAATATTTGTAGGAAATACAGAGCGTATATAGAATACGCAAGTAACATTTGTTTATGCGCAGTAATTCACTTTCAAAATCCACCAACTTTCGGATTTTTAATTTATCTCCAACTGTACAACATTTAAAAATCTTCCGAAGTATGTGTATCAGAACGCTGTTAAATATCCGTGTTTCAATTGCACCTTCAAATAAAAATTCCTGGGTGTCAAATTCAGTATTTCTTTTAAAGTTGGTGCAAATGTAAAGCGCAGTGAACTGTACGAAATGCTAGTCACTAGAGACCGGATTATATGCAAAGTGCAAAAATTTAATTCAATTTATTTATTATATTTTACGTCAATGTGTAGATATATTACATTGATTAAAGTTAATTAGCGCTAATTAGCTTTAATCAGTGTAAGACATGTACACATAGACGTAAAATATAATAAATAAATAAAATAAAATATATGCACTTGGCATATAATCCGGTCTCTAGTTATTAGCATTTTGTACAGTTCACTGCGCTTTACATTTGCGCCAACTTTAAAAGAAATACTGAATTTGACACTCAAGAATTTTTATTTGAAGGTGCAATTGAAACACGGATATTTAACAGCGTTCTGGGAGTAATTCTGAAGAGCATAGCGATTTTGCTTATTCTCCAAAACCAGTCTGTATGTAGATAGTCAAAGATAGTGGAGATATTTTGGAGTTTATAGCTTATCAGCTTAGAGATCGAATTGAGACATAAACATTTGACACTATATTATAACTGAACTCGGTACAGTATTTTGTTGTAGTGTGTTTCCTGTAATTGCTCTAAAAATTTATTTATTTCTCACATCGTTAACATTATGGCCCCCAATCCAATTTTCTATTACTAAGGCACGAACAATTTTCGTCACAAGCAATATTCCCATTTTGTTAATTGTGTTTTCTTTCTGTGGAATAATTTAGTTTACGACAAAAATGAAATTTGCTTTACTGATTTATGCAAACGCTATTATCAAGTTTGCGTATAAATATTCGATGTAGCTCTCGTATTACCTGTTCAGATAACACGTCTTTTTCACATGCCCTTATTTGGATCGTTTCACAATGCGTTCACGTAGTGTACGGTACTATTGTTACTGCTTGATAGCGGCGTAAAGTAATTGGACGGATATGCATAAGCTACTCTCATTCGCAATATACAAAGCATGATGAAGTAGCATTAATGTCGTTTTTCTTCTTTGTGGAAATAACCGTGACCGATAATGTCAAAGTACCTCCGCAATATGTAATATAATCTTGTTTGAATCACTTCGTATAAAACATGTTTATGTCCGCTAGCGTATTGTACTCTGTAAGTAACTTGTACTGTTTATGTACAATTCATTACTAAAAATGTCTTTTGTAGGAATAAGATAAATATGCGCAATGCACGTATATAAATTTAGATAATATGTCGCGACACCCGTGACTGAATATGAAAATATTTCGAATAAGAATGTGCATACGATTTCCTAAATCATATACTGACACGTGTTTTTTAACAAATGGTATTATTTTTATTACATGACAATTATTTTTTAAAACAGAATATTTGCAAGTAACTAAATCCATCTAAAAAGCGTTCAAATAGATTTTGCCTCTAGTAGTCCATTCCAATTAAAACTTGTACTACTTTCAGTTGCATTAGTTATCAATTTCACAGAATATTTGTCATGCTACTCAAATAGCTTATACCAAACAAAATTCGTATTACGAGTTTCAGTAATAACTTACAGGTACGGATCGGCTACGAGTCGGATACAGGTCGGATATTGGTTGAATACGGTTCGAATACGGCTCGGGTACGGGTCGGATTCGAGTCGGGTACAGGTCAGACACGGGTCAGATATAAATCCGATATGAGTCTGATACGGGACAGAAACTGGACGAGTATGGGATGGGTACGGGTCGGGTGCATTTAGGATTAAAACCTTTTTCATTTTATTTTTTATTCGTAATAACGTAAATTGCAAAAATTCAAAAATTGTCAAAAGTTCAGGGGTAGCTTTCACTCCATAAAAGAAAGCGGCGTTTTACAATTCTTAATGGATTCTGCTAAGTATCAATCCGATCTGTGATTATCACCTTGGAATATTGCCTAGTTAGATGCGTGCAGATATAAGCATTGTTATGAAACAAGGTAGGTTTGAATAAAACAGTAGATAGCTTTTAAAGACTTGCTTTTCGAAATACTCTGGCCTAAGGTTAATCCACTTTTGCATGCGTTCGAACCAATTCTGTAAGCAGTTACTCCACTCGTTTGTTAGAACAGTCAAAATTGCGTTTTTTTTTTGTATTGAGTGTTCCTTCTGAGCACTGCAACCTTTCACCTTGATTTTCAGAAAGGTAAGAGAATCATTGGGACTATACAAAGGATAATCTAACAATTCGACGTTTTGTTGCATTGTCTTAGTAGAGGATAATCCGTCGTTTAGGGTTACTTTGCCGAAGCTTAGCGTGACTTGCAATAAACAAGTATTTGTATACTAATCGGCAATAACAGTATCTTGCTCTTATTAGATTATTACTGCATGACCTACTTTCTAGACAAATGTCGCGATAATTTTTTCGGAGACACTTCGGAAACGGATGGCTCTTGTCGGCTTTTCTCTACCTAGGAATATCTAACAGACTGGCTAGGTGAGTAAATTCAAGATTCATCACCACCGACGATGTGTACACGTTTTTAGAGTTTCTGATATTGAACCGGTCTGTTTTGACATCAATTCACCCTAGCCAATAGATGCGACATCTAACAGGAGACTAGTTTTTTACATACAATTTTTCTTTGAAATCCCCAATTATGCATTTATCTCGCGATTTGGCACATGTCGATCTTTGTTGACGATCTTGCACACACAATCGATGTTTTTCTAAGTGGCAACCGCTTTTGGTGCATTTGCACTTGGATTGTCGCGAAGACTAATCCGTCCACGTTTTAATTCTCCACAGAAACGTGAAATTGTTGACTGTTGTGGTGCTTCACTGCCGAAAACAGAAACCAACTCGGCGATGCATTCTTGTACAGATAATTGTCTTCGAAAATTATAAAAAAACTATTGCGGGAAAATATTCTTGGTTTAATTGCATTTTTTAACTAATTTGTTAAGTTTGACAGTTGGTTGTAGTTACAATACTGCACGTAACGCACTGAAACTTTTGGGCCTAGCTTAACTAAAGATGCAGGTTAATTTTTAATACTGACTTTTGATTACTGGTGCCCTCTAAATCCCAGTATGGAAGACTTAAAGGACATCCGTCGTATATTTTGGTTATTTTCCATAAACATCGCAAATTTGGCGGTGAAATTCGGCTACATTGATATTCTTCTCACGTAAGGAACAAATAATAGACCGAAATGCATGTGCTGCGGTGGTTTCGACATTTTTGTTCATTTTAAGCCTAAAACACAAACTATGCGTGTCACGTGAATAAGTAAAGATGGTATCAATATCCATGACTATATTGTTAGACTGGCAATATTTAGCAATAAGTGTTATTGCTGGATAGTCATTGTATGTGTGCAACATACCAAGTTCATAATACATTGCACTAGAAACATAGGTAAAATATTTTGTTCGACGCATTTAAAGAGAATGCTCGTCTAGTTTCTTTTATTTTAGGCGAATCATTGTTGAATTTTACATGGACTCTAATGTTCCGCAGACGTTTTTCTTATTGACGAGCGCGATTTTCAAAAAGGAATTATTTTTTTCAAAATCATTTCTCCAGAATTGTCAAGATCACTCCTTTATCGTAGAATAGGTTTACTTCTCAAAGGTTCTCAGTTGAAGTGCTTGCGGATGTAAAAGAAGGTACCAAGTGGAAAAGGTAGACGCGGAAAGTGCTCCACCCGTATTTCCGAACTTTAATGCGAAGGTAGGTAGGTGCGCGACTTTTTCGTTTTATCCCTGCCTGCATTTTTGTGTTTTAATTACTTGGGTGGCTGGGTTCATTTTAATTAAAAGTTACGTACCTAAGTAAATGTAAAAACTATAAAAAGGTAGCGAAAAGAACGAAAAAAGCAGCACTTGCTGGGAGGTAAGCAAGAAAGTATAATTATGCAGTACTGTATAATACAGAAAGAAGAATCATTAATTGCGTTTACTTATAATTACAATGAATAAGCTTCAGTACAACCGTGGAAACAAAGTTTTCCCTATCCCACTTATTATTCTTTCTAATGTAGAAGGAGAATAGACGAAATTAAAAAATTGGTACTTTACTTGGTCGTAAGCGAGGATATTTTTCACAACTTTTCTTAATCCCGCATAAATCCGATTTGTGTTATACCACTTGCTCTTTAATTTATATCAAGCACTGGATTAACATGCAAGTGAATGTATTAAAATTGTTTCTCAGGGACATACATATATTTCATTGCCATCTGCATTAGCGAAAATGATGGAGAAATATACGTTTAGTGCTGCTAATCAATTCGGGTTTATGAGCGGCAAGCCTACTGTTGATGCGATTCATCGCGTTTATAGCGAGTACGACGCTGGGCGCAGTGTCGCGGGAATCTTCCTTGATTTATCTAGGCCTCTCGACACTCTAGACCACTACCGTTTATTAGATCTTTTATACGGTTTGATACTTAGAGAAGTCGCGTTTGACATATTTTGCTCTTTTTCGGTGCCGTAAGATATATGTTGCAGTTGTGAGTGAAACGAGCAACATCATGAAAATGCATTATACTACTCCAATAGAGATGTGGTATACCACAAGGGTCAGTGCTTGCTCCGGGTCTTTTCTTGAAATACGTAAATAACTCGGTCTCTCTTTACATCACACATGGTGCTCAAACAATACCGGAGAGTGACACTGTGAAATTCCCGTTTGATCACCGATCACGGCTTAAAATTCGGCACACATTGCGTACAATTAGAGAGCAAACTCTCATCTGCGACGTTTGCTGTCCGCAGTCTAAGAAAAGTAGTTGACATTCCATCTCTTAGATCTCTCTACTTCGCATATGTGGAGACGCGGTTGCGGTGCGCTGTTGTGTTTCGGGGCTCATCGCCGGCAGTCAGGGATTTACTTACGATGCAGAAGCTTGTTATCAGATGTGTGATGGGCGTATCTTCGCGTAAATCTTGACGCCGAATATTTAATGAATTAAACATATTACCAAACTCACTTTGTCGGAAACGATGATGTCTATACCCAAATGGACACAAAGAACGCAAATAATTTGCACGCTCCAATCCATAGAACATTAAGTATTACAATAAATTGCCGGATGCTATCAGAAATTGTAGTACTATAAAAGACTTTAAAACTAAATTAAAAACCTTTGCTTATAACCATAGTTTTAACTGTGAATACAAAGATTTATGTTGCGCGTGTTGATTTTTGGTCTTGTTTGTGTAGTCATGATTTGCCTCCGTGACGTTCCTTTCTTTGGGAGAACATATTCTATACATATTTTTTAATTATATTCATAATCTTATTTATACAGACTTTCTACACACCCATTGTTTCATATCTACACTTTTCATTTTATTTACACATAATAGTTAACTGTACTCTGTACTATGAGAATGTCATGCTGGAAGACAAATAAAATACTGTTATATACATTACTGGCCATAACTGTTTATCCATCCCTAAAACTTTATAAAAAACAATTCAAAAACTAATCTTAAAATAAACCTCTATTCTGCGCTTATGGAAAGCAGAGTAACAGTTATAAAAACAATGTGGTTATCAATATGCTAGCAAAGCTAATCATACATTAACTTAAATTTGCGATTCATCTATGTGTCCAACTTTCGCTTTTACTACTACCGCACACAATCTATCTTATTTCCTCCACGTATCCTGTAGTTACGCCCAAAGTACTATTGTCGAATTTGAATCAGATTTTCGAACCTGTTGGTCAAGTTCTTCCCACAAAGGCTCGATCGAATTGAAATCTGAATTTTGGGGTTTTATAACAATAATTTTCTCTCTGTCTTCCAATTACTCACAGCATATCTTTGCAATATGTTTTCGATCATTACCGTGCCGGAGCAAGTTTCCACCGAATAGTTATGTCACAGATGAGATGGCATTCCTCGCCAGAATGCCCCTATAACCTTCTTCTCTAAGGATACTAATAATGACCGATCCTCCTCTATGTTTTACTGTCGGTATAATACAGAATTCAAATGCTCGTTCCTCTTTCGACCTATGGACAAATGTTCTCCTGTTTGAATCAAGGTTGAAATATTTAGATTCATCCATCCAAGACGCTTTCTTTCAATCCTCCAACATCAATTCTTTGTATTCTCTCACCCATGCTAACCGCTTAGCTTCGTTTATTTTGTGTAATAACGGTTCTTTGCATAGCAATTCTTCCAAATAAACCAGCTTGGTGCAAAAGCCTTTTTACCGTGATGACGTTACTGGTTTTGGGTGCGAAATATTCACTTCGGTAGCGATTTCTGGTGCTGTTTCTCGTCTATTTCTGGTGTTGTTATTTTTCAGCTTTTTACGGTTCTACGGTTTAATATCAGTAATTTAGAAATTCCTCGGTTACTTTTACCGATGCTGTGATATGCTACTATTTGAGTACACGTTTCCGAAGATCATTCTTTTCTTGCTGACATTCCTTAAAGTTACTCACTGTTTTAAAACACTTTGCAGACAATCTTTACTACTCACTGCTTGCAATACGAAAACTGAATGCAAACTCAATTTTTTGTTATATTGAAATGCCCGTGTCCTTTACTTTCATATTTTACGACAACCGTGTTAAACATTTCCGAAAAACTGCTCTTTATCCGATCGGCTTATTATGTACGCACAAAATATTACAGATCAATTAATTTATCTCGTATTTACAGTTTAATAATACAAATATTTTAATCAGAATAAAAAAATGGTATCTTTCAATAATTAATATTCAGGTGGAGAAGCACTTATGGCCGGTGGTGTAGGTGCAATTTGGTAGTTCATGTCGGCACGACTAGCCGACATGAACTACTAGTGGTACTCTGGTTTTTGTTTAGTTATTAAACACGTCACTTGAGTAGAAAATTAATCAAATTACACCATTTTAAAATAAAAATATTGGCACGTGATAGGTTGTTCTGCTTGGCAACTACTGTATGCATACGGTAGTTCACTTGTGACAACGAGTACGTTATATTACTGGAAATAAAATTGAATTTTGAAGATTTCGATAAATCTAATAGTAAGACGAATAGATATCGGATTCTGTGTTAAAGAAGCTCACGTCTTGGACTCATACGCTACATACCAACACCATATATGGTAGTAAGTTCTAAATTCTATTGTCGTTGCGACAAACGCGACATGGCTCAGCGGCTACCGGAAATACTTCGGCAGTACGCTTTGGGGAAATGCAACCCTGTCGCCAGCAAAGCCATAAGGCTGTGATAGATGGTTCAATAAGCGAGCGGGTGGTCGCCTTACCGCCTGCCACCGTCGCCGTTCCTGCTGCTAACTTCTCTTATCGGTTTTACGTGTTTTAGCCGCGTGTTGGGAGAAGAACCGCCGGGATACCGTGCTACGTCGGAAAATTTACTTCCGCCGATGGAATTCTGCGGAATTACTTCGCTGATTTTATTTCCAGCGCACTGTTTCGAAAGTTTCGATCAGAGCTATTTCAAAGATAACGTTACGTGGTAGATAGTAAGTCGGTTTAATAATTATCCTTTTAACGTCTGGCTATTCCTGAAAAACGGGCTAAGAGACACAGGCCAAACTTTTTTGCTTTAGATAATCTTAGAAGAGAGAAATCTGCACGGAAGCCAGTGTGAATTTAGAAGAAAGAAATTGTACATTCCAATTTCGTGAAAGTGGTGTATATTTCACGGTATCTTTGCCTTGTAATTTGAAGATATGACACCGAAACAACTTGTAATTATGTTAACGTTGATGTGCAATAAAGGTGTTCTATGTTTAAAAAAAGAACTAAACTAGATTGCTATTTATACATTAGTATAATATTAAAAAAATAACAAAAATCGTTGTGTGAAGACGGATTAACGAATTTAGACTAAATAGAAGTCAATTGGCAACTAATTTCAAGAGTACTATACATGATATAAAAAATTATATACGATCCTCGTTTTGACACTATGACAAATAATTCTTTGAATTTATGCATTAAATATTGTCATATAATTACCGGCGATTTATTTGTGATAAAGTAATGGATGATCACAATTACTTTCTTTATAAAAAGTGCCAGCATTACGATCTACTTTGGTATTTCATTCACTTTTCAGCTTGATCCTAATTTAATCTGAATAATATTACGGCAATTCAGAAGGTAAAGAACGCTATTTTTTCTATAGAAATTTTTATTAGATATAATCGAACGAAACTATGTTTTACATAAAATTAGATATTCAAGCTGCGTTTCTACGTAGTAACTTATCGTACAGTTTTATCAGCTTTTCAATGTTTTCTACATACTCCGAGGCCGCAAACTTGTTGAACAACTGATTAACGACTTCTTTAAGTTCATCATCACTTCCGTAGCGTTGTCCACTCAAGATAGCTTTCAACTAGGTAAATCAGTGAAAATTACGTGGGACTTAAGTCCTGACCGTATGGCGGATGTTGAAAAATTTCCCACTGAAACTGCTGAAGTAAGTCCCGTGTCACTCCCGCTGCATACGGACGGGGATCATATTGATGGATGATGATTTCACGGAATTCAAAATATTTTGTCAGAGGTTCCTGGCCGATGTACTCCATCATTCTCGACCATCAGCTTCTGGGCGAGCGAGTTTAAACATGGCCATACAGGCACAAGTGACGAACCACGCAGTGGACGCCCAGAAACCGCCACCAACGCTGAAATGGTTGGCAAAAGTCATGATATCGTGTTAGCCGATCTCCGACTGAAGCTGAAAGAGATAGCAGAGACAACAGGTACCTTGGAAGAACGCGTAGACCATATCCTTCACGAAATTTTGGGTATGAAAAAGTTTTTGGCCAGGATCCAACGCAATCCAGGGGATTTCTTCATGCGTTACGTAACCGTGGATGAGACTTGGATCCACCACTACATACCGGAGACCAAGGAACAGTCGAAGCAGTGAACTTTCCGGCTTATTCATTCCGCATCGTCGTGTCCATATTGAATGAGTTGCGCTACGAATTAGTCCCTCATCCTCCATATTCACCGGACTTAGCCCCTATAGGCTTTCTTCTGTTCCCAAACCTGAAGAAATCTCTGGAAGGAAAGAAATTTGCCTCAAATGAGGAGGTTATCGGTGCTACAGATGGCTATTTTGCAGACCTCGAAACATCCTACTGTTCCGACGGCTTGAAGAGACTGGAGCACCGTTTGATGAGTGTATTGATCTTCGAGAAGACTACATCGAAAAATAAAAATAAAAAGTCACACCAATACCGTGTTTTTCTTGTCGATTCTGAAAACATTTCAGGTCACCCTCGTACATAAGATTGATTTTTATCGTATGCCTATTTCAGAAGTATTAAGACGTCTGGGTATATGAATTCGGAGGGTACTATTGTATTTCAAGTATCTACGTCATGAATACATCCATGTAAATAAAAGGAACTCATCAGGCGCATTCATCAGCAACAGCGAAAATACAAGCGTTTCATTTTTCTAACCAAAATAGTATTTAAGCACAGTTTTAATACTTATATGTAATATTTCTTAGTAATTTGTTCCCAATTCCATCTGGAACTATTTTACAAAACCTGTTATGAAGTTATTTAAGAAAATAAGATACTTTTAAGTAATTAATAATGTGCTTAAGCTTAAGTTAAATAAGCATTTTAAATGTATGAGTACACACAGCTTAATTGGTTTCTGAAACATAGAGATTGGACTAAAGAAGAGAGAGCAGGTGTTCTTTGGAATAACAAATTCAAATTCAAAATTGTTAGTAATAAATGTTGGTTCAAAGGATATGTTTTGAACCGATGGCCTGGACGGTTCTGACGTATGTCTCGGTAGCTCGTCTTGCTTTTACTTCGAAGCACCGGTACACCGGTACGTAACGTACGTTGGAAATTGCAAGAAAATTGTAATTTTATCATGTTACGTTGAAGTTACGTTGTGTTCTGTCGAACTTGTGTTGTGATCAGAATGAACTTATGTAGTGTTTTAAGGTATGCAGTGGTTCTCTTGATGTTATACTTCTGGGTGTTGCGTACTGCATGAAGAGTTGTTTAGGCAGTCATAAATACCCCCCGTTTTGCATTATTGAGCCACCGTACAACTACCTAATTGTTTTTGTAAATGAAAGGTCAGACATTCAGTGATGGTGTCATAGCAATAGTTGGAAAACACGTCAATATTATCAGAAATGTGAGGTAAAGAGAATAACTAGCGCAATGAATTGGTATTGAATAGAGCCTTAGTTTAATAGATCGGTCTAATTGCCGGGATTTCCTTACGTCAACATTTTCTACCTAAACTTAAGCAGTACTAATTACATAGAGATTAGGTATAGGTTTGATTATAATAGCGAACGATACACTAAAATATACCTGTATAAGAAAGGCAGAGACGAATGCAAAGTACAACTAAATGAATTGTAACATTAAAAATATATTAAATGTAAAATGCAAAATAGAAACTCGTTCGCTTGTATGGGACCAAAATATCTAGACAAAAAACTGTTGACACAAGCCTCCCTGTCACCTGTAGTTGGTCAGTGATGGTATAGAAGTTTGCCTGTAAATGGAATGAGAAGTTTGGTGAGAATGAGAAAGATATTCAAGAAAGAACAGTATAAAAAATGTTTAGAGTAGTAAATAATATGTGTTTATGTCATAACCGCAATGTATGAAAATACGCCAATCGAAGTGGTTACTGATTAGGTACAAGTAATGGAAACAAATATTTGCAATTAAGAAAGTATTTAAATGTTTACAACTCAATTACATAGGTAAAAAACTCATTTAGATTATACAAACATTTCGGAATCGTGTTTCTTTTAAATATTTTTTGAAGTCTTTTAGTTATATTGTTTGCTTTCGTTAGGTATGCTGTTATAAAGTTGTATTACTTATGGCACTACACCCCTATGCATACGTGCATACATATATTGTTTACGGAAGACGAAGAGTTGCTTTTTGTGTTTTCGAGTGTTATAGTTGTATTCGACAAGCATTTATTTCAATATAACGTTTTAAAGCAGGCAAAGTAAGTATACCGTTCTCTCTAACCACACTCCTACACCCCTTCTCTTTAGAATAGAACAGAAACATAACATATCTCTCTAAAAGAGAATTTTTAGAGGATGAAGATCCTGTTGGTAACCACAGAGTTTCCCCAGAAGATTGCACCATGTGGCAGGCGTGATCCTACATCTACATGGTAAGTTGACAACTGCTCCAACCTGAACTTCGGTTGATATCGTTCGTAATGCAATATAATCACGCTTAGCTAAGTGATTCTATCTGGTTTGTTGTTGGTCGGCGGCCAGATTATTTTTCAGCACGGTTAACGACTCTAACATTTGGCACAACAAAAAGAAGAGGGAATCACCACAAGTATGGTTATCAGAATCGTCGGATCTGAATCCCCTAGAGAAATTGTGGAATAAGCTAGACACAAAAGTACGCCAACGAAGTCCAAGTTTAGAATAGTATTTATTATATTTAAACATATTGGTAAAAGGATACTAAAATTGTGTCAAACTACAATAAAACAAATATGTACAATTTTTTAAGAAACCGCCGCTTAGCTATGTGTATATAATAATCCGTACTCCTGTTTTAGTGTCACAATTTCTTACATATGTCTATACAAGTTTTAATCTAATCTCTGTATATAATCTTCAATTTGTCAGGGTATATATATTTTAAATTTAATTATGTTAGAATAAGGAATAATAAATGCATAACTACGTTTAGATACCCGTTAGTACCGTTAAAGATAGTTCTCTGATATCCTGAGTTACATGTAGTGTTGAAAAAGGCACAGTACCAACTAGAAAAATTATTAGAAAATCATGAAGAAATAGTAGGAAGAAATGGTGCGTAATACTATTTCCTTACTTATTTTACGTACCCTTATTACATTATAATGTGATTTCCGAGCGTTCAGCTTTTCAATCACGATGCGGAGCTTTTTGCCGGCGATTTTTTTCTGAAGAGCTTTCGTCTGTCCGCTCGCTATCAGGCGAAGTAGTGGGAAAATCCGTGTGCGTCTAGACCGGAGACTCCGTAAATGGATTTCGAGCGACAGCGTATAGAAGAAGAATATGCGGAAGGGCGAAGGCGAGAGACTGAGTTTTAGTGGGAAAAGACGAGACGAGTCAGATGATGCTGCCAAGATGAGACTGTTTTTATAACGATAATGCATTTAAAAAGTTGATTGCGAAAGAAGTACAACAAAAATTATTTGTTTCAAGTATATATGTTGATGATGTATTGATAGCTGCTCTAAAGAAATATATGATTTAATGATTTTATAATTTATTGGTTCAACAGCATTTAGCCAAATCAATTTTAACTATACTGATTACATAGCTAAATTATATAAAAGATAAACATGATGCAATAAATATATACAAATTTGAACCTCTTCCCGCACCTTAATACCTGGTTGCACACCCCAAAATTTTGTTTTGATTACTTACGAAATTATTATTTGTATATAGTGAAAATGCAAACAGAGCACCTGTTACATATGTTTCTTCAACAATTATGAATAGAAAAGCTGGGTTATAATTATAACAATGAACTTTATTGCCCAACAGATTTAAATCCAATTATAGGACAAATATGTATATAAAAACAAGATAATCAATATAAAACAGTACAGAACAGAAGCAAATAAGAAAAGTTGGTTACAAAAATTATTAATATGTAGAGCAGCTATCATTTTAATATGTTTATCGGATCGCGATAGATACCACACTGTGAGGAAAGAAGATTGAAGTTCTGTCGCAAACAACGTAAACTGGTGATTTTAGCAAAATATTCGTTCGAGGTAAGGTTCATAGAACGTATTAACATTACGGATGCCAAAGTGCGGTATTAAAAATTGGAGTTGTTGAAGTATTGCCATGTTATCGATGTGACTCTCGCACAACTTCCATAGGAAAAGTATGTCAATAGATATGCGTAAAGTTAAGGGAGAGTAAATTAAGCCGGGACAATAGTCATGATCGACAATTATAGGTAAGTAAATACCGTCTAATCTAATCCAAAAAGAAATTGCAAGTCTGCGCTATACCATTTCCAATAGACGTCTCTGAATCATGTAGTAAGGAAACCAGACAACAGGCGCATATTCCAAGCAAGCTCTGATGAGATCGTAATATACAGCTAAAATTGTCGGCAGTCACGCTCAAGAAAGCCACTAATCTTCTAGCGATGGATAATATGTTAAAAGTATGTTGCGCAAAAATAGGTTGTGCGTCAAACAGAATTTCCAAGACCTTTACCAGTTCAGCACGTTAAATAACAACTTGATCAAGCTTGTAGTCAAAGCTAATGGTTGTAATTAATTTGCACTTGTTGATGTAAAATTATTCAATGTGCCCTTGAATCAAGTTACAATCCTCAAATTTCAAACCACCAGCGAAAATAATGCATGAGATGACATATGGGTTCGTATATAACTTATAAATAAAATGAATATTAAGGGCCCAAGACTACATCGCGGGGAACTCTCCAGGAAGAAAGAAATTCGCGGGAACTATATTCATTGAAGAATACATATTGACCATTAGTAACCGATACAACTGAAACAAATGTACCAGAGAATCAACAGATTCAAAGGACATCTATTTATAAAGAGTCAAAGTGTAGTCGAGACGATCAAGAGCCTTAACAAAATCGTTATATAGAACATAAACCTGAGTACGTTAATCTAGGGCATGAGACAAGAACTGTGTCAATTAACATAAATTAGTCACAGCTGGTTGTCTTTCGACAAAGGTATGCTGACAGGGTGAAATCCTGTTTTAATGCAAAAGTAAATGACAGACTATAAGGATTGTCCAAAGACACTGGCAAAGTTTATCAGACTAAATATGGGGTGATAGTTGCATTTAGCAGCAAAATCACTAGATTTGAATATAGGTGTAGTGCGAGCAATTTTCCGGGGACAGCGTAGTTTTTAAGGCTCAAGAGAAGATTCTGGACAGAGGATTCACTAGTACATACTTGCAATCTTAATTGAAGACCGAGGGAATTTGGTCATGATCAGAATTCCGACTATTTTGTAGTTTATTCTATAGTCTGCAAGACAAAATTATTAGGAAATTATGTAATGTTTAGTATTACATACGTCTCGAGCATTGTTGGCAAAAGACGGATCGATAAAGATACTACAGCAATATTTTGCAATACCATTAACAATTCGTTGAGGGTTGCGGTACTCAACATAATAATTTGTCGGAGAAATTAAGAAAATCAAATATTCTGTTCAACATTTTTTGGCAGTTTTCGTGAAGTATTTGTAGTAATAGTAATAGTAAAACGTGAAATGTACATAAATTAAAAGTGAAATGATTTTATACTGATTTATAAGCTTATTCTGAAAATAACCATATCTGAGAAACCAATTCTGACAATATCTTTAGAAGTGGTGCCTTTAAGTTGACGTTGGGTTAACTGGCACTATTGGATCTAATTATTCACCTCTGAAAAGCTGTGTTCCCACTATCCGCGTTTAAGCAGTTTCCAAATGTTTCCTGATATAAATAGTCGTATAAAAGCCAAGAAAACATTGAATAATACATAAATTTATCTAGAGGTTAATCTACTAAAACCAATTATCTCATGAAAAGGCTCTGTTTGCATATACTACAAAGTAATTTGAATTTATATATGATGTCTGGCGTTAGGAATTGTACACTCGAACACGAAATATCAATTTACATAATATGCTCTTACTCACACTCGCAGACCGTACAAGATCAAGAATAGGAAACCCGCACACATCATCGTCCTTAGACGACGAGAGACGGTAATAGACGTACACCGTATAATTGAGTACAAATTCAATTTGCACGCCAGTGCCACCACCATCACGATCAGGCGATATTCTCGTCCTTAAGATGCGCTCCTACTAATTTTATTTATCTCACCATCATCCTAAACTCATTGTGAACGAATGTGCATGTGTGTGTGTTAGGGCATATGCGTAATTTTACCCCTATTTACTTTTCAGATGCAGCGCGCTAATGTCACTTCGATGGTGCATTTTTCTATTCTATTTGGGCGTGGTACTTGTTCTCTGCGCTCTCAAGAGCGTTATTTTTCTCTTTATCCCACTACATCACAACCAAGCAATAACACGAGCACCTTACTTCCCCGAAGGCGTCAGTACGGGCTAAGTAGCTGTCTATTGACTATAATTGAATCAATAATTAGATTTTCCGGGTACTCCTTTTGAAGAATATAGGATGTCCATTATTCGTTTCTATTGGCATCTGTTTCTTTCAACTTGATTGAATAATCTAGCGAATATAGGGGTTGAGCAAACTATTATTGTTGGAGGAAATTTAATAATAGCTGAAGTATTTTGGAGACTGCTGAATTATCGTCAATTGTATCGAAAATATTAAAACAATGTATAGTGTGTGATAGTTTAAAACCAAAAAATAATCATATACTTAGAGTCGTTTGTTAAATACTGAAGATAAGTTATGCATTAAATTTTATATGCTGATCTTCTTGGACACTTCATTTATTTTAAAATATATTACTCTGATCCTAATTTCTAAGCAGAAACAACGAACTTTTCGTTTTTACTGCGCTATGTTGATTGGTGTTCTGGCATCTAGGTAGTTTGTAACAAAATTGCTATTAAAAACATTATAGAATTACAGCCGCAAAAAGTAAGTATCAAATGAAATGACAATGTTATTATTGATTATGGAGCCCTTCTCCATTTAGCATTAGAGGTAATTGTGGACGAATTGAGGCAAAATTATATCAATTGAATGGTTTAATTTAGTCTATCCCGTATATAATTTGTTTTTCTTCCTTTTGGAAAATTAGACAATGTAATATAATTGGGAATCCTATTAACTTGTTTATAATACATATGGTAAGGTGATTATTTTAATATATTACTACGGTTTCCTGTTTTCTTTTTTTTTTAACGGAGCATGCAAACTATTACATATTTCGCAGTGATACAATACTAACCGCAATAAGTAAATAGTAATAACTAAGCACTTACCCACAAGACAAGTAATAAAAATAATAGGTTCTATTATTCAACAGTACATTTACTACTAAGTAGGGGATATTATTAACGTGGAGAGATTCATACATCCATGTAACACGCTGGTACCATAATATTTAAGAGAAAGAAGAAGCTAAAATCCCTGGTATTACGAATTAAAAACCCCAATAACTTACGACATTCATTAATTATATACTGGACGTGGTCACTAAGAGTAAATGTTAAAGGTCAAATCTGCTTCCTAGATTCCTTATCTATTCACATTGATCAGTAGCTGTACCATTAATAAAATAATCATAGAAACCACAATTGTGTTTCTAATGTAGCACATCACCTTACACTTATTGACTTTGTATTAAGTGGCAAGATTGTTTGAAGTGACTAACAGAAACGAATAAACTAAATGGATCGTACAAAACATTACTTGTGTTTAGTTAACATGTGGTGTAGTAAAAGATTTGTGTTAACATGTCCACCAAAAGCAAAATGTCGCAAAATCAGTTTATATGCACGGTATTATGAAAGGTCATTTTATTTATTATCTTTTGTTTTTTTTCGTGCATCGTTTTCGACAGATTTTATTGGATATTTCTTGTAGTTTTAGATAATAAGTAAAATGTATTGAAGTGTAACTACTGGGTAATTAGAAGATACGAATTCAATGTTTATAATGAACTAGTTTTAATAATTTTAGGTACAAAAGGAAAACAAACAACTTGTATTTAAACATCCCTTTTTAATGTGTAAAATTTAATAACTTTTTTCAACATTTTCCCTTGATATAATACAGAGAGCTAATTTCTTCTCCACATCAAGCTCTAATTTTATATGACAGTTAAAAATATAGCAAATGTTGAGAAACGAATAACTCGATCGTCTAAGAAATCTATTCGCAAGTTTCCACAGCAAGTGCAACTTTCATATTGAATATGTCCGGCAATCCTTAAAGAAGATCTACAAACATTTCTAAACAAGTTTCATTGCGTTCAGGAGTTTTCTACTGATTGATCACGCAACTCCGCTCAACTATTGTCAATGGTGTTTAGCTACGACGAACAATGATGATGCATCCCGTTACTTAGCAGGATATATAAATAGAAAAAAAAAATGCGAATCTGGTCTAGAGAAGATCCACATGAAATTCTTGAGAGATCCTTCCATTCTTAAAAAATGGGGGTTTGGTTTGCTGTTTCTCGTAGACGGATTATTGGTCGAATAATCTTTAATGATACTATAAATGCGGAACGATATCTTAATAATTTATTACAAAATCTTTAAATCAATTACATGACAACGAACTCTGCGAGACATATTTCCACCAAGATAATGCAACACCCCATACGACAAGGAAAACGATGGAATTATTGCATGAATTCTTTGAAAATCGGATAGTAGACTTTCCACTGCGATCTCCAGATTCGACAATTATAGATTATTTCATATATCCACACCTAAAAAAGGAATATTTACCAATTGTCCTGATACAATTAACGAACTTACAGAAGCTACTTGAAATGTTTTCGAGGAAATTACATCACATAATTCAAGTAATGTCCTCAGTAACATGAAACGAAGAATGGTATTATCTATAGAAAATGAAAGAGCTTATTTTGAACCATTAATGTAATCATTCTTTATTATTATTAAACTTTTTAGTTTTTCCAACTGAAACGTTTGTGTGTAGTTATTTCTCAAAACGTTAAAACCTAGTCTGACAACCGCATTTCAACGGTGTAACATAAACTGAACCACCTACACTTAAGCGCTGTTACTAACACCACCGAATAAGTCAGTTTACACGTTTTTACAAGCTATTCTATCAACTTAAGTTTAAAGAAGAAGCATTTCATGGGTTAGTAGAGGGTAAATTTAGTCGATCGTGTGGTACTAGGGTTTATTAAAGGCCCCATATTGTTCCAACTATGTGACGATCACAGATACTGGTCCCTTGGCCCCCTTTCCAATAACAATATTCCATGTATAAGTGTCCATCTTATGTAAGCCACTGTAATATTCAATCATATTTTATAATAGGTGGGTGTGCCTTGAACAAGAAACTGTTAATCTAATAAGATTACTTGATAAAATTTGTTTTCCATTCGTTATTAGTTCATATACAGTGAAATTCCTCTTCGCGGACACCCATCTTACACGGACACCTCCCTTAAACGGACAGTTTCTCATGGTCCCGACCGGCTCTCATATAATTTCCATTGTATTAACACTTTCTTATTTTTATATCGAGAGTATTGCTATTGTATTTCTTAATGGCGCCGCGCGCCAATTTCGCTGGGACTTCCCCAAGTAAACCGGAGATTTACCGACTTCAATCTTTCGGTACAAACGCAGCCTATGTCGTGCATTTCTGCCTGGCGTGAATTAGGGACTTCCCCAAGTTGGTCGGGGATTTACCGTTCTTATTCTTTGGGTGTACGCTTTCGATTGAATCTGCTTTCAATATTAGTCTGATGTTTATGCGGAAAAGACACAGTGGGCGACACATTCATTGTAGAAATGGCTCCAAATACAAAAATTCTTACGCTTAAACAGAAAATTGAGATTGTTGAAGTTTACAATAAATAGAAATTAAGTGTAAGGAACTTATCCAAGCGTTTTAATATTGGAAAAACACAAGCTGCAGATATAATTAGACATAAAGAAATCCTTCTAAACAAATGGATGTCGAATAACAATTTGAATGAAAAGAGAAGCTTTTTGACGGGTGATGGTACTAAAATTGATAAATTGTGTTATGACTGGTTTACAGCAGGTCGGCATAAGGGGATTCCTTTAACAGGTATGAATATGATTTTTTTAGATAATGTTTTCCTATATCAATGCGTTGATTTTCTTTTCATATTAAATTCTAGAATAGATAAAAAAGTGAAACTACCAATACGCTTGTCATGACAACAAGAACTTATTTTTCTTTTTAGGTCCGCTAATACGATGTAAAGCAAGAGAAATAGCCACTTCTTTGGGACATTCTACATTCAGTGCTTCTTCTGGTTGACTCAATAAATTTAGAATCCGCCACAATATAAGTTTTAACGCGATTTCGGGTGAAGGAGCTTCGGTTAATGCTGTAGATGTTTCATCGTTTTTAAAAAAAATGTCCTTCTTTGATTAAGGGATATTCACCGAGAGACATCTATACTGCCGATGAGACATACCTGTATTTTAGGGCTCTACCGGACAAAACGCTCACATTAAAGAAGGAAAAATATGTTGGGGGTAAGTATCCCAAAGGGGGGTTTACAATTTTGCATTGTGCAAATGTGGCGGGTGAAAAAGAAAAACTCCTAGTCATTGGTAGGGCAGCTAAACCCAGAGCTTTTAAAAACATTAATATAAATAACCTGCCTGTAACTTGGAAATACAATAAGAAAGCTTAGATGACAGGACAAATTATGACAGAGTGGTTGCAAGACCTAGATTGGAAAATGGCTAAAGAAAAAGAAATATTTTGTTATTTTTGGACAATGCGGGATCTCATCCGAAAGACGTTCGCCTAAATAATATAAAAATATTACTTTTACCCCCTAATTGTACATCAGCTTGTCAACCACTTGACCAGGGAATTATAAAGAATTTTAAAACTTATTACCGAAGTCTAATACTCAAACATCTGCTAGTAAACATTGAAGCTGCTGCTACAGCTTTTGAGTTAATAAAGAAAATTACACCACTGGATACAGTTTATTTGGCAAAAACCGTTTGGGACCAAGTAACCAAAGAGACAATTCAAAATTGCTTCCGCAAAGCAGGATTTAATCATGTAAATATGCAAAGTGAAGACCAGTTAACTGAGGCTGATACATTTGACCTAGAAGATGATTTTCCTCTTAGTGTACTTTCAGATATTCTCAAAAATAAGAATTTATTGAAATTGACGGATAATGAAAACGTTAATGATTTTTTGAACGTAGATGAATATTTGTATGTTGAAGATCCAGATTCAGAACAAGAAATTGCAAATCCAGTTGAAATACAAGAACTTTCGGCAGATTCTGATGTCGATGAGGTTCCAGTGCCAACAGAAGCTATCCAAAATTATGGTAAAGCTATTACCCTGACCAAGCAGCTCAAAAGTTTTGTCGAAAATCACGGAGATACAGAGTCTTTGGAGCTACTTACTAAATTAGAAATACGATTTCAAGATGCCATTTTAAAGGAAAAGAGAAGACAAACAACAATATATGATTTTTTGCATCCTTAAAGTGGCTATTCATTTCATTGTTTTGTATTACATACTACATCTATGTATCTATGTATCTATGTATCTATGTACATACTTACATACTTTGTATGTATATATCTAAAGGAAATAAACTTTTTTTTCTTAAGTTTAAAGTTTCTTATTTATTTTAAAAACATTTATATACATATACGATTTAAATGTCCCAGTTTCTTTAATATATTCATTTTTCGTTAAAACACGATTTTTGATGTATCTACTACATATTTCTTTTATGCGGACACTCCTCCTTAACGGACATCCCTTGGTGTCCGTTCAAGGGAGATTTCACTGTATTTCTTTATTCCAAATTTAATGTAGCCTTATATTTTAATAATCAATATTTCGAAGAACTCAACATGCACCATTTAAGTTGAAGTAATTGAGCTGCTGCAAAGTTCTAAGAATAAAAGAAAAGTTCCTATTTTCGGTTCACGCTATAGGTCTCTGTTCAGAATTCGTCCTTGTTATAACAATATAAGTAAAATAACAACACTTACAGTGAATCTAATTTGTTGCGCTCTCTCGTATTGGCAATTTGCACCGATTTCGACTCGAGTTGCCATCTGACCCCAGAAAAAATAAATAGTAAACGCAAACAGACGTCCTGCCGCCGAAAAGCCATTTATCTAGATTGTGTGTGGCGTAAAACAAGACAGTTTGAGGGAAAGGCGTAGAGAAGAGGAAACGTAAATAAACACTAGAGGAGGAATATTTTATAATGTTGCCACCACTCGACCCACATTCTAGAATTTTGCTCATGTTTTAGGCTTGATGTAGGAAACAGGCGGAAATGCTGAAAACGAGACGCCACAAATATGAAAAAGAAGAGCGGACATCTTACAAGATTAGCATTAAAAATACAACTCGACGCGAATAACAAAGTAGAAAGAAGAACAAGCGTGGATCTACGAGAATGAAAAAATAAGGCGGGAAATAAGGCGGAAGGACAAGACACAAAAGTTAGTACAAAGGAAAATACATAAAGGAATGGTGGTTTGTGTTGAACGGCGGAAGAGCTATAGCGGGAGAAGAGTAAAGCGGCGAAATTTTATTCATTTTCTCTTTAGAAAGTGGTACGTTCCGTTACTAACTAATATCATAATGCTTTTGTCCGCAGCACGCCTAAACTTTTCGAAATATATAACTCGTGGCGTAGCGTCCGAACATGTCAACAACAGGCATTATGCCCGACGGCGAGCCAGCGACGGCAGAATTTTGCCGTAATGGCGGGGATAATTTGCAGCGGTGCTTTCAGTAATGAAAGCAAACGCCGCGCTCGCCTAACTCTTTACCGTGCGGGAATCCACTTCGTAATAGTTGAACGCTGACAGCCGCAAAACTGCCGGTGTTCGGGCGGTTAGTCTGAGGACCGAGAGTGTATCCAACCTAGCTTATATTTTGTATACAGTTCCCGCAAAACAATTTCAACAACGAACGGAGCGAAAAGTTTAGAGGGTCTCGTGCACTTGTAAAACATGCACCTAACACTTTTAAGGTGTATCGATTTCAGTTGACTATGATCTCCTTTTAGAGAAGCGAAGTTTATCCATAGCAGCGCACACGAACTCGTTATTGCGAATATAGATATAAACATTGACTCAATAGATAACTAATCTTTACTACAATTTTGTTTTATAAAAATTAATTTGTTTCTAGTCTTTGTAACAACTTGATTCATAGCAACGAGATTGTTTGTAGAGAAGAGGACACCGTTTGATTTTTTGATGATTTATTCAACCAAATCCGCGCAAAAGTTCCGCGTTTCGCCACCCACAGTTTGCAAGGCCGTAAAGGTATACTTACTTAGTAAACTTGAAGAAGTTTCCGAATCTAACGAATTGGACTTTTTGTTATTGCCCAAAAAAACGCATCGCATAGTTTTAATACACTACATTGAAAACATAAAATGTAATAATGTACAAGAGCTACGAATTGAAATGAGTGTTACAAATTTGAAATTATATTATTGATTGCATCATTTCTTGTCTGAGGCGTACCTTTTATACATTTGAATTTGATTAGATAGATAATTGAGTGCAAATATCTCAGTTCAATTAGTGTGTAGAAAGTACCAGAAGGGTGGGTGGTTAACATTATGACATTAACGTGATTAAAAGATAATCACATGCCTGACGTATACATTACTAAACACAAGAACTTTCTAAAGTAATAAAGTATAAACCCAACGGTAAACACATTGCTAAACTAATGTTTAATATTGGGAATACATTTAATTTAAAAATACATACACCAAATCGTAAAGCTAATTACTAATAAAACCAGAGGGTTGAAAAATTGAATATCTACCTGAATATTAAATGTATATGAATGCAAAAGAAAAAACATTAAATAAAACATAACTTAACTCTAAGTATTTGGCAAATATCCGAACAAATATCTCAACATAATGATGTAATTCACAGGTATAGCAATAAACTCCACTCACACAAATTCATTAATTATGCAGAACGCAGCGTTTCGAGAGCACGTGGGCTCCCATTGTCAACCGTGTTACCGACGCTGCGTTCCGCATAATTAATGAATTTGTGTGAGTGGAGTTTACTGCTATACCTGTGAATTGTACATCCACACAGTCCTTGCAATCGTCATATTGATGTAATGGCAAAGTTACTGTAACGCACTTATCTAATCTTTCTGTTGGAGAAAATCCTTTGTTGTATGCTACTGCTCATACATTTTTAGGTATTTATATCGACGAACGCTTAAATTGGAAACCTCGGTGAGAATATCCGGTTGAGGTCCATACGCTACGCTCGAAATTTCTATAGTTCCATACGAACTTTTCAATAGAATATTTGGTTTTCTTAATATTCCCTGCAAATTATGCATCGAAGTTAATGCTGAACTACAAATAAATACAAATGCAAGAGAAAATATTTTAAAATAATTATTACATTTCATACAATCTTTACAATAATCGTAACTCCGAACGGCGAAATTTCTATATGTCCATTAACAGAGAATTAATAAATAAAATAAACAAATAAAACATTTATAATTCTTTCAAAACTTAGTATCGAGATTTAGTTAGTTAGATCCTCTATTCAAAATAACTTCAAACATCCGAGTCTTCATATTGTTTACCAGTTTGGTCAATGTTGAAATAGGAATATCATTCCAACACCTCATCATTATAGATTTTAGTTCTTTGACACTATGGTATTGGTTATTCCTGGCATACACCTCTTTCGCCAATATACCCCAAAGATCTTCGATGGGGTTCAAATCGGGCGAGCGGGCAGGCCATTGTAATAAATTAATTTTCTTGATCTTCTTATTGAAATATCCAGTGTTGCGTCGGCGATTATTCACTAAAGTTTATAGGAATCATTTCCAGAAGTTGTACATAAGAACTAGAATCCATTCAGTAGAAATGATACATATAGGGGTCTTATTATTATGGATAAAAGCCGCTTAAGCCATTGATTACACTACCCCCACCAAAATCTCGCCTAATCACAACTTCAGTATTCTTGGACAAGTTGTGACAATAATATCTGAAACCATCAAGCCCGTCCAAGTAAAATTTTTTCTCATCAGAAAATATGACGTTCTTCCAGAAATTTCTGTCTTGCCTGTTTTCTCTCTTTTAAGGATGGTTTTGAAACCCCTTTTAGCCACCGAAAACGCTTACTGCTGGGCAAAGATTTGTTGTATAAGTCTGTTTGTTACTTACATTTTATTTGTTGCGCGGTTACATTACCAGAAGTGCCTAGGCGAAATATTGATGAGCGCTGTCTTCGAGTTAGTATTTGATTATTTCTCTTAGCGCGATTTTTGCCGTAGAAATTACCGAACTTTATAAAATTGTTGATGAAATTATGGGGTC
Organism: Trypoxylus dichotomus; assembly: GCA_023509865.1. Lineage (NCBI taxonomy): Eukaryota > Metazoa > Arthropoda > Insecta > Coleoptera > Scarabaeidae > Trypoxylus > Trypoxylus dichotomus. The sequence goes on from CM042075.1 coordinate 52,151,481, forward strand.
GTCGTATTTTCTTAGCTATGGCTCGGTTTGAAAACTCTACCTCTTTATAACAATTTATTTTTGGTTTTTCCTCCTCGGACAGCAATTTACCTTACCGCATTTTTATTAATTGATATGTATACTTTGGTAGTATCTATATATTTAACAATAAATAAACTTTTAAAGGTGTTTAGAGGCTGTTTTACACTGAAAGGCTATGCCTGATTTCGTAGGATGTCTGTCGAACTCTATGGATCTATAGAAATTTCGCTGTTTTGGGTTACCATTATTATAAATATTCCCTGTATAAAATGTAATAATTTGTTTTGTTATTTTTTCTTGCATTTGTGTCTTTTTGTACTTGCGCATTCACTTCGATGCATAATTTGCTGAAGATATTAAGAAAACCAAGTATTCTGTTCAACAGTTCATATGGAACTATAGAAACTTCAGTAGGTGTATATGTTCAGAAACCTACGCGACAACTTGCGGAGGACTCACTTATTCGACCTCTATCATGGCCATATAGCGTCAAGATTGCGCGTGTGCTTTTCTATGATAATTACGCATAATTGCCGGACATATTCGTGATACAAAAGAGGATTATGCCCGCCGTAGTTGCAGAAGCTTTGTCACGAAGGATTAAATTTGAACCCTACCCTGTATTCTAATCTTTGAGCTGTTTTCATAGTAAAAATATTGTTTCCACTGCGTGCATCATAACAAATACACTACGTACATTACTAGCTTCTTTATTCAGTTTTATAAATACAATATCTATCTGATCGTTTGGGACTATATATTTTTAATAATTTGCCTTTATTTTGAAACAGGAAAGCAAGGTTAATAAACATTAAAATCAAGTACAACTTAAAGCTGTAGTTAATAGAAACATAGTATTACTCACTCAACGAATATCTTGATAACAGTCAGGGGAGGGCTTATCGTTCTCTTTTACCTCTCATGACCAGTAATCCTGTCTAGATATCTATTTTATTTTGATCTGTTACATACAAATACTCACAATTCCATGTATCAAAGAAATAAATCACTATTATTACTAAGATTATTATTATTATCTTTACACAGTTTTTTTATGTCCTATAGCATTACCTCTTTGGTACATAGCACGAGATGACGTAGCAGATTTCGCGTAATAGCAGTCGATTTTTGTAAATGTAGGTACAGTGTGTCTTCCAGCAACTATCTACTACTTGTACGTGTAAGTAAATAAATTGTTGCACAATATAGTCGACGCAAATAGTGTTATGAGAATGGACAAATGTGCCATTTTACTTTTATTGCAAAGATTATTTTAATTATGTTTGCATCACATTCGTAAATGTCGAATGGTTTTCTCAAAATATAAGAACATTTTTCCATCACAGCGAACATCGTCTACTGGAACAAGTACGGAAACCTACGTAATGCTTCAAACTTTTTATCAATCTTAATTTGTACTACGTAATAACAATTGGACAAACGAAATAAGTGCTTTATATATACACATATTTGCATTCATTCACCGCCGATATTATTCTCTTTGTCCAGTTGACTATATGCTATATGTTTGTTGATGTACTACTATCCTGTCATGCTGAGAGAAATTGAGCGGTCTAGACGTCACATGAGATCGTATAGTCAAAAAACACCAGTTATTATGGTTTTTAATTCTGCTTTTATTCTTAACATTGAAGTTAAAGTATTTGGTTCCATTCTGTTCATTTATTTTTTCAGCATTAGAATGTTTGAAGTAGACATATGTATTCGTGGCAGCATCGTCAAATGTGTTCCATTGAATTGCATTTTATTGGCAAAAATTAGTTAATTTCCTACACTGGCGCTCATAGTAGTATGGACACTTCCCATTTCATGCAAAGTGTGAAGCGCTCTAAAACTTTAAACGAAACAATTAAAATTAAAAATATTTATTCATCTACAAATTATTGCACATTTGTATACAAAAGAAAAAGTAAGAATAAACATTAGAAAGCGTGAAGTAAGTTATACCTTCTTCTCATCGAAAAATTCATCTCCTGATTTAATAACTGCTCGTACAATTTGTGGCATTCTTTTTACCAATTTCCTCAATGTATCTTGAGGAATGTTGTTCAAGTTCCTCTGCAATACCCCTCAGGTATGGGTTTTGGACATCGAACATTCTCTTCTAATTCGTCTGTCCAGTTCGTCCCACAGAAACTCTATCAGATTAAGAACCTCACTTTAGGGAGGTCAAGTCATTATTTTTAATATTCTTTCATTCTCTGTACCAGCGAGGTAGTTTTTGCATAATAAGTACGCGTGCTTCGGATCGTTATCGTGCATCAACTGAAAATTGTTGCCTATTATGCGCAATCCGGATGGTAGAGTATTTACTTCTAATATGTCGCGATAATTCTCCTTCCTCGTTATTCCATCAATTTTCACAAGGATCCCTGTTCCACTCAATGAAAAACAACAAAAATGGAAACACCACCTTTCTTTATTGTCGATGAAGTTGATGTAATGGATTCAGTTTCGATTTATCGGTCTATAGTTTATTTTCCCTTTTGTTCTATTGTGCCATCTTTGTGAGTGTTAGCCCCCTGAAGGCGTTTTTTTTTATTCTCACAAAGTAGCAATGGTTTTTACGTAGCAATATGGCCGTGGAGGTTTGCTTCTTCTAAACGACATTTCACTGCGAATATCTTCCTGTTTCTAGACCGAATCATTTCCGCTATAATTTCAGGAGCCGTTAATCGTATATTTTATGCGTTCATAACCGCCCCTGGATTTTGGCCGAGGACCCTGGATTTTTTGCATTAAGTCGCCCGGAAGTATTCCGTTCAGAATAACCATCTTGATACAGTGTTAAAATTGCTGATAGTGTTTCAACACTATGAGGTTTTCAGCGAGGCATTTTACACTGAAATTAAATTATTTACTTCCATAAAAAATAACAGTATCGAGCTGGACGTAACAGCATCTAATGATAAACTAAACCTGCTGTTAGTGTAACTTATGCACACTTTATGGGGTAAATACCGTCTCTGCAGGAACTCAGTCAATTCTTAGAAATCGGGTTTGATTCCTAATGTCATAAAATTTGTAAACGTATATATATGTATATATAATATCTTAATTCGTTTTATACAACAGTCTATACATATTCTGAATTGCTATTGCAATCTGTACTATACATAAATATTATTACTGCCTGAGATTAAATGATCTCTATCTATACTAGATAGTAAATCAACGTAAATGGTCGTTGGCGAATTTTATTAAATTACCTATGCCAAGCCCTGATAAATTTAGATTTTACGTCATTTTTCTAGAAAATAACAGCCCTAGATTTTAGTATGTTCACGTTTCCGTACGACACATAAACTTCCATTAACCAAATTGCAATTACGCAAAAAGGCAACATAAAGAATACAAGCGATCACCTAGCACGCACCCATTATCCCCCCCTTAATTCAATAGAAATTCGTTAATCTCGATAAATCGTCCATAAATTCGGATTGCGTGAACGAATCCAAAGTACAGGCAGGCGGAAATTTTCGGAAAAAAACTTATGAGGCGATCCCATCAAGGAATTTTCTACTATGATGTTATAAGACGACATTGCCGCCCGCTTAACCTTCGTAAACCTTCTCACGTCTCTGTTTTATCCCGGCACAGGCGATGTTTTATTACTGTTGTTGTTGTTGTTACTGTTGCTCCTGCAGACGGTTCTAGTTGGTCCTAGTTGCCAAGTTTCAAGGAGCTTGATGAAAGTGCGGTAGTTAACTAAGCGCGTGCGACCTCATAAAAAGTGACCTTTTTTTGTGCGTTAACTACACTTCGCTGCGTTTGATAGACTCCAATTTCGGTAAATTACGTTCCGACAACTTTTACGAAACCGTCTAAACATACTTGTGCACAGAACATGTATATCCTTAGCTGGCGGTGTTATAAGTATCATATAAAGAAATAGTTTATTAAAAATCATCAACTTTTCTAATTCTAAAAGATGGCTGTATTTCGCAAAAATGTAGAGAATTTATTAATAATTTATCCAAATTGAAGTTGACATGGGTATGGTGGTAGAAACATTAACTATACGACGCAGAAAAGTAATTTGTCATTTGGATATCAAAAGAGAATACTTGAAAATTCACTATACATATATATAAAGATACATCAAAGGAGGGATTTTATTTGCGAGTTCTTTATGTATTTGTTAAAATTAAGTATGCTAAATATGCCTTTGAAAAATTTGAGTCATAAGCGATTGGTAGCAATCCCTTCTCCCCTTTTTACATGTTCCGGGCATAGACGACGGAGTTAGTCTTTAGGTTTTTCAAATTTGCATACGTAATATGTTAGGCTGTGTGCCCTATTCTTGTCAGAAGTCTAAGGCTCCTATCCCAAAAGGTAAGAACGTTTCTGCATTACTTTGTTCAGGAATACTTTCCCATTTCTTGATTTCATGTTTTAGGTGACATTTTGTAAAGCACAACAGGGCTCTGTTCCAATCAGCCTTCTCATTTCGTTCGATCTGTTAGTGACCTCAGCAAACGGAATATTGTCTATCATGTTATCATTTTTTCTTGCTTCGGCTATACGCAATATACTCTAGCATGTGGAAAAGCGTTTCAGTTGGAAAAATAGAAAGTTTAACAATAATAAACAATGGTTAATGGTTTCATGTTAATAAAGGCATTCCTTAAATTAAATGTGGTATGGTTTCCTCGGAAATATTTCAGACAGCTTCGCTAAGTTCGCTAATTATATGAGGAGGGTTTGTAAATATTTAATTTTTTGGATGAGGATATATGAAATAATCCATAGTTACCAAACATATCAAGCATAACCATGCAGGGTAATTCTATAATTATAGAAAGTAATTAAAGTACAAGAGTAGGTTGCCATCAACAACAAAGTTGGGTACTATAGCATCTAAACTATTTAAGGTCTTTAAGGTAAAATATATTAGTTAACCAACTTTTACCTAACACATTTTCCATATTTTCAATATTTTATAAATTATAAGCCCTACGCACCTATCTTATTACTCTGTATATACATGTATGCGTTATAACTACTAGTAATGAAAGTATTTCAAGTATCTACTTGTTACAGTTTAATACACAAATGTAGGTTCTGGTGGCCGTTCGATTTATTGGAAGCAAACAAATTTTTTATTGAATCAAAAGTGCATTTTCACAATTACAAACCGCAGAGGACGCATTTTTGTTCAGTGTATTTCCAAAGTTTTTCAACATGGTTTCATAACCGGTAACCGGTACTCTTACGTCGAAATTCTGAAAAGAATTTTTCATAAATTACCGTAGGTAATGCTGGTTGCGCCACAGAGCCGAGAGAACAATGTACACTCTCGACAAAACAGGCGGTTCCGTTGAATTACGCTTCCTTCGTTCTCGGTAAGCGGAAAACTTTCTTAATAGTTCCCCATTTTTGCTGTAGTTACACGTCGTATTTTTCCAACAGCAAACAGAGCAAGGGAAATAAACCCTCACGGTAACTGTTCTCCAACGAACTTTTAGATCTTGTGTTGTCTATTTCAACTGATTTAAGTGCGTTGCACATGTCGAAATATTTTGACGCAAAATACTTTTACAAAAGCAAATTGTAGTCGAATATGATAAAATACTTCTTTAATCGTTCAATAAATTCTTAAAATAGAATATTGACAACTGCAAAATTCAGGATTGCAGTGATATTCCCATTTTCGTATTTTTTAAAACGTTTATATCAACTTCGTTCTAATAAATTCTACTATATTAAAAGATCTCAAACATGATATAAATAATCTTTAAAAGGCGCCAGGGCAGCCCACAGACACCATTTTTTCAGTCTAGTTTTTGAAAAAAAATAGAGGCTTTTAGTCGGTTAAATACTAGATAAACCTGCTTGTATTCTCTAAGTGCACGTGGTAAGGTACAATTTGGTATATAAGAATAGAAAAGAAGAAGTGTTATTGCAATGATTACACAAGGTGTCTCAGAAGTCCTTTTCAAAATAAAAAGGCAATAATAAAGCAATGAGAAGGTTTAATAAATAAATGTTCACTTTTTATTCAAATACAGGCTTCGGGAATTTCTTTTTTTGACTGTCTTCTAAATGTGTTCCTTTATTTTGCTGTTACTCTTCTACACGAGAGGCCACATTTTTAGGAACTCAACGTTACATATTCGCCGTGATAGCCGCCGAATATTCTCTTTTAATTCATTTGGAAAGTGAGGAGTGTTGCTGTATATCTTTATTTTAGCCCCATAGGAAGAAATCCATTGGAGTCAAGTCGGGGCTGCATGCAGCCCAGCTTATATTACCGTGTCTGGATATCAATTTTCCAGAAATATTTCACGAGCAACTGGTAAGTACACGTTACACGTGTGAGACAGTATCGCTCCATCTTGTTGAAACGAAGTGTTCCGATTAAGACCATTAAAATCTTGCAAGGCTGGCGTAAAAAAGTTGTTAATCATCCCCACATGTCACACATCGCTCTAAATTTACGGTTACTATACGACTTCTGTCATTTTTAAAATTTCCTGCGCCGACATTGCAGTCTAAACAGTAACGGTTAGTAAGTGAAGTGGTCTGTCATGCTGCTATTCTGGATTTGTTCAATTCCATTAACAGCAGTTCTGTCTGTTTACATGGCCACTAAGGTGGAAATGCGTCTCATCTGAGAAATTTCTGCGAACCTCAATCACACAGCATGCACGCCGCGCTCCTGTAATACGCTCCATAGCGACTAAATGAATAGTTGTACTAATTACATTAATATACCATCCTTTATTAATTGCGAGTAACATTATTAACTAGGAACCACGCATATCAGCACGTTTCTTATAAATCTTAGCCGTAGTTTATAAGAATTGGAAAGATTCGAAAACTACAGTTTATCGACACTTCATTTTTTCTTTAATACAGACTTGTCAACAAGATTCTAGATTGTTCAATTTACTCAATCGATGCTCTAATTATGTTATGCTGTACGTAATATATTGTTTTATAAAACTAGGTTTCAATTTTGGTTATGCGTTTTGTTATCTTACCTGTTCATGGAAATGTAGCCACATTTGCATATATAAATCTCTTTCTGCTATCATATTTTTTGTTACTTGCTTGATCAGTATATCATTTTTTATTTTTGAACAGTGACGGGAAAATATAGTAACATAGTTATAAAAAAGGATCACTCGTTGATGAATGTTGTCCTTTTTTCTATTAGTATTTAAAGAGAAACTGTGTCAATAATTATCAGTGTATACTGCGCATGGAAGATTGGACAGTCGATAAAATATTATAAAACACGTATCTATAACACTATTATGCAAGTAAATTAAAATTTATATCACTCTGTATTCACATTTATAGCTTAGCAAATTTATTTCCAATTTTTCTTTTTGATTACGCTTTAGAATGTCTCAATTTTAATCACTGCTTAACAATATTTATATTTAATAATGATATAAGTTGATTAGCCCAACAGGAAACACTCAATAACGGGACACTACTCTTGCAATAAAAATTAAATTATCTTCAGTTACTATTACAATAGAATAACAAGTATACATGATGTACACGCAAAAATTAAAACAGAAATAATAAAAAAAACAGTGGTAACGTATATGGGTGGCACATGTTTCAAAATTATATAAAGCTTCTGGAATTTCTATACATAGCAAAAACGGGCGCCTGCAATAGCAGCTTTGTGAGAGCTATAAGAATTAGAAAATTTGAAGCATAAGCAGATGCAAGACGTGGTACATTAAGGGGCACATGAGATAGTAAAAATTTACAGTCTATTTTATTGAAAGATGTATAAAAATGTAACACTGTGTTTATCACGTCAATGAGATAGAGACTGTAATCCAAGCCGTTTTAATAATGCATTTTGGCAGGATGCACTCTATCCAGTTTCAATTAAATACATTTTAGAAATCTTTAGTGTATACGATCCAAATATAAAGAATGGGTCATATAAAATGGGATTCCATGCAACACAGTCATATTACATTTTAATAAGAACGGAGGCGTTATATAAGTCTTTGAAGCCAATGGTCTGGTAACCTGCCAAATACAATTGCTTGATGTGGCTGATGAAACTCATATGAGTGATCAAAACGCGATATCACGATTACGCACCGAAAAGACTCGTGAAAGTTAATAATTACAAACATGATACGACGGAGCACTTACTCAGCTTGAGACATACATTATTTGCGTTGCATTAGTCCGCCAGAAAGAGCAAGTTCCGTTCCATTAGTAAAATATCTTCAACGCTATTTATAACGTTATACATATATCTTAGCGGTATCAGCGTATCATTTTTAAAGATATTGAACAACAGCAGCCCCAATTTTGAGCCTTATACAACTCCTGAAATCGACAAAAAGTCATCGGAACCATATCCACATTTTAACGTGTTAACACGCATTCATATGAATGTAACCTACAATTAGCAGAATTATTTGAATAAATGCCGCGCAGAAAGCTGATAAGTATTGTAGAATGCCCTCTCTCCCATTATCACTCCACATGAAGAAAGGTATTCTATTTTACAAATCGCTAGAAAAAAATGGAAATACAAACACTGCCGTCACTAATACCATTCTCCTATTTCATCAAATAGGGAATTTAAAAGACCCCAATTTATCCAGGACTGTCAATAAAGAGACAAGCACTTGATTTGAGGCTTGAATTCACTAGCAAACGTAATCGAAGATTAACAGTACTAGAAATAACCGCCGCATTCAATCCTGGATGGTGGAGTCACATTTCAGTCAGTATTGTAAGACGCAAGCTGTAAGAAGTCGAACTTCTGAATTTCCCTTGATATGATTTTTTTGTGTAACCTGAGACACCTTGCATATTAACCATATGAGTCCATGTGATCAAGTGTTTTATTCGCCGAATCTCTGTTATAGTTTTAACTTTCGGTGTTAATAGATTTATGTAATTTCATCATTTATTCCTCTTTGTACTATCACTTATGTATGTTCGTCGTCGGAGCAACTATGAGTATTGTTTTCATACTGGTAACCAAATATTCAACATGAAACTTTACAAAAAAGCTTTGGCAAAAGTATAACTCTTCAGGGTAAATGAGGATATGTGTCGCAGGCAGCCAGCTTCGCGCAGGTATCCCTCTTATAATGAATATATCGTACAGAAAGCCTTGCACAAATTTGTTAACGACGCATTTAGTTTATAAAAGGCGGAGTGATATAGCGAACTCTAACCCAAACTTCTGAAAAATATTCAAAATGCCTAAAATATTCTTGTTTGCTATATAATTGGGGATACATAAGTTAAAAAAAAACTCAAATGGAAATCATTCTTCTTCTATCAGTCTTAAACACGCTTCAAATTTCGGCGATGTTCCGTTGTGAATATTGTTAGCATTCCATTTATTTGTTTTGTGAAAGTTTATGTTTTAACATCCTCTCCGTCATTTAGAGATTTTGCTTATGTTGTCATCTGTACTACTTATTAATTATAATTTACTACTGTCAAAAATAAAGTTTTCAAGGTAATTCATAAGTTTGCCCAAAATATGTCAAGATGTTGTTTTTGGGGCATGTTAAAGCGCGTCTCATTTTTTTTATCGGTGATGAGTGGTCAACGGGGTCATAAGCTATTTTAGTTTGTTATAACCGCCGGAGAATCAAGATGTAGGAAAGTATAAGCCAGTGTTCCGTGGTCTTGTCACTGCACCCCCTCGCCACAAACCGTGAAGCGCCGTTAATTATTTTCCCAACGGCGAATGGTGACTTGGGAGCATACCGAACCCACCCGAAAAGTACCGTCACTGTACTCGCAGAACGCTAATTTTGCACGCACAACACCTGAGTTGCCAAATTCAAGTGCAGCTCTTCTTACCACTCGATCACCGAGCCGTTGATTTCGATGTTGCAACAAACAGGCACAGACTATAGTAAATAGTCACGGCAAAGAGGGGTAAGTTTCAGTGCAGTGTGGAGAACAACGTTGATGGGGTGAAGCGCGCGGCACGGAGAATCGAGGACCTGTATCAAAGCACACTTGTTCAAGTGTAATACGAAAATTTGGAAGTGCTATTGACAAGGGTTCAGATTTTCTCATACTAAGACAAATTTGTAAAGGTGTGTCGAAAGATCCGTTAAGTTGTCACAAGGATTGCTTCAAATTTGCAAATATAACATCACTCCACGGGGAGCAGTTGTTTTCCTCATTACAAAATATTTATTCCGCACGCCGTATTCATTTAACTGAAACAAGTGTGGAAACATATTTAATGATTGTAATATTTAATAGATGCCACCCAGTTTGTGATTTCGTGAAACCCTCTTGAAACAGTAAGTGTTTTAGCACGTTATATAATATATTTTTTATCATTATTTTATGTGTAAACATTCTTGTGTCCGTATCACTCATGACGGTCACGATCATATATGATGCGGTACGTAAACGTTATTGAACCCTGGCCTTGATACGGCCGCTCGGCCCCTCCACTGCACTGTAACTTGCCCCACTTTGCCGAGACTAATAATGAATATATAGTACAGAAAGCCTAACAACGCACTTAGTTTACAAAATACCGAGTGACATAGCGTACTCCAAATAACTCGAAGCACAGCTCCTTTATACTTCTGAAAAATATACGAAATGCCTAAAATATTTTTATTTACTATATAACTGAGGATACACACATAAGTTAAAAACAACTCAAATAGAAATCATTCTTCTTCAATCAATCTTAAAAACGCTTCAAGTTTCGACACTGTTGTATTGTGAATATTGCTACCCTTTCGTTTATTTATTTTGCGAAAATTTATATATCATCCTCATTTAGAAATATTGCTTACGTTATCTTCTGTACTGCTTATTAATCATAATTTATATTTCTGCTTGTCATTTTCAAGGTAATTCATTTTAGCAGTGTTTCAATTGATTTGGATGTTGGGTCAGTCTCTAATAAATTAATGTTTCACTCAAATACTACAGAATGTGATGTTGTTTTAGATAATTATTGTAGAATTACTCAACCAGATTGAATAAAAGTTCAGCAGATCAGCAATTTAGCAGGCACTTTCACCTAGCGATTCACGTGTTTTTGTTTTAATTTCATAGATAAAAAATGCGGTAGTGCGATAGAAGTCGATAATTAACTGTATGTAAATTTTGCCACTATAGTATATGTATGTATATGTATGTATACGCAGAGTACACTAGATTTATAGATCTAGCGAGGGTGGCCAAATAATTCTCGCGTTTAAGCTTATCTTGTTTGAACCATGTGTGCCAAACACATAAAACATTTTACTGTATACTGTCACATCACCAATCACGGCAACGAAGAGCTTGATTAAAACAGCCACCCCTAATAAGCCAAGCGACTGCTTACGGTTTACTTGCGAATGTATTTTATATCACCCCACGTTTCGTTCGCAATGACACGCGCACAATGCTCGAAATTGCAGCGCTAGGGGAGCGGACGATGCGTGCTTTAGCTTTCGGATGACGGCAATAAAGCGCACCGGCACATGCTTTTCCCAACGCTCATGGGTCATAGATTATGTGCCGCTCCGTACACCCCTCTTCGTAGCTAGCGGGCACTCGACGAAAGTTGGTGAATCGTAAAAAGGAAACTGTAATGGCGAAAAATTGCATCTCGAAAGTATGGTATGGTATAGAAGCGCGATGATCCTGTAGTGATTTTATTTAAGGACTGTGGTTTAGGTGCGTATTACGAGCGTATTTTACGATACCCGGATGCGCTCTGGGGAAAGTAAAAGTGGCCGGTGATCTTTCGCAGGCTACATCGGTTTCCTCTTCAATACACGTTGTGCAATAAAAAGTTAGCTAAGCAGTGGAAAACATTATTTGAAGAATACATGAGTCAGCCATTACATTTTCATTTCCATTGTTATTAAACTGGGAATGTATGAAGACTTTAAGCGCACACTCCCTTGTTTTAGCAAAAGATATTTTCTTATTGTTGTAGACTTCCGCGATATTTTTCTTAAGAATTCACACCAGCGACACAGCATGCTGCTGCCCAAAGGGAACTCCATGCAATCGCAGCGAAACATCAGCAGACACATATAATTACAACACAGTTTCAACCTGGAAACCTAAATTCTTAGAAGAATATTTCCTTGGCTAGATTTATTCGTGCGAAAAATACATTTTTTAATAGATTTGAATTAAGAAAATAAATTACGAACAAGTAAATGTATTTTCTCTCTTCGAGCAAATTATTTACTTAGGATCCTACCAATTTCAATCGAATGAGCAATTTTAACATTAATGAGTAAAAAAATTAACCAGAACACTTTCGTCTTGTTCTGTAATATACGCTTGTACATACATATATAGGTTTTTAGTGCTCTAAATATCGAGCATAGTGTGTTTAGAACTTTGGAAATAATGACTTGTAAACTTATTTTGATCTTATCAGGGTAATTTTGCGTTTATAAGTTTTCGAGTATTTTTTTCGAATGAGTTCAGATGCGTTGAGTTTAACATTTCTCTTCAGCACAATACATACGTGCAATTGATTTTGAACAATTCTCTATTTAACGTTAATTTGTAAGAAAACAAGTTGAATATATCGACAAGTTCAACGCAATTCTGCAATAATAAGTTGTATGTACATACATACGTGTATATTAACACCAACTGGTAATTGACTTAACGTTGTTTGGAATTATGTTCTACATAATTACACCTTTTCATTTTCCGTACATTTTTATTTTATTGCAAAGACACCCTGTATATCTTTACTCTGATCTAGTATACTTACTCACATGGTTAGGTTAACGTTTCCTTTATCTTATTTCTCATCTAATTCATCACTGTTCTATATATAGGTAATAGTTTGTGCTGTTAAACTAAATCTATTTCCAACCTAGCATGATGAATATTATTACTATCAAGCTACTTTTGAACTTGAATATGATAGCGGGGTGGAGCTTTTGTTTTTCTCGGTGTTTTACATATATATATATATATATATATATATATATATATATATTATTTAATATTTTCCATCAGAACGCTGCTCAACAGTTTCTTTCGTATAACATTAATAGAGTTCGTAGCGTTCAATGGTTTAACTTTTTTTAGTAAATGAAGTACATGAACTAATAAAGAATATTTTCTCCATTATTTGCGGTTATTGGCAGTTATATGGCAGTTTTTCCATTCCACACTTCATGAATTCTAGTGGTTTACAACTGAAGAAGTAGTCAAGTCAATTTTAAAGAAATCTGATGGAGCAAGATCAGAAGAATAACCTGGATGTGGAATGATCTCCCACGAAGCTTCCAAATAACAGCTTTTATGATGTTGAATAATAATAATATTTGTTCGTGGAGTTAGCTTTTTGTAAGGGCTAAGCCATCTCTTTCTGTTCTTCATATTAATGTAATGGCACTGTTTCTCGTTGCCAATGAGGCGCAAATGTTGACCACGATTTTCGTCATTTTCGCTTAAAACCTGCACCACCTACTCACTGAGTTTTTGGATTTTGCCTATGGAACACAAATGTCGTACTGTGGTTCATTTCCAAGTGCGATTGATGTGCCTCATCATGAATTAAAGCATTCAGACAATCTTCATAAAGGTCCGATGGTTTCTCTGTATGTGCGGTATTGTTCAGGACAAAATTATTTTCCTTGAATTTATTAAACCATTCTGGCGGTGTAGTTTCCCTAATGATGTTCCCTTCGTAAACTCATAACTTAATAAACAACGTAAATAGTTCCAGTGCTTGCCAATGCCTTAACTCTTTTGTTGAACGCGGAAAAAATATGTCGGAAATGCTCGTTTTCCTATTTGACACTCCATTTTCTATTGTCAATAATTCATATAGTCTTGACACAAACTAATAAATTCAAAAAGTAGTTAGTTAAATAGAAGCATGGCATTAAAAAGATCTTGACACATGCCTAGCACTTTTTCTAAGCACTTTTATCTTACGAACCAATACTTATTGCTCTTGTGCATGCTAGGAATTATATTTGTGATTTCGTATTGAGTGGAATCAGCAACATTTGCAATAGTTTTGCTTGGTACAGGCTACCTTATTAGATATATTTAGTATAATTCCCTAGCTAGAAGCTAACTTCATAATAACACTACCGTAATTGTGCCAAATTCATTAGAATTCTTTTCTTTATATATTAGGAGTATACTTTGTGCATAATTTGATGTTTTATTGGTAGTAGTAGTATTATATTTTATTGATTGGTAGTTTCAATAATCAGTATTGCATTAAAAAAGGAACTTATCTAAGTTATTTTAAAAATATACCAATTACTATTGTATAGATGATAAAAAACAATAGACCTCTACATATATAGCTTTTAACAACTTAATTAGACTCTGTTATTCCTACCTATAGCAAACTATCTGTTTCTAACACGTCGAAGTCTTTCTGGGCTGTTTATAGGTTGTCTAATTTAAAATTTCCAATGTATTAGGCACTGCCAGTGAAATTGCAGGAGGGCTTGCAACGCAATAAAAACTTTATACCGCATAAATTTGAGATTAAAAATCCGTTCCTATACTGTGATACCTATAAACAAATGTTTATCTTATGCGGCAATAAGACGATTTCATCTATTCCATTTCCTCAATAGCAAATGCTGAGAAAGACATAAGAGAATTTGTGAAGTGGAAAAGATTAAAGCTCTACGGAATTTCTACTGACTTGGCTGACCTAGTTATGACCCCTTGATGAATATGCCGAGAATTTATTAGCGATAAATTGTCTTGAACCCTGGCCAACTAAATTCACTCAATGAACTACAACAGATTCCTAAGAGAAACGCCTGCTACTTCATCAAAAAGAAACTGACACATCAATTGCGTGTTGCTATTCGAAGGGGCTATATATAGAATCAATAATTTTAGTATACGTATTGCTAGTTTAGGTGCATTTGAGTTACAGTACATAATTAAAAGAACACTATTTTCTATTCGAATTAAAACTAGTAGCTAAACTGTTTAAGATGTAGAACAGGAGTGGATATATAAACTAGAAAATACACCGACAAAATAAATTATGCGGGTGTACACTGGCGAAGTTTCGAGTGAAAATATTCTGCTTATTTAAAAAAGGTTAGTTTCAAAAGAAGTAACCATTATATACGATTAATATATACAGACGATATGAAGACTCGGAAAATGATTATTGAGCATTCTTATTAAATTTATTCCTATTATACAGCTGATATTGTGTGTTTAAATTTTAGCATTATATTACGTATTTTACATCTACATTTGAATAACGCGTTACTATTATTTTATGCTTTCCTTCATTTGCGTTTCCCATTTCTTCCAACAGCGTCTGTTACATGCTGTAGTCATTGTAGGTAGATGGTTCATGGTGTAAGGACTGAGTATAGTGTTTCCTATATAGTACTTACCATTATTAAATATACCATAGAACTAGTTTCCACAAATTGCCATAATTTACAAATTATGACTATTCACTATAGTTCAGCAAAGGTGACCTCACACATTAGTAGGAACATGTAGCTGTGGAATATCACATAAACTTGGAAAATTTGGAGATCAATTCTGCCGTTTATGTTAGGAACATGTCACGATAAATGAGAACACATATTATGTACATGTTCTGCCATCAGCCGTCTTGATATGTATTTTTCAAACGATCTAATACCTTTTGAACTAAAAGATAAGCATCCTAGATTACTAGTAACTCTCGAATTATTCTATTAATTCTCATTAAGGGAATTGGCAAAATTGATTTTCTAGGTCGCAAAATATGACAATACAGGCATTAGTAGCCAGGTCCAATTAAATATAATGGCCCTTTTAACATTGTTTTGTTTAATTTTCAGTTTATCAAAATCAGATATAAACAAAGACATTACGGTGTGCAGCATTTTCTTTAGAAAACACATGCATTCTTACCTACCCAGTAAATACGCACATGTTGTGTGTATCTACTTCGCACATCCAATTCGTTTTAAACCGATGCCGTTACCAAATTTGTTCCACATTTAATTACGGCAGATTTAATTACGTCTAACTAGTAGTACTGTTACCAGTGCTACTCGCATAGGCACCTATGTACGTACGTACATATGCCCCTATGACGTCCCCGGTCGTACTAGCAAACAATCCCATTACGCAAACTAATTACCAAAATGTCATTTCCTTGCACTTCGGCATATATCAAGGGACTGTCTACACAACTATACGCGCACTCAAGCATAACTCTCCGCGATCTGTGAGTGCGTTGATGATGCATCAATGTAATCTCGCTGTCTGGAGGAGGTTCTCAGTTAGATTCGAAGAGAAACGGTGGGTTCGCTACTTACAGTTAGGATTCAATTTTCCTATGTGCTCACCAGACGAAAGTAATGTATTAGCAAGAATGATGTTATTGAAAAGAATTATTTACTGCCGATTAAATTTGCGTTACGTACTCGCTAAAGAGAAAATTCCGACACTGTACTTGATACTAATAGAAAAATCAACATTTGCTATATTCTTGCATATGCAGATATAAGAATTTACTTCGAAATTTCTGGTAATAGTAATGTTTACAATCTTCAACGTAATTTGGATACATTAGTGGAGTTGCAGAGGACATAAACTGTTGAGAAATGCTACGTCGTCACCTATACCCATTCTAATCTATGGAGCACTCGATCGTATTATGTTGATCGTAAAGCCATAAACTATAAGAAGGAATCATCAAGGAATACTGTTCGATACGTCTCTCACCTTCAAGCCTCATTTGACTAAAATATGTGCCGAGTCCTACAAATCGTTAGGATTTATTACCTCCAGACACAACTCTACATTCTTGACCTCATTTGCCAGAACAAATGCCAGGAAGCAGGTTCCAACATATGTACATACTGTCACGCAGTGATAGCGATGGATGGGACGATCTCCGTGAATATCGTCCACTTTAGGCCTTAGCATGCTGCGTCTTGCACTTATAGACACATGCAACATATGATAGTACTTACCTATTTAAATATTTGACTGATATTACTATTGTCGTATTTATTATTAATAACGATACTACAATATAAACAAGGAATATAGCGGGTGCGAATGCATTACAAAGAAAACGATTATTTTCGATAGCCTACTGGACAACTGCAAACATATATTTCGGACTGATTGGCTCTCATCAATGTGGTATAGCTAAAGAGCGAAATGAGTAGTAGGAAGGAATTGGAAGTACAAAATGATATTCGAACAAGAAGAGCGAAATGAGTGGTAGGGAGGAATTGGAAGTACAAAATTATTCGAACAAGAAGACCCATCGCTAATTTACATCCTCCGGTCAGAGGAATGCCTCGATAGAGCAAGACATAGGCAACTCCCAGAGTTATCAAGGTAAATATGCTTTTTAGATTGTTGGATCTCGATCTGACTATTTCTCTGACATAAGGGTATAAATTGGTGGTCAATCTTTTCGTTAAAGTATTATTTAGCGCGTTCAACTCGAAGATGTCTCTTATCTTATTCGTTAGCTGCATCGCATTAATGAACTCCAATCAGCTCGAAACACATGTTTGTCGTTGCTTTTGGAGCAAACTATCGGGGATAATCTTTTATTTATTATTTGAAATTGCGCAAACACTTAACTTTGCTATGATATTGTAACTATACCGCCTAAAGAGATAACACCTTGAAACAGCGGGCTTAAGTAAGAAAACTCAATATTTACACAAAAAAGAATATTCTTATTGTATGCATATTTCTGTACCAGCTATTCAACTTTAGCTTGTTACGAGGGCACTATGAGAAACCTGCTAAAAACGAAACAAGGAATATTTTTTGGAAAAATAAATTGTTATTTTTCAACGTACTTGTTTGTGTGTCAATGCATTTATTCCAACGGCTTCCTAATCTTTCGTTCTCTTCCGAACAATACGATTTCCTCAGTCCGTTAAAATCGGCGTTTGTGGCGTCGATGATTTACTTGTTACAGATAAGTTTCTTTCCAACATCTCATTTCTTCAAATTCAGAGGCAGAAAATAGTCTGAAGCGTATGATGGATGTGGCAGCAATTCGAAACGTTAATCAGTGCGACTGCGTACGCGTGTGTCCTTACTTCATCCTGATGGAACACTAAATACAGTCGTTTTCTACTTATAATATGTTTTTCAATCATATTCGAGTTAATTGTTTTTCCTTTTCAAGATTGTACATTTTGAAAGCTGTGCCCATGATCTTATTAGCTCATAAATCCACGTTCGCCTTCTCCAGCGCAATTTCGTTAGTAGAAAACCATTGTTTAGATTTATTATTGGAATCTGGCCTCCAGTCTACAAAAATAAATCCATATTTCGTCCACCCTCTTAAAATGACGTAAAAGTTGTCTTTATTGCTTTGCCCCCGAAGGTATTGTACATGGGTATTTTTAGTCAACTGTGGACAACCATGAAACCCATGATGTGATGCGAATACTTTCTTCATATTCAAACGTTTGTATAATATATTGCTCGCATGTTCACCTAAACCGAGATGCGTACTAGTTCAATCATCTTACGTACTTCCACTGTATGGGCTTGCAATACAATATCGTGGATAAATGGTGTAATAACTTCACGTGCGTATCCTGGCAGCAATTATTGCAATCACAATAATAACTAATGAACAAATTAACAATCATTGTCATCAAAGAATGTTCACAATATTTGTCGCGTTCTGTTTTGGTTTCTGTGGTGGTTTTACCACTCAACAAGATTGATTTACACACAAAATTCCATTTCTTTTTCATTGGCTATTAAGACTGAAGTAAATCTCAGGTCTGCTTGAAAATTATAATATTGCCTGGTGATAAGATGATACAAATGTCATTTTGCAATTAGTTTTTGTGACGTTCTTTATCGCATTTTTGCCAGACTTCTTACTTCATCCCCATATCTTTCTATTATTCTATTGTCTGGTAAGTGAAGTGTTAGAGTAATCACCCGAGTATGAAGACTGATACTAATTTTTGCCATTTAACAGCGGAATAAGGGCGAATAGTTCGGAGAAGCTGGAATATCTGCCAGACAAACAATAAGATAAATCGATTGGAACTGCAATCATTAAGTAACGCTAAAAGTTAATTAGCGTTAATTAGTGATTGCATAAATTGCATATTTAGCTAAGCACATTTTTTGAAATAAAGTATTTGCACTTTGCATATAATCCGGTCCCTAGTTAAAATACTTTGTTACTATGATATATGGACAGATCGTTATAGTTCCAGAGGAGCAGAAGCTAGATCAAAAACAACGAACCGTGAGGATCGACTACTCTTGCCACTACAATTTTCTACTTGAAGAAATAAGAAGACAATTTTTTATTCTAACCGCGCATCGTAGAATTAGACCATTTGACGTCTTACCAAATGTATTTAGTGTTACTTCTAACAACTAATCGTTGTCGTCGTTTGCAATGGTACAAAAATTGACACAACTGAGATAAGGAATGGAATTCTGTCGTCATTATTAAACAATGTAAATTTCAACAGATAACAGATGCAGATTAGATGCAATCGAGATGAATGCGAAGATTACGGCATCTTGCTCTATATCACGTCACTTACACCGTAGCGTACCTTAAATTTTGATTCAGGGTGCATTGATAACCATACATATATCAGATGCTACAGAAAGAATATTTTTCCATATTTTAACATCTTCGAATGTTCTTTTCATAACATCTCCTACATGTCTGAAATATCAACGTTCGAATAAGTACGCTCCTCTGACATTAGTTTTTCTTTGTCAAGAGAATATATTTACTAAACCTGCCAATGAGGTGGTCCTATAAATTATTAATTACAATCGAAAAAACAAATATTTTTGCTTAAAATTTAAATGGTTTTTACACATATGAATCCTCTAACATATACACTACCGCTCATGATAGTATAGGCACCTCCTATTTCATGCAAAATTTGACACTTGCTTCTAAACTTTATACAAAAGAATTATAACAAAAATATTTACTCATTTTCGACTTATTGCACATGTGTACACAAAAGAAAAAATAATAATAAATATTAGAAAACGTAAAGTAAGTTACACTTTCTTCTCATTTAGAAATCCACTTCTTGATTTATTAACTGGTCGCAGAATTCGGAAAAATGGAAGCACCACCTTTCGTTATTGTTGATGTAATGCACTCGGAAGCATCTTCTCATCTTTCGCTCGCCTGACAAATGTTCTGCGGTTTTAACCAAACACTTGATATTTGGACTCATCACTCCATAATACGTTTTGCCACTTATATTGTCCAGTCCTTGTGAGAGTTAGCCCACTGTAGACGTTTTTGCTACGTTAGCAACGGTTTTCGTGTAGCAATACAGACGTGGAGGTTTGCTTCTTTTAAACGACGTTTCACCGTGCTAACGGATATCTTCCTGTTTCTAGCCTGATTCGTTTTCGCCGTGATCTCAAGAGCCGCTAATCGTCTATTTCTCTTATTAAGCAGTGTTATGCGTTCATCGTCGCCACTGAATGCTGCTCGAGGACGTCCTGGACGATTTTTGCTAGCAAGTGTACCAATTTGTTCAAAGCGGCGAACAGGAAATATTCCGTACAGAATATCTTTCTTGATGTAGCATTAATATTGCTGATCCTGACTGAATACTAGGCGGTTTTCTGGAAGGCATTTTTACACAGAAATTAAGTTATTTACTCACACAAAGAAATGACAATATCTAGCTGCACATAACGGTATCTAATGATAAACTAATCTCACTGTCGATGTAATTTATTTTTTTTTATCTATACTTGGTATTGTTTGTATTCTACCTAATTATTTCACGATTTTGAAAAGTAATATTCCAGTTCCGTTGACATTTAAAGTGTCCGTTCTATCATGAGCGCTGGTTTTACCAGTGACGCACTTTCAATGATAATCCCTATATTCACGGTATAAACATAACTTATACTATTGCTATTACATAGAAGTTAAGTAAACGAATTTGTACGATCAATAGAGAAACAGAAATAAGATGATATTGTTAAAACAAGAACTGTAAGAAATAAGAAAATAGAATAAACACAGTTTCGCTAGGAAAGCTTCTGTAATACAATGGAGTAGCTTTTCCGAGAGAAATGAGGTGTCTATTTGCGAGCCGGAGTAGCTACTATTCCACTTGGCAGAATCAGGAGAGTCTAGGGACAAGTCCCTAGTAGGAATCTTAAGATCATTCTCAATTAATGGCGCACCTAATAAATCATCCGGTCCTCGCCTACTTCGTATACAGCAGTCCTGACCCGTCGTCTCCGACGGCAATACACTAAACCGTGCTATTTGCGAACGGCCTGCCGTAAATCAAAGACGAACAAATTCGTGAATTACGGCGTGACCATTACCTAATTCCGAACACTTAGTCGACGCTAATGTATACTATCGTGTGAAATGGCGACGACTAAAGTGGAAAGGGGTCAAACATTAAGCTAAGTGTTTCTCGAAGGAATTAGGCTAGAATAATAAACTAAGATGTTAGGCTATTATTTCCGTAATAAGTGTGCTGGAGCTAATGGATTGAATGCAGCGCAGTGAAACGGGAATTTATTAAAGCCCATTTTCATGCTTTCACCTGTAAGAAAGGACTAAACAAAGTACTTGTGTTTATTTCTTCGGTTACAAATCACCAAAGTTTGTATTGTATACGTCGTGGCAGTGAAATATATTGATTAAATTAGCTTACAGAATGCTTAATGAAAAAGATCGTAAAGACTCTTGTTGTATTTATTAGGCGAAGATATGCTCAAATGGAATAATTAATATGTATCGTAGAAATTGTAATATTTATAATTAATGGGTATTATTACTATGTAGATGTTTTATTAATTACAAGGTCCGTGATTGAAGCGGGAAAATTTAACACTCCCATATTGAAACCAAGTTGGACAATTTTCTATTAAGACATGCCATTATTTCTCAAAAATGACGTTTGAAAGATGGTCACCATTACGATCTACGCACTCTTCATGTCTTCAATGGAAATTTTCTATTACTTGCCGTAACATATCCGATGCAAAGCTATTTTTTTTATTTTAGTTCCGCTATTTGAAGTCGCTGAATGCACTCCCCATTCTTGAGCAAACGCCACAGTAAAAGGTCGGATGTAGATAAATCCGAAGATCTAGTGGGCCTAACAATGTCTCAATTTTTCGATATGTGGTTCGGAAACAGTTCTCTTAATAAAGGAATAGACATACGGGCTGTACCATAATGGTACCATAATACCGGAAGCGCATAGTTTGTAGAAATAGAACCAAATCTTGTCCCAAAAATCTGAGCATATTTGTATACCACGTTGCAGTAAAGATCCAATCATTTCAAACACCACACTGTGACTTTTGGGCTGTGTTGACTTCTCACAATAGTAGTAGTGGTAGTAGGCTTTTAGCGCTCCAATACCGACTGTTTTGTTTATTTACGTATCCATTGAAATAAAAATGGTCTTATCTGTCAGAAACATACGACGCGTTAAATTTTCACCATCGTCCTGCCGCTGCAGCATTTCTTGGTAAAAATTAATGCGAGCAATCAAATCAGCTTCTCTTAGTTCTTGAACACTTTGAATTTCATAGGGCCGTAAGTCTTTATCTAAAATTTGGCAAATCGATGGTTTACTGATATTCAGCGCCAGGACATGTTTACTGGCGGAACGTTTTGGACTGGGGATTATGGTAATTTGAACTCTGTATGTTTGCAGTTTAATACGTTTTACTGCTTCTTTATATTTTAAAATTAATGTGGTAGAGTTTACTCAAATTATTTAGCCTACTAAGTTATTACATTAACAAACGGTACTTGCCTATGTCGCGGAATACTAAACTGTTTGTGAAACAATTTTCTTCCGGTTGTGGCCAAATCACCGAAATTGTTATGAAATGACTACACAGAAAGCATGATGTCCACCTGACCACTGTTCCATAATGAGTAAATAGCATTAAATTAGGGTCAAAATGTCATCAAATTCAGCGCACTTACACAAATGCCAAAGAAATAACCAAGTTTCTAAATTCTTTTGCTTTACTAATAGACCTTGCATCTGACAACATTTAAATTGGTAAACAAAAGTTTTGAAAGAAAAAAATTAAAATATGTAATCCTCCCCAGTTATTCACGCACACATTGGCGTACCGTGGCATGAATTCTATAATGTTTTCTTGTGGTATGGTGTCGCAAATTATTTATACTTTAACCTATAGTCTTCAAGATTTATGGTAAACCTCACAAATTGTTTAGTTTTTTATAAATGGTAATACCAAACGGGTTTTATTCAGGAAACATCGGAAGATTCGGAAAGCCATTGCAACGAATAGGCATCGAACCCCTCTCATGAAAGTTTAGAATAAGCTTTATTAGAGGGGAATGTACATTATAAGAAAATGCATTTCAACAGTTTTTGAACTCCGATCCGTATGCCTGTTGTAAACATTGAAACTTGGTAGTAACGCAAGATGCATTCTATAAAACTACAAAGAATCGTTGAAAATGTTACTGTGCCTCTTCATTTGCAAACCAAATAGTAGCAATTGATCCAGTGGATGAAATCCTTTCCTCATTAGCTTCGCCTACTTCTTTTCGACATTGTTGATCATTCCTAAATTAAACTCGATCAGCGAACTGATTTCAATTTACACATTTATTTCAATTTACGTAGTTAGCAGGGTAAATGTCATTTTTGTATACCAGTTTTATAAAATTTCGTTTTTCCCACGATTCTATAATGCGTTTAAAAATAACTTCAAACAACTTTTAAAATTCAGTATTAATAAAGATATTTTAAATAACAAAAATAAAATTGGAATTACAAAGGCAATATCTGTGCATATGTTGGCTTGCAATTACTGCGACGTCAACAATATTTGCAGAATTTACGTGAAGTTTCACATGCATTTGATAGAAAATATGAGATGTCTTCAACATGATTCTTCGGTTTTATTTTCTATTTAGCTAAATCAAACCTATCATCCTCCCACCAATTTTAGGGTGTTGCACGTTTGCAAAAATATTCAATCAGTAACTAATTAGAAAGATTAAAAATCCTTCAGATAGTTAAAAATGTTATATCAATTCATAGATAATCTTTGAATCCTCACTATAGCTTTCACATTCTGGTTGATTAGCTTCTTTACTTTTAAAATGTATTGTCTCACTCCTTTGTTCACTTAACCGAAATTGATGAATTTTCTATGGTAGATGTTACTTCTATAAGATTGTATTTTACATTTACAGTACATTTGTAGATTTAATTGTATTCTATACTTACATTTTTTTTAAATGATGCACTTGGAATTATTTTCCACTAACAGAACAAACTAAATTGGATAAATAAAATGTACAGTGTTTTTTCAACATATAGTCTGTCAATCATTAGAAAAACAAAATCTAGCAAGTTGGCAACAAAGTTTCGGAGATAGTTTAGGAAGATTAATAATAATAATTTATTACGCTAATATATAAACACTAAACTGGTATCTAGTACACATAAATATCTGCTTCCTTTGGTCACCTACATATTTACTTGTATTGCTGTCTTTAAATTATGGCAGTAGATACAATTATTATTACTTCAAGCGGTGTATTGATTACCTGAACGCACCTTAAGAAATTTCAAGTATATTTATTTAAAATACAGTATATAAGTTTTAATTTCAATGAATATTTCCTCACGCATTCAACATGCGATGGGTTTCTATTCAATTTCATTTTGGGGACGTCTGTTCTTGACGTTAATGATGGTGTCACACAACGGGCGATTGTTCGGACAGAGGACCATCGATAACGTCGACACCATAATTTTCGGCTCTATAGAGCCCTTTAAATATGATGTATCTGCTGACGGCTGAACCGGCGTCATGGCTGGGTTCGAGTCCTCGATATTTTGTGGCGATTTCATTGCAGGACGTCAATCTTCCCTTATAGAAGCTGCTTCGTCGAGAATTTGCCATTATAACGTTCCAACACAGAATATCGTCGGCAGTTATCGATAACTCTTCGCATCTTCTATGGACACTCTGGTTTGGTGAAATGAAAATGTCAAGGCATTTTACTGTTGGATCCTTTTATTGATGTTTAAAGTCTATTTCGCATAAAGGAAAATGTTGTTTGTTCGTTTTTTAGGTTTAGCGTGATATATTCGAATACGGAAGCTTATACAAAGCTACTAAAAAAAATAAAAATATAACACAAAAATTTTCTGCATTCCTATTTCCTAACAAGATTTTACGTTTTATATAGGTAAATACGAGGGTTGCTATTTATGTATAAGGAATGCATAAGCAATCTAACATATACATCGTAAAGTTTGACATTACTTAACTGTATATTCAGAACGTTTTGTCATACAGAGGCTACTTGTGTTGTTTAGTGACTTGAAAATTTCATCTCAGTCAAAAAACGGAATTAACTCGCGAGAATTTCTGTGCGATAATTTACTACGGGCTTCGACTTGGATTATCTCAACAACAGTGCATCGGTGTACTCACTTCAGCTCTTGGAGATGAAGCACCATCTAAAACCACTGTACATCACTAGTTTACTGAATTTAATCGTGGTCCTTGTTCACTCAGGGACGAATTTGTAGCAGGTGGTTCAAAATCGATTGTTGTACCAGAAAACGTCGATGCTGTGCGCGAAGTGATAAAGCAAGATGATTATGTGACGTACCGTGAAAAAATTGGACATTAGCATAGTAAGAATACATAAGATTTTACACGAAGATTTAACCGTGAAAGAATTTGCATTGGATTCTGTATAATTAAACAAACGCTCAAAAAAAGGCTCGTGTAGATTGGTCCAAAGAAATGCTCAAAAAATACAATCGTGGGGCTTCAAAGGCCGTGTATAACATTTACATAGGTGATGAATCTTGGATCTATGCGTATGAGCCCGAAAGTAAACAGCTATCGACTGCATGGGTCTTCCAACATGAGCTAAATCCAACAATAGTTCTTCGCGCCAGAAGCACCTCGAAACAAATGGTGGCCTGCTTTTTGAGATAAACAGGTATGTGGCTACAGTGCCGGTAGAGAATCGTACAACTGTCAATGCTGAAAGGTACACAATCATTTGGTTGCCAGAAGTCTTTGAAGAAATAAGAAAAAACAACTAGAGGCTTAGGATCATTCTTTACCATGATAACGCGAACTCTTGCGTATCAACCCAAACAATTCAATACTTAACCGGTTAAAACATCGAATTGATGGGTCATTTGCCATACAGTCCTGATTTGGCACCCAATGATATCTTTTTATTACCGTCTGTGAAGAATAAATTACGCGGTCAAAGATTTTCGAGCCCAAAAGAAACGGTTGATGCGTTCAAAATGTATGTTTTAGAGATACTTCAATCGGAATAGAAAATGTTCTGTGAAAATTGGTTCAAACATATCCAAAAGTGTATCGACCATTGTGGAGAATATTTTGAAAAACAATAGAACAATTTTCAATGGCAAGTAATTATTTTTATCTATTATTCCGGATACATAAATAGTAACGCTCGTATTATTTTGTTATGGTCCACTTCAATCACAACAAATAAATTGGCTTCGCATATCTAACGTTGAATATTTCAGTGAACTTCATATTCCAGCATAAGATGGACCCCACTTTACTATTATAACAGTGCATGGGACGACATTTGCTAATTTATATGAGATATTCGTATATTCAATGTTGGCCAATAATAACGTTGCTTTTCTGTTGGCCCAAAAAATACAGAACACTTTAAAATAATTTCGACCTACTAGCACTAAGTACAAAGTAAAGGGTCAAACCTTAAATTACTATAACATTTATTCTGTAATAAGTGATGCACAACCAAGTTTTAAGCATAATTATTCATACGAAACTATTTTGTTGAATGTATGTGATGACTGGTATATGGTTAAGGCAGACTTTATTATTGGAGTATTTTTAGATTTTAAGCTTTCGTTTGAAACTACAAATAGGAGTTTATTATTAGAGAAATTTTGGAAGATTTTAAATACTGAGATCAGAGAGAATCAGAGGAAATATCCACACGTAGTTCAATTGATACTTAAGCGATTGACTATAAAAAGTAAAATTTAACAACACATAAGACTAGTGTATTTAATTAACTTCTGATCGAAATAAAAGAGTGTGCTAACATTAATAATTTGGATATCATCTTAAATTGCATATACTTGAAAATTGTAGATACGTTTCTATGTAGTGATCATACTGTATGTAGGAGGTTCATGAAGCGAAATAAAGAAATATGAAAAGAAATCGAAAGATCTAAGTTATTAGAGTTATATTCAAAATATTTTGCGAAAATTTCTTCCCAAACCCGAGAAAAAATTATAACAATATTTAAATCTAAGTCTCGACGTGATATTGTTGACGATGGATTCTCATAATAACTACAGTTGTTATTTGGGCTATTTCCATCGTTTGTTGAATTTGTATAGTCCGACGTATCGGTATTTTGTCTACTGCCGTCTTCAGGGGCGCCCTGGGGAGGGCTGTTGATTGCCAAAGCATCAAAACATGGCTGCTCTGGCAATCGACAGCCACAATATTTAAAATAAAATAAAAATAAAGCAATATAGGCATATTACAATCTCCTAGGGTTTTTTAACTCCGAAGTTCGCGTCGCAATTGACTCAACATTTTTTGGAATTAAGTTCTCTATATTTACACCATTTCATTATCAGTACTTTTTTATTTTATTTCAAGGACATCCTGTCTGCATACATATGTACATGTTGTTCTATAAATAGCATTGGTATATAAACATTACTATTATAATTATTTGTTTCTATTTGCACGTCTACAATTACCACCTCGTGAAGCATACGGCATTTACATTAGCTTGTACGTGTACTTCTCCTTTAACGACTAACTTGTTTAATGACTACTCGAATTTGTGTTTAAGCTAGCAATATCCTTTTTTAACGGAAAATTTGTTTTCTGCCGATTAATGTAACCTACATGTAACTATACTGTTATATCATTTACATTAATTATGATTGTTGTTTGGAGTGTTTGTTTTTTTATACCTTTAAAACTGCTTTCTTTCGGTATTTTGCTGCATGTTAATGAGAAAATCAAACCTGTTCGAAGATTTGTAAGATTTTATGTTTTATAGTAAGATAGATACAATATTCAAAAAATATAAGATATTTTGGAACGAATTCGCATTTTCCTTGATTTGTCCAAGGTATCCCGAAGAATTCCAACCTATGATTCTCATTAGCTGGATAGGTGCGTTGAGCATCTATGCCATGGTATCTTAAGCAATAAATGACTTTAACGATCTAAATCTATCGATAGTCACTGATACATATATCGTAATATCTAGACAGACAAAATTCAAACTCGTTTTAATGGATTTTTACCCATGGTTGACAAATTAAGATAGGTAGTATATAGAAGTAACTATAAAGGGAAACAACTTACGTGTCTGTTCAAAGATTACTGCAATTTCTCTTAAAAAAGAGAATTTTCAAAATGTGAAATAAACACAACAAATAACGTCAAATCTGAAAACGAGCTCAGATGCAGAATGCAACTGGCCATACCAGTACATACATACAAAACATTTAATAATACACTGTCTTTACATCTCTTATCTCTTTTCAACATGAATACGGCGTAATCTTCGTATGCCATTGCTTATATCAAACGTGTAGCAGATAAACCAATTTATAGTACATTTTCAGACAAGTTGTATGACGTTATATGCTGTTGAAGTATTATTGTAACGAAAATCAGTGACGTGTGGGTAAAGATCCGTTGGACCGATATTAATTAATTAGACGTCGGAAAAACCCTAATTTGTCATTTGGAGCCAACGGGAATCGTTTATATTAATTTAGTAATAAGTATTTGTATATATCATTGCTTTAATTGTTTCTTTAAATCTGGAAATATATCAAAATAAATAGACTTGCTCATAATTACATCGCGATCTTTTCATTTTTCTAGGTAATTTTGTTTCTACCCAAAAGCGTTGATTGATTATCTAATTGCGTGAGTCGTTTCCCGGCATAACATCCGATTCACGTGTGGGAAAAATAGGGACTGTTACGTAAGTACCTTGTTTGTGTGTCGTACCTTGTGATTTATATAACTGATACTGTTTATAACAAACGAGAAACTAATCTGACGACTAAAATTACGCGCTTCTATCAGATGACGTTAATTACAGTGTTCACCTAACGAATTTTATCATTAGACATTTTTATTACACTGATATTTTGAAAGGAAAATGGAATAGAGAAAAATATTGTCTAGCTTAGGTTAAACTATTACGAGTTAGTTTCACTACAAATATGTGGTAAATACTACTCCTTAATGGTAAAGCTATTCTTTATTAGATGCATGTAATTTTGATATTATTTTCTCTGATATGCCCGAATTTCTTACTAAAGTATTGAAAAAATTACACATTTGAGAAATTCATACAAACCTTATTTTCGTTTACATCCTGTTTTCCTAGTTTCTTATGGAAACAAATGCAGATTTAAAACACAGATAATTTCAAGAGAACCTACAGAATGTATTCAGAAAATCAAATAAAACTAAATTAATGTTTAGATTTTATTTCAGTTCTGTATTTCTTTATTTAGTAGTTTAAAGGTAATAGGTAATAGGTAATGGTAGCGCAATTACAAGTTAAGCTATTTTAATGGGCCGCAGTAGACACATATTATTGAAAACGATTTGTGGCCTATTATTCTTTGTATTACATATTGTGTTAACCTTAAAGGTTTTGGTTTTGGTTTATTCTTCCTATTTCGACCTCGTGAACGACCTTCAAGTAAGCATTTCTTCTTTCTTCTGTTAATGCATTCCTTATATACATTATGCCAGGTGTATGCATAAGTTTTTTTCTGTTTTTTTGCTAAAAAGACGTAATTTGCAAGGAAAATATTTTTTTCATTCAAAATAATGGCAATCGGCTTCTACACATTTCATCTTCCAAGTAATTTATGGGTGCCATGCCAGAGAAACTGCTTGCCCTTTGAGGTAAAGTATTCGTCGAGCAATTTCCCCATGTCCTCGAAATTGCTCTACGGGTGCATGCCCTGTTGGTGCATGCTCTGAGGTGATAGTCATATGCTGCCAGATCTAGGGAGTACGGCGGGTGCGGAAAAATGTCACGTCCAAACGATTTCAAGGTGTCTTGCACTGGTTTTACCGTATGAGACAGCACATTGTCGTGTAACAAAATCACTTTGCCATGTCTTCTGGCCCATTCCGATAGTCTTTCGATTAATACGTGGTTTGAATTAATCATTTGTTGGCGATCGCGTTGTGTACGAACGGTTTCGCCGGGCTTCAAGGGTTCATAATACACAATACTCCTTTGGTGTCACCAGACACGGGGCATAGTTTTCTGGCCGAAGTGATTGACCGAAATTGCTAATTTTATTATTTTAGGGAATATTTCATAAGAAAAATTTGTATGCATTTTCGTCTTGATTTAACGAAATAATTTTGATACAACGAACTTTCTCGTTAATCGGCATTTCTTTGCATTTATGTACAACTGCTTAGTTTTAGACACCTGGCGTATATTAAGGAATTAAGTGGGATTGGGAATTTGTAATCAACATATTTTAAAAATTCAAATTGTTTTTGCTAATCGACATCATAAATCAATAAGTATGTCATTATCAATTTGTTGTTTGAACTAAAATGGAACGGTTTAACATGAGTCCGAAGGGAAAATGTTTATCTTTTATCGTGAAGGTTAAAAGTCCTAGGAGAGGCTGACAAATGGTGTTAAAGATAAGGATATTGAAGATCAAGCACTTCTTAAGTGGGTAAAAGAGATTCCTAATAAAAACTTCCCAATAGCAGATCCAATAACCAGAAAAAAGCGTTAAGGAATATACTACAACTGTAAATCACGCAGTTTTTCAGACGAGGAATGAATTGCTCGACAAAGAAAAACATTGTGGTATATTGCAGAAGATTAATTTAGGAGAAAATGCAGATATCAGTGATATTAATTGCAATTAATGGAGAGAAATGGCTCTAAAACGAAACTTGCAAAACTATCAACCTAAAGGCGTTTTTAATGCAAGTGTTTGCCGAAGAAAACACAATGTGTTTCGAATATATCGAGGACAAGCTTATCAAAGAAGCTATAATTGTTGTGTTAGGTGGCTGGATCACAAAAGTTACTGAAAAAGCAAAAATTTGATGTGCTTTAAAAATTCTTGAAGCTTTCACTTCATGTATTAACGTGAGCCAATACGGTATAATTATGAAAGTACTCAAAGTATGGTTGACAGAAATTGCTTCAAAAAAAAGGATTTTGTAAGGGACGAGGAAGATACACCATAACTTTCCAAGCTAAGCGCCATAGCTTCGTAAGACATTGTACAAAGTAACAGGGAAATTGCAATTGCAGAATTGCCAAGTAACTTAGACACTTTTGAAAGTCTTATTATTTATTTTGTAATGATATGATTTATTTTTTATGTGTTTTTCTTTTTCTACTGCGTTTGGGGGAGAAACAGCGGCTTGCCTTTTGAGCTACTGATCCTGGACTTTTTGGAAAATAAAAATCTAGTTTTAAATTTTGTTTTATTATTATTTATATGATTTAAAAAATGTCAGCTAAATTGACTATGTAGGGCAAGAATATCCTTAAAATAGTTGAGTTGTGCCTTCACGACCGGAATCCATAGTAGAAGTGTTTTCCGGGTTTTGTCGTGTGTTCACTGTTTTACTTGACGCTGATCATGCTGTTAGCTTCTTCAGAAGGTTTCTAAAGACAGTTATATAAATCACAAAGACTCTCTTTTGAAACCTTCTGAAGAAGCGGACAGCATGATCATCGAAACGTCAAATAAAACTGTGAATACACGACAAAACCTGGAAAACATTTCTGCTAATATCCTTAAAATTCCGAAATCCTCATAATAGCTTAAGATATAAGTCACCCTTCATTTCAACGTTA
This sequence comes from Trypoxylus dichotomus, assembly GCA_023509865.1. Classification (NCBI taxonomy): domain Eukaryota; kingdom Metazoa; phylum Arthropoda; class Insecta; order Coleoptera; family Scarabaeidae; genus Trypoxylus; species Trypoxylus dichotomus. Next base: position 52,183,405 of record CM042075.1, read on the forward strand.
GTATTACCAATTTATAATATTTCGAAGCCCAATATTGATATTTAATCTGAGTATATAGTTAGAGATTCGCTGTCATCTGGGCGGTTCCACTACATCGCATTGTCTGTTATACTTGGATATGTATACGTACATACACGGAATGGTAAGTACATTTCGGTTAAACAGGGCGCGCCCGAAACTTAATTCAACTAGAAATCTTAGACTAACAAAACAACTAACCGCACCGTTTCCATAGAACAGAACCAATAAGTTTGCGCCAAGTTCAGGCGACATACAATACGCTGACTACAATTCTAGACCAGACAGTTCCTTTCCCCTCGTTCCTCCTTCGTGCTCTTGCTATGCAAAATCGACTCCGTAAGGCGGACATCTTCATGAGGAGTAGCCGGTTAGACGATAGTATACAACGTGTTATGAAACGAGACTGTACGTAAGACAGCCACGCCATATTACCTAGTTTAATTAAACAATAAGGCGATATTATATTGCACTAGTTTCGGTTATTATTGAGGCAGTTTGATTCTTACGTGCGCTCAAGCTGTAGCCTAGTTATTTTCGTAAATATATACGAATCATAAATACAATAGGTCTTTGACATAATTCTTAAAAGTTATAATATAATAATAAATAAAGTTAACGCTATACTTCTTCAGAAACATAAATCATTATAAGCATCGGAGTCTTGACAATTCAAATAACACTGTTGTATACTTTGTAATGCTACTTTTCATGCCTTTACTGAATTAAAACAAACATACAAAATATTCCAGTAGGTGATGGTGTTTTTATGATGCAACACATGAAGGCTTAAAATTTTATTAGAAAAGATAGAGTACGAAGACTATTTCTGGAATATTTGTGAAGATTTTGACGTTCCTTTGGGCATGCAATCTACATTACACCAAATACTGTTGTTTTTCCTATGTTTGGAATCGTCGTGAAAGGAAGAAATCATTACATGAAGTAAAGGAGACCACTACAAAATGGTTTTATGCCAGGAAAATAATACTAGCCTTTGGTGAAGAAAAAAATATCGCAAAATCACCTCTGTCTGTAAAAGTAGCGTTCATGGAAAACTTGGCTAAGGCATTGGATCGCGTAGGTGACAATTTTTAAAACGTCGACAAAGGTATTTTTCTTGCATTCCAAATACGAGAAATAATAAGTGATGCGCTCGTTGAACGCTTCCACAGAAACATTTTGGGAATGGAAAAGCGCTACCTAGGGATCTGAAGACAGTTATTTTTTTTTAGGTAAATCTTTATAAAACTTATCAAAAGCTAAGTCAACGGCAGTATGAGTAATGAAGTCAAGAAGACAATGAATGAATTCAATAAAGAGTTAAAGGCGAATATACACAGCAATCAAGTAAAACGAAACAGCAGGACTTACACCACCATATTATAACATCTCCCAAAGAAAAAGCGAAAGGCGTAAGCCAACAAGTCCATATAATATTGTATTGGATAGAGTTGTCAAAATAGAACCACCAATAGAACAAGTAATAATGGAAAGCTTTCTATCACATCTCACAATCTTGTATGAACAATATATTCTCTGTAGTAGAATCATCGAGCCAACTTTTAGTGATAACAATAATATCGTAAAATGATTCATAAGCAACAGAGAAAAATAAACGTGTTTTAGTTTCAAGTCCGTGCGTATTTTGATAGTAAATGCCAAATGCAAATGAAGAATCGTTGGAATTATTTAGTTTAAATGACTAATGATGGTAGATGTCCTTCTCTTATATGCAATTTTTAGATTTACTTTACCCTTCCATATACGATCATTCAACTCAGTTTTAACATTTCTAAGAATTTACAATTGTATTAGGCTGCTATCTCGGATATATAGACAACTTAGATTTAATTATAGCTCCCAATTTCGGAATGTTGTGCAAGATTGTATGAATAGAAAACTTAGAAGAGGATCCGATTTCAAGTAGTGACAAAAGAAGTATTAGTTGGACTTGCAAACTGTAACATCGACTACTTGGTTATTTTATGTCATCTTGAAACCAAGTAATTTCCAAATTGTAACCAATTTTTACAAATTTATATAACATCAACCTCTAAATAAATCTTACGAGTTTCTGAAGAAGAAAAATCAACACATTCATCCTTCAATAACTTATTGCAAAGACGACAATCAACAACCGACACCACAACAAAAACATGAGGATGTACTTATGCCATAAATGAAAGACAAAAATCAATGTATAAAAAGATAATAGATACTGAAGATGTACACTAGCCTGCATTCTTTGATTATTTCAAATGTAAACGCAAAAAATCGGTTAGTGTAAATGTGAGTCATTAATCTTAATCATAGATGCATTGATGTTGTGGTATCCCTGCCTTTTTTAATTTTCCTTTCTTGTTACTTTGTTAGTATTTATAATTTACTTAATACTATTCAACTGTCTAACACTAATATTGTATGTCTTTGAATATAATTATTCAGTTTTTACTGAAAATCCAAGATTATCCTAGAATAAATATGTCATTGCACTATATGTACATAAGCAAACAATACACTGGCAAACCCATTTCAGGGGCTAAAGTATTAACAACGCACACATGTATTTCCTGTTCGTATCAATAAAATGCAACATTTTTTGGGGCTCAACCGTATAGTGTCGTGTCGCTCTTGGCCGATCATTATTTATTATTTCAATTTACTCTTATAGATTGCGCGCACACATATGGGTTATAATTCCCCGCATTTATTGTCCGAACACGTGTAAAAGTAATACACACGAAATATTAGGGAATATCGGAGGGGACATCGGTTTTTTTTCAATCTCCCGCTGAACAGTATGCACGCGTGTGTGCGTTTAAAAGACAGATGTTGGCAGTGGATTCGTAGCTGTTTTATTGATCTTTTTGTATCGGAAATTATATAGGTAATATTTTTTAGGTGGACTTCGACATAATGACATAATTTAAAAGGACCATTCAGAATTTCGGTTGAATCTTTCGATAAATTCAATGCTATTACGGAAAACTTTTGCTTTATAAACACCAATAAGTGCCTAAATGATGATAAAGATTATTTTTTAAGTAAACTTCTTTTTAACTTATCTCTTCCTAGCTCTGTTTGCTTGTATATGCTAATTATACGATCAATGCTGGAGCCCTAACGGCCTATCCAAACTAGTCAATCGAACGTCAACAGTGGAACTTGCCTGCGGATCCTGAATAAATTTGCATGTCTATTGCAATGAATTTAGAGTGTAGACCATCCATTTTCAACTTAATGTAGTAATGTTTACGATAAAAATAAATTAAGTTCAATATGAAACGTACTTTTGAAGTAGTATTTATTTTACATATATGTACGATTTCAATCTAATACAACCTGTTGTATACTCATTTCACTTTATTGCAGCATTTATCATTTATTTTTCAGTTACGAGGTGATGCAAATTAATAACGTGATCTTTTATATATAGACATGTATTGAACAACGAATCAAATTAAGATCACACGCCTTCATAATAGGTTGCCTTATTCCCTTGAAAATATGTGACGATCTTTTGGACGTTTCCATTGCCTTCGGAGTGAATTCTTTTGATGTAACTCTAGATCTTGTAAGGGTAGCGCAAGAATATCTTTCATAGCCAAAAGGCAAGGAATAACTAACACTGAATGCAGAACTGAACCATCTAAGAACTTTTTAAAACTTCAAGATAAAATGCGGAACTGACGGTTTGTCACTAATGTTAGACAAATCACATCTCGAGAACCAAACAGAGATATGAGAATCCCCTCGATTTGCAACATTGATATTCTGGCCCTTGATGGTCGTGTTCAACCTTCTACCGTTCACTATTTTTTGGCCTTCGTATCGTATTAGAAACCGGTCGCTTCTAATCGATCTCGTTAATTCCTTAGCTCATTTTCGCATCCCGAAAACTACGCAATCAACCTGAAATTTACAACACGGGATACATTCTACATAAGGAACGCAGCAACGTACCCTACAATACGTCAATGTTGCCAAAGCACTAAAAATACCGAGTTTTTCTCTGGAGAAACAACTTCGATATCCTCTACTTTGACACTATCGTTATTTAATCATCCGTTGTTTCCTGGGGCACTGTCACTTCACAGATACTATTACTGGATTACCTGGATAATAGGCTACGCAGCAAGCCCTCTTGATGGAATGAAGTTATTTACAAATAAAGGCTGCCACAATGTTAAGACTGTTTCCGATAAATATTCAGATTTATGCTGTCTAATAGGAATGGATTTCAGCAACCTTTCGATGGGAATACGATCTTCTACGTATTGAATAATAAAAGTCAACTGATCGGGCCAATTATCAACGCTAATCAAAAAATATTTTGCTGGGTCTTTTTCTCAAGTACAGAAATCGTTTTCCTATTACGTCAATAAACTAATTGCATATATTTGGTAATAAATAAGAAATGTGTCCTTTTCCAGGATTTTCCATTTTTTAAGTGCACTGAGAGAAATGAATCAAATTCACTTAATAACTATGTATACATCGAAAATAATCTCCGTTGCTGCGTCCATTGTCACCGCGATGCCAACAATTTTACAACTACGACAATTATTTTAAGTGCGGTTTTCCAATAGTAAGTAAAGTTGGCAAACCAATTTGTCACGGATTAGTTAATACTAAACTAATATATTGTAATGATATGAATTATTGTCTATTAAAAACTTTTATAATATCAATGATTTTTCTAAATTTTACTAATTTATCTATTACCGTTAGTACTCTCTCTTTATTGAATTTTATTACAGATATTCAGTCTGTACAGTTTTTTTTTTCTAAATTTTACAGATATCTACTTTGAGTGTTCTTTATTAACATATAATTTACAATTTTCATACTAAAAAAAATAATCCCTTCAACAACATTTGAAGAGGAGACGTAAATTCCACTATCGTCTATTATATATATATCGCTTTTCGTAAACAAATTCATTTTTAAAAGACGTTTAATGTGCCCCTGGCAGCATTACGTCTAAATAATTTCATTCCCATTAAGAGTGTATTTACTGTGTAGCCTAATATATAGGCAAAAAATGTGTAACCCCGATAACGATTGATGTAAGCAAAAATCGTGTCAAAGTTACACATATCAAAATCGTCTCTCCTGAGAATAATCTATTATTTTCTTAATTTATGAAAGTCTTCGAATATATTTAGTCATAAAGTATATCAGCTCATATTATAATAAAAACTTTGAAATTCCGGACACATTTTTGGAAGCCGAAGACCAGGACACCTAAAATATGAGAAGTTAGGTGTGAGTGAGTGCGATTACCAAAATTAAAGATGTCAAATCACCATCAATTCTCAAAATTAATTATATTTTTGCTTTCATTTTATTTCGTATCTTATTTAGAATATTTAAAACTAGCTAGACAGGGATTGACATAGGTTTTCTGTTAAAGATAGATATTGTGTTAAAAAAGCGGTATATATATATATTTTTGATTTGTTGATATATTTATTTTTACAACCTTACATTTAGCTATTTTAATTATAAAACACTATTTTTGAATTTAAAAACAAAAAGAACAAAATTTAAATTAAAGAACCCATTTCAAAAATGAAGAGTCTGAGATTTTCCACCACAAAATTGGCGCCCAACGTGGGGCAAATTCATTTATCCAATCCTTATAACTTGGATGATTAGTTATCGAAGCTGGACAGAAATGTACAACTATATAACCTAGGTTAGACTCGTCGGCATATTTTGGATGTCTCTTAAATTTACCATTTTCTATTAGAGATGGTATATATTCAGGCGAAGGACAGTCGATAACAATAAATGTGGGTCCTGGATCATCTGGTTCACGAACATCTATAGAGCGCACCACAACCCCGGACTCTATCGTCACATCTTTTCTCGATTTTAAATTTCTTAAAAGCGACCCTGCAGGTACGCCAAATTTAACGCATTTCTCCAAACTCAATGTGCCAGGTAGATGTAGTAATCTACAAATATAGGCCATAGACAAACGTAGCTTTGAACTTTCAGAAATTCTTTTCGACAGTGTGGGTATACTGCTAACTGTTTGGGATCTAGATCGTCTTTTATTTTTGTGTTTCTTACGTTCGTGTGCATAATAATCTGTATCATATTCTACAATATCTTCAGGAATGTAAGGACCAATTGATTAAGAATTACGCCTGCTTCTGTTTCTTTTCCTTGATATTCTTGTTGAAGTACCAATATCAACAGTATCTATTGATGAGTCAACTTGTATATCTTTATCCTAATTATTTGAATTATTAGATGATTCTTCCAAAGATAAACTAGACGAAAGTGATTCTTCTTCATTCATTTTGTTGTCAGAGATTCCACATCTTTCAAGGGCACACATTTATTGTTATCAACTGTCCTTCGCCTGAATATATACCTTCTCTCCATATTATTACAATATTTATATATATTGTAAACCAGTATGGGCAAACACAAGCGAATTTATATTTTTAACCGAAAATTAAGTGTAATAAATGCATATGCATAATTTAACGAAACTAAATCCAGTCAACCAAAGATAGATAGAAGGAAACTAATAGACGGCGGATTTTTTGCTATTATTTCAGATGTAGGAAATAACAAACACATTCTTTCGTTTCTCTGTATCATTTAATCGTGTTAACGAAACATTACTTTGATAAAAGGAAATATGAAATTTCATGTTTTTAGCCATTATATTAAGCCAATTTCCATAGCAAAAAGAAAGATATTCCCCGTGTGCACAGTTCCCAAATTGGTTATAGATTTCAAGTAACCATTCGTCCACGACATATGTAAATTCAATCCTTAACACATATTAGACTACGGACGCAGTAAATTTACGTGTATATACACCAAAGGTACGTCTATTAGCACTAGTGAAACTTTATGTCGTCTCAGTGTGGTAAAGTTGTAATAACGTTTATTTGTGAGATACAATTAATTTCTAAACTTCGGACAGACATAACTCGTTACACAATGTACACACATCCGACGATAACGTCTAAAGGAAATGCGAATCTCGCGAGTTTCGTAACTTCGACAGAATGAAGGAGAAGATTGCAAAGTACGTAATCAATCATAAGCATTGAAGAGAAGTTTTGTTCAGGAGTAAATCTTACTGCATACAAAGTTTACCATTCTAGCGAGTAACTTTGAACTACGTAGGTACATACGCTTATACGGGAGTCATCCAGAAAGTAAAGAACCTTTGGTTCTCCGACGTTTATTAGTTGAAAGGGTGGAATACTGCTCTGGCGAACCGATCCAGTTTACACCCCTCCACTTTACATCCTACTTCAACACATATTGAAACGTCACGTCACTCACTTCACCTAGAGGGCGTAAAAAGAAAATTCCGGTTAATATTTGATTCGCCCTCGTAGCTTTCAAAATATTTTTGTATATATTGCATATATGGATAAGATAAATCGCATTCTTGACTTCATAGCTACGTTCTAATTGCATCTTGATTCAAAACTACTTGCAGGTAACACGGGAATAAGTGTGCTGTGGTCCGTCAGACAAACCTGCACAGATTTTGGTTTGTTACCCCAATTTAAAAAGAAGACTTACGTGGAAGAAAGTTTTCCGACGACAATGAGGTAAAGGAGGCAATTTTGGCCCATTTTAAGGCGAAAGATAAAAAATATTTTTATGATGGTTTAGAAAAATTAATTCATAGATCTAATAAATGTATTATGCTTAAGGGTAATTATATGGAAAAGGAAAAAATAGATTTCTTGTTTTATTTTATTTAAAACCTTTTCGTTCCACGAACTTCTGGACCTCCCCTCGTATTTGATAAACTCTACCGATTCTTGTGATCTTGTTTCCATTTTTAAGACACTTTTTTAATTCACTTGTGCACGCTTAGGGTACCTCTCTACTCCCCAAACCAACAACTAATAATCATCCCTTCAATATTCTTGTTGTAGTCTTTTTCTTATGTCAGTCGTTCCTCACCGTCGATGGCGTTATATGATTCACCTTCACTGCAGACTTCTTATGCAGCACCCAAGACACCACTTCGTCGCAGTTTATATACAAACAAAGTAATGACTTATTCTTATAGTCTCTAATTTCCCTATGAACTAAAATATTAAATACAATGAACAAAAGTTTGGCCTAAATCATAAATCAAGTACATAACATAAATTATTACCTTCTGGCGTCCCATTACAATCCTCACCCTATATTTCATATTTCGCGATTCTTTCGAGATTGTTCCTGCGCTTCCTGTATTTTGTATTTATAATGCTGAGTAAAATCACCAACACTTATAATGGCTTTGTTTCATATCTTTTTTTTTATAATTGCAATTATTTTCTGTCATTAAGAAGGTTTTATACACAAACGCAAACTAAAATTAATAAAAAATCTCACAGATATAATATAACAATAAATAATAATACGTTATCTCTCGTGTAAAAGTTAAAGATAGCAGGAGGAAACACGGCCTATTGTCGCGCAATTAGCGAAACGCTTATCTGTTTAGATTGTTTATTTACTGGCTTCGGCAAGATTTGATTAAGCAAAGCAACAACCTTCTGTTGAATTAAACATAAGATAAAAACTATAAGCGCTATAACATTTTTCGAGATTCACGGAATAACAGTTCTCAGTTGAATAATAAGTGGCAAATAAACATATTTAACAATAGCAGGTACCAATATATCTCCACTATACCGAGCTCTTTTATTACCTAAGTATTTTTACGTTTTACTGTTCCTTGAACCGATATAAATAGTAATATATGTATATACCTCGTCTTTTAACGTGAATAACCTCCAGCGTAACCTAATCCCTGTGCTAATTTATCGTGAATGGAATTTATCTATAGATGAGGTTCGTTGTTATAATAGGGTAATATTTTGTATATTGCATTGGTAATACCTGAAGACTTCTCTACAAAAAACTTCAGTTACCCCTAGATTTTTATATTAATATATGACGCGAGGTAACTAAGGATCAAACAGTAGTAAAATGAAAATACAATCTGTTTGTGATTTCAAAAATTTACAAATTTTACATAATCACCATGTTCCAAACACTTTTGATATGGCGAAATAACTTTTTCCTAACCTTCTATATAAAATTCTGCCTCTTGGAATTTCAACTCATTTTCTTCATTGAATTATTCCATATGCGACTGTGCATGAAGGAAAACAATTCCCATCTCGCAGTTTCGAAAGCGTTTCATAATAAACTTTTGATACAGTTGAATTAATATTAACTTTCGTTGGTGTTCGTGATGATAAAATTACGATTTTCTTTGCAAATTATCAACGTCTCTAAATTTTTGAAAAAATATATGAGTCTCGGTAGGATTTGAACTCCCCGGTGCTACATCACAACCAACCAGACCACGGGAGTGTTTGTGAGTTTGAAGCACTTAACACCTACGATCGATGTAATGGTTATTCTAGGTTCCATAAAATCAATGAGAAGCACACCATTTTGGCACCAGAATGCAGAATGTATAATTTTCCTTTGAAACTGGACGTGTTTAAATCTTTTTGGTTTTATTGAAGCGCCATTGCGTGGATTATTGTTTCGTCTCAGCACTGACAATTGTCGCAATTATTAATTTGTTTCAATACGGTTCTTTCAACGAATCCTGCTACAAAACCTAATGCATCCTCTTCCGTTGCACTCTCCGTAAGTCTAAAATATAAATTTTCACTTACATATAGTGACTGTTCGAGTGGACACTCTTCGATTAGGAGCATTCTCAAATTAAACAGATTATCTCCCGAATCATCAGCTTCACAATTAAAGCCAAGAGAATGTGGAGAAACAAAATTTTTTACCAAAAGTCCCTTGAAAAAAATAACTAAAGACTGTGAGACTAGCTATTCCTGCCAGCACACAACCTTATCTGCCCAAAATAATTTTCCAAAGGATTTTCGGTTAAACGTTCTAGGAGAAAAATTAGAATATCCCAAATCTCTTATGTAGTAATTTAAATGATTGCAATGTCAATATCTAATTCTTTAGTGATGGTGGAGAATTTACCCGTCTCCTATTTGCATCTAGGAATCGTTACATCTTTTGAAGTGTTTCCACAACCTGACACCGCATACTTGTTCCTCATGATAATTACTAAAACATTTACAATTTAAACAGTGATGCATTTCATTTATACAATCTTCCCATATCTGGCTCTTATTTACGAAGAGAAGTAAACTATCTACAAAAACTGGAAACGTTCCCGAAATGTATAAAAACGTAAAACATTCAACAAAATTAAGCGCCAAAACTGCGACTACATCACAAAAGAATGATCACAAAACGAATAACTGATTACAACTATATGCCAACAACAGAAACATAACCTCACCTAACTTCTAACAAAATGACAATGTTTAAGAATGCGCATGCATATTTGTCTGTATACCTCGATTGTTGTGCTCTGTGCCAAATATCTATGAACGAATAAAAAAAAGATCAAGCTCACAAATTTAATATCGCTCCCAATAGCTACTTTGGATTGCCATACCCCCACTTCCCACTCACGAAATAGATATTATGTTTATGTTATAAAGCAGGTTGGTACCTATTTTTAATACCAAAATAAATACATAAAGCTCGTTCAAATATGTACATGATAGTTCAAGCAACAATTGTTAAATTGTCAAAGATTCTTATTGCGGATAAACTTGGATTATTTTTTAAAAATTCAATAGAAAATTAAATGAAAAGACCATCAAACATTAAGAAGACGTACACCATAAGAGTCAGTAACATTCCTTCCTGTATAATTTTCTATACAAACAGGCATAAAAAGTATGCCATCATTTCTTTCAACAGTATCTATCAAGGATATTGTTGGCATACTCTGAGGCGTCCGGTTTAATAGCGCTTCGATCCCGATGTTTTTGTTTTCGTTTTAGCAGCTTTCACGGGAAGCTATTATTACGGACAGCTGTACTAACAAGCCGACTTAATGTAAAAAAGGCGGTCCACATCATCTACAAAAGTAAACCATACACATATATATGCGCGCATAGGCACTCTACGGATCGTCCGCATCGACCTAATACAGTTATTAAAAAAAAGTACAATTTCACTAATGACCGGGTCTGTCTCACCGCCGGGTCGAATAAAGACGTTGTTCCCTCCCTCTGCACTCCGCCATCGTGTAAAGCAGGGCAACGATGCGGTATTATTAAGCCAAAGCAGGTGCGGATATCAAAACCCCAACAAAATACTACCATTACCGAATGGTACAATGTTGTTTCTTTGCGAGCGCTAGCTGTGTGAAGAGAGCGCTTACTGCGTGTAGTTCGGATTCTACAGCAAATTTGAAGCGAACGGGTCCTAATGATACTAACGAGATTTAATGGAGTACCGGAAAATGAGTATAGGTAATTTAAGTCTAGTATATAGTAAATCGCGTTTTTCGGGATATCTGAGAATTACAAGATGTAACAGTTTGAACTCCTAATGAATATATTAAACACAACTTAAATACTTGCTATTGCGTTTCCAAAACTTTTTTTTCCAATATACCATGAAAACGAATCCCGGATCTGTTTCTCAGGGCTCAGATTTCCTGTAATTTTTCTCACTCCATGGCGAGTGCTGAGAAGGAATATCCTAAGACGCACCACAGGCGCAGGCGTAATACTAACTCATGGCCGGGAGATGCCCCCTGTAATTGGTAAAAGTTGTTGGAAATGGAAAGGCATAGATTATATCGATATCTATTTTTGCATTCTGTTATATATTAGTTATACAATGACTCACTGTTTTACTCATGTCATGAAAAACAGTTGTAAATTTTGCCAGTACCTGACACTAAAACAAATACATTTACATAATCAATATAAAAGTAAAAGAGAGGAACCTATACGTGTGGGAAAGGAAATTTAAGCTTTCTTTAATATTCTGTACAACAGTTTTGACTATATTACAGCATACATTTGTTTAGCAGCGTTCTTGAAGCAGGCAAGCACTGATCTATAATTATCATACTGATTTTTGGACTTCTACCCATGGGTTCTCAACGGAATTAAGATCAAGCCATAGCGGTGACCAGGTGCTTAAAGCACTTCAAAAGATTATATCCTGCGAGCTACTGTGTATTTAATATCTGCTATACTTTCCACCACAAATTTGGTAATCGTCTTCACATGTAGTGTTGGTTGAATATTTTAACATCATGGTTTGCCATTAGAAATACATTGCATTTACATTTGCCATTAGAACATTAATTTAGTCTCGTAGATTTTAGTGAAGCTTTCGCATTTTTTGATAAATGATAACTATAATTAATAACGGCCGAGAGACTTTAATTTTGTTTTGAATTTATGAGATTTTCATAAATGTTTCTTGGACGTCCCTATTTGTTCAATAAGTATACCACTATCCAACAAATAGGATTTGTTCCTGATATTAAACGTACTGACAAATCTTTTGTTTCATATTTCTGAATTCTGCTATTTTCTATTTACTACTTATATTGGAAACATATCTTCATAATTTTTTATACATACAAGCTTAGCAATGTAGTAGGAGAAAACAGGGCAAGCTGCTATGATTCTTGCATGTATCCAATTCTAGAAAGATGTGTTAATGCAATACTAAATCCAATGATGTCATAGCCATTGATCATTGTTTAGATTATAATATTCAGTTGTTAGTGTATTGTAATAACAACGCCATTTGCCCCCCTATATTAGCCCCAGTCACTGTTATAGTATAAAAAATCAGTTAAAGCATGTTAACTAATTTAGTAGTCATCATTCTATTGACAGTTTGCACATTTCTTCCGCAAAATGTCTTTCTTGAACTGGATCCAAATTTCACCTCTTTGCTAAGAATGGTAATACATGTATGTGTCTACTACATTCTCAGCGGCCAAATTATTACTATATAACGTTCTTCATTAATAGCGACTACGCTCTGTCGCCCATACATTATTTGAAAGTTAATATAATACTGTTAATAGACAATGTGCGTTTTAGAAATTCTATAAGCAAAGTTACAAGAAATATTAGGGTTAACTTTACATAAAAAACATAATTTTGTGGAAAATAGTTTTCTAAAAAATTGCTTGGCCACCAGTATCGAAGCAAACTGAAAGGCATAGCGCAACAAAATTTGGTGAGAAGTTAATGATGGAAACGTTTCTTTTTGATGCTGTGTCCTAACACTAAATTCCCTTAGTGCACGTTACAGTGGTCCTCGTGAAAGAAAGACGTTGATTTTGTTTTAGAAACATCACATTTGCTTATTCATCATTTAACGTCAAGTTAAGAATCTTTGGAAACGTTTAAGAGCTTGTGCTTATGAAAGTATATCTGTTATTTTCTCTGGCTAACAATTTTAACAATAAAATTTGTTCGCATATTGATCAGAAAACTTGGATTGACCAAGTGTATGGGTAAATATTATACGATCTTTCAGATACAAGAAAATGTCTGAGATCAGATTAATTTTTATTCTATAACCTGGGAATGCATTAAGCTTGCCTTCGTCGGTATTTGGATGATTGTTTAGAAGCATATTACGATTCCCTCCTTCATTTCGAGATTTATACGGGTTACCAACTTCTCCGCGTATTTTTCCATCCATTATAAACAACTGCTTCGCATTGAAACTATTATCGTAACTGACTAGATGTAGACGCCAGACGTTTCAAACAGAACGCGGTCATAACGTGCAGCCGTTACCACCAAACATCACAGTGAAATAGTAAACATTTTTCTTATATCTGTAAAAATGATGAATTTTAACATTAACATATTTAATAATTTGATTAAGTAGTGTTCTTTGTATCTACAGATATGAAATCCCAGGAATCCCTCCTGGTCCCTCGAGATTGAAGCTTACAGATTTACTGTGAAGCACGCTGAGACATTTATGTTCTTCCGTTCATCCAAAGTTTGATTTTCTAATTTTACCGTATGTGTAAAATACATTAAGAATATTTTCGTTAGGGCGGATGTAAGTCAGGCACTAAATTTTAATCTTTTAATCCTGTTGATAATTTAGGCACTTGCTAAAAATATACCCGCAAAGGATATATGTATGTAAACTGGGCACTGTACAAATCAAACAAAAATAGTGTATATTAAGTCGATGTACTTATTCTCAAACAGATAGAAAATGAAAAATATTTAATTATACAAAAGTATAGATACGCACAGTAAAAAAGCTAACCATTATCAAACTGTCGCATAATATGATATATACAAAGTGTAATCGTTGCATTGTTTCATTATTTAATTGTTCACACAGTTCATTTAGATTAATTTTGGTTTTCCGCCTGTGTCTTTCACATTCGCTGGTGTGTGTATACTTTAAATTTTAACATAAATGTCTATTTGAAATACCTTGAGCTTGAATAAAATGATTCATTTAGTTTGAAATGAAACGATTCGCATGGATTTGCTAATGATAGTAAAAGCCCATATACATATATAGAGGAAAAGCAGCATCATCTTCTATGAATGTCCCCAATAAATAATCGGCATATTTGTCATCCTGTGCATGAATTGGTTTTTCGGCAAACAAATCTTAAGCAAAACCATCGACTTCTTCGTCAGGATTCAAATAGCTTAACCCACATGTGTATCGTAGCTATTTTCCTACATCGGAATCTGTGCTCCTAAATTCGGTTGTCAAACACAAACGTTGGATTTTCCTGAACCACAATTGGTGCAAGCGAAAACGAAAGCCATGGATTTGTGCTGATGGCCACTTGGGAGAGGGCACTTCAGGTGATCGCAATGTTGTGGAGTCAAGACCAAAGATTTCTGTTGTTGGCATTCCAAATAATCTTGCATATGTCACTGCATTAGCCAGGAAACAAACAAAACACTAATGGAGTATAGTGCTACGCTACGTCCATGTACACTTTATACATTTCACATAAACTTCTAACATGAGTTTCACAAGAACACACTATAATATTGCTCACTGGACAGTTTTAAAAAAACTAAACTCTCATCCTTGCTTCTTCTAACATTAGCAGCTTTCACCATATTATGGACTTATTTCATGGTAACGACCGAAAAAGAAAATTTCTCCTGGCGTTGTACAAATTTCTTCTAATATAAGTGAAACCTCTAGTCGTAATTATTTCTGGCAGTTCCTTATCTAGCCCACGGTGAATAACTTTTGCTGGCTTTTTGGAAATATCATCAATCTCGAACCTAATCAAGATTGATGATATTTCTCTAGTTAGCTTCTGGTCAATTTTCTACGCTTTTGCGGGACACTGAGGATCTTTTCACTCTTCAATACTTTCTTTTTTGAAAGGTGTACTTGCTAACAACTAACAAACGTTTTCCGTTGTTAATGTCCACGAAAAAGAGATAAACACAGGACACAACGCCTTCTTTAGATGTGATATTAATATGTAGAAAAAGACAAAAGTAAGTATTGCTGTTTGAAAAAAATAAATTTCCTAATGTTAAATTTATCCGTGTTTAGATTGGATTTTCAAAGAACTATTTATAGCAACAAGTGGGCCTTTATAATGTCAAAACTGATTCAAGTGGCTGGCATCCAGTGATTTATAGAATTGTTTAAAGCAAACCATGTATCTGTCAAAATTTTTGGAAGAAATTCATTTCTCAATGTTAGTACACTTTATACCTCCAGTACGCTATATCGCTGAATATATATTCTATTTGAAGTAATTGAGTCCATATCCGTTTGCGGTTTAATCCAGTATGCCGTGAAACCAAAAATATTTTTAAAAAATACACTTCTATCCATAATATCATTCGCCAAAATTTCAAAATGAGTTTTATTACTTTTAAAGATTCGTTTAGCAGGTGGTGATCAATGATCCTGTGGACAATATGGTGCCCACATATACGGGTAAATTACGACAATTTCGATAGTTGTATCTTAATTACTCTTACAATGACATAATTATGTGAATATACGTACAACAAGAACTAAATCATGATTTTTCTGTGCGAGGAAACTGTAGCCTTTTACATACTGTATTTAATTTTTCCACGTCGATTGTTCAAACGCGACAAAAGTCGTACCGGAAACTCGTTCTAGTAGCCTTCGCTGAATGTCAAACAAAAGGGTGACTGAATCCTACAGTCGAGATAATTCAAAGTGCAGGTTTTGCTACAATTGTAGAACAGCGTTCGCTGCTTTTTACACTTGAAGTACTTACATACATTGATTTTTGTTATAATTTTGCTCTCTTAGTGCATAAAATATTACTTCCGCAAAAGGAATTCCAAAATTAATATTTCGTTTCTGCTTGACAAAGTGAAAATGTAATTAGGACTCTGTTTTGTGTGTTCTGTACGTGGTATTTGTAGTACAGTCGACTTGTTTACACTTCTGAAACAACTTAAGTGGTCAATGCAAATGTGAATTTTTATTCATGATAACCAATTTTGGCCAGAAAAACTGTTCGTTCGTTTTTATTAACATAAACTTTTCACATGATCTTCTTTATGATGTTGTGATATTCGATTTCTAGCGAAATCAACTTCAAATGTAATGGGAATGCAGCAATTTGCCTTCATTTGCATGCAGATTATATCAGCAGAGCAGTTTCCAGAAGATGTCGTTACTTAGAAAAATTGCATTCGTCGCTTGGAGCTGTCTTACGTTTTATCTTACGTCGGTCGGTGCGGCAACGTAAAGGGCTACCCATCCGGTAGTATATATTATTTACGAGCATCTCTAAATTAACAATGAGTTCATTTCACCAAAGCTTGAACCGCTCGCTGCTCCCGATTTAACTCTACGCGGCTTCTGGCTGTGTAAAAATACGAACAAAAACGTAGATAGCGTCGACATTTTCTTCTTTTTCGCCGTGCTCAGTTACTCGACAGGATGAAAGATATTTATTTCTATTATGTTTCGAAAATGCGTGGAAAGATTCTATAGCTGTACGCAAAAAGGTTTAATTTGGAGATTAGTTTTTAGAAATTGAATTAAAAAAAATCTCATCTAACTTACAGTAATCTGCTGTATACAAGACATTTTTATATCGTTACCTTGAATACATAGTGTAAGTGTAATTTCACAGTTTATGCTCCGTTAATTTTATATCATTTTTCTCATCCTTCCTTAAATTTGATGTGTTAATTGTGATTTACTTTTACTTTATCTTATTTTTATTAATATTATCTAATTTTTTATTTTATTTGAATTTTGCATTATGTACGATCGGGGAGTTTGAAAATATCCGGGTGTTCCAAGTACAGCCTGTATTCCTGTTACTATTTTCGTACCATGTGGCATGGTGCCTTATCGTGCATGAATGTGTAAGGGCCTTCATTCGGATCTAAATCATTGATATATGGCATCAAGATATCCTCCAATACACGTTTATATTGCTTTTGATTCAGGGTGCCTTGGCAGGACCTTCGACTGCTATAGTGTTTCACCGTTTTTAGTACACTAGCTTTACCAAACCGTTCAGATGGACGTCGTCTAACAAATTGAGCTCTTTAGGTCATGGCTTCTACTTTTGACTCATCGCTGAATACGATCTCCAACGAAAAGATATTGTTCAAACAAAAAATATTCCATGATTTACATATTCATTTAACTTATTTTGTCTTACCTTTCGCCAATCTTTAATTGTGTAATGTGGATGAGGTATTCGCTTCATCATCGGTGTTAATCCTGGCTGTTTCAGGGGCCGTCTCTATTTTAATCCGGTTTCGTATAATCGTCTGCGTACTGTACGCATGAATATTCGCACTCCTTGTTGAAACATTACATTTCCAATGTCTCCGTTTCCAGTTGCTAGTTACAGGATACATCGACCATCTCGGTTAGTAGTGATTCTTTTCTTTGATTAAAACAGCTATTCGCTGCACTGTTTGTCGGGATATTTCTTCTCTCTTTGCAATTGTGCGTTGGTATGTCCTTTTTTTTTATCCATAACAAAAAAATATAAAGCGCATACAAGCAATAATTTAAAGTGAAACACTAACACGTAAACAGGGAAAAAAACGTTGTTACGTAAACAGATAAATATTCTTTCTGCAATAGTAACCGATCCAAATAATATTCTACGAATTACTGTGTCTTTCAATCTTGTTTCTACCCATCTTCGATCGACAGGCACTGTATATCTCTTGAACTATATATTAACTATTTATTATTTACAAAAATGGATTGTTTTCTAGAGAAAGTCAAAATACTCTGTATAATATTAGTGAAGTACGCGTAAATGTAGTTGTAACGAAAAGAAATGCTATTTACTGAGTACCACAGATAAGAACCTTTTTATTCCACTACTTTGATCATTTAGTCATTATGCAGTGTTGCCCGTTTATTATGCGCTTCTATAGTCATCATTGAAGTAAGAACAAAATAGATACGCGTTTATATGATAGTGGATAAACTAGCAAAAATAATACCTAAAGAAGATTCTAAGCAGTAAATTGGGCAACTAGGCACACCAACTAAATTTTGAGAACAATAACTTGGAGGGTCAATCATGTAAACGAAACTGCTGTCTGTACTTCATTGAAGTAATCGCTGAAGTAAAAAGTAATTAAATTTTCGTCGTGTATTAAAAGAAACACCGACGTTAATGAATCAGTTTCAGCTAATTAGCATCTAGTATAGTTCTGTATAACGTTGATATATTCGAACATCTCCGAAATTCTAATTCTCCGTCTAAAATAGTGAGCTATAAGCACGTTTGCTTCGATTTTTGTTACCTCGTTTGAGTTTGTTGCGTCTATTGCGAGAAAGCAAACGTGCATACGCAGTTAACTCGACAATCCGACTAGCGAACGGTGAGATAGGACATTAACTACGCGAAATTACAGTGCACAGGAACGGGGTGCTAACCGGTGTCGCTATCATTATAGTATTGTGCTTCGGAAGCGCGTGTCGCATAAACGAATGCGGAAGAGGGTGTATTTCCTCGTATTGAGATAGGAATTGGGACGGCCGACAGATGTCTGCTAGCGATGTGAACCGTTCGCTTCGAGTAGAGCGAAATGGGGTGATGTTAATATCTTCGCGTCGATCGCCGAAAAGACATAACTACCTCCGTTTAGAAGTATTTATCTAAATTGGGAGCATTATTTTTGCTAATAGTGAGATTTCAAGGGAGAATTGGATAACTTTGGTAGTTGATTAGCATGAATGTTCTCGCAAACAATAAGTGCATATGTGAATATCTGCTTTCATTCATTCCGTCTTACGTATAGATGCGTCTCTCTAGTGAATTCTAAATTTATGGATAGTTTAACAAAAAATAATAACAATATAAGGTTAGATACACCTCAATTTAAATATGTTTACACAAACGGTGGTCATTATGAATTCAGAAAGGTTTCTTTTAGTCTAAATTTTATGGTGAAGTTCAAGGGAGCTATGCGCTAGTTAAAAATTGGCTCGCGTGGTTAACGGCTTTTTACAATAAATTTTAAAGGATTTATTCAGATTTGAACAATGTGTGTGAGTATGGACACAGTGCAGATACGATAACTTCCAAAGCACGTCATTAATGCGACGGCATACATATAATCAAATGACGTCATAAATACGCAATGTGATCACTAGAGACCGGATTATATGCAAAGTGCATATGTTTTATTTTATTTATTTATTATATTTTACGTCTATATGTCGATGTAATACACTAATTAAAGTTAGTTAGCGTTAACTAAGTTTAGTCAGTGTACATCTACAAATAAAGGTAAAATATAATAAATAAATAAAATAAAATATATGCACTTTGCATATAATCCGGTCTCTAATGATCACACAAATAAATTAACAGTATTTTATATTGGTACATAATTGCTGCTAATCATGCATAATAGTTTATTAAATTAAATTTCAATGGATAACGGCAATACACTGTTTTTAACACAAACGCTCGTTCTATGAAAGTTAAAAATGTAAAAGAAATGGTTACTAACTTAATTCTTATATTTGCTATATCGCAGTAGCTTTACGTTGCTGTTATTGGCTATTTGGAAAGATATTTGATGAAACATGATGTTGTCGGTTGTCATTGCGCTGACCATTTTAAATGTTGACAGTTCGTAGAATATCAAACGCTTTCGTTGTTTCTTCGTTTACGTTAGTTTGTTTCGTTTCCGTAGAATTTTTTAATTGTTTTGCATCTCCAAAAGTTAATTCTAAAACTAATCGTCGTATACTTACGAAAATGCCACCTGCATTGTGTCAACAGACAAAAGAAATGATTAGTTCGCTGATTATATATTTCGAGCAAGAACGCGGCGACAAAGATCCCTTGTTACCATTGATTGCTACCAGAGAGGTAGATTATATTCTATTTCTGCATACAGGAAAGTAACGGCATAAAATTGTTGCATTTTAGCGCGTCGCTGCTACTACATTCAGTTGAGGAAGTTTTAAATCAAGAAAATAACAGCAATGATAATAAAGTAAGCGAAGAAGAAGGGGCCGTTGAAGTTGTAAAACCCAGTTATTTAGATGCGTTTGCGAGAATAAGGACAGTTGCACGATATTTAGAAACTGAGAAACCTACTAGCAATATAATTTTAAATAATGCATTAGGTATTGAACATTTTTTAGAATCTATTTGTTTCAAAAAATCAAAACGACAAACTCTTGTTACCGAGTTTTTTTACTAAATAAATTTTCAAATGACGATTGCAAGGACCGTGTGGATGTACAATTAACAGGTATAGCAGTAAACTCCACTCACACAAATTAATTAATTATGCGGAACGCAGCGTTTCGAGAGCACGTGGGCTCCCATTGTCAACCGTGTTACCGACTGAAAGTAAAAACTGTATCACACATGCAAATTATTTTCTACGCAGGCTCTAAAATTTCTAACCATATGACTATTTACAATCTACTAGGTGGCCTCATGCCTTTTACGGGGAAGGATGGACCGAAAGCGAACCGTATCATTTAACAGGGTCTATGGTAATAAATCCATCAAACTCGAGTGTGACTCGAAGTGTTAACCTTCATGAATTTAGGAAAAACATTGTTCTTTTTACACCGTGTTAGAAATAAGATATCTGCATGAATTAATCTAATCATACTACTTACCTTACTAAATCGGTTTAATTCCTTGGGCTGGAGAGCCATAATCAAATGACGATTGCAAGGACTGTGTGGATGTACAATTCACAGGTATAGCAGTAAACTCCACTCACACAAATTAACACGGTTGACAATGGGAGCCCACGTGCTCTCGAAACGCTGCGTTCCGCATAATTAATTAATTTGTGTGAGTGGAGTTTACTGCTATACCTGTGAAATAAATTTTCATATGTATCTTGCTTATTACCTCTTATTATTCATTATTATTGTGTATCATTTTATTATTTTATAAATAAAAATATATTTTGATAATATATACATAATCTTTGGTTATATAATTTTATAAGGCACTTCTTACTTAAAGTATTTTTGTATAGTCCCTACGAGTACGTTATAAGCGAGTTTCACTGTGTATCGTCGCCGCCAATGAGTGCGCACTCGTTTCTGTAGGCTTACTAATAATTAATGATCATTCGGGATTGGGATAAAATGTTCAAAAAGAGACCTTAATTTTTTTCTAATCCGTGGACTGATTAAACGTAGAAAGTATCTTATCCATATTTAAAGTTAATATTTATTGCATTTTCACAAATTCACTTTTTGCTTAGGAATTCTACTTTATTTTTCATAATTTTCGCAGCATGCATTTAGTTTCTTATTTATAGTGAATGTTCTATGAAAGTATAGACAATTACAGAACGATATACAACTCCATTACCATAAGTTCTATCGGGTCAAAATTACGTATGGTAGTAACTATACAGTTGCTTCAGATAAACGCTTTGCTGAGGAAATGAGGGTACTTATGAATTGTAAATGGTTTCTAACTGTTTCAGCTGCATGGTATGACCTATGAGTTGAGCAAGTTATATAATTTAGTTTTATGTATATTTGCTTTTTAAATTTCTTCCGTCTTTTAGTACTGTACTATGAATATAATAAACTAAACTGACCAATATACTAAGGTTTTAGAAAATTAAAGCACTAATTGAATTACTTCCATATTTTATAGATATTATACAATGAAATGATATTCAAAATAAAAATGGAGATTTTGTTATAACTTAATTTATTTCTAATGTAGTAAACCTTCTATCAAAGACCAGTTTGCTTTGCGTAATTGTCCGTTAAACGAAAGTTTAACTTTATTCACATTCCAACAGTGTAAAAATAAAACTTCTCACTTCGGTGACACTTACACACTCACACTCGTACACATTATAGACGTTATATCGACAAACGGATAAAGCGGGTAGTACTTGAGACAGCATGAACACAGAAGCCGAACAGGCTATGCCGTGGCACGGCCGGCGCGCCGGCCAGAACGGACAGGATATAAATTGATTTTATCGGAAGAGAGCGGAGCTTTAAAATACTTTGAAGAATTCAATCAGCGCGAGATTGAATTTTAGCGCCGACCTCCGCGTTGGCTGTCGTTGCCATGTTTGTTTTTCACCGTGGTATGTAGTAACGTTGGCGAGGCTATGGTTCGTGTAAAGTCCGTTGTTTCGAACGGACCCGTGCTAAACGAGATTATCTTGGACTGGGCGAAGACAATTTGCTGTCTGTCGAAGCTCGCGCTGCATACAATATGTGGATAGATACAGGAGATGTTATAGAATTGATGAGTTACGAGGTACTGAAAAATATTGGGTATTAAAATAGCGCGTAGATTTCTTGAAACTTTTAAGTACCTGCACGCATATTACCTACGTATGTATATAACTTAGTACTGATGTGGCATGTGAACCTTAACACGTTCCTAATTACGTTATCAGCGAGTTTGTGAGACACAAGCATACAGCATAATTTTTCTCTTTAAGTGTCAATATTTTATATAAAAGCAAATAACAGATTACCATTGAAGAAACATTAAATTATTCGAATAACTTCCGTAGATGTTTAAATGATAATTCAATTTCCTTGTTATTACCAACGTTGAATTTAATTGGATTAAATCTTTTGTGAAATCTCTCGCGGTTGCCGGTTTCACGGTAGGATTTGAACCTACAGCTCCAGTCGCTAGACCGGTGTGTATCCATTTACACTACGGACACTGTCTGAACAGTTCGCTATTTAAATCGCCATATAAGTTATTGAATTTCAATTGGCAAATTAATCATTAAAAATTTCACCAAAAATTTATTCCAATTGAATTCTTTCTTTTAATATTACTTAAAATATACTTTAATATCTCAAAAACGAATACACGCTTCCTATGTAGTCAAAGAAAATTTGTTAACTTTAATACATTTTCCGATTATATGATAAATTTCTTTAAAACAATATGTTTTTGTTAGTTAGAGCAACATCACTGAGACAGGGCTCGTATATAGAAGATATCACATATGTGATCGAGAAAATCTAAAGTAGATAAGTCATCTGCTATCAAATTGGTCAATGCATCTATAAGGATTGTTTTCAAACGTCTATGCATTGCATGTTTAGAAAGATAGCATACAAGATGACAAAGAGAACTCAAGGAAAATATAAGTCCAACAAAAAAATATATAACCAGAAATGTGCTTACCATTTAAGTAATTCAAATTGGCATTATCTGAAAATTACTTCGTGTAAACGATATCCTTCTTTTCGTATCCATTGTTCCAGTTTACAGTTGAGATTCCGCCTTATCAGTAGCAGCATCTCACTCGGGGATACCACAAATTTTGTCTTGTATTGTTTCTTTTACTGCACCCAGTGCCCTTGGTCAAGTGATGAATATCAGACTATGGACGTAGTCCTGCAAGAAAATATGACAAACCTACAAATCCAGTGATTTAGGGCTCAGATAGTGCCACCAAATCTTGAGATGATACTGTTACCGAACAATTCTCATGCAGCTGCCATTGATGTTGTGCTATTATATTGAAACCGAGCTAGGTGAGGTTGGGAAAACTTATTCAATGCAGTTGCAACAAAAGATTGTCGCACCTCGACATAAATCCTAAGTGAATCATTGTGATTCGCTCTTCATTTTGGAAAAAGCTTTAATGACCCTCCTTCACTTGGTTTAATACGCGCGCAGTTTAATAAAGAATACAGAATTGGTTTTAACCGAAACATTCTTCGTTTGTCAATCTATTCGTAATAATTTTCGTAAGATGCTTGTATGAATGAAGAAGGAGGCTTATAGGTCGGTAATTGTCATTTCAATGTATCACCCTTTTTATGCAACATGATGACTAGTGTATTTTGACAGTAAATAACGTAAATAACTATTTTACCTTCACTGAGGCATTCGTTTAAGAGTATTTTGATAGCTGTAATGATGGTATCGTCCTAATCTTAACACATCTGCGGTAATGGCATCTCTCCTGGAGATCATCCGACTCTCATTTGACTCAATGCGTGTTTGATTTCATCTGTTGAAATTTTTGGTACCTCTTGAGATCCGGCGTTCATTACATTTTGGAGCCGTACATTTGGCGGCTGGACCTTAGCAATTGCATGTAAGTCGTCACAGAATTGCTCTACTATCTCAATGATGTCCTTGACATCTTGTTTTAATTCTGTCTCTATCTCTGCCGTCTTTTTATTAGTCCATTCTTATTTTCCCTTTTCATAATTATCATGTTTTTATTACTCTGTGTGAATGCATTAATCCCTTGCGCATTTTGACTTCTCGTGTCCTCTCTGACTCTTTTAATAATGGCTTTCTTCAACTCTGAATATTCTGGAGAGTCCTTTTCTGTGTTTCTCCTTATGTCGATTAGTTGTTATGTTATACTTAGTTTCTTTTCCTGTGACACACCATTTTGTTTACTATTTTTATGTCGTTTCTTATTCTTGCTTCGAGTGTGTTAATTTCTGTTTTTGCCATGTTCTCTTTCGGTGGCATTTTTTTGTTCAATTCTTTCTGGTAAAAGTCTATACTCTTCTTTTTTTGGACAGGCACAATATTTGTTGTCAATGACAAGTGCATAATCATTTGTGCCATTTTAACTCAACTTCTGTTGGTTCCTTAAATGACAATTTCATTTCCTTAATACTACCAACGTTAAAGTTTATTTCAATTAGTTTGTGAATTAAAAATGTTATGGTTACGGTAGGATTTGAACCTAAAGCTTCTGTTCCCACGAATTTATTATTATCAACAATAAATATTGTGTCTGCCTAGATATTGCGGTGTAGCTGCAGTTTTTGATACATCAAGGTAAATAGGGATACGGTCCTCACAGCGTTCACAGAAGCTATAGGTTCAAATTCCACTCAATTAAATTTTAACATTGGCTGTGCCAAGAAAATTAAATTATTAAGTAAATATTTTTTCTTAAAATAAATAAACACTGTTATGTGTTTACATATTTATATATTTTAATAGATAATAAATATTTTAAGTCGAAATTCATAAGAACTTATTATCCATGTTTATTAGTAAGTAGAAGCAATAATCTACACAAATTTACAACATGCTTTGATGAGGTTAGCTATGCTGGCATATGCATAGCGTAAACGTAATAATGTTTGCATATTACCAATATATTTTAATAAGCAAGATAGACATCAATCGCGGGCATACATTTTGCAAGCTCAAAGCTTTCTATACAAGGTACATACGATTACGTATGTGCATACATATAGATCGCACATATGCAAACACACATTGTTCAAAGCCGATAACCTTACCGTTTGAGAAAACCATAGAGAGCAATAACAGCGCCGCTCGGAGATACATAATGTAGTTCCTTTGGTGCATTACGTCTGGCCGTATGGTAGTTATGAGCATAGGCGCATAACATTACACGAATCGATATATTGTAGTAAATGTCACACAAACATGCTAGTACCTAGAATCGCTAATACGTTTCCATCGGTACGTAAACGTATACATAGCCCACCTACAATCGGTAACCTGCCAGCCAGCAGTAAACTACTCGCTGTAGTGCCTTGTTCTATCAATAATAGATAAAGCTACTGGGAAATTCATATACACGATAGGAACTCAAATCATTCGGGGAATTGAGTGATCTCATGACGGACGAATTGGCCGCGTATTAGCTGCTAATTGTGCGGCTTCCGGACGTCCGGCTTCCACCAGGAGATGGGCGTAATTACTACGATGGTTATTCGGATGTTGCCTCCCTAATATCTATCAGTTATTAAACTCTCTAACGTAATGATCTACCGCTTGACAAGATTATCGTCAGTAGACAAATTAATTGGAATTTCCGCCTATGGTCTGAATAGGTGATAAGTCCGAGTTTATAACAAATTCAAATTACTAACTAAATACTTGAATTAAAGAACTATATAAATTAGAGTAGTAGCACAGTTCTTGTACAATTTATTAGGGCCACTTGCTAAAATAACGATTTTGTTAAAATATATAATGAAGAACGTATTGTACAAGCATAAGTTTATTCAGAGCTGCTTATAGACATCGTCACAACCATATAACTACTATTTGGTAATGCCCCCTTGGGCTTTTATGATTGCTCTTATTCTATTTGACATACTGTCTATGCAGGCGTTAATAGTATGTTTAATTGTAGAGGTATTTCACATCCTCAATATTTTTTACCAATTGCTCTTTTGAAGTGTTTCTTCTTGAATACACGCATGATGAGAAGGTAACACTGGCAGAGCGTGCGTTTCCAAATACTTTGGATGGATTTGGCATCTAAATCATTGGTATATGGCATCAATGCATCCTCCAATACACGTTTATATTGATGTTAATTCATGGTGCCTTGGCAAAATACAGTGGTCCAGGACCTTTGACTGATGTACAGGATAATACCATAACTGACGAAGGGAGTTTTTAGTACACCAGCTTAACCAAACCGTTCAGATGGACGTCGTCTAACAAATTGAACTCTTTAGGTCATGGCTTCAAGTTTTAACTCATCATTGAATACGATCTTTAACGAAAAGACATTGTTCAAACAAAATAATTTTGAAATAAATACGTAGGCTTTCATGGCCAACGTCAGTAAGAATCGAACTACTTCCGTAATTGAACTGCATTTTGATGGCGCTACACTGCTGTAACGAGATTGAAGTTTGTTGAAAGTTAGTGAATGAGCCAGTGTGGCTCTTACTGTAACAAGTTTGGAGACCCCTGCTGTAGACTATTTGACAACTTCGCATCACTAAAATCATTGTATTATTCGCTTATCTATACTAAACTAGTGCAGTACAGTTACAAAAAGGTAAAGTACCTCTCTTTCTAAACTGAGTGCTTGAAGCACCAATTATGCATATGAATGCGAATGCCAATATAATAAGAAGGAATCTTTTCTGCTGACGTCTGTATACGGATTGTATTGTTATTCCATTTTATTTATGATCTGATGAAGCTACAGTGATAGCGAAACATGTTATAATAACATTGTGATAAATATATTGCAAAAAATTTTGTTAAATATTTGAGTTTTACTTCTCCAATCATTGTTCAATATAGATTTCCTACAAGTATCGGCCGACTCAATCGATCCAGTTTATTTCATATTTTGTTGGAATCACTGTTCAATTCGTTTATTAATTTAATTTGATTGCACTTTTTTAATTTAATTTATTTTTGCTGTACTATATATATATATATATTTTAATAGTGTTATATTGTTCTGTAAATGAAAATATTCTTTGTTGGGCATTAAATTATTTTTTATTACTTCATCGAATAATCGGGAATCGTTTTCTTGTGTTATCAAATAATTTTATTTTAATTATTGATTTTCCTCAAAAACATTGCTTTAATCTCCAACTATCTTTTGTGCAACGTTTTTTATCTACGAAATTCATGTATAGATTATTCAAGCTTGCAGTCCTTGCTCAAGCTTACATATACGAACATTCCGATATGTATGTAGAAACATGCATTCTCTTATAAGATCGACTACCTATAATTAACCGATAAGATCTCGCCAAATTTACGATCTTATGCTAATACGTTTCATTTTTGGGGAATTGTTTTCAAGTATATTATTAATTTTGCATCGTAAATAATGCCCGCCAGAACGACTCTCACAATTCCGATTACTATGAGTGGTATCGAAATAATATTTCGAAATTCTTAATTGGCAGACGCAACAATAAATAAAACAATTTCATTAAATTTATATGGGTTTTTAATTCGCATAGAACTGACTCAATTTACACATCTGCACATTCGTACATATACACTCAGCGAAATTTCTTCAGTTCCATATAATCTTGTAGTTCCCCTATAAATATTTAGCAATGGTATGAGTTGAGAATAATCTGGAGCTACTTTTCTGAACGTAAAGAAATAGTAGAGACCAATGATTTTTTTCTAAAATTTTACTAGTTCACCTATTCGAGATACTTTCTCGTCACTGTTTGGTGCACGCCGTTATTTTTCATTTTGGTTGATGCTAGAAGTTAGAAGCAAAGTACCGTTAGTACTCCCTCTTTATGAAATTTTAAACACAGATATTCAATCTGTACAGGTTTCTTTCAAAAGTTTTACAGATATCTCCTTTGGGTATTCTTTAATAACTAATTATTAATAATTTTCCTTGTAAAAAAAAAGTCCCTGCAACAACACTTAGACAGGTAAACTTTACTATCGTTTACTATATATATCGCTTTTCGTAAAAGACGTTTAATATACTGTACTCACATATTTCAATTATATTCTATAAATTTGGTTTATTCCGAAATTGTACTTATAATCTTCGAAATTTCTCGTACGACGGAAGGACTGGCTGCAATTTCCTTTAGAACGTCACACTTATCTAGTATGTGTGTACTGTGTGACCTACCATATATGCGAACAAATGCGTTGCTATGGATATATAACAAAAACCGACAGATGAAGATTGTGTCAAAAGTCAGACATGTTCACATTGTTTCTTCTGAGAAAGAATAATTAGTTATTTTCTCGTATAACTCCGTAAATTTATAAATATCTTCGTTTATATCCAATAATAAAGTGTATTAGCTGATACTACATATAAAACCTGGAAGTTCCGAACACATACATTGGAAGCCAAAGACCAGTTCATCCTAAAGGCGAGCCAGTGAGTACGATTTCAATGATTAAAGACGTCGAATCTTCTTGAGTTCTTCAAAATTATTTGTATCACTGCTCTCATTTTGTTTCGTAAATTAATTAGAATATTTAAAGTTTAGCCAGTCAGGGATTGCCTTAGGTTTTCTGTAAAAAACATATTTTTGTTTGTAAAAAAGCGGTATATATTTTTGGGTTAGTCAATACATTTACCTTTTCAATTTTACATTTGGTGTTTTAGTTTGGAAAACATCACTTAATTCGAAGCAAATAAATCAAAATTTTAAGTCAAAGAAGCCAGTTAAAAATATTTAAAGAGCCTGAGATTTTCCACCAGAATATATATA
This sequence comes from Trypoxylus dichotomus, assembly GCA_023509865.1. Taxonomy (NCBI): domain Eukaryota; kingdom Metazoa; phylum Arthropoda; class Insecta; order Coleoptera; family Scarabaeidae; genus Trypoxylus; species Trypoxylus dichotomus. Next base: position 52,212,754 of record CM042075.1, read on the forward strand.
TATACATATATATATATATATAATTTCTATAATTCCACAGAGTTAGAGAGACATCCTACGAAATTAGGCATTAGCTTTGAGTGTAAAGAAACCTCTAAACAACTTAAAAAGTTTCTTTTTTGTTAAATATATATATTATCGAAATGTACATATCAGTTAATAAAAGCTGAAAGGTATATTTCTATAAGAAAATATTTTGATCCCATCATGTCATCAACAATATTATAAAGTTGGGCAAAAATCGAGCTAAGAGGAGTGATCAAGAATCAACTCGGACGCAGCGCCCATCGATTTGGTTAGTCTCTTCTGGTAATGTAACCGTGCAACCAATAAAATATAATTTAAATTTGTCAGTAACAAATAAATTTTATCCGGCAGTAAACGTTTTCGGTTGCTAAAAATGGCTTCAAAACCATCCTCAAAAGAGACACATAAACGGGCAAGACTAAAAGATCACATGAGGTGGGATCACCAGTGGAACAACGTCATATTTTCTAACGGGAAGAAATTTAACTTGGGCAGACCTGATAATTTCAAATATCATTGGTATAATTTGCGCAAGAACACTGGTGCTGCTAAGAGCCCAAATTTTCAGATTAATATATTATATTCCTGCTCGACATAACGCATATAAGCGATGGAACTTAATACGTCTGTGTACTAAAAGAATGTCCATATTCGTATATTTCGTGGGTTTTGCTGTTGATAGAAAGTGAATTGGTTTTAACCATCTCGCACGCGTTGCGCAGTCTCTTAAAAAATCTTCAATACTAGCTTTAATTCTCATTTAGTTAATTCTCTTTACCAACCTATCTAGTAAATCTATATAATATTCCACTGCTACTCGACAAATTAATTTCTTTCAAGGGGCCCTAAAATGAAGTCACAAATTCTAAAATTACAAGACCTTCGCTGTTCAAACTAAACTAAACCCTTCTCTTATTATATTTACTGCTTCACCAGATGTGTAAACTGTAGGGCCATCTTCATTAAAGTATGCTAAGACTCACTACAAGCCTGATTAAAGACAGCTAAAGGTATTTCCTGTCGATATCTTACAGCCCTCAAATTAGTATTAAAAACATGCACCAATAATCCTTCTACCTACGGCGCACAAAACAGCAAGTTTCTGAACAAGTACAGGAACTTCAACACAACAAATATGGAGCTTAATGTATCCACTATTATGAAACCATGCTTTGTCCGAGAAGAGGGTTACTGGAAGTTTATCATTAAGGTCCTTTGAAAACTATTCACAAAATACTACTGGTGGATAACTAATATCGAGAATTTCTTGTAGTTATACGGTATGGAAATAATTGTACATGTCTTTTAACAAAAAGCGAGTTTGCTGGGCGAGATATCGTAATGAAGCTTTAAACACATCAGTTTTTAGTTGTCTATTGTTATCAATCACTACTTCTGTTCTGTCTGTTTGCCATCCATTAGTCTTTTGCCCCACATTACCGGTTTGTCGATAAACTGGAACAACACTATTGGATATATTACGGAGGGTGTTATAATCTAAAGCAGAATTGGGAATTCATTCCGAAATTCTTCTGAACAATCTTGAATGAATTACTTCCATTCTTTGTGTGCTTCATTAAACTTCAACATAAAATTAAAAAATACACAATATTGTTTATAATATTACATTCTGACAATTACTGACAGTCAACATTTGTCATCTAAATGACTAAAATATGACTTAAAAGGAAACAAACAATTTTTTGTACAAAACCTATTTCACTCTAGATTTTTCTGAACACCCTATATATTTGCCAATACTCGGTAAACATTGTGTATATATAATTACTGTAATATACTTTCACAAAGATATGCAAGAAACTTTCTATACACATCTATCAATTGACTATAGGCGCTTATTAGTTCGAGCTTTGTCATTCAGGAAACTAAATTATCACACCTCGTATGCAGTTCTTTATACAGTCTGCGGTTGAACGCGAAGCATGCATACGTTCCAATACGCTCGATGATATACGACTCAATGGCTGTGTAATTTTAATTCGGCAGGATGACATCGCATCGGCTTTAATTAAATGTTTACAGATATGACGACATTACGCTAACCGATTATTAATTACTATACGCTTGTACGGCACGGACACTCATGTAACATGGATAATAGGTATCGGCCATCTATTGAAACGTTTTTTATTGACTTATTGTTAAAGCATATTGGAATGAGTATCGAGGGGATGAGATTTATAGATTTTAATTAAAAAATATCATTTTTATTTGCAGTCATGGAAATGGCCGCAACTAAGATAAGAATGAGCATTATGTGATATTGTCAGAGAATCGGACTTACTAATGCCTTCGCACGCGGATGGCACTTCAGTCGCTGCAACCGTTACCTCTCTGCAGTAACTGTATAAACTGTAAAAACAATTAATACAATGAAAAGTTGTGACAACTTATGATTAAATTCTGAAAATGGCCTTACATGCTCAAAGTAACTAGCCTGGTACGAATATTAGCGCAAAATTTGTAGTGGTGATTAAACAACATCTAAATTGCGGACAATAGAGAACAGACGGTGAAAACTAAACTCAGCTTACGTCAGACTAAACCTGAATTTCGCCTGACATGATGTAAAGTTTTTGCAAATATCCTACGGATTAACATATCTGCACCTAGCTTATTGAATTGATATGGTGCAGAGTGAAGCAGTAAATGAAGGCGTCGCCTTTGGGGCTTCGCAATAATTCAAACAAAATAAATTAAGTAATGTTATATAGGAAAATAATACTTATACGCTGTACTTGACGAAGTACTGTAAAACACTTATCCCCTTAGTCAGGGCTAGCAGTTTGTTTAGTCTACAGCATTTGGTATCTACAGTTTCAACATGTTCCTTCAGCGAGCGATGTTCACCGTGGGGTAAAATCTCCTATTAATAAAAACAACTGATCAACATGTAGTGAGCTAGTATTGGTACAATTAATATATTCATTGCAACTCAGTAACGAATGTGCAAACTCAGAAATATTACTTACGCATTTGTTTCAATCTGGCAAAGTATGAATTTTTTTTTTAAACATTAGCTAGCTTTGCTGCAACACTACTATTTTTTGCCTCACTTACAGCGAGTAACCGTAAATAAATCAATAATATTGCAACTTTTCTATTGCCCCAACCATTCCCTTGTAAATAATGTAAATAGTTTGTAGATTCGGATTGATGAGGATCTTGAAATATCGCCTAATTTTTCCTTGATAACACTTGCATCTGTGGATTCAAATTGAACCCTTTATTTTGTAGAAATGCTCAAAATAATCAAACGCTACGTTCACCCACGTTCCCCAGCGGAAAGTCGGAACACTGTTTGTGAACACATTTAAAGGATTTAGGATGCGACACTTCAGTAAATTATGTATTACTAATCCATTTACAATCTCTAGAAGAAGAAAACCCAGGACCCAAATTCTACGAAATTTTAATGAAAGAAAAATGTATTCATATTTTTAAAATGAACATTTTCAAAGATAATACGCGCTAAATTAAAAAAAAGGTCCAATCTCCATTACTATCCAAAATAGCTTGACAACGTTTTCCCATGCTTTCTACCAAATTTTCAGCGCAAAACGCACGTAATGAACGCCATATCTATTTTATGCTACTAGATAGCTCTTCTATTTTATATGTACCCCCGCTTCAGAGTTTGTGCTTCGTGATAGCTCACAAGTTCTCGGACGGATTAGCATCCGGGAACTACAAGGGCTAATCCACTGTTGTAATGTAATTTTTCAAATAGTAGGTCGTACACAATCTGCTTCGGTGTTTTAGATCGCTATCGTCTTGTAAAATCCAGTTCTCACTACCACTCTTAAACGAGACCTTTGTACATGCCAGTAGTCGTCTTCTATATAATTTTACCATCCGCTGAGCGTTTAAACTACAAGTAAAAACGCATAACATCCCCAAATCTAAACCTTCACTGCATGTTTTACAGTTCGTCCAACAATGCGCTTTGTACGGCTAGACCAGCTTTGATTTTTGGCACCCGCGCCCAAAAAGATGCGTCTGTTAACCCCACATTCGTCCAGTCTCTGACAATATTTTCCGGTTAAATAGTATCTCAAACTTTCACGGCCGTTTGACATAGTCGTAACAGTTAGGTTCCGCCGTGTCACTAGGTTTTATGTCACTGACGTTTCGCAAACAACTGCCTTTGAAAATGCGAACCGCAATTGTTCGCGAAACGTCAGGGACAAAAAACCTACGGTAATATTTTCCGGTGCTCACGTTAAGCGCGCATGTTGGTGTTTGTCCGAGAGCAATGGTTTCTGTAACGTGCTGCGGTAAGTAATCTCGTACTCAAGCAATCGGCTTCTGAGAGTCATTAAACCAATATTCATATTTCTCCTCGCCAACATCGATTGCCCTTGACGCAATGTTAAACGCAGTTTTCTAATGACTAAATTAATTATTGACTTATCTTGTCTGGTTGTCGTCGTACGAGAAGCATTTTTTGATGTATTTTTATACATCACGGCAAGTCCGAGGAATCTTTTATATGCGCAGTTTTATCCAATGCACTTTCGAGTGCGTGCCCTCTCTGGTTTAACAGTCCATGTGCTGTTCGGGAGAGGGTTGGGAAACTGTACCCGCTTGTATCGCTGTTTATGAATGTCAGGCAAGTGTCTTTTCTTGACGCTACTTAGCGATAAGAGATGTTCACTCTTGACTGTCCACTTATATAGAGTGATATTTGCAGAGAAAGAATTTGCAATGTGTGGTTGAGAAAATCACTCGAAACCACGCAGGTGACACCGGGTAGGAAGAAACATGTCCGCGTGTTAGCATTTTTTTTCTCTCCTCACATTGTCTTCCCGTAAATGATTCCATCAATGCAATTAGTATCTGTATTTAGCAGTATTATATTGGCAATCAATATGCTATTATAATTCGCACTATGTGTTGTTATTTAGTCGGCTACATCGGAAAAAAAATTCAAACAACTTTAAAAATCGATACCTTAAAATTAATTCCATTTAAAAAGACGAAAATTTCTTTTATATGTCACGACAAGTCATATAGGAATAACATTTTTACGAAAATCTGATTCGTTTGGTAAACACTGCGACAACATGACTCAAATTCAAAATTTGTGTACAGAATTCTTGAAATTTGACAGTATCACTTTAAGAGCTTAATTTCTATATAGCGTTTTGCATACGATAAGTCTTTAGTATAAGGTTAATTACATTAGCAAAAATCTGAAGGAATGTATATATAACGCATTTCAGAATTACTCTGCATGAATTCTTTATTTCCAACTGTCTTTTTCTTTCTCCATTGCATACTATGATCTACCTTGGCTCTAGTTAAACGTATGTACCTCCATATTTTGATCTATTCCCGGTCGGTTAGTAATAACTACCAAATTATCTAGACTGTAGCGCGTGAAAAATAAAAGAAAATAAATATTTACTGTATAAGTACAGTCATTTGCTAGTACATTAAACTGACGAGTTAAAGAGAGAAGTAATTTGCAATATATGGCGACGACATCTTTCGCAATTGCTTGCGAAATTTAGCGCGGGAAAATTTCATTAATTCGAACAAGCGAAGCAATTTTTCCGGTGCCCGCCCGGTTAAATGCAGCGAGGAAATTAGCAATCGGCAGACACATAGCGTATTTAGCGCTCCTCTACGTCCGTTCCGCGTTTCAGGTCCAGATGTGTCTACGGCGGCGAGTAACTGAGTGACAGGCCAGCGAGAGCGCCTTTGATCACGCAGCGCGAGGTTATTAAGTCATTTTGTTTATTGTCGAGTCGTGACGGGCCGTTTTTATGGGGAATACGCGCGTTTCGAGCCGATGGTATGTCACGCTTTATGGAGACATTTCTGTAACTGAAAATTATGTGTTCATCTCTCGGTCCCTATTCGTCGACAGTTGAGATACAGTCGATCGCAAAAGTAACATAGGTATTGTTCAACATTTTAAAATTATATAGTCGCTTAATGGAAGTAGAATGAATATTTGGATAAGGTGTTATCCGAATATAATTAAATAATCAAAAGTACGGTATTTTTCGGACCATAAAACGCATCTCAAATTTATGAAATGATTTTTAGAGAAGAAATACAGTAAAACATATAAAAGAATATAACCAAAGATGCACAATAATAATAATAATGTGAATAAAGTTAAATTTTCGTTTAACGGATAATTACGTAAAGCAAACTTGTCTTTAATAGAAAGCTTGCTACAATAGAAATAAATTAAGTTATAACAAAATTTACATTTTTATTTTGAATATCGTCATTTTATTGTATAATATCTACAAAATATGGAAGTAATTTAATTACCGCTTTAATTTTCTAAAACCTCAGTCAGTTAAGTCTATTATATTCATAGTACAGTACTAAAAAAGGAAAGAAATTTAAAGCAAATATACACAGAACTAAATTGTATAACTTGGTCAACTCATGGGTCATACCATGTAGCGGAGACAGTTAGAAACCGTTCAGAATTCATAAATACCCTCATTTCCTCTGCAAAAACGTTTATTTAAAGGTGACACCGTTCCTTTACTACCAAAACCAATTTTGACCCGATGGAATTTATAGTAATGCAGTTGTATACCGTTCTCTAATTGTCTACACTTTACTGTTGTTCATCTCGTTAATATTACTTTTCTTTGAATTATTTGTTGTTACCTCCCTCCATAGCTGTATCTTTTTCCGTACCACTCCATTGCTTATATTTCTTAAATGATTATAATCTCTCTTTTTTCACATCTTCGTATGAATTCACCTTGTTACAAACGTCTGAAGCTATTGGCCGCATCATATGTAGCATCCAAATCACGATTTGGATTTTCTCTTCATTTCTCTTTCCGGGTAAAATTTTTGAATGGTTTATGGATAGAGACACTCAAAACTGTAGTTGACTAGTGTGGTCTTCAAGAATTACAACTGCTTTTCTATTCATTTCTTTTAGAAGGTTATTGGTTGATTCTATTCTATGTGCCTTGAATCGATCTCGCAGTAGCACATGCGTTTGAAACAATGCACCTGGATGTTTTGCCCGTATATTTTGTATCTATAATATCATTTCTGTTTCGTATATTTAAGCTTTCTCTTGAATGCGGATAGAAGTGTCGCTAAGAATTTAATTTTTCGGCAACACTTTTCTCTTGATGATTAACATGGGCGGTAGGTTCTTTCGTGCGTGTAACAATCTAACGCTACAGGGTAGCGACTTCTTTCGTGATCTGTTGTATTGGTCACTATTAATTTGGTTTCCTTTGCATCCACGGCCTTATTTGAAGGAACATCAAACGTTAGAAGAATTCCAACGATATTTGCAATTTGCTTAAGCTTAGAGTTAAATTTCCTTCTCTTTCACTTCCATGACTATTTTCATGGAAACAGCAAACTTGTTACTTAATTTATTGTTTGTATATCTAATTCTGGCTTTATAATAAATAATAATCTTTAGATACGTAGGAATCTTCTTCTATGTTCATACAGCAGTTTTAATAGTTATTGTCCACTCGCGAACCATTTTGCTGTGCAAAATGTCCTACTGCTCTGTTTCCGTATTTAATTATAACGCAGGTTATAGGAAAGTCTTCTTTATTTCGTAGTAATCTGTTCTATCTTCAAGATAAAAATTCTAACAATTTATAAAAATATTAATGCAAATACAATAGTTAGTGACACTCAGAAACAAAATAAATCAGCGATACCCTTACTTACGTCGAGATAACTTGGGTATATACCTACTCTCAACGGCACGATGTATTAATTTTATCAACACATATAATAATTAAACTTCGCTTACTGCTTCGATATAGGATAGAGCTTCGCATTTTAAAAGTTCCCTTCGAGGCACAGGATGCACCACGATTTTAAGTCGATTTTTGTATATGGAAAAGTATGTCTTAATTTATATGGTTCGAATAATGCTGCAAATATGTTTTATACATGGCAATCGCTACGTATTATTTCGTATTAATTTTCAACTGGAAGTAATTTAAGGTAAGACAACTTTTTACTATTAGCTAAGTTGCCCAGCGAATTGTTATCGGTTAGGATTTGTAAAATTATAGAAATAGTGTGTTGGGATATGGCGTCAAAATTGACAAGTATATTCTGAGGATCCAGAAAGATAACCGTCAAGTGGCAAGATTTTAGAATTAGGAGTTACTGTTGCTAGTGTAGGAAATAAGGCGATTTGATAGATTTGCAAGTGTTGATGACGTGGACTAAAGAATGGAGATGAACGGGACTGGGTTGTTCGTATAGTTTGGAGATGAAAGCGTTTTCTGTAAGTATTGAGAATTGCTTATTTAAACAAAGAACACCTAAGTTTTAATTCTAATATACTTTTATTTTATTGTCAACTTAAAATATTTTTTTATAAAATTAACCTAACCTGAGAGTGAAATGTGATATTTTTAAGTCTACATTTTGTTAAAATATATGCTATTATCCTATTTTGCAAATTTTGCCGTTTCTCGGTTCGAAAGATATCTATTTCCGATTAAAGAATGATTCTAATTTATTCAACATTATTTCATCTTGACGTTCAAATGCCTAATTTTTTCTCGATAGCAAGTTTTCAATTTTGTGTTCTTTCTTATTTGATAATTAATTTTACTATTATTGCATCCTCTTAATGGATTATGCATAATCCTTGGATGTTGATAATTTTCAATGTCCGTATATTGTACCTTGTATAATTTTTTAAATACATACCTAGCGTTTCTTTTGATTGCAGTCATAATGCTTTTCTAATAATAATAATTAATATGCTTTTACTGTTTATTTATACGATATATTTATTGACATAAATAATAATTTAATCATTCAATTATAATATATGAATCAATCTGATAAGTAAATCGTTTAGAACTTTAAAATAATATAATCGAAGATACTTCTAAACTCTATAATAGATTTTCTCGGATTTAAAAACATAATCCGTAATTTATGTTAACACATTTAAGATGTGTGTGCACTTTTATAGTTGACTGTACCCTTGATGAAGTTAGCCCGACCGCTTTACTTTAAAAATTATGTGCACGTCGGGTGAATATAATTTTATGCTGAAATATACCAGTCACAAACGAGACCAGACATCTTTTGATCTAAATACTTGAAATAATTGTGAACTATTAGGATCTGAGTTATTGGCAAGAGTGTGTCGACTAATGTAAATAGTTTAGCGACTGACGTTAATGATAACCGATGAACGAATTGTTAGCAAGTCGCCGAAGTTTCAGTGTTTTGCCATCGGCAGCCAAAATTCTTTCACAATAAGTATATAACTTGTGTCGTCCGATATGTCTAAACAAGTAGGTCTCATACAAAAATTTGCATGTATCCCTACATCATTCTTGGTCAAAAAATTCATAATGCTTCCAATCTTGTGTCAGTTATTATTAGGGTTAGCCGAATCTTCGATGAGCCAGGGCCGGACTCTTCTATATGCACAACTGATACGAAAATTGACCGAGTTCGTTCAATTAATCTGTCTCCGTTTCCCTGCTGTGTATGCATGTATGGCACATCGTATTACGCGTTATAATGTATTTGTACTTCATTATGTGGAAAAAACATCTACTTAATGCAACTCACACAAATAAAAAACAACAATGAAAATTTTATCTTAGGTTTACTTTCGATGTTATGGTTTACCCCTTAACTTGCCCGATAAACAACAGTTTTAAAATTTCTGGAATAGATACAACCTCAAGTAAAAGCTACCGCCTCGGACAGGATTACGTAGGTATCTACTAACGATACGTGGCAATTTCGTAAACAAGACTAAAGCTAAATTACAGGATAAACGATTGTGGTTAGGTGCAGATGAAACTATAGATCATAAAAAACTCCATTGTAAATATCTTTACATTTTCGACATACATGCTAAAACACAGAGCATATGCATTAATATTCCGTTAAAATCTATAGACAAATTAGTTTGCAAAACAAACGGGACACATTTCTGTTTTATGTATAACATCTTCAACAGTTACGTTTTCAACAAAAATAGAAACAATTGAACATCTGCGCCGAACAGTTGGCCAACCCTAGCCTTTGCAATATCATAAATCATAATGTATACGTTTGTATAAATTCAATTTGAATCATTCACTTTATTGTCATATTTTCCAAAACAAGAATTATTAAAATAATCACTATCCTGTCGTAGATGTGCAGCTAGTGGAAAATTTCTTTTCAAGCTTGTCACCATTCTGTTGATTCTTCCTCTCTAGTTTGTCGTATTCTGTTTTCCGCCCTCATTATTAACATAGATCCTATGAGACATTACATAAGCCCACTGCCCGTACCAACATACTGGTAAAGGTCTCCTTACCACACACATATATGTAGGAATGCAAACCCGTTTTTCTGAATTTTGGAAGCAGCTATGAAGATGGCAGGTTCATGTTTCTGTATTCACTAAAGGAACTTAATTAGTTAATTGACTAATTGCACTGTATATAATTTTTATACTTTACATATTGTGTAAAGTGAAATAAATGTGCGAACTGGTCAAAAAGAACACTAAGAAAATGATTTCTGTAATGAAGACGTTCCTTTAGAAGGCGATGTTAGCAAACCTTTGGAATGACGGCTGTCAGATAATTGGACGAGGTATGAGATCGATTACCAGTGATAACAGGCCTTTGTTACGGTTCATTAGAGGCATTGTGCCCTCTCATGTATTCTATAGAAGTAGTGGAATCTCATCCTTTTTCTTATCTTCAGAAGCCGGAGGATCCGATTCTGGAACAAGATAGTGTATATTTCCACGTAGCAGGACTTGCTCTAAACTTTTTTGAAGATCATTTACTCGTTCTTTCAGGTTTTGTCATCATAAAACCGCAGATTGCCGCATTCATACAGGATAACTATATTATAGATTAAAAAATTATATTTATAACTAAGGAAAACAAACAATTGGTACAAACCCACAAAATAAAACAGCAGCTACAATACCAAAAATCCGCCGGTACTATAATATGCTGTTATTACAGTCATTTGTCTAACATACTTTTAAAAGTAGATATTTGATAGAGTTTTACATTCCCTTGCAAGTTTGCTATAGAAATTTCTACAAATTTTTGCAAATGGAAGTCATTTGCTCTTCGGGTGCTATGGTCGTGCGTTTGTTGTGACATAATTATTTTTGTTTTCATAAAATGTTTTTTTAGGACGACATGGTAATGTTAAAATTTTAAATAATATTAGTATTAATAATTAGTATTGCATCTGTCGGCTTGTTCCCAGCTATTATTTTTAATATAGTCTTTGCGGAACAAAGACCGTTTTAGCCGATGACCCCGTAAAAGTAAGCCACAGGTTAGGCGGGATTGTATTTCAGAGAGACATAGAACTATTAAAGTAATATGTTTTTTAGATTGTCAACAAAGTAGGCATTGCTGTAAAGTAAGTAATTAAATTACTACCATTTTCATTCCCTTGCAAATTTGCTCCATTCAATTGTTACTGATATCTATGAAACATGTTTTGCTATATGTATCGAATATAAGAAATGTATTTTCTCTGGATTTAGACTTAGTACGTTTTCACTCTGTTTGCCTCTGCCTGATTTAAACTCTCTTCTGTAAACAATTCGCAGCATGTTGTTCATCTACATTAAATGTTGTACACAGTTGAAAGCTTTGTTGAAATCACAAAAGGTGGACATGGAAATGTTTCTATTATCAATACTATTCAGAATTATATTGTAGAAGTATAGCAAGACTAATGTAGTGGATTTATAATCTCTAATGGAAGTAACATAAAGTAAACAAGAAACTTTCCAACATTGGAAGGAAGTTAATTAAATGGGCCGAGAGCTTAACATACTAGTTCCGTCATTTTTACAATGTCTGGTGTAATTATTGATATTTTGAGGTAAATAGAAAACATACCAAAACAAAATAACAAATTAAGTAAATATGTCAATGATAACATTTTTCAGGTTTAGGTGTAATGAAGCGTTTATATTTATATTGTTTGGTACCCTCATTATTCATACCAAGATCTTATAATCGTACGTGTTCAAACGAGGTTTCTAAAATACCTTTCCTTTAGAATGGACAACGTGTACCCTGAAAGGCACAAAATATGAGAGCCTACTTTCGAAGTATAATTTTCTTTCCCTTGCTGATCGCCGTCAGTATAACGATGTGGAGTTTCTTTGCAATATCTGAAAAAATAATCTCAATTCACCAGCTCTTCTAGCGCAAATAAACTTAGTAGTGCTTGCGTGTCATACTCGCTTCATAATTTATTTTAAATGCCCTGAGCTAATACGAACAGTTACCTATTAGCCGTATGATGATGAATGTAAACAAACGGGGATCTTGCTACATTTGTGTGTCTCTCTTTTTTCGTTTTTCCTTGTTCCTGTAGTATAGTAGTATTGTTACGTTATATATTTTCAACATACTTTTCATTTTGTCTTCTTTCTTACTGCAAATATTATTGCAGGCAATATATTTTGTGTATTGTAGTTTTGAATTTTAAATAACAATTTTGTAAATTTTGTCTGTAATTAACCTTTGGGTTGTTGGGCAATAAACGAGCGTTATTATTACGATTATTGTTAGATTTGGTTGATTTCCTTCTATCAAATGCAGAGTTATAAATTTTCCTTAACGAAATAAACGTCTTTTTTTAAGAAAGACGTCCGAAACGCGCTACAACTGAAAGGGAGCCATTAAGTCAATTTCACTATCACTAGGGTTAATTGGAACCAACATTTTTCTCACGCCACACGCTTGCGATACTATCAACTTGTAACTACTTTAACCAGTTATATCGTACCCATCGTCTAACTGCTAGTAATCGACTCGCCGATCTCGATATTCCCTTCTTTTTCTTTCTACAGCTACTATTCTCTCCTTCGAATGCTTTCGTAAAATTAATAAACCGTTTTGTTTAATTAAAAGACAAGCCGTGATAGCTTAATTGCTCTTTCGGACGATCGTCACGCCCACCGTACGCTAGGTCCATAATTATTAAATATCGGAACCAGACGCAGACGTTGAACGCGGGGCTCTTTCGATGCTGATGTCTCCATTTCCACCTGCTGAAATGCTATGAGAACTATAGGAAAATGCAGTATGCATATATATGTAAACGCTGAGCTAAATTACCGGTTGTCTAATAGTAATATATGTTTTTGTGGGCCTTGTATGCTACGTATGTATTTACATATGCATGCATATATAACGCAGGGGCCTGTACGTACTGCATTGGACAACTGAAATGACCAATCTTAGCTGTTTCATGTTATAAGCTACCTCAAATTTGATGAATTTTGATAATTCCGCAAAAATAAAGTAATAAGTTAGATAGTTACATAAGCAAGCTTTATGTTTAAATACACACATACGAGTATAACCTCCTTGTAACTTTATATACTTAGTCTGGCGATGCTTCAACTTTCTTAAGCTATAAGTAATAGGATTCATCGTACTTTGCTTGATTTAAACCGCTTTCTGTCAACCACCTTTTTCAAGTCTAAAAAGAGAAAAAGGTCACAAGGTCCAAATCTGTTGAATACGGTTAATTGGGTATGTAACACTGGTTTTATGAGCCTCTCAAGAAAAAAATATATCGAGTAGATGACTAGCAGCATTTGCTCTTCCAATTAGTAGAAAATTGTAATCTGTGTTACAAAAAAAAACTTCCACATTAGATCTGGCTTCTTTGGGCTTTCTGATTAAGTATACACATCAATAATAAAGGATGTTTTAAGTGCTTATTATCTTCACTGTGAACACAGTGAAATAGTTAGTATACTAATATTCTATTTTCTAATTTGAATAAAATTTTATCCGATGCATTCAAGTTACAATTTAAGACGGGCATTTTAGTTGTTTTGCATAGCACAACCTTAGTCTGCTCAACACACATTTTCCTTCTATGTTTTTTGTATACGAACGTATGTACTATGCATATATCTTAGTGTACATACAGGCGGGTTTTACCAGGGAAAACGTATTATTTTAACATTAGTATACGTCACGATATCATAATTAAAAGGCAAAGTACACAGTTCGACGAGCTTTCGTGCGTTCAAATGCGTTTTCGAGGAAATACGGAAAGGTAACACGTTAGTTATACATAAACACATCTTCGTTAATTATGTTCGCTCTAAATATGAATGCCCGCCTGAAAGAGGAAAGCATTAACCAGAATTGGTTTAAAAATTGTTCATATGTTGCGATTGTATAGTACAGCATACATACACCACCGCTCATAATAGAATGGACACTTTTAATTTTAACAAAATGTTTTAAAGGTAAGTCTTTTTATTCACGTGCCTATGTTCTATAGACATATGCACAATTTACATTATAAATGAAACCTTAATTCTAAGAGTTGACTAAGACCCTGCAATGATGGTATTTAGCCCATAAAGTATGCATAAATTACATTAATAGTGAGTTTAGTTTATCATTGATACCGTTACTTGCAGCTCGTTATCGTTATTTCTTTGAGGGAGTAAATAACTTAATTCCTGTGTAAAAATGTCTCGCGGAAAATTACTCAACCAGAATATTCTATTTGGAATATTTCTGGGCGGCAAACTGGTACACTTGCTGGCAAGAATCGTTCACGGCGTCCTTGTACAGCGTCGAAAGGCGACAATGAACGCCTAAAATTGCCTAATAAGAGAAATAGACGATTAACGGCTCCTGAAATTGCAGCGGAAATGAATTGTGCTAGAAACAGAAAGATATCTGTTAGCACAGTATGTCAGGTTGTTTAGAAGAAGCAAACCGCCACGGCCGTCCTGCTACACGAAAACCGTTGCTACGTCGTGAGAATAAATAAAAACGTCTCCAGTGGGCTAACACTCACATAGACTGGACAATAGAATCAAAATGATGGGTTCAAATATGAAGTGTTTGGTCAAAACCGCACAATATTTGTCAGGCGCTCAAAAGGCCAATTCTTATATGGTGTTGTTTTTCAATAAGTAGAACAGGGGACCTCAAAATTGATGGAATAATGAGGAAAAGAATTATCACGAGATATTAGAAGAAAATGCTCTACCATTTGGATTGTGCTTAGTAGGCAATAATTTTTACTTGGTGCACGACAACGATCCGAAGCACACATCGTTATTATGCAAAAACTACCTCCCTGACTCAGAGAATGAAGGAATACTAAAAATAAGTTTGCCTCCCCAGAGTCTGAATTTTAATAGAGCTTCTGTGGCACATAGGACAGAAGAATTATAAGAGAATATCCAACGTCCAAAAACCATCTGTGGACGATATTACCTCCCTCTGTAATATTCCTGAGGAACAATCCTCCTCAAGATACACTGAGGATATTGGTAGAAAGAATGTCACGTGTTGTCCGAGTAATTATTAAATCAAGAGGTGAATTTTCCCATTAGATGAAAGTGTAACGTACCTTATGTTTTGATTATTATTACTTTTTCTTTTGTGTACACATCTACAATAAGTCGTAAATGAATAAACATTTTTGTCATAATTGTTTTCTTTAAAGTTTTGAAGCAAGCGTCAAATTTTGCATGAAAGAGGAAATGTCCATGCTATTATGGAGAAAATGTGTTACTTTATAACTAAATCTCTTTTTTGAGGAAATTCTGAATTGTTGGAAAATCTATGTCCTAAATAACTTTTTCACACAAACTCTTATACGGCTTATTAATGTATACGAAGGCGGATCCCTTTATTCCACCTCTTACCTACACACAATAAAAAAATTACAGATATTTCACTTTTATCTTTCAATATAGTCTTTATTAAATTTACCGCGCAAGTTTTGGAAGCAGTCGGTAACCGCTGGGGGCCAAATCTGACGAGTATGACTGTTGCAAATTCGAAGCCTGCTTAAGCTGTTGCAGCTGTTGCAATAGCAAACTTACGACTGGGTGCGTTGCCCTGTTCCAAAAAAACAACTTTGCGCAACTTCCTCCGTTGTGTTTCTTTTATCGAGTCACGTAATTTGAGAATTAAACTGGCACAATATGTACCTGTAATTGTGGACCATTTCTGCACGAAATCTACTAAAATTATGCCTCCAGAATCCCAAAATAGGGATAGTATGACCTTCCGTGCTGAAGGTTGCACCTTGAATTTTTTCAGCCATGGTAAACCACAATGTGTCCACTCCTGAGTCTATATTTTGGTCTTTACATCATAATGATGGATCCAGGATTCATCCATTGCCGCAAATCTTGCAAGTCGTGTCTATAGCGCGTTAAAAGACGACTACAAATGTCTTTTCAAGTTTGCTTGTGTGCATTTGCTAACATTCGTGACAGCAATTATGTTATATACATCATCGTTTGAAAGACCAGTATCTTCAACATGTGCAATAGTCACACGTCGATCCTGCAGCACAAGATCATCGACTTTTTTAACAATTTCTTGACTAGTGTCGCTTATGGCCGGTCCATCTACATGTTTGTCTGTGCGCGTCTATCTACCTCATTTAAATTCACGACGCCATCTTTAAACTATGTCATATGTTACTGCAGATTTCCCTAATGTATTCACCAAATGCCTAACATAATAATGCTGCTAAATACAGCTACTCATGGTATAGATGAAATCATTCACGAGAAATACAACGTGAGGAGATAATAACGCTAACACACGGACATGCTTCTGCCTACCCGGCGTAATCAGGTTAGTTTTGAGCGATTTTTTGTTCGACACATTGCAATTCCCTCGCTGTTACTATCATCATGTTGTTTGAATCGGGAGACGAGTGCTTTATTTTTATACCACTAGTTAGCACCAAGAATAATCACTTGAATTGTAGGGTTGGATATGGTGATAGTAGCAGAGAGGGAATTGCAATATGTTGACCTTATATTGTCTTTCTCGTGAATGATTTCACCAGTACCATGATTTGCTAACACCACTATTTCCTTAATGCAACTCTTACATTAGGAATTACAAATTTTAATACACTCGGTGTACGTTCCTGATTTGCCACTAACAGATTTCATTTTCTCTGTATATTTTTTTATACATCAAAGAATTCTACTGTTAGCAGGTCATCGACATCTAATTTAGCTTAGTTATTTAAATCATATTTTTATGTATAAAAGTGCGACACTTTTATTTCGTAGTAAACGGAAAGATTCTTTTGCGGAACAAGTTCTTATATGCATACAGTTCTACCGCCAGATGACAAATCGATTGCATATAGATGCTTTTAAAGTGAAGCGTTCCTAAACGTGGAGGAAATTGTTAAAATAGTTTTCAGCTTTCCTTCTGTCCATTTTATAGCGCAAATCGAAACTTTAATAATGTAAAGAATATTCAGAGCGAATTTAGTTTACACATGCACGCACATCAAGATGAAAGGCAGGGCAGAACGGAAAGCGCATTTACATACTTATTGTACACTCTACACGTATAAATTTTTACCAGTGCGCGACCTTTTTCGTGCGGCACGTATATGCACGCGTTATTTTATAGAAATCCCATAAATATCGACACGTCCTCGGAGACGGTAAATATGTACCGAAGGCGAACATCAATATTGTAGATGCCGACTTTTCTGCCACGCAGTAAGAACAGCCCTCAACACACTTGGTCGAAAGTAAACCAGTACATATACATATGATTGAAAATGTATATGTATTATTTCCCGTTAAATTTGTTCTATTGTTTAAAACATACACTACAGAGGCAATGTATACAATCCTGGAATTTAAAAGAGATCTACTCAGTGCTACAATTTGCATATTTGATATTCAAACTATAAATATTTACTAAATATAAAATAAATAATATGGGCAAATTAACTATTCTATACAAATGACTTTAGGTATCGTCTACGGAAAAGTAATTTTTTACTCAGTTTCTAATCATTACTAGAGGCTTCGAATTTTAATAATAGGAACTATATCGTTTCTATGAACACAAAATATCTACAAACAATTTGACCTGCACGTTCTTCTATGTAATCACCAGCGTTTTCTAAAACTCGTTACCAGCGTGAGGTCTAAAATACCGTTCGCAAGGCCTGTCCTGTTGATGCTTGCAAATATGTACAGAATCTCGGGATGGTATAGCCAACACTAATGATAAGATAAAATACAGCTTGTACAGCATGTGTACTAGCACTATAATGAGTGGATATTGTAAAGAGTGCCATCTTCCCCTTCTCAATGATGATCGTAGATTGTTTTCCAAGAATGCTTGGTATTGTGCGTTTAGACTCTGCCTTAGAGCTGCTATCTGCGTTAGGGTAACACCATCACAATCGTACACCAGAATCGCCATGGCGTTTACATTGTTACGGTTTTGACGATGTTTTGAATATCGTGGTCACCAGTAGTGACCCCATTAGTTGGATTATAGTTTCAGTTTCGGTTGGTAAAATTTTGTTCATATATTATCAAGCATAATTATGCTGCGTAATAAAGCTTCTCCTTCGTTGTCATAGCGCTCCAGTTATGTATATGCAACTAGTATCAGTGGTGTATGCTAATCCAGTTTCTAACTCACGAATTGTATGGTCTCCCTCTATTGTCAATGATGTGGAAGCAACATAGTTAGGAATTCCTGGTTTACCTTGAGCGGCTTGGCGCGGAGCATGTTGGCCATATTCTGGCGTCCTTTGTTGAAGGGTTTTACCCACTTTGCAACTACAAAGCAGATTTATCGTAAACCTCTTGAAGTCCTTGGTGACATTTATGTACTATATAGCCTCAAGGATATTCCTCTTTTATGTAAATTTATTGCTCCTGTTTATAAAATGTTGTAACTATGTTAACTTAACGACCTGAAGTGGGAAATAGTCCTCTTTAATATCAGAATACCTTTCCAATTACGTTAGAATACGAACTTTGAAATTTGAAGCCTATTTATTGGGGTATATATTTGATTTTTTCGTCCAGATGAGCCAGTAAAGTGTGGGTTTCACTATTACCGACGATAGCAAGGATATAAATGAAAACCAATTTAATTTCTCACAGGTATCGTAGTAAACTCCATGCCACGCAAATTAATAATTTATTCGGAACGCAGCGTTCCAAGAACACAAAAACTATAATTTTCAACCGAGTTACCGACTGAAATCAGTCGGATACCTGTGAATTATACAACCATAGTCCTCGCAATCTTTGTGAAATTCAACTCTGAAGTACGAAGTGTTTAAAGTGAAATAAATCAGAAATACTGTTTGTTTTAAAGAAATAAAATCGATCATATATTCCATTAGCAAAATATTCCCTATATACTGCTTATGTCAACTAATCATTCCTGCGATAAGTATGTTGCGATCACAATTGCAAGTGGTTTGCAGATTTCTATATTTTCTTCTCGGCTCTCGATAACATCTAAATACAACTGTGCAACATTGTTTGAGTTTATTGAAACAAGAGAGATAATACATGAATAAATCCAGAGAATACAGATGGGGTTAGAATACGACCACTTGGAGACATTTCGCTAATCCTATATTTTAATATGGGGTATTGTCGATTTGCTTCTTATAATTGTAATTGCACACAATTTGCCAAACGTCAAGATTTTCCGCATCCACGAACTCTCTGGATCAGCATCCACAATCCTTTCCGTTAACATTTGATTTTCTATTGTTCACTGTATGACTAGATCCCTTCGGCCTTTGCTTGATGTAAATCCATTGTTATATTGAGTTATTATAGTGTAAGCTGTAAAACGTGTGTTTTATTCCTTTAACTTACTGTTTGACTTTAACAGATATAAGTCCATCTGAGTTTTACAAAGCTTTAAATAAAATTTCCTCGTTTTGTTTCAGTTCGAACGCGTAGGTAACCTTAAAAAAGTCGGAAACCAGGCCAATCCTATACATTGATTATGAAATTTTCGTTGCTAATTAAACAAATATCTATGTCTGCATTGACGTTTAGTTTATAAACTTTTCTATTAGACCCTGTGTAGTTTGTTAACCAGTTCGAAAGGCTTGACATTAATACTGAGAATTCAGTATATCTACTTACGTATATATTCATTAAACATTATTTTAAGTAAGAGAGTGTAAAATATAGTACGATTAAAGAAGCTTGTACTTTTCGAGAAATATACCATATTCTTTTGAAAATTGAAATCTGTAAAATTATATGCATTAAAAGGAAAGCACATGCATATCAGAAATTGTACCACTGTATTAATAGACAGCTGACATGTGTAATAGATTTTACAAATTACCACTGTAACAGCTTGTTCCTGGTTCCGTACGCATATCTACATATCTCGTGCGCCTAAACATAAAATGGATTGGAAAAGTTTTATTGCACTACGGATATCTTGTCGTGGGGTTCTAAACAATTTATTTTATGTTTCTTTTCACCACATGTCATACAAACAGATTGCATGGCTCGATTTTTGTTACGATACGCAATCCTCCAGTGATTGTTAAGAAGTCAGTCATGCGAGAACTTACACTTCTTAAACTACGATCCCTAAAAGATAAAACCTTAAAGCAATCAAACATAGTTCGCTTACTAGTAACATTAAAACGATTGAGAAATATGCAAATTTTACATTGAATAGCATTACGCCGCAAAATCAAAGGACCGCACTAAATTGATGCAAATTTATAATGAAAAAAGGTGACCGATATTATTACTTAAGCTCCCTTGTTATAAGGCCAATTAGTCTTTTACCTAATTGTGTTAAGATTTTCGAACAACCTTACCTTTCTATTAACCAACATGGATAAACAAAATTGGCATTTATGTGAATTTCATTAGATTTAGCTAGTATGGCGAAAACCTTGGTAACAACTTTAAGCAGATGTATTTTATACCGACTCAACAAAGATGACTAATCATGGAATGTTAATATCCAAACTATTGTCGATTGGGATTTATCCCAACGTTGTTCATTTAAGTGTTTAGAGGTAAGTTGTTGAGCTATTTTATTAAAAGTATAATTTTGAAACGCAAATGTAGGGCACAAAGAACTCACTCGTAAAACAAATTAACTCGACCAGGTTCGGAGAATTGATGTTATTAAATATTTATTTTAGGAAGAAAATCTAGGATTCTTTATAGAAAATAAAATATATACATATTTACGTTCGCTGCAGACTTACCCTATGATTTCTGTATATATAATGTCCATTCCCTTGATCATTAATTTCAATAGCTGTTCTGAAGTTTAAGTGTAATGCAGTTTATTCTATTACAGTTGGAACTACACTG
The DNA here is from genome assembly GCA_023509865.1 of Trypoxylus dichotomus. Taxonomy (NCBI): domain Eukaryota; kingdom Metazoa; phylum Arthropoda; class Insecta; order Coleoptera; family Scarabaeidae; genus Trypoxylus; species Trypoxylus dichotomus. The sequence continues at coordinate 52,233,947 of CM042075.1, forward strand.
AAGATAATCATTGCAAATTCACAGTTAATTCAGATTATCAACACTGCAATAAAAACTAATTGATCATGATATGATAGAAAAACAATAATTAACATAATAATGCTGCAAAATACAGCTACCAGTGGTATTGGCGAAATAATTCAAGAGAAAGACACTGTGAGACAGAAAAAGCATGTTTCTGCCTACCCGGCGTCACAGAGTGGTTTCGACTGATTTTTTATTCGACACATTGCAATTCCCTCTCTGCTACTATCACCATATCTAACCTTAGAGCTCAAGTGATTATCCTTGGTGCTAACTAGTGCCAACGGAATAATACACTCGTCTGATAGCTCACGCACAGCGGAGACTAGCGGGTACAGTTTTCCAACCCTTCTCCCGAGTAACACATGGATTACAAATCCAGAGAGGGTGCGCGCACACAGCGTCTAGGTTAACTGTACATGTGAATGATTTCCCAGGCTTGCCGTGACATATAAAAAACACATCTAAAATGTCTATAAAACAATATTTAACATGATAATCCTAACTACAGCTACTCCTGGTATGCATACCATAGATAGCTGTGTTTAGCAGCATTATTGTGTTAGGTATTGTTGTTGGTATGAATGCAGAAATCCTTAATTTATACGTTAGTGCATACTAAAATGGAAATTTGCAACCTGAGTAGTGCAAATTTACAGCATCAATAGTGAAATTATAGGCAACATGTACCTTCTATATAGTGAAATTATGTTTACATGACTGTGGATCTCATTTTTCGTATTAGTTGCTCTTTTCACTATTAATGCTGAAATTCATACTGCTTGCAAGTAAATGTGTGCTTATTAAAAGTAATCATGTAGTACAGCCACTATATTTTAAATTCGCAATGAACATCGTCTAATATACGTATATTTCTATAATTCTAAATATGTACGTTGTGATGAAGTACACTTAAAGTAGTGATTAATTAAAAATGTGATTTAGACTTCATAGATACCACTTATTAACCATTATGCATACCATTCATTAAACTTCATCTAATTCCCACAGCAAAATATATCGGTTGTCGTAACTGCTTTTATTATAAAAAAATTAAGAAACATACTATGCTCAGATTTGCAGAATTAAATGCAGAGAGTTTCAAAGGACGTCATCAACAAAAATTCTTATAATTAGATTCTTATGCAAACGTGCAAATCTAGTTTGAACATATAATTAAATAACGGAACTTAACATAGAGCCAGAAGGTGAAACTGCTAATGGAGAGTACTATGTGGGACTTTTACATCGTTTGTAGTCGAGAATTGTACGAGTTAGGCCCGAATATTCAATAGGAAAACAGCTGCTTTTATTGCACGATAATGCACCACCTCACAAAACCTCTAAGGTTCATGAGTTTTTGACTAAAAGACAAATTTGTTCGCCCACCCACCGTATCCGCCTGATCTATCACCGTGCGATTTTCTGTTCCCGAACTTGAAAACTGCAATGGAAGGATACTTTTATGATAATGTTCCACTCGTTCAAGCAGCTGTGACACCGGTGCTGAAGAATATTCCAACCCAACTGCAAAAAATCAAGTCACCCATAAGCTGTATTGAGTCTACAGGAACATATTTCGAATAAAAGAAATATTCAACAATAATATAATGTGTGTTTCATTTTATATTTAAAACAATCCGTTAATTAATCGTCAGACTGTGTATACGAGAGTATAGAAATAATTCCTATGTTCCATAGATATGCTGACCGTGAACCACGTCTATGTATTTCAGCTAAATCACTGTTACGTTGCGCATTATATTTAGTAAGTAAATTACAAGGTATAAGTATACATAATAGTGTTATTTCGCATTATCTATAGGAAACATTGCAGGTAGTAAGCAAAGTTACATGGCAACATAAGGTCTCCTATAGTATTGTAATTTTTTCAGTTAGAAATATTGCAGTAACACATTTACTAAGGATCAGCTTCATATATGGGAAGTGTTCTTACACGTTATTATTAATTTGTATTTTTAAATGAACTTTTACATGATTGGTCGTGGCGTTAAGTAAACAATGTTCCATGTTCCGGCGTAAAATAAACATAGTTCTCGTATATATATATATATATATATACATATATATATATGTACATATATGTAAATTCATCATCGCAATTTCTAATTTGTCTTTACTTCATTCAATGTAATCCCATTATGTATGTTTAATATTGTGTATTTCGTACTAGCACTCTATTCCAGCAATTCACATCTTTGAATACAATTTCATAATGACAGCCACATTTGCAGAGTTTGCAGAATATGTTATACATTAAGAGCGTAAGCAGGTGCATGTATATACGAAAATGAATCGTGAAATATGCAAAGTAGAACTCGCTCGGTACAAATCTGTATGCAGTTGTTAAAAGCCAATGCTTTTATCTGCTTTATTTCATATCATTCGCACTACGCTGCATTAATTTAATTGTTATTAAAGCGTCGCGAATAAAATCAACTTCCGCGGCGCATGAGCAAGCGAAATGGACCAAAATGGTCGAAAGCGCCGACACTAATGGATACTGAACTGCAACGCTTATAAATCCGGTCGCTTAAAAATTGAGAGGAAATGCATTAAATCAATAAATAAACTTGCTCTCAAATGGGTTTGACTTATTATTTGCCTCATTTTTCAACTTTTACTTTACTTTTGGTGGAATATAAATTTTTTCGAATGACTAGATTTAAAGTCTCATTGCATTGAACTTGAAGTCGTTTGGTTTCTTCTTTCCGAGAAATTCTCCGAATTTATGGTTTCAATTAACTCTTTCATTGCTTGTTTTGCTTTATCACATTTAGTTGGCATGCGGTAACCACCTTCTTTCTCATATAGTGTTTGGGAATTTCAACTAGAATTTTTCAGCACAATTGACGCTAAAGTTGCCATATCCAAAAAAAGATTTCTTATATACTCTCACTAAACTCCCATCTTCAATAGAAATACGATACTTAGTACTAACGGAATGGTGTGTGATCTTACGAGGGCGACCTGAAATGTTTCCGAAATCGACAAGAAAAACACGAATGGTGTGGTATTTTATTTTTATCTTTCGATGTAGTGTCCTCGAAGATCAATACACTTTTTCAAACGGTACTCCAGTCTTTTCAAGCCGTCGAAAAGTAGAACGTTTCGAGGTCTGCAAAATAGCCATCTGTAGCGGCGATGACCTCCTCGCAAAATCTCTTTCTAGGGGGCTAGGTCCGGTGAATATGGAGGATGAGAAACTAATTCGCATCGCACCTTATTCAATTTGGACACGACGATGTGGGTTGAATGAGCCGGTGCATTGTCGTGGTGGCAAAGCACTTTTTTCCGCTGCAAACGAGGCCGTTTATCCTTCAATACTGCAGCGAATCGGGTCAATAAATCGCTGTGGTATTGCCCCGTGATCGTCCTTCCCTTCTACAGATAGTTGATGAGGATTACATATTGGGAATCCAAAAAAATGGTCGCTATGACCGTTCCGGCCGATGGAACGGTTTTTGCTTTCTTCGGAGCCGATTAGCCCGGAAAAGTCCACTGCTTTGATTGTTCCTTGGTCTCCGGTGTGTAGTGGTAGATCCAAGTCTCATCCACGGTTACGAAACATACGAAGAAATCCCTTGGATTGCGTTCGATCCTGGCTAGACACTCCTTCGAAACGGTCACCAGATTTTGTTTTTGCTCCAGTGTGAGCAAACGCGGTACTCATCGCGCCGAACGCTTTTTCATGCACAAAATTTCATGTAGGATATGGCCAACGCGTTCTTCTGAGATACCTGTTGTCTCTGCTATCTCTTTCAGCTTCAATCGACGATCGGCTAACACGGGATCATGAATCATGTTGACCATTTCATCGTTTGTAACGGTTTTTAGACTGCGTGGTTCGTCACTGAACTCGCTCACCCAAAAGCTGGTGGTCGAAAATGATGGAGTACATCCGTCATGAACCTCTAGCAAAATATTTCGAATTTCCGTGGCCGTTTTTCCAGCCATCCAGAAGTGTTTTATCGCAGCACGAAATTCGATTTTATCCATTTTTACGAAACCGCCTGACTTGCTACACAAGACACACTCTTAAACAACAACTATTGACAGTAGATGTCTGAAATTTTGACAGCTGCGATAAAAAAGGTTGGCTTTGCCGACCAATGAATCCACTTCAACCTTCGTGCGCCATTTCTTGCCGATTCCGAAAACATTTCAGGTCGCCCTCGTATTAGGTCCAAATTGTTCACAATACGCAACCGTATTGGATAGGGATCTCATTTTGGCTCCCTGATGCTCATTGTGCTCATGAACGATGTATTTGTGAAACGTTCTTGTCACCACATCTCATCATACTGATGACTTAAAGATATTCCAGATTATTCAAACGATTGATGATTGTAAGACTTTACAGATCTAACACGATCAGTAAAGCTGCAACTGAATATAAACAGGTGAAGGGTTACGTCGTTCTATAGAAAGAATAAATCTATAATGCACAATTATACGATGAACTATGCACCATTTGAAAGATGTAACGCTAAGGATTTGGGAATCATTTTTAATGTTATGCTGACCTTCGAATCGCATATATTTAAGTGTTGTGGTTTACTTGGATTTACTACTAGGATATACAAAAATTTTCGAAATGCTGAGACCATTCTTGTATGATTTTACACACCTATTACGGGGACAGGGTGTAGTAACTAGGTCATCCGACACTTACACACCACTCCTACACGTTAAGACTCCTGACATTATGACAAGCTAGAATATGTAGCTAATAACAGTGTTGGGTCGTTCACCGCCAAGAAAGAAGAAAGTTAGATTACTGTTCTGTTATTTAGAAATCATCATATTCTATAAGATCTAATCTTCGGGTACATTTTTAATATGGAGATAGTTGAAAATTATGCACCACGTTTAGTAACAATTATACATCACGCGGAACATACCACTATCTCAAAGTAACCAGTTTGTATTATATAAATTAAACTGATAAATACGATAAAAAGATACACCAATTCCAGCGATAATGTTTATTTGCAGTCGTTGAAAAATGCACCATTCAGTTTACTAGGAATAACATAAGTTAATAGTATATTCAATGCTTGGAATGAATATTGTATTTATTTAGTTTGAACATATAAAAAATATTTCGAATGATTTTAATTGAAATAATAGAATGAAAATACTTCATAAAATCCGTTAAAATATTTTACATGAAAAAGGAATAAAACAATAATAAACTAATATTTACTAACGAGTCAATAATTATTCTATTAATCTATTGGGTATTTATTATATTTTCCGTTATGCAATGTTATGTACGCGAAAAATTTGCAAACAAAAATGATTATTTCCCGTAGGCAAGTTGCGACGACCTTATAGTGGACCTGCCAAATCATTTCGGGAAACTGGTGTGGTTAGACGCATACGTGCAGAGTGCCAAAGTGTTAATACTTAGAGTGGTAATTACACAGAACATCGGTTTGCTGAGGATATACATAAATCAGTCTTTTTGATTTTGGGTCAAGTTGGAACTATTTTCCAACGAACCAGCGCAGGTGTCTAATTTTATGTCTGATCTGTTCAGCTTTCTGTGAAACATGATGGTTCCAGTTCAGTCTACCATCCGAAGTATTTCACCGATTCTACTTGGGGAATTGTACATTCCCCATTTTATACGTGTGTATTCCAGATAATATCATGTACTATGTGTAGTAGCGATATTACGGTTAAAAAATTTCCTGAGGCCCGATTGGACATAAGATAAAATATTATTATTCCAGGATGTAATTTGTTATACATGCTCCAGTTACATATGAAATGTTGGCTGCTAAGGTAAAAGTGCTGCATCAAGAAATTTAGAAAAAAAGATAATTGGCTGTGGTGGTTGAGGCGCTTTGGGATACAATTCGTGAAATCTCTTGGGAACTTTAGAAATACTGCCTTCGTATGACCTATTAAACATTTAGGGATCAATTGCGTCACAATATTTAAAGCATGGATTTTACATGTTACATGTAACAGATTGCCACCCTCTTCTTTAAGAGATCGGCCTAAGGAAACTGAAACTTGAAATTTGTTTAATGCTCTCAATATCACTTTGAACATTTCATCGTTTCTCTTTTGGAAGTAAATAATATTGGGGATGACGACTCAAACTCTTCCATTGTACGTACCATCACATTCACCACGGAAAGTTTTTCCTGGGTTGTTTCGTCCACACATAACCACAATCTTTTATCTTTTAATTCTGCTTTAATTCTTCTTTCAAGATAGTCACGAACAAATGGCATAAATTTCCTTAACGGTATCCTACTTGCTCATGTATAATCCTAATACTTGCCCCAGAGGGAGATAAGTGCTTGTTGGTCTAGTAAAGTGAACGGTACATTACATAGAATAAAACAAACACCTATACTATTAGTTGTCCGTTGTATCGTTTGCCACAGATTGCAGAACAGTGTTTTATACTTTTTAGGTGGCGTTCACTTCCACCTGTTAGTACACGTTAAGTAGTTGTCGCACTTGACATATTTAATTCTGTCGCCTTCGTATTCTAAATCCGGCATACTCGGTATAACGTTCTAGTTTATTGAAAATACGCCGTTTCCGAAATGTACCTAAATGCGACATTTCCTAAGTATGTGTGTACTGACAAGCACTCACAACGACCAGTCGAATAATACTGAACAAGTGCGCTTTGAGTCGGATAGTCGATTCTCCGTGCCGCGCGCTTGACCCCTCCGCGTTGTTCTCCGCACGAAACCAAAACTTGTCCCTCTTTGCGAGAGTAATTATTATAGTCAAAGTACATTGAACTTCTATATGTGCGAAGGCATGGCTTAGCTTTTGTACGGCAGAATTTAAGAGCACAGTAGATCCGCAAGACAGACACATTCAATTTCGATATCAACAACCAATCAGAGATAAAAGTGAGATCCAGTAGAGATAAGGCAGTAGGAATAATACGTATACATGACTCTATGATTTGTGTTAAACTAAAAGATGACAATGAATCAATTAACGTAGTAGCAAGCAAACTATCATAGTGAATCATATGGTTAGTATGGCCGCCTAGCTTCAACAGTCATAACTGACAGATCTATCCGACAATAATAACAACAATGCGCTTTCCATTTAACACGAAAGCCATTTAGTCCGCTGTTATGTTCAGAAGCTATTAGCACAATTACGTATCGCGTACACAAAACATGTTTATCCTCGCATATTACTCGGCTTGGTTGCAATCTCGCCGCTCGCTCGCCAGCCCCGATCCGTTATTAAGTTACGGGAATAACGGACCCGAACTACCCTCTAAACTTGCCAACCATTGTCCCGGAAAACGGAGCCGAGTTTCACTCATGGGAAATCATAAAAGTAATGTTACACTTGCGAAACGGGATTGCCGGACCTGACCGCATAGTGGCGTCGTGCAGCTACTTTCCAGTATGCGATGCTGCTGCCGCGACGATGACGACCGTCCTTTCCTGTTCCTAATGCGATATTCGACCGCCGACTGAACCGGGAGAGCGGATGACGTTACGTTTAAATCATGCTCCGTTTGGCCGGTCGTATCATCGATGATAGTTTTGTTGTCTGTTAAATGGTAGATCGTAGGTAGATGTGAATGTAGTCATATATAGAGTTTTAGTTGGTGCAAATGCTCGCATATGATGGTAGTTAAATGATAAATGTGGCAGTTAGTACAATTTGGAACTTTGTGTTAGCGTTCATTTGCGTTAACGTAAATAATGATCGATTACTTTAGCTACATAAATTTCAACGTTTACTATGCCTAGTTGCGTTGCGTAGGGCTAATATCGCGTTTTAGAAAATAAAATAAATTGAAATAAAATTATACATACACGTACAATAACACGACCTATTTTTTGTATCTTCGATCAATCTGCAATTAAAAATTGAGTGCTTGCCATTTCAGCCAAAAAAAAAACTGCAACGAAGGAATGTCACTCGCCAATATTATCGATATTCCTACGCCATGATTTTATACTTTTCTACTGCGAAAGAGGAGTACGTCAACCTATTTAATAAATGAGAAAGGCCACACGTTATGCATCGAACACCTCAACCATCGATATATGGAATAATTTGAATGGAGGGGATTTGAAAATTTGATGTATTGCAAATGATTCTCAATTTAATCCTCAAACGAAAATATTTTAACCGTGTTGCTTTCAGTTATAGCGGAAGTTAGCCCTGTATATTATTGCATTTTTCAATTTTGTCAAACTTATATTAAACATGTTGGGAAAGAATTAGTAGGTGAAAGCCAACTATAAATCTTCTTGTATCTCAATGCACTTTTAGGAATGGTAAAATCATTATAAAAGAGATACAAAGGTATAAAACTTAAAAAAATTTAAACCCGAGTTCTTTATTTTTTAACATATTTTTATTTGACACTAAAAAATGAGGGTAGATATTTCTCGCTGTAAACATTTTTTTAGTTATCATTCCTCTATTATGCAGAATTTTTTTTGAATGCTTTAAGCTAGCTGAACATATAGTCCGTTCGCACCTTACAATTTAGTATTGGGTCTTACGGAATGTTACCCTCTCTTTCTATTGACAGAGAGTTTATGTATATACATCTTTTTTCAACCTGGGCAGAGTTGCTTGATTTTCTACTATAGTCCATTCATTTTAAGAATTACACCGTATTGCAGTGCCCGCATTTAACTCGATTAAATAATAGCGGGTGATTAAAAGCAAAATATCAGTTGTATTATAACAATTATCAGTTTCTTTGAAAATAACTCTAAATTTTAATGGCAAATTTATTTTATATATTTTAATATATTTTAATTGAGTGCGTGCTTTCTTGACAAGTCCATGTTTCGATGACAAATCGTATGTAGCAGGTTTGCTCAATGACGGCAGCAACTCAACTGACAGTCAGAGCTTACTACATAACAATGGTAGTATTTAGAAATGCAGTGTTGCCAGCTCTAACTTCTCTAGTCTTGTGACCCTCGTATTACAATTTGTTCCTTATTATGCAACCTGTATATATAAGTATAACACATGGGCTGAAAAGTCCCGGGCCTAACAAAGAAAACACGGTTTTTTTGGTTCAAAATTAGCTTTATTCATCAACGTAATCTCCATCAAGAGCAACGTAATCATTCCAGCGCCGGTCTAACATTTCAATACCATTTTTGTAGAACGATTTATCTTTTGCCTCAAAATAGGCCTCAGTTTCAGCGATAACCTCTTCATTCGTGCGAAATTTCTTACCGGCTGGGAGCCAAATCTGGCGAATACGCAGGACGTGGGAGCAATTCGAAGTTCAATTCATGTAGTTTTGCTATTGTTTTGATTGACTTGTGACACGGTGCGTTGTCTTGATGAAACAAAATTTTTTTCTTTGCCATACGCGGTCGTTTCTTTGCAATTTCGGCCCTCAAACGCTCCAATAACGCTATAATATTCACTGTTGATGGTATTTCCTTTCTCAAGATAGTCGATGAATATTACACCACGCACATCCCAAAATACCGAAGCCATAATCTTTCCAGCCGATTGTTGTTCTTTCGGGCGCTTTGGACGAGGTTCACCAGTTGCTGTTCACTCAGATGACGATCGTTTTGATTCCGGGGTGAAGTGATTGATCCATGTTTCATCCATTGTCACATATCGACGCAAAAATTCCGGTTTGTTACGTTTAAACATGGCCAAACACTGCTCGGAATCATCAACACGTTCTTGTTTTTGGTCAACAGTAAGCAAACGCGGCACCCACTTTGAACAGAGCTTTCTCATAGTCAAATGCTCATGCAATATTAAGCCAATACGTTCTTTTGATATCTTTACGATGTCAGCTAACTCACGCAACTTCACTTTTCGATCATTCAAAACGATTTTGTGGTTTTTTTTTTCATGTTTTCTGGTGTTACCGCCTCATTTGGACGTCCACTGCGTTCTGCATCATCGGTGTCTCTACGACCACGTTTGAAGTCAGCAAACCAACGTTTTATTGTTGTTTCTGATGGAGCGGAGTCCCCATGACACTTTTCAAGCCATTACTTCCCTTGAACGGTATTTTTTCCCATCAAGAAGCAGTATAAAATTAAAACACGAAATTGTTTTTGATCCATTGTTTGGAAAATAACAAAAGTAGCGTGACTCTTAGCACAATAACTCACAAACTAATGAATAGAATATCATGAAATTTTAACAGCTGTCTTTTGAAGCTTAGTACTAACTGAGAGAAAGGTGACTGCAATAAAACTAGCGTCATTTATGTGTTAGGCCCGGGACTTTTCAGCCCATGTGTTATATAGAAATATATTATCGAAAGGTCAAAATATCTCTTTTCTTTCCTTATCTCCTTATATTTCAAACAGCTAAAGTAAATATCAGAAATATACAATGAAACATGTGTTCCTCATGGTTTTGCAGCCGTGAGTGAAATGGAAAGAAAAAAGATGTTTCGACGTTTCAATAATATATCTTTATATATGTGCTTTGGTGGTTATACTGCTTTTTAAATGATAATTTAATTTCCTTGGTATTACAAACATTATTGTTTTTAATTTCAATTGGTTTTTGAAACTAAAAATTTTACGGTGATACGTTTTCCAGATACACCATGGAGACCGTATGAGAAAATCGCTACTTAATTCGGAAAATTTTAAATATATTAAAATTTAATTATAATTTAATATAATATATTAAAATTTAACGTTTCGAATACCAAGAAAATTAAATTATCATACATATTATCTTCAACTTGGCACTGGAATATGTGTTAACAAAAATAGATAAAGGCACAATAAGAACAAAAGGGAACCAACTTATAGCGTATGCTGACGATATTGTCGTTATATCAAAAAAACGTGCCTTCAGCATTCCCCCTTATGTGCGCATCAGGTGGTGTTAGGTCTGGTGAGTGCGATGTGTATGAAAAATCAGTGCCATGCGAAATTAGGCGATCCCCAAAATGATTGCGCAGCATTCGAAGAGACTCCCTAGCCGTGTGACAGGTTGCCCCTTCCTGCTGAAACCATTGTTGATTACGTGGTGGATTCCTGGTATGAGAAAATCGCTGAAGATCATGCAGAAATAGTGTGATAACCTGTTTTTTGTGGCGCTCCTGATTCGCGGCTAACGGCGTTCCATCGTCTGCTTCAATGAAATACGAGCCCAATATGCCATGTGCGGATACAGCACACTAAATGGTAACGTAGCAACATTGCATTTTCTATTTTAATAAATAGTAATGTACGATTAATTTTTAATAAAGATGTTTATAAGTACATTGGATTCTTTTTATTTAGATCCATCTAAAAGTTATTTCAATCTGCACTTATTAAAAATACATACATATGTTACTGTAAGAGATTCAATGCTCAACGAATCCAATGCATTTTTGTTTTACTAAGCGATATTTTACACTTGATTTTATTCCGCAAGCAGGAAAATGTGGTAAGTGGGAAAAGCGGCGAATACATGATTGCACAATTACATGAGATATATGCAACAATATCAACAAGTAGCCTAGAGCAGAGAGATAGATATGTACGTGCCGATTTATTCCTAAACTTGACAGCTTCTCACTGGTGTGCAATCTCGATAGTTTTTTTCACCATAGCGTACGTCTAGTACGACTTTTAACGTTTTCTAACACTTATGGAATGCTGAATAATCCAATGTATAACGAGATATTCTAACATACGAAACGACAGTATATTCATCTCTTTATAGAAACGAAAAATTCGTAACACCTCTCGTCGACAACTCTAAAAGTAGAGATGCAATTATTCTCAACTGAAGTCATCACTTTCAACATTTACGTGAATTTTATCCTGAATCATTTATATACCTTCAAGTCGACGAAAAAGCTACCGTGTGGTGATGGCGAAATAGCAGACAGACGTGTTTTTATGACCTGTTGCGATCTACAACTCTAATATACAAGAGCAAATATAGTTTTACTCCGCTAGCATCACTCAAATTGATGCTAATTGTATAAAAAGCTATTTTACGCATATAGTATATCAGAGAAATGATCTTTATATATACCTTACCGGCCATAAGTGTTTAGCCATCCTTCCATTATTACAGAAACAAGTCAAAAACCTATTATACTTATTGATTTAATAAATAGGCTGTAGTTCCGTATAAGAGGCATCGAGTTAGCAATTTTAATGAATTCTAACGGAAAGTTCAGGCATTGCTGTGTTTAAAATGGCCCTTCTTTTTTTAGGGATCTAGTTTAAGGTTTTAAGGAGGTAAAAACGGCTATTTCTAGGTTATGTTTAGAGGTATGTCATAATTTACAAAGTATAAGTTGGTACTTAGTGTGTTTGGACTAAAAGTTATCAAAACAGATAGAAAATAGTGATGAGCGGTAAAATTTGATTTGAATATTGGGAAATAATCTGTTGTATATTTACTATCCCATATTTTTTATTTTTGTATACAATATAGGTAAATAGACTACTATTGTTTTGAAACTGTATTACATTATTGTGAAGTTCTCATAGCATTTTTCCCTGTTAATTGTTTTCTATAATGAGAACTATAGAAAAAAGATTATGAGAACTTCATATTAACTTAGTACAGTTTCAAGACAATACTAGTATATTTACCTATATTGTATACAAAAATAAAAAATATGGGATAGTAAATATTATACAATAGATTGTTCCCCAATATTCAAATAAAATGTTACCGCCGATTAGTATTTTTTATCGGTTTTGGTAACTTTTAGTTCATACACAATAAGTATCAGTTAAACTAACATCCATATTAATACAATTCCGGGCTCAAGTCCCCTCCGAGACCGATATTTTTTCGGAAATTTAATACGTTGGAAATTGTAAGAAAATTGTAATTTTATCACAATTAGTATCAACTTAAATTTGATAAATTATGACTCATATACCTCTAAACATAACCTAGAAATAGTTCTTTTTACATCCATTTTCCCAGTACCTAAAACTAAACACTTAAAAAAAAGAAGGGGCAATTTAAACACCGCAGCACGTATCCCTCGATGCCCCTCATATGGAAGTCTTACCAATAAATACTCTCTAAAATTAATTTCCAGATTTCCAGTCGTCATCCTTTTTTTTGTGAATAATCTGTTGAAGTTCATATAATTAGCAAACACTTACAAGCACTGAAGCTTCAGGAAGTATTTAGTGGTCATACTGCACTATAAAGAAATACATTTGATTTGTTAAACTATTTTAGCTTTTCTGGTGCATGCATATGTGGACTACTGGCCATAAGTGTTTACCCACTGAAATATCACATAAACAAATCAAAAAGCATTTATAAAATAAATCTCTATTGTGTACTTATACAAAAAACCGTAACAGTTATAAAAACAATGTACTTACTGTAATTAATTTAAACTTCCGATTCATCAACAGGTCTACCTTTCGCTTTTATTACTGCCGCATACAATCTTGGCATTCTCTTTAGCAGCTTTATCAGTGTTTCTGTTTTAATTCACGTATCCTGTAGATGCGCCCAAAGTACTGTCGTCGAACTTGGAACAGATTTTCGAACCTATCGGTTGAGTTCCTCCCATAAAAGCTTGATTCAATTGATATCTGGTCTTTGGGGCTGCCACTTCATAACAACAATCTTCCCTCCGTCCTCCAGTTATTCCACCATCCACAGAGGTACCACCAAAACAACCCCGAATCATAACTGATCCTTATCCATGTTATGTTGTTAGTGTTATACAGGATTCAAGTGCTCGTTCCCCCTTTCAATCTACGAAGAAATGTTTCTCTGTTTGTAGCATAGGTAAGATATTTACATTCGTCGGTCAAGAGCACTTTCTTCCAACGTCTAGTCTTTGTGTTCTCTCACACATGCTAACCATTTAGCATTGTTTGCTTTGTGCAATAACAGTTTTTGCGTAGCAATTAGTCCGTACAAACCAGATTGGAGCAAACGCCTTTTTGTCGTGGTGATGCCCTAACTGGTTTTGAGCTCGAAAAATGTATTCTGGCAGCAATTTCTGGCGTTGTTTATCGTCTATTTCGTTTGCTCGTGACTACACTTGCGCGACCTTCCGCTGATGTTGTTATTTTTGGCTGTCTGGATCGCTGTTTATCACTGCCATTTCTTCGATACTTTTTAACATTATAATCCATGGTTTTACAGTTTAATTTCAGAAATTTTGTCCTTTCTTGGTAGCTGTTTTCATGTTTTTATTTCAGTCCAAACGGCGACAAAAATGCAGGTAGCAGAGATGATAAGATTTTACACAAAGTTCTTGCACAATAGATCGCTCTACGAAACCTCCCTTCACTTAACACGTAATTTTATCATCAATTTAATTACGGCAATAATCTCAAAACTATATGAAACTACAACGTTTTAACAAAGAAAGATGTAAATCAGAATACAAAGAAATGCACTTCTTATAATGTCGTCATGTAAAGTTGTGAAGCATTATACAGTAAGATATTAGATAATATGGTGGCTGTGCGTTCTTTCTGTACCAAGTACAGTGGTGGCATTCATTTGCATGTATATCTCTAACACGGTTATAATTATTATCTTTTAAAATATTAACTTATTCCTGCTGCAACCAACGTACTTGTTATTTTCGCAATGCAATTAGATATAATGCTCAAAATAGATTTAGTAATCCGCATTACCCAATGTACCCCGTGTACTATAAAATATATACACAGACAAGCGCTCATTCACATCCGAGAGGCAGACAACAAGAAAACGAGATTAACGATTCTAACTCTATTATGAGCGTTGCATCAAAACAACGCGCAAACTTAATTTACCTAAGTAATTTCATGTATACAGACATACGAGATTCCGCGACACAGGCCACAGTTTATATTATATAGATTGCTTGCCCTTCTTTTGTGGATGTATACTGTGCGAATAAAGACGCAGAGTTAGCATAAACGTGATACAAATAAATATGTGCATACGTACCCAATTACGGAGCCTTTAGCTGGCAGCATATTAACGAAGATACTTCGTATAGTCTAGGGGAGTATTATTGTCTGGTTATATCTGCAGGTAAGACAATTTCGGATTTTCTTTTAGATTTCTCTTGAAAACAGGTAATATAGCAACATACTAGACCCCACCTACGCCTTATTGGTGTGGTGGTCAACAACTGCGCAAAAGATTGTGTATTAGCATTACCAACAAATCCAACAGCTAGCATATTTCAATATCACTGGTGTAATGTGTATTTGATTCATAGCAGGTCTTCATCTTCTCCTTGGGTTAACTCATTTACATACAAGAGGATGCTAGATTTCACAGTTTCAAAAAAAGTTGAAGCTACGAGATTTGTTAGAAATAATTCCGATTAAATATGATTTCCTTCAACCATATAAGGTGATCATAAAAAACTGAGCGGGCATCTGCTGAACCTTACCACAAAAGAAGAGGTGGTGCACAAGTATCAAGGAAATAAAGAGTCGAATCTGGTATTAGACGTGGAGCTAATTTATACTTAAAAATGCCTATATTACTCGAAAGTGATATATTTCAGGTAGACTTCTATACTTTTGCGTTAGAAATATCCTCAAGAAAGAACTTGCAGCAGCCAATTTTTTATGAATACTTAGGCAGCACTGAAGGCTCCAGGAACTTATAAATTTGAATTTGATCTGATACGCATTTACGCGCAAATAAAAGCAACTGGGACGTCAAAATCATATTATACCGCAGTAGATCCCGAGCCAACAAAGGGTTGAGGGAAATGAGAAAGCTGATAAGCTTGACAAAGAAGTTGTAACGATGCCCATTCATTGGCGCAGTGCTCTTTTTTTGATTTACAAAGAAGATACCTAAAACACGGAATCATTAAATGGGAAGAACATCAAAAGGCCTCGTACTGAGTAAACGTTTCTGAACAAGATTATGCGGGGCCACTTTTGTCCTAGCCAAGTATAATAGAGTCATTGTCAAAGAAAGGAAATCCAGAGGCGTTAAATCGCATAATTATTCGATAACCAAATTCATTATTTGTGCTACTGTGTAAGATGTGTCAACACCCTGCTAAAACAAATTGATTTTGAAATTTTTGCTTTGCAAATTCGTCAACTATAAAGTTTGCAATCATGTTTCGATAACGCGATCTGGTACCAGTAATAACATTGTCCTCTTCGGTATCGCAGAAATGCGGCTCTATCATCAGCAGCCTGGAAGCCGCATCAAAGAATTACTTTTTGTCTCGTTGCTAAAGATGGTTTTACTAAAATATTGACATCAACCATTTTTTTATTGTTCGGTCGAATTGACGACGTAATCTGTCGGCTAGATTTATTTATTAAGATATATAAATCTTGCAAGTCTTTAAATGAAAATCCGTGCAAAATTCTTGGAATGTTTAATTGCTTTTTTGCCTTGTATCGTACCAGCTTCTCCAATCTTTGTAACAATTTGTCAAATGATCACATATGATGGACAATTCTTCTGCAAACTTTCACCTAATTTCAAGTCATTTGTAATAATCACGCTATTCAATTGTATGCATCTCCACTTTAGTTGACCTAAATTTTTTATTACGTTAATTTTCATACTTTATGGGGACCGTGGTAAACATTTCCAAAAAGCTCCTTTTTATCTGATCCGTCTACTTGAATGTACCTGAACCGGCCAAAGGCTCACTCTCGATATCTTTTTGCCAGTCGGCTCATTACGTATATACAGAATATTACAGAGGAATTATAATTTATTTCGTATCTACAGTTTAATAATATAAATATTTTGATAGGCATAAATAATAGTTTCTTTGAATAATCTGCAATTGTACAGGTGAGCAAACACTTATGGCCAGTAGTGTATACAGCTTCTAGTAGTAAGTTTTCTCTTTGCAGAAGGTAGAAGTAAAAGTTGAGCTCTGAAAATAGACATTTTTAATTTAATTTATCCACAAAATATAATTTTGTGCCACAAAATATTACTAGGTACACCTAGCATTTGTAGTTAATAATAATAATTTATACGTTAAACTTACAGTTGATTGTTATTCACCAACAATAAGTCCCTAAATATTCACAGTTGTTATAAAAGAGTATTTTTAATACCATACATAAAACATGGGTAAAGATTCAACACGGCAGTTGTTTGAATACCGTACTATAACATCTGACGTCGCCAGAAATCACGCGAATTGACTGGAAAACCTTCAAGCAATTTGGATTTTGTTGTTACATATCTCTGTAGTTCAAAGGCCTATTTGAGTTGAGAAGTTTGTATATTTTACTCTAGATAATATTATTGGTGTCACATAATCGTGTTGTGAAATAAGAGCAACGCAATTCTTCCATAAATACCTACAAGTGTTTGAACATTTGTCGCATTAATTTCTCAATAAGTAAACAACGTAAATATGACAGGTCGATATATGTTTGTAATAAGCGTAATCCTTAATGTAGACATTGAGCTATAGGACCCGTGGGAAGTACTTCGTACTGAAGTGTCGTTTAAAAAATCGTTAGCATGTTCGTACATTCCTAAAAACCGAAAAGATGTATGTTTGTACAGTTCGTAACACTAAAACATCTTACACACACATATACATACGTACACATCTATCGGAGACTCGTACTTATTCCGAGCTGCTGTTCCCTCTTCATGCAGTCGAAGCAAATTATGGCAGGTGTTGAGGACATAAACCATAGCTAAGTAATACGTTTCAGATGTTCTCGGTTTAGTAGGAAATATAAATACAGTAGCGGGTCGGGTGTCGATGTCCCGCTGCACCCGTAAATCCTAAAAACGAGGCAGTTTTACTTAATTTTTAATGATTGTTTAGATCTTTCCGAAAATAGAGATATGTACTTAATACGCACGGTAGAGGAGAAAAGTATAGAAGCAAGCAACGAACAAAATAAATAAACGAAAACAAAATTCTATTTTTAAGTTAATAAATTGTTTGCCTTGTTTGTATTAAACTGTTTACCAAGCGTATGTAACGAATAGAAAATAGTACTGGAGAAAAACACTGGCTGGTAATAGACTTTCGTGATTAATGGTAACTACCAGTAAAACTAGCAAAAGATACGGATGAAAAAATGCAATATCCGGATAAAATATCCCAAGCAAGTTATTTGCTTATACGTGTTGTTACTTTGTTTTTATTGTTTCGAAATATTTTTAGTTTTCCTCAATCGTTTTTCCTTTATTTTGGTGTAATAGGGCTCTATACTCATAGTATAATAATATATTTAGCTTAGCATTTTTAAATTTATTTACATATACTGCTACCTTCTACTTTGAGTTTATTATTTTGCTAGTAATTTTTGGTTATCGCTTGAATTATCCGTATTTTACCGCCAGTAGGGTTTCCATGTCGATTAACTGTTTACAAGGTTATTCGAGTTGTTAACGGTTAGCGCGTTCAACAAAACGGTTAGAGGTGACGTTCTCTTCAGCGAGATGAGAGTGGTGTTGTTTTCTCTTCTTCCAATTCCTTTGTATAATTAATCTCCTACTTATTGGGTCCTTTTCTTTCTTATAGTTGTTGGAACAGTAGCAAGATATAGAATTTTTACAAGTTTTTCACGTATGTGTATAGTGTTGAAAATCTGCTGGTATATCTCTTGTCGAAGTTTTGGTTGGTGGAGAATTATGATATAAGCATTTTTGAAGAAGATTGGATCAGTTAACTGTTTCATCAGTGTAGAAAAGCTGTGTCTACAACACTCAATTTGAATTTAGCACGTGTGGCCGTGGTTGGTATTAAACTTCATCGCATGTATCATTTTCTCTGTTATAACTAATTTTGAGATTTCGATTATCCTGTTAGGACTTCTTTTATTTTTGGTTTTCGGTTTTTGAGTTGAGACTTGATATTCAAGAATAGAAATAGTTAATCTACTGTTGCAAAATTATCTTCAAGGATTTGAATTAAGTATTTTATTGATACGGAGCCAAGGGAAAGGATGAAATACGAGGTGTGATAATTAAGTTCCGGGAATTTGTCAATAAAACACAAGCAAATTAAATTACGAGCAAAATTTTATTATCGACCTTCATAATAGTCTCCTTCTAACTCAACGTAAAAATTCCAACATTGCTCCCACAACTGGAAACATCCTGGGTAATCCTCCTTCAGTACTGCGGTTACAGCTTCCTTGACCTTTTTTACGCCACCATGATTAGTTCACTTCAGGTGTGATTTCATATTGGGAAATAAACAAAAAGTCGCAGAGGCGATATCGGGTCTATAAGATGGATGCGGCAACGTTGGAGTGCACTTTTTCGCCAAAAACTCTTGTACAATGAACGAGGAATGCGCCTTGGCCGGCGCGTTTTCATGGTGCAAGATCCAGCCGTTCGCGGCGAGTTCGAGCCGCACACGGAAAATTCGTCCCTGCCACTGTCTACTCCACGACGCCAACACAAAACTGTGCAGCTACTGTCTGGCCGGCAGGAACACATTCTCGGTGAATGATGCCGCGAATATCGAAGAAACGATCAACATTGCCTTCAGTCGCGAGTTAGACATCCTCGCTTTCGTGGGACGCTTCCGAGGTCATATTCATGATTTCTGAGGGGTTTTCTCCAAATTTAAAAAAAAAGAAAGGTCCCTTCTTTCTACACACATGTTTATGAACGATACAATATTGCGAATTTCCGAGCTATAACTAAATTCCCGGAACTTAATTGCCATACTTCGCAGCCTCCTTGAGCCATTAACACCACCTTCAGCAGCTCGACGTAATTATCCAGATAAGTGCATCGCCTTAAGTTTTTTTTCTTTTGTTCCTTTGTTCATTCGTTAAGTAAATTAAACAATTTTCTAGACACAACTCTTAAATATTTATACAAGCCAAACAATATAATATTGCAAACTCTCAGTTTTCAGTTTTTCTTCTACTTTATATACAGTTAAGTTACTTTTTTCTTTGTGATGTTGGACAAATTAAGTTAAAAATAAAATTCTTGTGTTGTTCTTCACTTTTTAAAAATATACATTGACTATATTTATGGTTGCAAAATTTAAAATCAAATTGATTGTTAACTTATCTGTCAACGTTGGCCATAGAGTTTCTAACGTAAATGAGATTATTTAAGTAACCCTAAATTCTACCACTTCTTTTATCGACCGTTACAAGAGTCACGGATGTGTTTTTGTTCTTATTCATTAAAATTTTCAGTTTTCCTTTTGAAATAGTTTTCTTTTGTATGATTTGGCCTTTCTTTCCCCCAAATTAATCAAATAATACCATCTTCAAGAGATTCTGTTTTTTTAAGACCTTGACAGTGTTTTTAAAGCAGGTGCTTCAAAATTTTCGGAAAATTATTGAAGGTAATTAAAACTACCCATTCCCTCCGCAACGAGCAGATATTCTCAATAATACATAACTTATTTTAACAACCACGGGGTTGAGAAAAGCGCACGATATAGGATTTCTTGTTAGGTGTCAAATGTTAGTCATTTTTTAAGATTTATTCCATTAAGGCGCTATTAGATGTAGCAGTGTGTAACTAAATTTACTTTTGTGGTGATTTAGTTATTTCACTAACCTGTTTACATTTTCGACAGTTGCCAAGTTTGCCGCTAGTAAGACTACAATGAATTACTGATGAGTTGTTACTAACATCTAAGTCGTTTGAGTCTATCGATACAACGATTTATCATAATTTCAATGCGCAGTTGACTCCCTTTTCTTAATGAATTTGATGATGCGATTACGTAGGTCCTGTATAATACGAATGGTGGGGTTGACGTTATTAATAACCTATTATAATGAACTTTAGACCTCTACATGTGCAAAGGTTTGACTCAGCTATATCATGTCAATAACATTTGACTACAATGTAACGTTCCAATGCAATTTGGACTTCCTATATTTAAGGTAAAGGCTATTACTACGCAAATAATAACAAAATTAGGGTAAGTCCTGAACATTTAAGAATTTAAACAATCTACTTCAACGCCCCGTGTCTATAATAATTACAATTATGGCTCCATAAAATAGTCCCAGACATTATGGCGTTAAGTTAGTCCATTCTCTTGATTTGTCTTCACATAAAATTATTACTAAGCCCCTATTATATTCCGATACACCCTCGTACATGTGTACGAGTACGCTAACAGTGCGCTCTTACTGAGATATAACTGTAAAATTCACTAGTTGTAATACGGCTCGCAAGTAATTTTCTTGATTTATCGTTGCGGTCCTTACGTACCGACACAGACAAGTTAATACCCGAACGAACCAAGTATCCTTACGTAAAATGTAGTAGTACATAAAAATGATTGACTGTCCACCTCTGTTACTGTATACTTCTTCTTCTTTCTCTACTACGGGATTTCTTTATGTATTCCATTTTCTGCTCTTTCTCCCGCATCGCGACCAGACGAGCAGCTGCTTGGAACTGTATTTCGTTTCGCGGCTCATTTACCGACTAACCTTCGCCATCATTTATGCGGCTTGCATCTCGTCCCGCGGATATCGCAATTGTCGTTGCTTTATAGGGATTCCTCTGCCCGTTTCTCATAATTAACGAAGTTACATGTTCTTATAAGTCGTAGAAACTATTTTGACAGTTCTATAACGAATGCTTTGTAGCAAGGTTATTTTCAATTTTCATATATATTTGTGACATAATAATTAATAAATCGTAATAACGATCATGGAATAAATAATTTCAAATATAATAAAGTATATTTCAATGGTATCACCAACGTCAACGTCCTAAAAGAATTATAGTTAAGCAGTGGACACTGAACGTAGGTTTCACATAAACGAAGAACTGAATGCAAAATTCAGATCGGATTGATTTACATAAATTATTGTTTAGGCTTGAAATGGTTTTTAGCTGTATTTTGGATTTAAGAAACTGCAGCTTACGGCATTCAAATTTTCTTTTTTCAAAGGTAATATGTAAAAAATACATTGTACGTTTTAAAATTTTCTTTAATTAACATTATGGATTAACATGGGAAGTTCCACACGATATGGTATGAAACTGTTTTAAAAAGAATATTTGCCAAGTATTCATCATTGCTGCCAGTGCATTGTTGTAGCCGATTTCTGAATTGCAAGTGGACTCCTTCCAACATGGCAACCATAGCGTCAATATAGTTTTCTAATGCTTCCAGAGTTGCAGGATGGTTGTTATAGACTTTCGATTTGAGGTAGCCATAAAATAATCACATGCGACTAAATCTGGTGACCGTGCGAGCCGCGAGATGTCACCTCTGTTGGAAATAAGTAGCCCTAGAAAATTTCTCTTAAAACACTCATTGCAATTTATGATGTGTGGGTACTCACCCTATCTTGCTGAAACCATAACCATGCCAACAACAATACTTGTAAGACCAGGCAGAAAGAAATTCTCCGATGATGGCAAAATAACGCTACGAATTTACTGTTTCCATGCGATTGTCCTTCTTAAAAAAATGTGGCCCAGTGATCCCTCCTCCTGATATCGCAGCCCGAGCTATAACCTGATCCGAGTTAAGAGGCCTGTCATGAACTTCCCTGGAATTGATACCGCTCCAATAACGCATATTTTGTGTGATCCGTGCGGTTCTGGTCCCTTGCGAGACACATTTCCAACTGCCCTAAAAGCTTCCACACACGATAAGATGGATTCCCGGGCAGGAACAGGCCCTCGAAGGAGGGGACTGGTCTCGTGAAAAGTAGGTTTCTACTGCAAACGCGCGTTGTACTCTCGCCTAAAGCATTCTGACGACTGACGACTGTTGACAAACAAATTCCCGCATCAACGTTCTCAGCTAAAACACAACCACGCCGCATCCAGCTTCCGTCGTGCCATCACGTTTTATTGAAAAAAGTTTCAATACCGGATCCTGTACTTTTGGATTTGTGGTAAAGACAGGAGAATGTAAAGTATCTTTTTTTACAACAACTTCTTTATCTTAATTCATACAGTGTTACTAAATGCACTTCCTCTTTCTGATAATTTTTTCTTTCACAATCTTTTCTTGAGTTTTGATGCCTTCTCTGAATACTCTTTACGAAACACCACGTAAACATCTGAATGCTTTTTTCTACTGTCTTTGTAAAAATATTGCATGAGTAGTATAAAATTAAAATAAAACTGAAAGAACTGTATTTTAGGAAACTGATTCTAGGTTAGCTGTGTAAATAAATAATTAACTGAATATAAGTGTTAGAAAAAATAGTTCACTCTTTACGAAACATGTTTGGGCTCTCGTAGATCTACGTTTAATAATCAGTATATAAACCGATACAAATACATGGCAACCGTCTCTGCTAAATATTCACCATATTATAGTAAAGCTTCTTGTTTGTCTATTAATGGGACGTATATTATTCTGTATTCCTAAATCGTATAATTTTTATTCTGTAGCTGTTAAAGAAGTGCAGTATATACATTTGACACTTAAAAAGTGCCACGTAGTTTAAAATGAAAATTCTTAGTAAAATTCCTGGTTGATTCATAGTGGGATTTATTCCTATGGTATATAATCTAGTCTACAGTCATTCACTGCGCGGGTTAATTGTCAAATCTAATGGGTGGAACATAATTCACATTTAACGCTTCTCGTTGTGAACATAACTTATAATTTAAGTGCTAGAAGCAAATGGTAATGATCGATAGAAGTGTGTTTATACGTAATTCAAAACAATTCAGAAAGGTGTGTGCGAAAACTTTCAAAGGGTACTATTCCCTGTAATGTATTATATAAAATATTTCACTTAAATGATAATATGCTTTGAAGTTTTTGAATCCATTCTTTACTTAGAAAAGCGTTTTCCATGTTTTTTTAACGATACTCTGGACACAATGATATGCACCCACCTTCTATGTAATGTAGTACCGTATATTTTACAATTTTTAACTTTTCCCGTCACTACATCGTCAAATGTATCGAACACCTAGATGGAAAGAAATGAATAGTCTCCCTGTTTTCAGCATTCAATTTGAAAATTTATTTCTAAAAATGTTGGAACCTTCCAGAGTTAGTTCTTGTAATACAGTTGTACGACACCAGTATTGAAACTTTGTAACTGAAATAGCGGTGTCAATATCAAAGCGTATCGAAGCTTCATATTTCATACTCTGTAACCATGTTGATATTGAACGTGGTTCACTTGGGTAATGTATAAAATATCAATTTCTCGTATGCTTTTGGACTTAAATAAAATGAAATAGCCACTAGGTGGTACATACAGTGATATGCATATTTGTCATTTGTCATTTTTACAAAATGGGAATAGATATACGAAATCGATGAAATCTTTAAAGTTAAATAAATACGTATTGCAACGGCAGTAGCGCAACGGGAAAAGGTCAATGTGGACAACGATATAAGCGTTTTGCCAGAGACCTCGTCGTTGGAGTGACTTGTAAAATAGATAAATTTCTCAGTATTGTTGGTGTTTAAGCTCTTGTTGTTATAAAGAATAGTGAGAACCATCCGTGACAGTATTAAAAACAGAATACTCTTGTGTTTATAATTTTTACTTTTTTCGTAAATACTTTTTAGATGTTGCCAGTATATAGAGATATTCAACATATACGGTATAATCGCTATAATCAAAATTATTAAAGTAATATATACGTCTTTTACGAGGTGCAAGTGATTCTAGTTTAGCAAACGATAGATTTGTTCAACGCTGCTATAACAAATGCATATGCTAATGTCGGGGTAGAGCTTGTTGTGGATACTTTGGGTAGAGGGCATCCGGAAAGAATAATCTTAATAAATAGATGTTTTTTTGGGAATTTTGTAACTTTTGTCTATGAAGGATATTTTGGAAAAAGGTCATTTGGAAGGAGCAAATTTTATAAACAAATATTTTGTGTAAATTTCGTAAACATCAGGCTTTTAGAAAAACTAAATGAAACAATGGTAATTTTTTTACTGTATGTATTCATTTAAAACGTGACAACATTAATAAGTTGTTGCTAATATTATTTAGGACAGTTATAATACCGTTGCGCATTTGTTCGAGATCCTTTTCTTTATTTTCCATTTTCCTTTTCTTGTCTCGGTAGTGCTTTGTGATGTTGTCGGTATGTTGTCGTTAGAATAACTTATTTTATAACATTAATAGTACAACAGTTGGAAACAAAGTGAACGGGATAAATTAGTTTGTAGGTAAGATCGTCTATCGGCTTACTTCAAATACTCTATGTATTCGTCAAATGTTTTTAAACGTAACTTCAAAATTGAGTCATTTTCAGAGGTTTCCAGTAATAACGAAAAGGAATACAATTTACTGGTTACAAGATAAAGGCAAGTACATGTTCATGTTTTAAAGTTACGTGTTGATATGATTTTAAACTTCCGAATTATATTCGGTGCGCGATGATACACGAACGTGAATTACAGAGTGTCTATTTGTTACAATCAAAACAAAGCAATGCAACATCAACGGTACAGAGTTCCACTGCAGGTAGGTATTTAGAAGGTAATTGTGTAGTTTATTCTTGGTTGTGAACTACTAAACTACTTATGACACTTGTATCCATTCAGAAATTTTTCTTGTATTCAATTGTCTATTTGTTCTGCACATTTAAGCCAGAAATTGTTCTATAAAATGTACTATTTCGATTTTTTATCTTTTATGTATTGCATTATTATCGAGACTGCCGGGCATTCTACAAGACACATTGAAATACGGTACTAAAATCCAAAAAGAAAATGTGAAAGAAGGAAAATTCGAAATTCAAATTTTGTGTAGAAAGGTACTGTAAGAAATTGTAATTACAAATACTGTATCGATTGCGATAAAGAAATCATTACAAAAAAGAAGCTTAGCCCTTCTTCTTGTCCATTCCATTCTATGAACTTTCCGATTACGTCATAGTGATTTTCTCTACGAGAAGAAGTTGTAGATACATATACGTATGTAAACATTACTAAGTTTTGTAATTATACGGTTTTTCAAAGTTGGATACATAAATTCGTTAAATTATTTCAGGACAGCATATCCTCTAGAAAAATTTCTCAAATTGACCGAGCTACAAAATCTATATATAAATTCATCAGTCAATAACGCAAGGCGAACCTGACGGCTTAGTGCAGAGAGGTGGTTACCACTAGCACTAATTCACGTTCATTTTGACGTACCCTCCATAAACGCCTCACGCCATATGTTAAATTAAGATATCTAACAATAACAACGGCGGTTAGTTCTTTAATTGTAATTTATAGCCGTTTGTGTTTTCGTTGCCACCGGACGTTATCTGATGGTCGTGTCGGTAGCGTTTATCATCCAGATGCACTTGGGCTTGTCATTGAGTTATTTATTTATGGGTGCATGATGATTTGTGAATGCAGCATCTTATTTATTGTTGGAAGTCAGGAAAACCAGAAATGAAATTTTTATTTTCAATAAATACGTTTCCAACGTATTTCGTACGTTATGCAAGATTTTCTTTAAAAATAATGTTACGTATATTATAACTTAAACCCACCTCTGATGTTGCAAGCTGCTTGCTTAGCTTTCAACTAATATTCTTCAGTATGAAGTTTTTCTATGCATTATATATTTTTTTCTATACTTTCTCAATCTTTACTTGAATTGAGATGTTTTTCATATTGCTTGTAAAAGAAGGGGATAGCACGAGCTCAGAAATAACAGAAATTGAGAGTTAACAACAATTCATATTAGTTAGGAGTTAGATATTTAATATTAAGAAATTTTTATACATATTTTTGAGTGCTATGTGATTACTCACGCAGTTTTTGTATAAATATTACAACTCATATAGAAATGATTAAATTACTTTAAGTCTAATATGACTACTACAATCCAAAAAAAAGAAAACGATATGTTATGTGATACTAGTACATTCTTTTAGTAAGTTCAATAAATCTGTGTTAACTACTGTGCATCTACGTCAGGTGCGTTAATCTACAATGTGTTTCTGAATCTCTTCAGAAAAATTCCAGGAGATAATGCAAACAAAAGTTATATTATAAGTTGACAATAAATAAAACTAAGAATAGCTAGCTTATTATAAAAAACTGTTCAAAGGATTTTGATATTACTATTACCAATATGCATATGAATAATAATTTTCGGTACTGATAGTTCTCAATGGATAGTTCTTAAGAACTTGTTGCTGTGTATAATGCAATTTTATTTCTTTTGCCTTCAACTATATATACTTAAATTTTTAGAGATTGGTTTACATAAGCTTTGCGTATGTATGACACTAAAGATGGTAGAACCAATAGTTTTATCGAAGTATTCAGATACTATTTAACAATAAAAGAAGTATTTCAAATCCTGCCCTGTCCTATACCAATATTTTCCTTATATATTACACGATGATTTTTTTGCTGTACGCATGGTAAGCTTTTGTCGAAGAATTGTCTATGGGATTAAAAGATCCCAATGGGAAGGATTGACGGCAGCATGGTTTTTGAAGTATTGTTTGAGAATATAACCTAAGCAACGACAGTATTATTCTCAAAAAGGAGGCGAGGTCCGAAGTACTTATTGAAAGAAAGCTATAATTCAAGACTGATTAGGTTCGCATCGTATTGAATTTAATGCAGAAATGGTACGTCACGAATTGATGTATTTAGTCTATCTTAACAAGGCGTAATTTCATAGCCATGTGATATTGAGAACACTACCTTACTTCTGCAAACTGAATCCGATTGAAACGGTATGTGTAGATAAAAAGTAAGGTTTCTTAAGACAATTAAATCTTGTATGTAAAATACTTATTGAAGATATCGTGAATGTACCTGCAAATAAATGGAAGAATTGCATAAATTACTAGAAAACTAAGTGTGGAACTTAGATGGATTAATGAATGAATATTATTGAACCATTTATTATTTCGATTGTGAACAGCGATAGTGACAATGGCTTATCATTTATAAATACCAGTGACTCTAAGTCATTACTTATATTTATTTTATCCAATATACTTTTATGCTTAACAAACTCTTATTAAACTACGTAATGCACTTAACATAACTATATTTTATGTATAGTTATTATTACGTTAAAATGATATTTGATAAGCTTTTGATTTGCATTTATTTTATTTTCCTGCTGTAACTTGTTAATAGTACTTCTTGTCCCATTAGACCTTCAAACTGAATGCTTAAAATTTGTCAGTTCTTCTATTTTTATGATAATGGTCTATTTTCATTACGAATTATTATACATTATGTTGAACATACATTTAGTTACAACGATTGCAAGAACTGCAGGGTTGTCTAATTCACAGAATCGCACGTGAATTATTACCAACTGCCGGTAACTTGATTGACAATGAGAATCCATGTTTTCTGGAAACGCCGCGTTCCGAATAAATTATTAATTTTTCAGGTGTTGAATTTGCTGCGGTACCTGTAAATATATTTAATCTAAATATGAATATTCTTTTGTAAAAAATAAAATAAAGTAGTGAATAAGAGTTACGAAATTCACGAGGTCACGAAAATTTTGACATACAACTGCATTTTCACAAATCATACACGTATCTGTTTCAAAATAGTTTAGGACTTGTGAATCGTACTTTCACAGGAGGTCTGTATTACTTCTTAATCTAAGACATGTTTAACTTCACACGTCCCTTCAGCTCAACTAAGTATTCTCTGTATTCGTCTGTAATTCGTTTATACTTTTATCACTAGAATGTTTTATCTAAATGTTCTACCTAGATCTCCTACACTTGATCTCGTCCTTTAATTTGTGCATATTCTAAACACTTCTTTCCTTGACATATTTATGACTACAAGATTATGTATGTATGTACATACATACGAAACTGTCTGTACGCATATGTATATATATTGTAAATACATGTAACGCCTCTAAGTCTATAATTCATCACCTTATTTAACCGGTGAAACAATTACGTTGAGCTTATATTCGACCAGCTATCTCTTCCCATCTCGCAGCGCTCTTCTTCGGGCTGGCTAACGCAGTTTTTATAAGCGGCCCACGTCGACGAGACAACACGATTGAGAAATGGTAGTCATTTGTTGCCGCCGCTCGTAATTTTATCATTGCGTTGATGTGTTTTAAGGTTTTATTA
Organism: Trypoxylus dichotomus; assembly: GCA_023509865.1. Lineage (NCBI taxonomy): Eukaryota > Metazoa > Arthropoda > Insecta > Coleoptera > Scarabaeidae > Trypoxylus > Trypoxylus dichotomus. Next base: position 52,262,942 of record CM042075.1, read on the forward strand.
TTCATATTAATTAGCGTTTTTTCCGTACAAACACATTTGTTCTTCTTTTCTTTTTTCTTTTGCATTTTTTTTGTGGTAGCTTATTGTAGAATTTTAAATACCTTTATTCATCCAGGCTAGATGGATTGTTTGTACTACGTGCGGTATTTTAGAACTAATAATTTATTTCAAATTTAAATATATACAAGTATTCCAAAGGTACTCTACCTGAACTAAACAAAGAAGCAGTTTTGCATAAGTTGATCTACGTTCTTAAGTGTAAAATAGATCATTATAGCATTTATTAGGCTTTTTAGTCATATGTGCCAATGACAGCATAACTAGAAAAGTCGTTTTATATATAAAATAAGGTTGGTCAAACGCATACCATATCTTGGGATTATAACGTTGAGTTGCGATAAGAAACTGGAAGAATCTATTTTGTTGTTCACCAAGTTTGAATTAGCTAGTTGTGCGAATCTGTGGCTGGAGTTTTTCACCTGTTTCGATTATTTATTCGATGAATAAAACACTGCACGTAATATAATAAGTATATTAATATTTTTTACCGAGCTACAGGTTGTATTACGAGGGGAGGTCAAGAAGTTCGTGCAATGGAGGGGATGGAGTGGGGATAGGAGCTCTCGCTAGATGTCATTCTGATTGGCGACTCATCATTAGTATATATGTTAAGTTGCAGCCCTATAGCGTCAGCCGTTTACGAATAGTTGCCTGCTAAATAAGTCAATCCGGAAGAAAACTGAAAGTATGGAGGAAATTGTACACCATGGTGTGATAAAGTTCCTTACAAAGCAAGGAAAGACCGCTCAAACCATATTGAATGAAATGAAAACCGTTTATGGAGAGCAGTGCCCTAGTAAATCAATGATTTATAAGTGGCATGGTCTTTTTAAACACGGTCGAGAGTCGATTGAAGGTGACGCCCACTCAGGACGGCCAGTTGAGGCCACCACATCAGACATCGTCGAAAAAGTGCAAAAATTTGTACTACAAGATGGCCGTTTGAAGAAAAAAACAATTATCAGCATTAGTTGGAGTATCAGATACCACCATTTTGCGTATCCAACATGACCACCTGGGTATGACAAAAGTCAGTGCAAGATGGGTACCGAGCTGCAGGAACAGCAGCGCGTCTGTGCGTCCAATCAATTTTTGGGGCTGTGGAGATAAACCTGCACAGATTTTGGAGCGGATTGTTACCGGAGATAAAACATAGGCTCATCACTTTGATCCTGAGTCCGAACAGGAGTCCATGCAATGACATAAAAAGGGAACACCACCGCCAAAGAAATCCAGAGTGTCAGAATCGGCTGGAAAGTTGACGGCTACTGTTTGAGATTGTGAAGGGATATTATTGATTGATTACAAAGAAAGAGGTAGGAGCATAACCGGAGAATATTACGCAGCGATATCAGAAAAATTAAAGGAGGCCATCAAGGAGAAACGTCGAGGAAAATTGACCAAGGGTGTGTTGCTCTTGCAAGACAATGCGCCGGTTCACAAGAGCAAAGTTGCAATGGCTGCTCTGCACAATCATGGCTTTCAATCAATAGTCCTTCCACCCTACAGTCCAGACCTGGCACCTAGTGATTTTTATTTGCTCCCCAATTTAAAAACAGACTTATGTGGAAGTTTTTAGGGCGAAAGATAAAAAATATTTGTATGATGGTTTAGAAAAATTAATTCATAGCTCTAATGAATGTATTGTGCTTAATGGTGATTTATTGAAAAGGAAAAATAGATTTATTGTTTAATTTTATTTAAAACCTATTATTCATTCCACGAACTTCTGGACCTCCCTCGTAAGTTCCGTTGAACTGTATTCAAATGATTCACAACTTGCACTGACTTACATTGTGTACTGAGGTTATTTATAAACAATTTCGGTTTTACCTTAGTGAGCAATCCTAAGCAGCTTAGATTATTCTGGAAAATGAAATATTTAGATATTTGGTAATTAGTGATATAAGACAATAATTAAAATAATAGGATTGAACATTTAATCCTAGTTGAATAGATAGCGGTAATTGCCAGGATTTCCTTACAAAACTCATTAGTGAAGGACTAATTGTAAATACTGAATACGTGGATAAAGATAATGGCAAATATACTAGCAACTAATAGACAAAACATCTCTGTACAAGTAAATGGAAAGCGGAAATTAATGTGAATTACAAATATATGGCTATATTATGAAAATATTAACTATCTAAAATATAAATTAAAATCTCGTTCGGATTTTCCGAACACTAGTTGTCTACGATGGAAGAGCGATTGTATGTTAACGCGTTTAAAAGAAAAGCGCAAGAAAATCCACGAAAAGGGTGCACACCAGTCAGTTTCGAGGAACAGATACTTTAGAAACATCTTTCGCACTTTTTCTAACGCTAGTTGTTGATGCGTATATAGCGGAACAACAGAAGCGTATTCCTATTTTGTTCGCACCAAGAGTAGAATAAGGATTTAAGAACATACGTATTAGAGAATTGTTTGTAGCACTTAATGATATGGAAATACGTATGCATGTATAAAGAACGGAACTTTCCAATAAAATTATAGTTTCACAGCTTCTAGCGCCATCTATGTAAAAAGTGGAGTATTTTGCAGGTTACAAACATGAGCATGTATACATAGTTCATAATATCCAGTTTTGCTATCAGACTTAATACAGAGTAAAAGAAAAAGCCACAAGAGCTCCCTAATTAGTCAATAGCAATATGCTAAAGACATTAGAGCTGGAGATGTTACAGCGGTTGAACGATAAACTTCAAAAAGAACCATAGCAAATGCTTCGACTATGCCATCTGGACTTGAAATTTCAGCAGAGCCAAAGGTCATTCGGGTGAACAATAATTTCTGTACTTGAAAGGTACCTCGGATGGGAGCCATTCACTTCAACGCCAACTAGCTTGCTAAGTCGAACGAACTGTTCACAAAAGCTATTCAAGACACGTTTTCTTCCACTTTCTTTAATTTTATTAACCGAATAAGGAAGATATAAAGCCAATTGGATATTTACGATTTCAAGTGGGACCAATCAATATGACACAATTTGTATCTTACATTCTTGTTAACTGGAAAATTTAGGTTATTAAAACATATTGGCACATTTAGTGTAATATGTAAGTTAGGATGATATTTATCCTCAGGTACTGTAGGATGATCATCACGTATTATACAAACTGGAGTTTCAAAATTACAAAAAATTAGATCCCATAATTTACCATCGTGATTAACATTTGTACTTCATTGTCGTAGATTTTAAGTTATCATTATATTATGTAAGGTTAACACTCATCATTTATAACATTGGTATCACTAATATTATGTAAGGTTAACACTCATCATTTATAACATTGGTATCACTAAATTTAGGGTAATTGGAATCGTGAGCAGGTAAAATATTCTTATTAAGAAAGTGTAAACTAAATGTCAATTATTATCATTTCCAACGTAAAGAGATACGTAGTCGACAAATAAATCAATATTATGCGAAATAACATCTGTAGATACGTAATTCTGTGTATTTATGGAAGCGAGTTATTTACATTATAATAATAATAATCTATTAAATGCCCAACAGGTAGACATCAAAAAATGGACAAAATAATAAAGGATAATATATATGATGCATTAAAAACATACCAAAAAAAGAAAATATCAATACATTAGAAAAACGAAACACCAATAACACGAAATAAATCAAAACTATGAGAATACGAAAAACTACGGCAAATCTAAGTTGAAATTACTAGTTTCTTGCCGAGTGTACCAACGGCGCTCACCGCAGTACGTTTGTCCTTACTGTAAGGGTGCGAAGCAGGAGATACGGTCTTGATTCTAGACGTGGTAGAATGTTATCAACATCAGATAAGAAACCAGGAAAGTCAATTCTTGCGCTGACAATGTTTTGCATAAATGTGTCACATTGATGCGGTTTCTTCTTTCAACAAGCGTAACAAAGCCACGTCTCTCAATTAGCTCCTCGCTTAGGATAACGCCCATCGCTCATATGTGAGAGATATTTTGAAAACCTGGGTTGAATCCGCTCAAGAGGATTGATTTGGATATTGTAATAAGGATACCAAGCCACGCACGCGTATTTAAGCTTGAAAACCACGTAAGGGCAGAAAAGGCTCTTTATTGTATTGAGGCTAGTTAAATCCTTACAGGTGTGAAAAATAAATCCAAATAATTTAGAAGCGGCTGTCGCGAAATCTGGGACATGACTAGAGAAGGTAAACTTTTCATCGTAAATCCCACCCAAATCTGAGCAATATTAATATTGTTAATACAATTCAGAGAATCGATTCTATGCACTCTTTTCTGTAAAAGATATAAAGAAACATATATCTGCAGGCACCAGGTATGAAACTTATCCAGATCGTATCGTAGAATGTCAAGATCAGTGGAGGAATTAACGCCGTGGTAGATTTTAATATCATTAGCATGGGCCAATAAAGAGCACTTAATGGACTTTAGAATATCATCATATATATATTAAAAAGGAGCGGGCCAATATTCGATCCTTGAGGCACTCCAGAGGCGAAATAAAAAGTTCTAGATTTAAATCCGTTAAAACAAACATAATTAATTCTATTTAGAAGATATGATTGAGTCGATCTTAGGAAATTCCTGCTGACACCGAAATAGCCCAGCTTCTCCAACAACTATGATGATCTATCAGGTCAAAAGTACATGAAAAATCAATATAAATAACAACCACCCCCATCTACAGTCTAAGCAGTTGCTTGGGAAATCTGTGCCAAGCTAATTAGCTATTTAACATAAAGCCATAAGCAATACGCTATATACAAATAAAATATATAAATATTGTAACTATCATCCTTGTTAGAGATTGACGAGATTTTAGATAGTTTCCATTGTGATAAATATTAGAGAGAGAAATGAAATATTAATTTAACGCACGTTTTTTGCAACTAGAAGCACCGTGGTCTAACAATAAACTGCAAAAAATGTGGTTTTTGTTATACTACCTATCGTACCAGTACAACTGGAATGTAATGACTCAAGAAAGAGCGAGAATAATCGAATTGCATATTTCGACTTTGCTTTCATTATATCTTCTATTTATTCCCGATTGAAAATAAATACACATCGACGTACAGAAGGTAAAACACCTTATCCAGACAAAGTCAACGGTAGCCGCCCTTTGTTTGACGAGCCCAAACCGATACGCTTTACTAATTCCGCCCGGACCATGTCTTTAATGCTGATGGAAACGCCAGTAACACTCGCAACAGACACGCCGACCTTTACGCAGTTCCCTAAACAGAATTTAATCAGGGGAAGCTAAAACGGTGATTCGTACTTTGTTCGGGCTCATTTCGCCGGCGTAGATGTGCGTATGTGTGCGTTCCGAGCGGCTTTCTTCGGCTTGTTATGTGCGCGGACGTGATTAACTAGCTGTCGTCGGCGATAGTTGGAAATTTGCCACGCGATACGGAAAACATCCGAAGCGGAATTACCATCGAAATCAAGTTGAAGTGGTCGGCATATACAATCGTGGTGTTACTTTGTTATTATCGGCGAAAATCCAGCTCGAAACTATGACTTTATCGTCTCGACGTAATTATTAACCTAATCGAAATGCGCGCCGTGTAATTCCGATTCGATCATTAAAGAGGAATGGATGGACGCGCTTTCGAGGAACACCTGCTCTTTAATATTTATGGCCGATGGTGATTACTATATACTTTGTTCCTGTGTTATTTAGGAAGCCGAAACTATCATTCTTATACGGTAAATTCGTGTAGTAGGGATAGTTAATTCGAAATCTGGTAGGCATTCTTTTATTATATCAGATATCACGTAAAATTTCAGTGATTTGAACGTTAATGTACTGGTTTGAATATTGGAAATGTCAATTTCTTTTTAATCAGTCATTTTCATGCAAAAATGAACATTAATAAACGAAATATTTCCCGTCAACTTCAAAGATTTTATTACCGCAGGATGGAAGTCATAAGCTTCTTCTTTATCCAAACTTGGTTTTGAAATCGTATGTTCGAAAAAAAATAAAATTAGTACAAACAAAAATTTATCAGTGGCATGTTGAGAAAATGCGCAAGGCACACTATGGAAAATTAATGCAAAACACATTTTGATGCCTGTGCAGAAACTTTATTGCAAGCTTAGTGCCAAAAATACTGTTTTTAGTGCTACAGTTTTGGCAGTGTCCTCATCATTGACTAGAATGATTTATGTTCATGTCGATTGCTTACATTTCAATTAAAAACGCTAAATATGAATTTGTGTAACATAATGTATTGAATGTAAGACATACATGTCTAACACCATTGACTATGTATATACAGACATAATCTGAGCAAAGTCAACAGTTATAATACGCATATGTGTCTCCTGTTATTCTCTCTCGTTGCAGTATTCCCCTACAATCAGTCTATCAGTTATTCACCGTAAGCAGAACTTCGCTGTTGACCTACTATATTATGGTTATAGCCATAGTGGGGGAACGCAGGATCGTAGATACCTCCCCGTCATTGACTTTGCTCAGGTTATATCTGTATACACAACTCTTGAATGGGCATGTAGGATTGGTTCGTTGATAGGAAGAGTGGGAGTATAATGTACACAAAATGACTCACTATTGTCTGGTAACTCTTTGAAAGTATTGCTGTACAGAGCGCAGTCATGATTGAATATAAAGTCATTCCAAATTAACGGTAGTTCAAAGATGCTAGTGTAAAAGAAATAAAATTAAAGTTAGGTTAAGAAAGTGTCTTCTCTACACTATCGCGGAGAGAGCACATATTTACACAAATCGGTGGCAAATTCTCAATACGCTACATATAACTCCATTATTTGGTGATGTAAAAAGCGTGACTGAAAATTCGGGTTAATTGTAATAATAATAATAGATAATATCTGGCGGATTATTTTTTTTTTACCAAACAAGTGCCAATTGTATGTATTGCGTGGGTGAGCTGAGAGGTCAACAATTGGTACCATCATACGGACCGCGATAGGAGTATGCCAATATACGCGAAACAAGGAACTAGTCTCCTTGAATTTTATTTCTCTTCTATGGTAAACAAAAATAGGGAGGCAATGGAAATCTATAAACACCCCGATAATATTAATAGATAAGATGGATATCCGCGATATGGAAACGGCTTCTGCAAGTCTCTACCCCCCACACCTTTCCCGTCAACCTACCGTTCAGACGTAACGCTACCGTCCTATATAAACCCGGTAGTCTGCGGTATACGTACCCTACACATTTAGTGAACAGAAGACCAATAAGCCTAATCAACGGCCTATTTAAAATAGCGGAGATCATCGTGGAGATTACCAGCTATCTAAAACTACGCAGGCTTGGCTAGAAGATAGGAAGTTCATGGTAAGGGTCAGAGAAGACAGGTCTGAACAAAGAGTAGCTAGAGAGGGACTACTACAGGGTTCGCCGCTATCCCCTATACTCTTTAACGTGTATGTCAAGGACATTTCAAAGTTTCAAGGAATCCCTGGACTAAATACATTCCAGTTTGCAGACGACACGGCTATCTTAGTAGAAAATTCGGAAGAGAGGTGTAGAAAAAAGGTGAAGTTAGCCACCTACGCAGATTAGTGGAACATTAAGATCAATGAAACCAAAGAGAGATCATTGCTTTCGGAAAAAAAAGCCCCTAAAGAAAGGAGGATAAGTTGTAGGAACAGAATAATAAGAGGCAAGTCAAAAGCGACGTATTTGGAAGTAACCCTAGACAAAGACCCAAATTTCCAGAAGCACACAACGAGATCCCTCCATTCTTTTCCTTTTTCCTTCTCTTTGTTTATTTCTCTCTATTTTCTCTTTTCTCCTTTTTTCGTGCCTTTTTTTCTTTTCATCCTCCTTTTTCTGTTTCCTGGTTCTTCCTTCTTTTTCTTTTATTTCCTCGTTCTCTTTTCTTATACCTCATCGTGAAACGGTCCAATTCCGGAAACAGTTCGTTTATTAACATTATTGTCTTACACAAATGTGTTATATGAAAAACTTAAATTATAAGTTTTACTTGACTAGGAGCACATAAACCACAATTTCAAAGATTTAGCAAAAAAAGACCGTTTTGCAAATCTTACTGAAGCATGTTTTTAATAATAAGTATAACTCCGTTACTATAAATATTTTGTTGAATTGCAGTAAAATTGGGAAGACATTTTTACAATATGCATATTGAAGTGAAATTCCCCTTCGCGGACACTCCTCTTACACGGACACCTCCCTTAAACGTACAGTTTCTCATGGTAATATATAATAAATAAAAGTAATAAAATAAAAAGAAACGCCTTATCTTATTTTTATATCGGGAGTATTGCTATTGCATTTCTCAATTGCGCCGCGCGCTAATTTCGCTGGGACTTCCCCGAATAAACCGGACATTTACCGACTTCAACCTTTCGGTACAAACGCAGCCTATCTCGTGCATTTCTGCCTGGCGTGAATTAGGGACTTCCCCAAGTTGGTCGGGGATTTACCATTCTTATTCTTTGGGTGTACGCTTTCGATTGAATCTGCTTTCAATATTAGTCTGATGTCTATGCGGAAAAGACACAGTGGGTAACACATTCATTGTAGAAATGGCTCCAAATAGAAAAATCCTCACGCTTAAACAAAAAATTGAGATTGTTGAAGTTTACAATAAAGAGAAATTAACTGTAAGGTAAGCGCTTTAATATTGGAAAAACACAAAAAACTTTTTAAAGAAATGGATGTCGAACAGCAATTTGAGTGAAAAAAGAAGCTTTTTGACGGTTGATGGTATTAAAATTGACAAATTGTGTTATGACTGGTTTACAGCAGCTCAGCATAAGGGGATTCCTTTAACAGGTATGCATATGATTTTTTTTAGATAAGGTTTTCTTGTATTAATGCGTTGATTTTCTTTACATATTAAATTCTAAAATAGATAAAAAAGGTGAGATTACCAATAGGTTTGTCGTGAGAAAAACGCAAAAAAGTTATTTTTTTTTTAGGTCCGCTAATACGATGTAAAGCAAGGGAAACAGCCGCTTGTTTGGGACATCCTACATTCAGTGCTTCTTCTGGTTGGCTCAATAAATTTAGAATCCGCCACAATATAAGTTTTAAAGCGATTTCTTTGATTAAGGAATATTCACCGAGAGACATCTATAATGCCGATGAGACAGGTCTGTATTTTAGGGCTCTACCCGACAAAACGCTCACATTAAAGAAGGAAAAATGTGTTGGGGGTAAGTATCCCAAAGAGACGTTTACAATTTTACATTGTGCAAATACGACGGATGGAAAAGGAAAACGCCTAGTCATTGGTAGGGCAGCTAAACCCAGAGCTTTTAAAAACATTAATATAAATAACCTGTCTGTAACTTGGAAATACAATAAGAAAGCCTGGATGACAGAACAAATTATGACAGAGTGGTTGTAAGACCTAGATTGGAAAATGGCTAAAGAAAAAAGAAACATTTTGTTATTTTTAGACAATGCGGGATCTCATCCGGAAGACGTTCGCTTAAATAATATAAAAATATTATTTTTACCCCTTAATTCTACATCAGCTTGTCAACCACTTGACCAGGGGATTATAAAGAATTTTCAAACTTATTACCGAAGTCTAATACTCAAACATCTGCTAGTAAACTTGAAACTAAGCTAGTAAGCTTGAAACTGCTGGTACAGCTTTTGAGTTAATAAAGAAAATTACACCACTGGCTGCAGTTTATTTGGCCAAAACCGCTTGGGACCAAGTAACCAAAGAGACAGTTCGAAATTGCTTCCGCCAAGCAGGATTTAATCATGTAAATATGTAAAGTGAAAACCAGTTCACTGAGGCTGATACATCTGACCTAGAAGATAATTTGCCTCTTAGTGTACTTTCAGATATCCTCAAAAATAAGAATTTATTGAAATTGACGGATAATGAAAACCTTAATGATTTTTTGAACGTAGTTGAAGATTTGTATGTTGAAGATCCAGATTCAGAACAAGAAATTGCAAATCCAGTTGAAATACAAGAACTTTCGGAAGATTCTGATGTCGATGAGGTTGCAGTGCCAACAGAAGCTATCCCAAATTATGGTAAAGCTATTACCCTGACCAAGCAGCTGAAAAGTTTTGTCGAAAATCACGGAGATACAGAGTCTTTGGAGCTTCTTTCTAAATTAGAAATACGATTTCAAGACGCCATTTTAAAGAAAAACAGAGGACAAACAACAATATATAAATTTTTGCGTACTTGAAGTGACTATTAATTTCATTGTTTTGTATTACATACTACATCTATGTATCTACGTACATATATTACACTTTGTATGTATGCATCTAAAGGAAATAAACTTTTTTTCTTAAGTTAAAGTTTCTTATTTATTTTAAAAACATTTATACGATTTAAATGTCCCAGTTTCTTTAATATATTCATTTTTTGTTAAAACACGATTTTTATTGTATTTACCACATATTTCTTTTATGCGGACAACCCTCCTGAACGGACATCAGTTGGTCCCGTTGGTGTCCGTCCAAGTGAGATATCACTATATATATATATATATATATATATATATATATATATAATACAATACAAACATATTATCACTTAATTAACCGTCACCTTTTTTCTATTACTTTACTCGTACTACTATATTGGCCAATACCAACTTCTACTTTTGTTAGTTACTGCATATATAAATAAAATCACTATTCTAAAATATACATATGTGATGTCAATCTCAATGGTAATTACAAGCCACCTCAATACCTGGTGAGACTTAATCGCTTTTAATCCTGATATTATTAATATGCCGTTTTAATAGGAAACATAATTTATGGAATAAGGAGTACCTATGAGAGCATGATACTTATATAAAAAAGTCAAATAAGTGCATTAATTCTTTGAATGAAACTTTATATATTTCAATAAATTACAACAAAGCATGAGATAACAGTTCAAAAGGAGATTTTGTCTTACGTTCATAGAATTGAATGGAAGATAGAGCAGCTGTTAAATACTCTTAGACTGGCGCTAGTTTCTGTAATGATATTTTGGGTATTAATATGATTGGTTCTAATTTAAAATAATAATTTTCTTGGCTTTTCTTTATTTACAAAATAGAGGAGGATAACAAATATCTTTCTCATTCCTGATAAAATTAAAGGTTTTACATTTATTAGTATTCATGGACATGCTATTACCTCTGCACCAAGAAGATGTGCTACTAGTATTTTCTTGAGTTTAGTATTATAATCCAAAGTTATCTCCACAGAAAAAAGTCCAAATCATCTGAAAAAAGGAAGAAGTTTAGACTAATTTATGCGGTTATAATTAACAAAAAACATGAACAAAATGGGTACTATTAGACAAATAAGATGCAAACCAGGTTTTTCTGTCTGTTACTCCATAGGTCCGTAACTTTCACAAAAGCAGGCGATGATCAACACAATCGTCCAGGCATCCCAAAAACTAAATTTCCATATCCACCTTTCCGTCCAGAGGAAAAACATAAAGGGTTTTACCTGAATCCACACGGATGTATATCTAAATCTAATCAAAAATTCCGCATAATCATCCTAAATATAATCTGCGAAAATCTGATTCAACGCTGTACGGTAGTTAACGGCAACGTAACTTTCCTTTTCGCATTCGCTAGCAACAGTACAGTTATTTAAGCCGCAAATTAACTGCTCCATAATTTATGAGGAACGCGCGAGATGGAAACATAAAATTTCGAAGGTTGCCGTTTTTTTTTCACCACTCCATTTTTACTCTTAGCGCCCATTTAGAAAACACCACCGTGAAAGTATCTCCAGCGCCGCGGAAAAATTTACAATACCAGAAAAACGTGCGCAAGTAAATTTAGCCAGCAAACAGTAGGTACATATATAGTCAATGAGAGTTGGCCGCGTCGGAGGGCCTTTTGTTTTTATCCATGCCGCTTTTTTCCTAATGTATGGACATCGGACGCTCTTTTATCTGACTGACCAAACGGGAGGCACTTGCGTTGCTCGCATTAAGTTTAATGCACCGGTGAGATATTCCATCTAGGCGGCGAGCTATTCTTCCAGGAGAACCGCTTCGAATTTAATCCCGGTCGCGTATCGAAAAGCGTCGGCGGAGCATAAAATATAAAATTCTTCTCGTCCAAGCGCATACGTTCAATTTTTATCTATTATGTGCAGTTCGTATGCATATACGTGCGAATATCCCTTCATATATTATAAAAAGAAAAGATATCACAGGTTATACGAACGCGATGTTCAATACCAGAAATGTCCACGTGACGATGCACAGAAACATTCGTCATATAAATTAAAAATACTTTATTTTGCTTTCTTTTAAAAGAGGAAGGAAACATACTCGACAAGATACCCACTTAGCTGGTCTTTGTGGGTTATGCCGGATTTCTACCGACTCAAAATCTCTCCCCTTTTTCATCCACATACACTGCACTGCGTTAGCATTATTTCAGCAAAAGTATTGTCGATACATCTTACGTTCTTAGGGCGCTCATAAACTTTGCTTTACTCTCGATAATATGCTTTGTTACCGCGTAGACGTATGCTGATCCTTCTTTGTTTTTTTATCAGGCTCCACATCGTATCTTTCGCCGTAAAGATCTTTCCTGTTTCCGCCAAATAGAGGCCTTTGGTTTCCACCCTCCTATCACATATGAAGAGGGTAAGTACAACATCATTGATGTCTTGGCAGTATGGATATGTCTCAGTTTTCGCCCGTTGATGCATATACGCCCTAAAGCACCCATAACTTGAAATTTCCTGCTTCTGGATATAGTTTGTGTCCCCAAATGATCCACCCACCTAGAATTTAGCCGACTCATGAAGCCCATTTATATTCAACATGATTATGAATAAAATAATCGAAGAGCTACCTATAACAGCAGACTACAAAATGGGCAATAGTTACCTCAATGCTGTCAATGCGGTACTAATCGCTGTCTCTGAAGATAACTTGCAAAGATTACTTCACTCCTTTAATCAATCAGCAAAACAACTAAATATAACATTAATTAACAGTAATGAAACCAAATGTCTAGTAACATCCCAACAACTATTACCCAAAGGATGATCGAACAAATGAATCTGTTTAAATATTTGAAAGCCGATATAACAAGCTCTGGAAATCTAGGTAGTGAAGTCTGGAAACAAACTATGAAAACATCTCAAATCTCAGGCTGCTTAAGAGACACCGTATGGAGGAACAAATACCTCGAAATAGAAAGCAAGGTGGGAGTTTACAAATCAGCAGTAAGGCCCGCAATGACATACGCTGCCGAAACAAGACGAGGCACCTCCAAGACACAGCGAATGATACGAACAGTCGAAGTGAAAATAATAAGAAGTATTCACGGAAAAACACTACTTGACAGAATCAGAAGCGGAGACCTACGACAATAAAGCAATATATAAGACGTGGGAAAATGGGTAAGAAAACGAAAAGAATTCTGGAACAAGCACGGAAGCAGAATGATCGATAATGGATTGGTAAAAAGTGGCAAAATAAGTAATCCTACCGGAAAAAAAACCAGGACAGGCCATCAAAGTGCTGGAAAGAATGCTGGATATCTACATCCGAGGAGGTATAGGAAGAAAATATTCGCAGACCTACCACTTGTAGAAAGGAAGAAGAAGAAGAAGCAGAATAAAATTGCTTTTGAATATACATACAAAAAATGCCAGCTAGTTATTATGGCACGTCTGTGGGTATTTAAGGGTAAGATTAGTGTTGTGTCAAATGCTTCTACGAGGGCTGATTCTCATGTACCGCCTCTCACTTACTTCTAATGTTTGGTTAATGTCTTTGACATTTAGTTAACTGATATTTATAGACCATATTTACAAAATATCATGTTTGTATTTCAACGTATGGTTGTGCTGTGGTTAATTCTTGAATTGTGTATCGTGTTTCTTCTTAAGAATGGATCGTATAGAACAAAGAGCCGTAATAAAATACCTCCAGAGAAGGGGCATGACGCCAACTCAAATTTATAAAGATATTACGGCAACTGTAGATGAGTCTGAAGTTTCTTATGGTATAGCCAAACGTTGGTATCGAGATTTTAAATGCAGAAGAACATCCTGTAAAACCAACATGCTGGTAACAACAGTAAGAACAGACAAAAACATTAAAAAGGTACACAATATCGTACTGCAAAACCGACGAGTACGCATCACGGACATTATGAAAGATACTGGCTTATCATATCATGCGGTGCATAACATACTGACTAAAGAATTAGATATGAAAAAGATGAATGCAAGATGGGTGCCCTGAATGTTATCCATTGATCGAAAAAGAAGTCGGGTATTGATTTGTAAGCGTCTATTGCAGAAGCACCGAGCAAACAAAGATGCAAGATGGGTGCCCTGAATGTTAGCCATTGATCGAAAAAGAAGTCGGGTGTTGATTTGTAAGCGTCTATTGCAAAAGCACCGAGCAAACAAAGATAACTTTCTTAGTCGGTATGTGATCAAGGGTGCACCACTGTGATTTCGAGACCAAAGTGCAGAGTAGAAAGTAGAAACATCACGGTTCTCCTGCTCTATGCAAATTTAAGGTCGTGCCGTCTGCTGAAAAGGTTTTGCTATCTGTGTTCTGGGATTCTCAAGGAATCATCATAACTTAACTGACTATTTGCAAAAAGAACAGAGCATTACAGGGACCTACTACGCACAATTGATTTCTAAATTGCGAGACGCGAGGAAAGTTAAGGCACGGTGTGCTGTTCCTTCAGGATAATCCTCCCAGTCGTATATATGGTATTGCTATAGCTGCTATACATCAAACAGGCTTTGGTTTAGCGGAACACCTACCATATTAGCCGGATATGGCCCCTAGTGATTATAGGCTGTTGAGATGTTGGAACGCCGATAGACCAAGTGCATTAGTGTAGAGGGAGACTATGTCGAAAAATAAAAAAACATAATGCTACTGCAGTTTTGCTCTAAGGGGGTCAGGAGTACAGCGCAGAGGTCCACTCTAGTATATCAATATATGACTACTGTGCGACATATGTCCACAGATGAATTTATCTTGAAAATTTGATAAATTTCAGAAGATGATAAATGTAAAACTATGTCAGAAAGCATTCAATAATAATATTCTTAAAAGAAGCAAGCTGCAACGACAGGTTTTTCTTGTCTTCTTTCTTGTATTACCGTTGGAATTTAAAGATCCCATATATTTGCGTCTTTGCATTTTTGTTTTCCTTTTTCCTTACGAATACTTCCGGTCGACGTATGTATATCTTCAAAGGGCTTTTACCTTCTCGTCGGTGTTTCCTAACACGTCCGTCCTTCACCGTATAACAATATAGCTTTGAGCTTCCTTTAAATATTCAACCGCATGCACGTTTGAATTCCGCCACAGCAACGATGCTACGATTCTACACCCTCACCGCAACCGAACGCGGGCGCCACGAACACATTCGCTCTTATTTATATGAATACCCTGGTATTGTTATCGTTGTTGTGCACTTTTTGCTATCGGTTTCGGCGTGCGAATACGAACATGGCCGTTGTGCTAGTAAGTATATTGTGCGGACGTGTGCGTTTTCGGCGTCTGTTTGTGTCTTTCTGGTTTACGTTTCGCGTCGCCCTTTATTGTTGCTGCAGCATGCGATGATGTCTCAGTGGATGTTGGAACACCGCAGGGATATGATCTGTATTTCAATCGCATGTTGACAGTATACGTATGTACATACGTGCAATACATGTACATGGGCATACATCCAAGTTAAACAATTCATGTTCTTGAGTTTTAGAAGAGAAGAACGGAAACATTACTTACAACGTTTAACATAAATTTATTATTGCGAAATTAACTTAGTTTATGATGTATATGTAGTCTTATCATGAAAATTATGTAGCAAGAAGGTGAATAATATTGGTAATATTAAGGAAAGCAGACGACAGTTCTAAATACAATAGTTATGACTAGAGACCTGATTATATGTAAAGTCCATATATTTTATTTTATTTATTTATTATATTTTACGTGTATTTGGAGATGTCTTACACTGATTAAAGATAATTAACGCCAATTAACTATAATCAGTGTAGTACATCTACATATAGGGGTAAAATATAATAAATAAATAAAATAAAATATGTGAATTTTGCATATAATCCGGTGTCTATTATTATTGCAATTAAGAACGAGATCAATCGAAGTAAAGGCAAAACAGACGAAAAATTTGAAAAATCCCTAGAGATATACGAAAAAAATCTAAATCTGACACAGAATGGAAAATAATAGACTAGCGAATTAAGTATATGAAATAAAGAAATTATTAAAAAGAAAGTCAGAGGAAAACTAAGTAAAACAGGCTACAATTTCTAACTACAGCTGAGCAGTGGCGTGCCACATGGGTCAGTCCTCAAACCAATCTTATGGGATTTGCTGTGTAATAACCTGCTGAGGCTTGACCAACCAACCAAAAGGTGTGAAGATGATCGATTTTACCGATAATTTAATTGTGGTAACGGTAGCGAAAACCGAAGAATTGCTGATCAATATAACGGACACGACCTTGCAAAGTATGTCGATGTGGATGAAAGAAGGGTGTTTTTAGCTACTGCTGCAGAAAGTTAATCGAATAGCTCAGAAAAGTGATAATTACAAGTAAAACTGTTAAGTACCTAGGAGTGTGACTGGATACAAAATCCACGTTTGTAGAATACGCAAACAAGACGGTGTAGAAGGTAAAGAGAACAATGGCGGCGAAATGAAGAACTTTGGTTAGCGTCATTCACTCGCAGGCATTATACGCCGCTCCTTTTTGTTAGGGAGCAGTTAAATCTCACAAGTTGTTAAGAAAGCTAAGAAGATTACAATGAGGATAAAAGTCAATGACGCATACAGAAGCATAACTGAAAAGGCGGCATACACTATCGCGAGCATGCCGCCAATAGAAATTGTCAGAAAAAGAAAAGGACGGTGTAATGGCAAAGACAAGGCTACAGCAATAGAAGAGGTAACACAGAAATAGCAATCAAACTGAGCTGGGGGGACCTACGATTGATGGACCCAGATGATTTCTGACATTCAGTTCTGCGTTGCCGGATCCTTTAGGGAGATAAACTACATATTGATGTAGGTGATTTCAAGTCATTGGTGCTTCAGGGGTTCTGCTCCAATTTTACTCCGCAGGTTCTTCTCATGAAGTCCATTTCGATGGTGTCTACATTCTTTTTGTTGCTGTTTGTCACCTGCCAGCTCTCTGCAGTATATCTTAGAACTGGCTCCACAACGGCTTTATATATTTTTATCTCTGTTTCCAATTTTAATCCTTTAGACTGCAGCAAGGAATTGTATGCCTGGATTGCTTTTTCCCCTGTTGTATTTTACTTCAAATATCTACTTTCGATGTACCTTCCTCGCCTAGATGTTTGTACTCGTTTGTTCTTCTTATTTCTCTAATTTGCAAGTCCTGGTGGTCGTCTTGTTATTTACACCCTCTTTCATATATTCAGTCTTTGTCATGTTTATTGTTAGTCCCCAGTGCTCGTATTCTTGTCTCAGTTTTCTGTACATGTAGTCTATATCCTCTTCATCACACGCTATAATTACTTGATAGCCTGCAAAGTAAGGGCTTGTAAGACAGTGATCTTTCATCTTAATTTTTCCTATTCTTTCTGTAAATTCTTCTCCAATTGCTTAAAGTTTCCTGAATATAAATTTTAAATAATGTAAGGGTAAGACCGCATACTTGTTTCAATCCCTTATTTATGGAGAATGGTTGTGATCTGTTTACGCCTATTTTGACTATGCTCTGTGCATCTTTATATAAGTTCCATATTGCATTGATGTACTTAGTACTCAGTCCCACCTTGTTTAAAGCTTCAAACATTTTTAAGGATACAGTATCGAAAACCTTTGCTAGGTTTATACTATAGGTAAATACTAGGTGAGTGGGTAAATTTCTAGCTATGCATTTTTCGAATACTTGTTGTGTGACAAATATATTGTCCATGCAAGACGGTCCCGCTCGGAAGCCGTTTTGCTGTTCTATTTCTTGTAAGCCACCTATTCTTTTCTTTAATATACGAGCGGCTGTATGGTTATTCTCATTACGCTGATTACACTTATTCCTCTGTAATTCTCTAATTTACATTTGTCTCCCTTCTTACACATTAAACTGATATAGCTACATTTTTTTCAGCTCAATGCGAATACCTTCTGGTCTTGCAGCTTTTTTACTTTTCGATTTCTTTAGCTGCTTTTGCAGCAAATTTATTGCTAAATTTAGATACACAAATTAATAGAATTGACTTCGAACGCAATGTTTTGTAAATATTTCACAATGCACCACGCTATAGGCTTTAGCTACCTCCATTACTTAGGTATTGAAACAGGTAGATCAAGTGTGTAAATACCATATTTCACTTAGCAACTCCCATCTTTAGTTTGAATAATGATCGAGTATGTAATAAAGGAAGAAATGACACCTGGGAATGTGTATAGTAGTGGTATACGTTACAGTGATACATAAAAAGATGGAACACCCACGGCTTTTACGCCATCAATTTACATGTGTGTGTTCTGTTATTACCTGTTACGTCGAAGGAATAATAAGTATGATAACATGTCTTTGATTGTGAATATGTGTGGCCTTGCATAAAATAAAGTGGGTATTGAGAATTTATCGCTCCACGCCTTCATTTTAATTTGAAGAATCCCCAAAAGCACTTTCATTATGGTTCAGATATGATTTTGTTCATCTATAATAGAACATTTATATTTCAGATAGATAAGTTATTGAAAGGTGCCCTATGCTTCAAACAGAAAATTTCGTTTGTTACTCTGTGACAACTAGATAATACGAATTAATCACTGACAATTTATAGTGATTATGGCCTATAGATCTGTCATATGAAAGTAGTATTTTCTTACGTTACGTATGCAACAGATCTCAATCGTCTTTAGACATATTTTCTAAGCGTTAGATTTTCAAATTATTCCAATTCATACCCTCTTCAGCCATTAAATAACATAATTATAGACGTATTGATAAAATGTCACTACATATATGGACAACTGCGCGCTATAAAAACAATCAACACCATTAACTACGGATAGAACAATGGGAAAGAATATTCGAAGAGTCATCTCTATCAATCGAGTCGCCGTTCCACATAAATATCGATACTCCTCGTCGCCCCGCGAGTGCACCGCGCGTCAGTCGAAACTTGATAAGTTTTGACAGGAGGGTGGCAGGTTGTTTTAGCTTGGCAGACGGGCGTCCATAGAATTTTAATTAGTGACGGAGAAGAGCGGATCGTGGTTCGTTGTCCTATCCCCCTGTAAAAGAAGGTACGCATACACGCAGGAAGGATGCAGTGAGAATGAAAAGCCTATACTTCAAACACATACCCGCGTTACGTTGTGACTCTTTGTCTGAGGTGTGATACAATGGAGGTTATTTTAATAGCTTGCGTAGACACATAAGACAAATACAAAAGTCTACTTACACACCGCGCGATAGCACATCTGAAAACCTTGTACAATTCAAAAACACAATGAATATGCATAAATGATGCTGACACTGCGAACATTCGGATAGTAGAGTTTTGGAATAAATGTTCTTATAAGCGAAAACCGATTATTTGACATCTTATGAAGGTATCCTTGCGTAATTAAAATAATGTTTGTGAATACTTAACAGATCTGTAGACCCACCATCACCAAAAATTTATTTTAATCTGGAAAAATCTTTCGTTAACACAGTATGTACTTTAGTAATAATACTAATTCTTCTTACGTCACTGAATACATGTAGCTGTGCTTGTACAGTATTCACTATTTACATCGACTCAATTAACAACAACGAAGAATTTTAAGTTTTTGCGTGTTTTAGCTAGTCCATTGTAATTCTTACAAATAATTTGTAAATGTGTTTCAACTTGAGCACCTTGCAATTTCTTTTGACTTTCCTTAATAGCAATTAGTTCGTTCGAATCAAATTGTAAAACTATAGCCTTGATTTTATGGAAGTACCGAAGATAATACAATGGTGTCTATAGCTATCTTCCCCGGTGTGTAAGAATCGGCTATGGACGTTCGGGGATGTTGGAACGTTGTCCAAATCGAAAGGAATTCAGACCGCGTTTGTTTGCGCTTTTAATTATTCTACCTCTGGATAACACCTTCGAATAGTTTCTACCACAAGATGCAATTTTGCATGAATATTACAGGGAATATGTAACAAGATGTTATTTAGGAGCCTGCGCAAAGCATCTTCTCCACACCATCAGTCATAAACATTAAGGGTTGGTTCATTAGAATTTCAATTTTTTAGTTGTATTTAGCATGTCATTTGCAATTACTTCGGCAGTACACTGCTAGTCTTTTTCTAGCCAGTAAAAGTAAAAGTGAGGCTCTATGTGGTTCCATTACATACGCATACCACGATATTAAGAGCAGAAATTTATTAAACTGGTTCCATTTTTTCAAAACACTCGTTGCTGACCGAACATTTGCAATGCCAACTCTATCCAGTTTCAATATAACAATTACATCGTGGATTTGAGAATCTTCTTACATGCAATTTTATTAAAGAGGCATACATATAAAAACATTCTATTAAGGCTGCAGAAATGAGTGCTTTCGCAGTAGCGTACAGCTCGGTTACTATTAGTATTAAAAATAGTGAATGTAATTACTTACTATTTTAATTTGATTGCCTTGTTGATACAGAGTGACGCAAGAATTTGCTGTAATATTACGTCATTAGCATGCCTTCCAATGCTGTTGACTCAGACATACTGCTATGTCGAGATGAAAATATGTTGGTGTATTTAGAAAAGGAGCGTTTTACGTTTAATGATGTGGTATTCGCGAATTTAAAAAGGTCGCATATTCGCACGCTTGGTTTTCTCTTAAACTCTTGCTCATACGTGCTCTGGTTTAAAAGTTGGGATTCTTATTTATAATCGCATACAATTTGCTGGTTGTTAATCTTCATATACTATCTGTTACATTTTCTAACTAGGCTTTAAGGTAATCTACTGTATTTAGCGCTTTATGTAATAACAGCTTGGTGTTCTCTAACTTGGAAATAGTATCTAAAAGAATTAAATAATTTTTGGAAATTTGCTCTATTTGAGTATGGATTTCGGTATCTGAAACCAACCGCTGGCTTAATGAAACTGCTTAAGATTTTTGCGTATTTAATTGTAAGATACAAAAATTTCTCATAATACACAACAGCTCTAAGCTACGTTCCTCATCTTGTCAATAGTGGCTGACGAATGCCCGGACAAGCTCACGAATGCATTTTAGAGATCTAATGCAAACTTCTTTAATAAAAACTATAAATTGATCTATTTTTGGATAACTGTTTCTATTATGTGAAAGAAGAGGCAAGGATGCTTCACCGCTTTTTAAAGTGCTCACTGACGCGTTTAAAATACAATTCTTTCTTGCATCCGTTGTTTCATCTACCGTCAGCCATATTTTGTGATCTTGTAACTCTGCCATTATTTTGATGAAAATTATACTGTAATTAACCTATTTTTGGCATTCTCCATTGCGGAACGTATTTCCCTCAAAACCTTCCAAATTCTTCATTGTCTACAATATTTTGCGGAATATTACACACAATTAACATATAAGTCATATCGAAATTTATAATATAGTATATCATATTACGCATTTAACCGGTATAGTTTGTTATTAATGTGTCCTTTACACACAAAAATACTGTACGTCACCCAGAAACCTTTTCTTATATGGGCAGTGCACTTGGATGAATATCGTTGGATCTGCTTTTCCATGTAGTAATTGTAAGCAGTAAAGACTCAAGATATAATTTTATATCGATTTCCCTTTTTAAACATCTTACCTTCAGCCAAAGGTACATAGACTTCAATTCGACCTTTCTATTTATTTTATTCAGCATTCCGTTAAAGTACTCTAATGTTCACTCCATTTTACATTTCTAAATCTAACGCTTGTGGATACCTCCTGCGATTCCAAAACCATTTGTACCTGTTATATTATATTCGACGAATGCGTACAGAAAATTTTGTAATTGACTGTATACAATCGCATGTGTAGGCGGGGAAGCTAACCTAATCACGAATTCCTCCGAACGCCCTTCGTAAAACGTATAAAAAGATTGATATGTCTGTGTTAATCTTTTCGTTCATCCATCATCATTTGTTGAATGTATTAAAACATCCCTTTTTGCGGGGTGGCGTAGGAAGTGGAACTCACCGATACCATGGCCGTCGCCACTTCTGTATAATAGTCGATATCTATTATGCGGTTTTGTCGACGAAACCGGATCTTGCTTAAAAACGTGGATGGCAATAATTTAACGCTAAGGTATAATAGGTGGAAGAAAAAATGACAGGCTTATGAATGCCTATTGACTCTTGTGTTGCTTTTGCAGCTAGGATCTTTAACGGTGCTCACGAGGTTTGTAAGGGTATGGTTTTGTGTTACAAAGTACCTCTATGTTCTTGCGTAAAGCTTTTTAATGAATAATGTTTGTAATAATTCTGTTTTATAAGGGTAACCTTATAAGAAAAATGTTGGTAATTTACAAGTGACATATAGTAAAATCGAAGAGATTTTGTACATGTCTCTTCTGGTTAGATACTAAATAAGAGAATTCGTGACTTTTATTTGTTAAATTTGTGCCAATTTCAGTTTTATTGAACTTTCAAATAATAGCAAGCTGCATCACTTGGGGAATAAAGTACGTGTGGTAGTAATTTTTACACGAACCCATCTAAATTAAATGAAATAGAGTTACTTCTGCAATATGGGCGACTTTATTTTTCACCAAATATGCCTATTTGTTTTGTGATATGAGTATTTAAGCATGTTATATGCAATATCCTAAAGTCAGCATTCCTTAGTCGTTGCAATCACATTTTGACTTCTGGTGCTATGAATGTTTCATAACTTAACGGAATTTTGTTATTTTATTAATTCAATATAAAATTGTATTATATATTATAAATGTATTAGTGCATATATTAGAACATTTTCAACTATCACGTTTATTGCAGCCGCCTAATAAGCGATCAGGGGTTTCTATTCGCGAAGCAACTACAAAGTTGGTGCTATATGCACTAGATGAATTTAAGCTTTCAAGGATGATATCCGTTGTTTTAAATAAGTCCATAACAATACTGACAATTTCTACATACTACATGTAAACTTCATGGATTTACATCTTGATATTGGTGAAACTCAAAAATGTTATCCAAGCAAGCGATGTTTCTAAAATCTCCGAAACGTACTCGATAATTTCATAGTGTTCCCACATGCCTAGATCACCAGTACCGCTTATAATTCGCTGGGAAACATGACTAAAGGCAGCAATTCACTGTTTCGAGCATTTCCACAAAATAAAATCTTTTATGTTAAATTTTGATTCCACAGAGGCGACTGCTATCAAGGAAAGTTAAGCAATATTTAAAGATCCTTGAATTGACGCGGATTTACAAACTTTTTACAAGTATTAGGGACCAGTGGAAGCAATAGAAAAGCTTCAAAATCCATCGTTGTTATTAGTAAAAACACTGTAAATTTTGGACACTGTATACAGAGAACATGTTTGAGAAAATGAAGTGAAAAGTTTGAAAATGGTTTTCAGAGTTTGGCAACATCAACGCTAGTTTTCTTCAAATAAGAACATTTTCATAACGGTGATCATTGTTCGCTACAGCTACAGTAACATGCCTAATGTTGCAGATGTATAACCGAGCTCATCCACCTGATGACGCTATTTAGGAACGTAGGTGTTTCAGAAATTTTAACGCCCAAGAGCTCATTATTATTATTATTATTATTTTGCGTTACGTATATATTTTATTTGAATTAGTACACACTCGTGCCTTTTTCTTGTTTTCTTTGGCATTCAACTGCAGCCTTTCTCCAGCACCGTCCTCCTAAATACGCACTAGCGCCCATTCGCACCAAAAAGAAATAATAAATAAACATTCATTTACCAATATCATTTGTAGAACAATATCCATGTACTTAAGCTATAATGACTACGGCCGGTGTAAACTGGGTACCAAATTTATGGTTTTACCTATCCTGAAAGAAGATTGTTTCTAATAAATCCTACAGGTAATTTGAGTACCATGTACCCTTCCAGTGATTAGGTAATTAAATGCGAATATCGGTAATTTACTTAATGACCAACCACATTATTTCGAAAACAGTTTTATTTGCACCTCCGTTGTTGTATTATTCTATATACAAGAACATTTAATTTGTAATATGATGTGTTGTGTCTTTCTATCTTGTTTACTTGAAGTAAGTAAAGTAAAAACCAGCAAAAAGTATTCACCGCGAGGTGGCTAAAGAACTGCCAGAAACGATTACATAACATTTCACTTATATCCGAAGAAATTTGTAGAACGCAAGGAGAAAGTTCTGGGTCGTTACCATGAAGTAAGGCAGAAGTCCATAATATAGAGAAAGTAATGTAGTATTTTCTTGTAAAACTAGTGTTAGAAGTTTAGTACATGGACGGTCCATTTTCGTAGTGTTTATATATTTTTCGCAATTATTTTTAATCCATGGACCTTATAATGGACTTTATATTCCATTGGTATTTAGTTTGTTGTCTAACAGATGTAGTGAAACATATGCATTATTTGAAACGCTAACAACAGAAACCTTTGAACGTTACTCTACAATATTATGACCACCTGAAGTTTCTGTAAATTTTGAGAAAAGCATTCAGACGGCGATCTGTGCTATATGGTAATCAACATAAATCTATGGCTATCGTAACCATTTACCACGATTTGTGGTTCACGAAAATCCGGAGTTTGGATTTGTAGCCGTTTTTGCTAGTTTCCCCGTCGAAGTAGGATTTTTCTGTCGCAATTCGGCCGTAAAGATTTGCAGCTTTTAATCTTCTCTTCACTGTAGTAACAAAAATTTATTTTTCTTGCACGGTCGCGATTCATTTCGGCGGCGATTTCTGGTGCTGCCAGTCTCCTATTTCGCTTGCTCAGCAATTTTATACCCTCATCGTCGACGTGAGTTGTTATCCTCTTATGACCTGTATGTGCCCGTCCGTTGATGTCTCTGAATAATATCACTAACAGTCGATTTATTAACAAGTATTTTTTCGGAAATTTGACGCACTGAATAACCATCTTGATGAAAAGCAGCAATTACAGAGCGCTTTTCTAAACTTGTCTGATTTCCTCTTGGCGCTTTAATAACGTTAGTCAGATTCACAGGTATAACAGTAAACTCCACTCACACAAATTAATTAATTATGAGGAACGCAGCGTTTCGAGAGCTCATGGGCTCTCATTGTCAACCGTGTTACCGACTGTTCAGTAATTAATTAATTTGTGTGAGTGGAGTTTACTGCTATACCTGTGAATTGTATATCCACACAGTCCTTGCAATCGTCATTTCGTTAGTCAGATTCACACAAAAAGATACTCTTTTACACTATCGCACGCACAAGCAGGTTTATTTAAAAACTAAAGCATTTATCAATGCACAATACATTTTTGGGGTGACTACTCCCACCGGAAACAGTATTGTAAATTTATTACTTGTAATATTGTCCCAAAAATAACCCTATTTGTGGCGATGAGGATTAGTCTGAAAATTACTATATTGGGTCATAAAATATACTGGATTGTTTTTCATTCTCTATATCGACATTCTTGGAAGTTTGCCTGTACAATTAATAAACAATAAATGTCAAAAAGGACTAATATAAATGTTATTTATATATAAAAGCAATTATATTATCTTTCAGTAGAGTTTATCAGATTTTACTGGGTGTCCGAACTAATTTAGACGGTGTACGTACGTCCCCAATTTTCAAATATATACAATTTAAGATAACATTTAAAACTACTAATGCTAACATACTCTTTTATTACGGTCGGAAGTTCATTAAATTCAGCCAGTTCTTCATAAAACACAGTATTCTTAGCGCTAGGTAAACGACAATTACTTACATAGAAGATTTTCACCTCTTTCATCTATGTAATTTCCTTATTTTCTTCTTGTAACTGTATTTACATAGTTTACCTTTACACTCTATTACCCAACTCTAATTTCCTTAAAAACTTCTTACACCGTTGAAGGTCCGTATATACTATTGAATAGTCGGTAAGAGAGAACCAAGGAACCTCTATTCGTGCAGCCAATTTAATCCGGAGGATCTAAGAGCCTTTCGGGCGTATAAAGACATCGCCGCTTTGAGAGAAATATACGGATCAAATAAATATAATGACCGTACTCTTCAAATTCCGATAATTGAAGGATCCGTAACCGTGCACGGAAAGAAAGTGCCGTCCTACAGGGACGCAATCTTCGTTATATATTAAAAAAAAAAAACCTCCGGACGTATGAAATTTTATTAATGGATATATGCGGATGATGGTGTACAGGGCACGAGGGGTGGATGGTTGGGAATGCTTGGGTGGAGTGAAATATATACGAACGACCTCCTAGTTCATTGTATATGTACGTGTGCGTATAATGGTGTATCCTCGAACACAGGACCTAATAAATAAACCGCATTTAATTGAATTATTGAATATTTCGAGGTTCGCATCGCGTCCCGTATCTACGAATCGGTTTGTGTGCATCAGGTAAAAGGTTGCGGGTAATCCGGAATCTATTCGTTATATTCGCTTGCGCATTACGTTTTTATGGCGGCGGAAAGCACATTCGCGATTAAATATATACATAGGTACCGCAAATGGTTGTACGATGTTCATAGGAACCATTCATTTAATGAATATGACGATAATTGTAATTTAATTCGTTGGCGGCGCCATCTGCTTCAAATAATTATTGCAGGCGTACTCGTATCGCTACTTCGCATTCGTAACCATGAATAAAACGTGTATTGGCCTGTAGGTATGCGTCGTTTTGTATCTCATATTTTCCCAAAAATACTATTAATATTTGTTTTATGTGTATATTCAAGTATTAAAACTGTTCGATGTCATAGATTTGTTATTTAATGTCTTTCAAGTTTGTCCAATTTTCATGTTAACGTGTTGTCCTTTTTATGACTTCTCCAACTCTGCGGATATATTGCTTGCCCGTAATTCAATGACTCTAGTTTAATTATATTTGCCTACTGACATTTGTCATTAGCTTATCTTTCTTGTCATGGTTTTCTTTAATCTGATAGTATTGTGGGGGAGAACGGATTGTTGGACTCCTTCTGAGATCATCTAGTATATTAATTTCAAACTAAAATTAATAGATATCGTTAGGTAATTGTAAATTACAGTTTTCTGATGATTATTTTTAATTTAAGTTCGATTCGCAAAATTTTCTCTCTTTAGAAAGAAGAGAGAATCTCTTAACCAGCAGGAAAAGAGGAGAAAGAAATTAGTCTATCAAAAGTATATATCACAAAATTAATATAATAATAATATGATATACAGTGAAATCTCCCTTGAACGGACACCAACGGGACCAACTGAAGATGTCCGTTCAGGAGAGGTGTCCGCATAAAAGAAATATGTAGTAGATACGACAAAAATCGTGTTTTAACGAAAAATTAATATACTAAAGAAACTGGGACATTTAAATCGTATATGTATATAAATGTTTTTAAAATAAATAAACTTTAAACTTAAGAAAAAAAAAGTTTATTTCCTTTAGATATATACATACAAAGTATAATACATGTACATAGATACATAGATGTAGTATGTAATACAAAACAATGAAATGAATAGTTGCTTTAAGGACGCAAAAATTCATATATTGTTGTTTGTCTTCTCTTGTTCTTTAAAATGGCGTCTTGAAATCGTATTTCTAATTTAGAAAGAAGTTCCAAGGCACACCAGGCAGAAATGCACGACATAGGCTGCGTTTGTACCGAAAGATTAAAGTCGGTAAATCTCCGGTTTGCTCGGGGAAGTCCCAGCGAAATTGGCGCGCGGCGCGATTGAGAAATGCAATAGCGATACTCTCGATATAAAAATAAGATAAGGCGTTTCTATTTATTTTCTTTTCTTGTCAGGTTAAGAGAACATTTTCTCGTGTCCGCGTCCGTCCAAGAGAATATCCGTCCAAGAAAGAGTTAATACAATGGAAATTATATGAGAGCCGGTCGGGACCATGAGAAACTGTCCGTCTAAGGGAGGTGTCCGTGTAAGAGGGGTGTCCGCTAAGGAAAATTTCACTGTATATATAATTAAAATTTTATACAAAAATGTTTAACACAGACGTATACACCCATGGCAAATAAAGAAGTTCGGATCCATCGCTCCATCTCTTATCGAAAAATGCCTAGAACACAGAAATTTTACCCGCTTGTGTCGCTGCTGTAAGTGCCTTTCCTTAGCACTGGTTACCGCTAAAAAATGTTAATTTTTGACCATTCGTTTACTTAAAGTAAACAGAAACATGTGCGCGTGTTAGCGTTTTCTCCTCACATTATCTTTCCTAAAATGATCCCACCAATGTCATGAGTAGCATTATTTTAAGTATTTTCATCTCTGGAAATTCGCAGGAGCTATTTTCGTTGTCATGATGACCTACCCAAAGCATTTGTCAGCTAATGTCAGGATCTAGTGGCAACGTTTGAGCGTGATTACTAAGCAACGCATCAAACAGTTGACAGACAGCGTGGGTAGCTAACACAGAGCATCAACACAGCGTGTGTGTTCCCTATTTTAGGCGAATATCGCCAGTTATTTAGTTAGTTAAATACCTTAAACATTATATAAAAGTTGTAGTGGACAGTTTTTCTAGATTATAAAAGCCGAAAATCGGGAGAAACAGCGTTGATCTAATAGAAAACTCCAATATAACCTTGTAATAGCGAAAAGTGATACATAAGAGAAAAAAAAACACAATAGCAGAGGGATGCTATCGCATACTGTGTTATACAACCATTTTTTGCCGCAAGTCATCGCTGAGCTTCAAAAAACTAACCTCGAATGACGAGTCGACCTCCACCTTGACAATGCAAATTCATACACAACACGCAAGACAATTGAGCGCAACGAATTATTAGACCATCCTCCGTACAGTACGGACCTAAGTCCCAACGATTGCTTTACTTTTCCTAAAATCAAGAACGGACTGTGTGGTCAAAAGTTCCAGTCGACAGAAACACGTAATTTCGACCAACAAAAGAGTCGAAATAACTGGTTCCAGAACTGGCTCGAGCGCATGCAATGGTGCATTAATCTTCATGAAGAACACTTCCAAAAACAACAAAATCTTTAAAAGCTATCTACTGTTTTATTCCAGCTTTATACGTAAAACTTAAAAGACAACCCTCGTATAGTAAAAACCGTGTATAAGGTGTAACAAATGACGTACGCAGGACGTATAATCAACGACGTGTATATAATGAAAGACGAAATAACCTACGGGTTTATTTGCTTCTGTAATAAACCTGACGCTTCGCTGAATTTTGAATTCGGAATCCCTCACAAATAAATATTTCTTGTCTAACCTAATCATCCTGATAGACTACACAAGAAATCGATCTTGGACATTGATTATAAAGATATTGAAATCGTTAAATGACGACTACCTTCATGTATATTCTAATTACCTACTAGATCTTGTCGCTTTTCCCACTTTCTTTCCACCTTGTTCATCCGCTTTAGCTACTATATTTTTTTTAAAGGAAACACTCAGCTTTCGCCAGATAACTGAAATTTATTACCCCCGGAAGCGAATTAGGAAAAACCCTCATTGTCTGTCGGTGAGCGTCTTCGAATCTGCATTTCAACGATCGTCCACCAAGTTAGTTTCGCTCGAGTCGCGAAATATGTCGTCAGATGTGGGCGAAACTTTTAGCGGGAGGTCTCACGGTTGAGAACAAAGACGTGGCTATAATAAAGATGAGGGTTGGATGACAAGAGAAATAAAAGAGAATGTCCCTAATGAGTATAGACTAATCGTCTAACAGATAATTACTGATTATAGGAAATTAGCCTTGTGCAACTTCGTCGATTATGGATTTTTCTGTAGTTTCGACTAACCCAATAAATTTTTATTATTGCGATGTAAAAAGTTCTAAATTTTTTGATAGCTCGACAAAATGGTAGTTGATACAGTTTCACATGGCAACAATACACACGATGATTTTGCTGTGGTATAGCAAAAGCACCTTTGTGGTTAACATGCTTCTTCCAGCAACATTCTAGAGTACACGTTCCATATCCATACGACGTAGAATGGCTTAGCAGCACAAAAAGGTCGGTTTGAAAAGTAGCGAATTTATATGTTAGGTTTGTTCAGAAATAACTAAAAATCATTCTTTTAACTTTTACTATCAATCTTATGGATTATTGATCCTTATGGCCTTTACAGCATTTTGCTCCGTTATTAACACTTCTCTGAACTTTGCAAAGTAGTCCTGCCAAGCTTCTTTTGATATATCCTTTAATGTTTATGACTAATTTATTTTAATATCGTTAATGGTCAGAAAACAGTAACCTTTCACCATTGATTTCAACTTCGGGAATAAGAAAAAAAATCATACAGAGTCAGGTCTGGCAAATAGGAAGACCGAGCGAAGGCAGTCGTCTAATCTTTAGCATAAAACTGGTGCATTCACAAAACAGAGTGAGTGGACGCATTGTCATGAGAAAGGAGTAACGAATTGGCACAACTATGACGTCTGTATGTGAGCTCTTCCATATAATCGTTATAAAACTCTTTCATAGTACTCACGGTTGACTGTTCGACATTAAGGCAAAGATAAGAGGAGAAAAGTTAAGTCACGGTGTGCTGTTCCATGAGGATAATGCTCTCAACCACACACTGGTATTGCTGTGGCTGCATACACTAAGCAGGCTTTGAATTAGTGGTGCATACACCATATTCGCCGTATCCGGCCCCCAGTGATTACAGGCTGTTCCCTAAATTAAGAAGAAATCTTACGTGTGGCAAAATTTTCTAATAATTATGAAGTGATGGAAGCTGTAGAGAGATAGTTTGCAGAGGTCGGACAAAAATTTTTCCAGGAGGCTCTTGAGATGTTCGAGCACCGATGGACCAAGTGCATTAGCGTAGAGGGAGACCACCCTCATACAACGTTGCTCTTGGTAAACTACTACGATTTGTAATACTTACAAGTAGCTGTATATGTTGCTTTCGTCTTTAATCTCTGAATGATCTTCTGGTAACATTTACCGTGATAATTAGAACAACGTTGCTTTTAATGAAACGTAGATACCGTAACAAAAAGCTAGTGGTTTACTATCACGAAACATTTAAACATAGAGCATCTAACGTATCATCATATACTTAAATTTCTCAATCGAAGCCAGCATTAAATTAAGATTCTTAATGGTCTATTAATTAAAGTAGGGGTATTTCATCAAACGTTCTCAAACAGCGACTACGGTTAGAAGTAGAGGAAATTGTGGTCTGTTTGTTACAGAATTTGCTAAAGTGAAACGGATTCAAGGTACTTACTGCTTTGAATTCAGTTTGCTACACTTATTTTGTTTTACAATCTACTTGATTACATGGATATCACTGTCGGATACAGGACTGTTTTCTCGAAAGACAAATTTTCTTCCAACAGGAACGTAATAAGGGATACATATTTCCTTAAATAAACCAATTATTTGAACATTTATAAATTGTCCATAAATGAAATTGGTTCTTCTATGTTTGCACTAAACCAGCAGAATAATATGATTACTTCCAACTTTACTACGTATCTGAAAATTGTGACGGTGTAAAGCAGACTTGAAACTACACGTTCAATATATATACTACGGTTGTTATTTATCCAACATAGCTTATAGAAAATTCATTCTTGCAAAATTGAATAATTATAAGGAAAGCATTAAATTTGTATACATTGTAAAAGATGAAGATTTTGAAAAGCGGCTAGATTTCAGTTTTTGGTTTTAAGAACAGCTAGAAGAAGGTAGATCGTTCAATAAATTATTTATTATGTTTTGCGATAACAACTGCAAGGATTATATGATTAACTCACAGATATCCACACAAATTAATAATTTATTTGGAACGCAGCGTTTCAAGAGCCCAAAGATTCAGCAGTTGGAAATTTGTGTGAATGTTTGGCGATGAGAAACCATTTATACCGAACGGAATAAGTTCCCAAAGTGGTATATGATACGCTGATAAGAATCCATATTCCTTACTGCTCATTACCATTGCTACTTTAAAACCAATCTCTGGTGTGAGATATTTAGCAATAAAATTATTGGCCCTTAGTCTTTTAGAAAAATATCTAAATTTTCTACGATATCAGTTACTTGGTTGAAATTGAAGATATACCCTGAAAATACATGATTGTGTTCCAGCTTCTAACACAAGGGATGGTAATTCTTTAAATGAACTTTATCTAAAGAAGTGGATTGGTCGATATTTTGAATATGCATTGTCTGCGTGTTCGCCGAATCTATCTTCGTACCACTTTTTCCTTAGAAGTGAAGCTTTCAGACACCGACTATTTAGATATATTGATCATTTGGAAGCAGTTATTTGAGAATGTACGCAATAAATCATACCAGTATTTTGGAGAAAGGAAATTGTATAATAGAACAATTTTTTGTATTCCGAGAGATGGAAGACATGTGTTCATATAGCAGCTATTGTCCCGTCCTAAACTTTTATTGGTGTGCTTTATACGAAGTTTAATCTATCTTATTTAATGTGTTACAAATGTTAATTATTTCGTTGTTATTTAGATTTCAACAAAAGTTGTTCCACTTTGGTGCAGATTTTATAGAGGTATATACGAGGGAAGGTCCAGAAGTTCGTGGAATGAAGGGGATGGAGTGAGGATAGGGGCGCTCGCTAGGTGTCAACAAGTCAATCCGGAAGAAAACTGAAACTATGGAGGAAATTGAACACCGTGCTGTGATGAAGTTCCTTACAAAGCAAGGAAAGAACGCTCAAAACATATTGAATGAAATAGAAACCGTTTATGAGGAACAGTGCCCTAGTAAATCAATGATTTATAAGTGGCATGGTCTTTTTAAACATGGTCGGAAGTCGATTGAAGACGACCCCCGCTCAGGACGGCCAGTTGAGGCCACCACATCAGACATCGTCGAAAAAGTGCAAAAATTTCTACTGCGAGATGCCCGTTTGAAGAAAAAACAATTATCTGCATTAGTTGGAGTATCAAATACCACCATTTTGCGTATCCTACATGACCACCTGGGTATGACAAAAGTCAGTGCAAGATGGGTACCGAGAATGCTCACGCCGCTGCAGAAACAGCAGCGCGTCTGTGCGTCCAAACAATTTTTGGAGCTGTGTGGAGACAAACCTGCACAGATTTTGGAGCGGATTGTTATCGGGGATGAAACATGGGTTCATCACTTTGAGCTTGAGTCCAAACAGGAGTCCATGCAATGGTATAAAAAGGGGACACCACCGTCAAAGAAATTCAAAGTGTCAGAATTGGAAAGTTGATGGCTACTGTCTTTTGGGATTGTGATTGAATATTATTGATTGATTACAAAGAAAAAGGTAGGAGCATAACCGGAGAACATTGTGCAGCGATATTAGAAAAATTAAAAGGGGCCATCAAGGAAGAACGTCGAAAAAAATTGAACAAGGGTGTGTTGTTCTTGCAAGACAATGCGCCGGTTCACAAGAGCAAAGTTGCAATGGCTGCTCCGCACAAGCATGGCTTTCAATCAATAGTCCATCCACCCTACAGTCTAGACCTGGCACCTAGTGATTTGTATTTGTTCCCCAATTTAAAAAAAACTTACGTGGAAGATTTTGGGGCAAAAGATAAAAAATATTTTTATGATGGTTTAGAAAAGTTAATTCATAGATCTAATAAATGTATTGTGCTTAAGGGTGATTTATTGAAAAGGAAAAATAGATTTATTGTTTTATTTTATTTAAAACCCTTTCGTTTCACGAACTTCTGGACCTCTCCTCGTATACTGAAATGATATTAATTGTTTCAATTGTGGATACACTAAAATTTATTCGAGATATTCAATTTATTTTCTCCCTGGATCGCGCACTTTCTACGTTTTGTTGTTATTGGAGGCAAAATGCCGACTCCCCCCAATTTTAATTTGAATTTTCAAACATTCAACATTTTCAGCTTTCCTTTTATGTATTTACCGGCAACCCTACAGTTTAAAAATTATGTATTTATTTAAATTTAAAAAAAAGATCCCTTAAGCCACGCGCATAGTGGAGACGTAAACTCTACCATCGTAGTACCGTATATATCATTTTTCAAAGTGTATTTGTTTATATTTAATTTTTTCGAAATTATTCTAAAGACGAGAAAACCATGCTTCACTCACATGTATTATTGAAATAAGAAACTTATTATCATAAAAAAACACATAATCCTCTAAATTATTGTCCGTGGAAAGAATAACACGAATGGCAGATTTGTTCATAATTATTTCATTCCATCAACAGTATATGCTGTGTTGCCTATCAACCAGGAAAGCAAGTCTAGTATATCATGGATGGTAACTTGACAGTTTAACAAAGACAATATATATACAACAACAATATATAACAACCATTTGACGAAAAGTTGCTGGTATCCTTACCACGATCCAGACGAGGATTACTGTAAACTCATCAAAACTCTCTGTTTCTTTCTATTTATTTGTATTTAGTTTAAAAAAATATATTAGATAGACAGGGATTAATTTAGGTGGTTCCAATTAATTTTCGAAAAAAGTGATATACCATGAACGTACTTTCGACATGCCGATGGCTGTAATTGTGAGTAAGAGGAGGATGAAATAAGATTTCTACAAGTTAGCGGAGTCGAGAGATACGCAAGCTATTCTGCAGGGAGACTGTGTGTCAGTATGCTATCTCTATCTAACGGCATTTTCTCGTTTTGTTTAACTACTACTGCAAAATCCTATCCTCACATCAATCTTTTCAATTTGAATCGATTCAATAAAGCCATCATTTCGTATTACTTCCGATTACTACTCGTTTCAAGTGAAGCCGGTGTTCGATTAATTTTCGAGGCGTTAGTTCTTGTGTAATGTAAGTTTTGAGTTAGTTTATGTAGACATCAATAATAACGATTTCGCTCGTTGCGTTATATGCAATAATCGATAAAGTAGGAATATATTTTCAGATACTATTCGATATGTTCGCCATCGGTTTCCTCGAAATTCCAAATAAATACGTTTCTGCACCTGTGCCAACTAATTTCTATATCCTTTTCGCTGACCCTCTATTCTCGGATACGTGACGGTTACACAACCGATTCACTGCCGTGCGGTTGGGAGCTAACTTAACAATAGTCGAGCTCGAAAACAAGATTTAATCAATCGTTTACCTACCGGCCGGTTAACGCGGTTTACGTCGTCGTAACGTTAGTGCGCGGTACATTGTTTTTGATGAGGATAGCTCCTCTCCGGCGTCGTATTAGAAGCACGGTATTCGGATTGATGCGGCATTTCCGATAGATGATCCTTTTTGGAAAGTTAGAGTGCTACGCGCCCTAATACCGAAAACGAGCACGGAGTCAGTCATCAGTCAGAGGGCCGAATCATGGCGGCCCACTCTGCGGCAGCGTGTTATTAATTTTGCAGAGGATTGAATAATGCTGAATTAATGAAACGCTTTGCGATGATACAGGCGAAACGAGCCGAGTGAATAATGTTCAAACGCGGATTGAAA
Source organism: Trypoxylus dichotomus (assembly GCA_023509865.1). Taxonomy (NCBI): domain Eukaryota; kingdom Metazoa; phylum Arthropoda; class Insecta; order Coleoptera; family Scarabaeidae; genus Trypoxylus; species Trypoxylus dichotomus. Next base: position 52,298,566 of record CM042075.1, read on the forward strand.
GCCTAATGGTTTTAGGCGTATATACGGTAAATTTACTGCGCGGTTTCAGTTTCTACTTTATGCATAAGACACCGTCATTACGCCGTTATGAAAGCACCATTAACGAGTGACGTCTTTCATATATGTATGATTCTAGGAAAGAAAATTGATGAGATTCCATAATTAATTACCTTCTAATGCCATTAGTTTTATTCATTACGATTATATTTAGATCTGCTGCATATTTTTCTGGCCTTGGTGCGATTACAGTGACACAAAAATGTAATCATTTGCGACGAATATCTACTAACCATGTTCCTTACACCCTCTCTACACAATCAAATGATTGGCAACAATTATTGACGGAAATGCTATAAAACTTTATGAATATACAACTTACCACTGTGTACAGTCTACGTTGCTAATTCAATTACTTTTTCGTAGAAAATTTGTCAAAATAATTCGAAGACGAGGGAATTTGCATGTGTAAAGTAAGTTATGATTTACTTACATTTGTTTTTTGAATAGAATATGTGAAAATACACAACCCTTTGTATTAGACTCTCGGAATATTCTTTATAACATTTTTTATATTTATCCATAGCCATAAAGAGCTTGTCTGATTAATGAAAATTTTAGAGGAAATTTATATAGCTAACTGTATTAATGAAAATCAATAAAAAAAAACAAGGTTTGTATGTGGAGTAAGGAAGTTCATACCTCTTTATCATTTTCACCAATTTTAGAAAAAGAAAAATACAATTAGGAAGTATGTACGAGGTAGGCGCCATAAATTCTCGGTCTGATATAGAAAAGAGAAACTTGGCACTCTATAAAGTCAATTAGCAAAATGCCCTCATAATCCCAGAATATTGTGGCCATCACCTCTTTCGTTGATTTTCCCCTTTCTGGGACGAGGTTTGTCAGATCGCCGCCATTCCATATTCCCTTTTCGATAGAGGATCGTAAAACACAATCATTGTTTCATCCCCTGTGACAATGGACTCCAAAATCGGTTTTAGGTCGTCTCTACATGTGTCTAAAAACGATCACGCACATTCGACTAGACGTTCACGTTGGAGAGCAGAAAGAAATCTCGTTACCCATTTTGCACTAATTTTATTCATACTCGAATGACCTCGGAGAATTCTTCTTTCGGGTATGTTTGCTATCACTGCTAATTCCTTCACCTTCAAAAGGCTATCTTCCAGTAGTGGTGGACGATATTTCACCGTGATTTGAAAATCACTGATCACGCCCGTGAAGTTAAATGTCAGAGAGCAGTGATCGGCGATATGGCTGCGATTGCATGAAATAACTTTCATTAGATATCTAAGCAGTAACAATGCGACGAAACGGTGATCACTGGTTGGAGACTTATACGTGAATCACTAAATACGTTATTAAGTGAATAACCATGTGAGTTATAATAACTTGCTTTACACCTATGTTATTGAATTGCAATTATATATTTTGTGTTACTATTGTCATTTGTAAATTCTTAAGTATTTAAATTTGAAAGATTATTGTGTTTGAATATATAAAAAATATATATAATTAAAATGTGTATTATAGCCTTAACACTCCGCAAAATAGACATAACAGATAATATAAATCATTGTTATGTTATATTATCTATGATAGACATGGACTCGCCCTACCAATGCAAAAAAAAGGGTAGACAGAAATTGTATAATTGCTTTTCTAAAAAATATTATTGTGAATGTATAAACGCTTACGTGACATTCGAATATCAAAGCTTATTCAAACAACCGAAAATATCTTTCTACTCGACTGTATCTCGTTGTAAGGGATACGATATACTGGAATATATGAGTCATAAAGGTGATCACGTTCAGCGTTTAAAATCGTTGTTATTTACGAATCAGGACTAAATCTTCAATAACTGAAATTTGTTGAGGCGTTATCACAATTGGTCGACCCAAGCGCTCAGCATTTTCCAGGGATTCTTACCCCAAACGAAAACATTTTGCTGAGATGACTCACCGTAAACACCGCCTAAATGTTGTTTTACATGATTTTTGTTAAAAATTTGATGACTTCGCGGTACTCAATTTTCATTACTTCAAACGTTTTTATGCGCTAGTCGCGTTGGTTGGCTGGCTACTAAAAACTACTACTCTTCGAACCGTTATGCCTTGACGGAGTTTGAACACGCTTGAACCTGTATAGGCCTGACAGGCCGAGAATTTATGGCGCCTACCTCGTATGTCTTTATTCAGTGTTCGCCAAACTCTACTACAAAAGTCTACTCAATTATTATTGATACTTTTGATTTATGAGAAAGTTACTAAAATTTGATGTTAGTGATAGCGACATGCTTTAAGCGCATTTTTTCAACTTATAGTAAAAAAAGGAATAAATAATTTTATTTTAATTAGAAGTAAAGATGTAACAAAAACACGGATTAAACATTAACAAATTGATAGGAATCAGCATGATAGCAGATAAATGTACAAATTACAACACTCAATTACTATGTGAGTATTTAAATACTTGTTTTCTTGTGAAAATAATTTATTATGTAATTCCCTACAATTCATTAATTTTAACTAATTTTATTATTCATTATAATATTATGTTTACTGTGATTACAAAAAATTAAGGTGGTGCTGGTCTATTTTGGTATTTGTGAAATTTCTACGCTTTCGTCTGTCGCACTTCACTACAAAGTACCGATTTGATCCGAACATAAAAGTAAAGGACAATCACGGATAGAGATCCATTGAAACAAGTATACATATGTCACTAATTAGCAATAAAATCAATATTTTTGTAATTTATATCACGAAAATGATTGAGTTTAGCTATCGAAACATGTGTGAAGTATTGTGGTAAGCGGAAGAGTAAAGTGCTTTAGCATTTTTATAATTTTATTTCTGTTTGCCATATTTCATTCAAGTAGGTAATCTCGTTCAGAACGTCGTGTAAAAGAAGAAAGGAATGTAGACGTTTATATTTGGAAATGGGGTTTGCTCACTCCCGCACAGCAATACGGCATATTTGATGGTCTTTATGATTATGAGATAACGCAGGTAATCGAAAATTCACAAAAAAAAACAAGGAAGGAGCATGGACGTTTTCGAAATAGGAGAAGACGACTGAAATGGTATTACTGCTAATCTCCATTAAACTATTTTTTTTAATCTTCTTATCCTCAATTGGAATTTATGCTTACAAGTGCTTTTGTGATACCAACTTTTATTGTAGTTTTATGAAATGAGCCCTTGAAGTGTTAGGTGCCACATTCGATCTAATATCGCGAAAAGAATTTTTAGATTTTTAAATTAATTAAGGTTTGAAGTGATAAACGCATTTATTTATATTCCCTGCCGACTAGCTTGTACAGACATGCCTTAAAACATCATCTTATATGTATTGACGAGCCATCCGCTGGAAGGTAAACCTATCGAAGCGTTTAAGTATTTAGGTAAATACGTTTAGAAGATATTTACATCCACCTTTAAGCGCTTAAGACACCGAGGACCACACCGATCTTCGCTCTAACAAAAAAAGCAAATACTCGTCAAAGATAACGCTATCCCGAATGCTGGAGAGGCATCACATAGTAGGTACAAAGAAGACACAGATAATAAATACGATTCGAGAGCGATCGAACGACACTTCAGTGCGTAAGTATGTAAGGTTGGAATGGAAGAATGTTTTGAAGATGTTTAAAGAAAATCAAAGGAGAAGGTAAATATTTGAATGGAAAAAAGTGACGGAGGGCTGCGTTTGTACACAACGTCTGTATGAAAGCAAATAATTAGATACACTTCAAGGATATAAGGAAATGGACTTATTTATGATGAAACATTAGCATGTCTCTATGCAGAATTGTTATATGAAAACAATAATATAATAATAATGAAACATATATACAAGAATGTATTTATAGAGTATAAAATAAAGTAAATTAAACAAGTAAAAAGCAATATTACTAAGCAATAAGTAAGTTTACGGCGAAATGTGCATCAAACTGGTTCGAGCAGAACAACAGTAAAAAGTATTAATTTGACAAGCGGAGTGTTAAGGGAGCGAGACAATTTGTAAACGATATTACATCGATACCGTTATTCACTAGATGGTGCAAAAATTTGATGTCGGTTACTATACGTCGCTCTTCAACAAATTGAAGTTCAAAAAATTGTAATAAAATGATCGAAACCTCGTTGTTGAAGTATATATATTTGAAGAAACGTCTTTGAATTTTCTCAAGTGAATAAGAATGAGACACTGACCAAATTAAAGAAGCAATTTGGAGCGCCAATTTTACAGTTTGATATATTAAGATTAGGACCCTTGTCAGTACACCAAAGGTAAAAAAGATCTAACTTACTTTGTACATGTTGGCAGTGGGAGCACTTACTCTTGAAAATAATTTTAAGTCATCTGCGAATAGTAATCTCACAATTTAATATTGGAGAAAGACCATTTATAAAAATTAGAAAGGGTAGTGAGCCCAAATTCCTACCATGTTGTAGTACATATGTAGGTGAGATATAACATGAGCTGCAGTCTTTATACCTAACAGATTATATTCCATTAATGAGGTAAGATTTAAAAAGTGATTGGAGAGAATCCAACAATATCAAGTTTTAGTAAAAGCCTAGTATGATTTATGCGATCAAAAACTATTGAAAAGTCTGCGTATATGACATCAGCCTGCTCTCTATCATCCAGAAACTCGGATAAGAGCTGCATAAGAAGGGCAAGGTTAGATATCGTAGAACGTTTGGTCGCAAAATCGTGATGATGTTCAAATGACAAAAGGGCGGAATAAAGGGTAAGAATTGTTATACAAGCAGATCTCGAAGACTGTAGCAAAATTGTTAATAACTGAAATAGGCTGATAGTTCTCAACTACAGAAATGTTACCTTTTTTGTGAATAGGAATGACTTGCACGGATTTATACATTGGGAAAGATGCCAGTGAATAAAGATAAATTAAAAAGAATACTTGGCGGCTGAGATAAAACAAGGGAATAATCGCTCACTATATAGCCAGGTACACTATCATTGCGCACGATATACAACTCTTTAATGTTTTTCGAAGCATACAAACATAGGACTCCATAATACACTTGATATTAATTAAAGAAGAATTAGTAGGCTGTAACGATTTTGTAGATGTAACTTGTGAAGACCACCTATATGCAAAGTTGAAGAAACTTTGGAATGCTTCAACGTTGGTTGACGGAATAGTAAATGTTTCACCGGAGGCATTTCGAACGTTATATTACTTTAACAACAAATCTAGCATATAATTTTATTGTTTACTTTAATATTTCTTTCAAGATCGTAGTACTTTTTGAACGTACCTTTGGAAAATGTATTAGCTTTTTAGTAAGTTAAGGTTACTTCTAATGCCACAGTATATTGAATTTAATATACAGTTGCAACTTTTTCTGCATACTGTAAATTAAGTCGCCGAACCGTCGATTATAACTTTCAAAAATGTCACAATGTCGACTCATTATCAAATAGCAAACGAACATGATGGTGGAAACTAACGACACCAGCAGAACAACGTCGAAAAAATATGGCGGGTGATGGAATAGACGAGAAATCGGACCTGAAAAGGATCAAGGAGAGCTTTTTTATCAAACAAAGATTTAATACCTTTGTTTGAAATAAATTATATTATTGAATAAATATCAATTTCATTGCTTTAAGAGTATACAATACTACAATTTCTTTTTCAGATAGCACTCTCCTTATTTATGGATTAGATCTAGTAATTTGATTTTATCTGGGCAAATCCTCCCTTTGTATGAATTGAGCGTAATATTGTTTACTGTGTATAGCATGAAAATTTTTCAATAAAAAACATTTACAGTAAATATTGACTTATGCGTGATCCTGCCGTAAGATCTGCCTTTCATGGTTTTACTACTTGCAAAATAAACTAAACATTTATTATTTATATCTCGACCAAAGTTCGCATCGAAATTGTTCTGCTATTGAATTCTAAACACGTACATTTCCACATCATTTATCTCTTCGACAATAGATTCTCATTCGTATTCGACGTTTTCCGTATACGCGAGGAATTATATTGGATATTTACCTTATTAAAATTGTTTGGAATCATTGGAAACGATCCAAATATTTCTCTATCTTCGTATTTACGTATATGTGTATACCGCACGACAGTTTCGAATTAACAGCTGAAATTATCCCTTTCCTGAGGGAAATGGAACATAGGATTTTCAAAGTTGCAAAGGTATGCGAATATATTTCAACTAAGGTTTATTCTCACTTATATATGAGATATTTCAAGTTAGCCTAATAGAATTTGTACGAAGTTCTTTTAATTCAATACGATCGTTTATGAAGCGTTTTTATTCAGCTTTAATAATATTTGAGTAAATCCAGAGGGTGAAATAACCAAAATGTCTATTTACACAAAAAATGCTTCCATAGGAAAATTGATCACAGGTCTATATAAGTAACGATACGGTAGAACTTACCGCTATAGTTTTAATTTCATGTAGAGTAGTTCCCGTTCTCATATAGAACATTTGCTAAATCAAAGCATCCTTTAATGTAAGGTCACAACATCTACTACAAGCATTTGCAGCTCTAACCCCTCTCACCCATTTAACATATCATGTTTATCACTTGGTTTTGATGTTGGTACTCTTTTAGAATTCGGAATATGAGAGATAACATTACCTCCAGCAAGTTTTGTTTCACACTGCTCTCCAAGGCTTAAAGATCGCCAACGTATGACGAAAATTCCACTCAGTTGTAAAATTGCGTGGCAATTTTTCTGTTGTGATATATGTAAATTCACATACAAAAAAATAAATTGAAAGAATAACAAATTAACGATAGGTTTTAAGAGACAGAAATGCAATAAACTTTATTTGAAGGATCAAAGGTGGTTGGATACTGAAGAATTACAGATTTTATTTAACTGCTATCAACTCAACAATTATAATTTCAAGTATCTCCTGTAAAAATTATATAAAAAACTACAGAGTCGATGCGTTAGGTGTTGCCATTGAGTGATATAAAACAATTTTAAACTTTTTAATACATTATAGGAATGAACATTAAAAATTCTATATTTGTAAAACAAGGTAACCCCATGTACATGCATGCCTATTAATTATAAATAGCCAAATGAAGTTTCTTCTGTTAGTTGCCACTGCCACTAACACAAATTTAATAAAGTTAATTGTCTCACAAAGAAGAAATTAAGAAGAAGGAAAAGATATTTAATTCTACATTACAAAACAAGAGAGAAAAAATACCTTAAAATGGCCTGTACAGCACACGTATTCGTGATTGGATTGGTTAGTTGGGAATACTTATTGGCATAGTAAATCAATCACGTGAACAGGAAAGCCGGTAAATTGCATAGGTAGTGAATGATGATCTGAACTTATACCGTAGTGGTGTAGCTTTGAAGACAAGTAAGTAATATATAAGTATATTAGAATGTATTTGTCTATAGTAACTCAGCTTTAACAGTAAATAATATGCAAACATGGCATGGTGCTTCAAACGAAGTCCTAAGCTTCTCCAAGCAGTACAGTAAACGTAATCTATAGTATGGAAACAGGTAATAAATGAAGAAACAACATATATGTGTCATATAATAATTAACAATTGTAACGTTCAATGATTACGCTTAATGTGTAATACGCAGTTATAGATCGATTCGAAAAAATTGCATAATTCGATACAGTTTTGACTATAAAAAAGAAAAACCTTAAATAAAATCAAATACAATCGATTTCCAAAAAGTATCAATCAACACAAGCGTTACATGCGTCACAAGGAATTACATTTTTATCAAGTGTTATAAAATATTGGCTAACATATTTATAACGAATGTGTATTACGATATATATATATATATATTTAAGTACTTAACCGGACTAATTCGCTTATGGGTATACATTTCATTGATTTGTTGAGTAATAAACCACTTTTACACTACATTAATAAAGAAAATATATCGTTTTGTCGTTTCAGATTGGCTCCTTTTGAAGTACTGTGACATGGTTAAAACATACTTACTTTTATTATAAATATAGCATAGAAACTCTCGTACAGAATTCAGACAAAATAGTAGGTATAATTTTATAGCTAACGTGTGATTTTGGTAACGACATTAATGTTTTATCACATGATTGACTGCTTTCAAATTGTCTATTCCCTTGCTATAAGAATGTTAACTATAATTAAAATAATTTATTACAGTATATGATTGCAGTAACTTTTAAAATATGGAGCGTATCCAAAACTAAGAAAGCATTTATTTGTTTAAAGGAGGTTATGCTGGAAAATCTGTTTGAAGAAGTTGTATTAAGAGACAAATATTTTAAATTTACCAGTCTTAGTAGAGATGGAAGATAGTGAAATATAACAGTATGGTATGTTGATAAATAAAACATCGGTATCCTTTATTTACTAGATACTACTGTTTGATAACCATAAGATGTTCGTGAATTAAGTGGCGGGTGTTGATATAGCATTGACGCCTATATTTGGGGCACATCTTGACTATCCACCAGTTTGAATGTTGAAATATATATTATATAAATATCGTTGTCAATTTTAACAAAATGTGTTATTTTGCGGCATCACAAACACTTCATTCAAATGGATCACAATTAGTACTCGAAGGAGACACCACTGATGTAGCTTTATTAGATTCAGGTAAATCAAAGGAACCAGCCGATACTCGCAAGCTATGTTCTAATGCAAGTAGTTCAAATTTCTTTATAAGTAGTATTTCTCTTTACAAGTACTATTCTTAGGAATTTATATTTGTCATGATAGATTTAGGTAGTAAAATTACATGCTTATTTAATGCTCCTTCTGAAAACTACATGCTCATTAAATTTACATACGAAAATTACATGTGTGTTTACCCATGAAAATTACATACACATTATATTACACAGTATAGTAAATTTGCTGAGCACCCTTAGTTTTACATGACAAATTGTTGGTAACAAAGTTGCCATAGATTTTACTAGATTTTTTTTTAGAGTGTGGAGCGAGCAATTACTACGCATCATATAAACATAGGCCAAGTCATCACAATCAACAATTTACATTGTTGTTTACCCTAATCAGTATAACATTGATTATGTGAAGTGTATTAAAAACAAACAGAATTGTCTATATGAATTTATACATAGATAAAATAGGTGAAACGGCTAAATTATAATTCGACATTCATCTTTTCTGGACATTTTGTTAATAAAAATAAATCAAGTAAAAATTTTATAAAAAATCTGTTTTCTCCATACAGGTTATATGTTTCTTATGCAACTTTCTAGCTGATTCAAACATTTATCGTCACGAATAACGACTTTTTAACACCCTTATAGAACCACTGTCTCTTGTGATGAAAGCCGGTCATTTTCACTTCACACTTTGACACCCCAAGAAAACTATCTTAGGCAATTGAAAATAAATGGTGTGGAATGTGGAATAATACTGTTCAGACGCTGTTGTTCGTTAATTGGTAAATACTTAATTTGGCAAGAAAGTTATAGAGAAGAAACATAAATGTGAAAAAAAATTGTACTTATTCTCTTTTATTATAAATGTACATTATTTACAAAATAACTTTCGTACTCTAGGAGTCAACGAATGGTAGAATGCGAAATTTCGAAGATAATATATTACCAAAGGATGTTTTGCGTCACCTAATGAATAAAGCATAAAAATGTTCTTCACTACTCCGTGTCCTAAAAAGATAATTTATTATCATTTTATTAATATATTTTACTCGAACATCGCCACATACAGCTATACAATAAGTTTTTACATCGCTGTAATAAGTACTTTTCTTCACGGTCCAGTCGGTAGCCCATCTACACTGGCCTATAGATTTTCGCTTCAGACTTAATGTCCGATTACCACTAAAAATGACATTTAAAGCGGTTTTTACTTTTACAAAAAAAGAACAAGTTTTATCAACCTGATGAGTGAATGTCATTGCCATTCAAGAAATTTAGATTTTTCTGACAGTATTGCGTCCCCCTTTTCTTCGATCGTGTAAGCTGCAATGGACGACGTTCGCGGAGGCTTGCTTATTGCCACGAGGCTGTAGATATTTCCTTCTAACAAAGCAGGAACGCCTAAAAAGGGTTAATGGCGTTCGCTGCGTTTGACAATGGACCTCTTCGAGGTTAAATTAATGTGCGAGATGAGATACGACGAGGATGCACGATAAGTGCGAACGGTCTGCGGCCTGTCCAAATATTAAGCGTGTCAATGGGTCGGACGGATTGAAAGGCGGCAATGTGGTGTTGTATTCAATGCGACCGTAGAAGTAGAGAAGCATATACGCGTAAGGGGTTCCTTCTTTGCTCACCTTTCAAAAGACCTTTGCGCGCTATTACCCTTACCGCTGCGTGTGCGACGCAGGTACGTATAGGTCAAAACCTGCTCGAATGGCTTGCGTGGACATTAATGGTGAAGGAAAAATTCTTTTACTGCCAAATTCAAAGCGGTTGAAATGCGGAGCAGATAGAATAAGTTATGTGATATCTCATACTATTCATTTTTTTGATTTGATTCGAATTACTAATAATGAAAAATTCATTGCAACACTCCATTTAAAGTATAATAAAATATTTAGTGATAACTAGTAATAATAGTATATATTTTGTGTTGGCCGAGTGGGATTCATTGAAATGTGAGCCAGCACGTTTTGCTGTATTATTCTAACAAGGTAACCTCTTAACAGTATAGAAGAAAATATATGCAGCACTTATGGATGTGACTGTGTAAATAATAAAATGAAAGATATGTACAAGCATGGTTGCTTTTCTACATAATTATCATGAAGATTTATGCATTTGTCATAATTATGGACGAGCCTTCCAATCCCTTCTGCATAGAATGTTGCCGCCAGTGAGTTGGGATGGTCCATGACGTTTGTTTTGTGTTGGGAGTGCAGTAGTGAATTCAGGTCTCATCTCCAGTCAATTGATTTCAAAGAATCTTCACTTTCAACCCCATAGCCGGTGAGAAAGATCAACACTGATCCCATTTGGCTTTGTGATCATCAGGCTTTGGAATCCATCGAGGGCACAGTTTCAATACTTCTGATGGGACCAACTTATCCCCCTTCATCATGAACATCGACTCAACTTTCTCTAAACTTCCTACACACCTGGGATATGTACATATATATATATATATATATATATATATATATATATATTGTAATGGGATTTTTTGAGGCTCATGCCCATTTTTTTATTGCATTTGCTAAACTCACCTTTAAGTTTGCTCATTTACCGTAATTGTAGTTTCCTTTAATTTAATGGTATCGTTCAGGGAGAATACAAGGTTGGAGTCCCTCTAACAAGGGATAGGACTACAACATTACATTTAATAACTAAATATTTGCTATTTACAGTTTTCTTGCAATGTATTTGCATTTTTATACAATTTCCCCAAAATTCCCTTTCGTCCTTATTATCTAGAAAATTCCCTTGCTTATCAAGAAGTCAAGAGTCCCTTAAACAACAGGAGACGAGAATAATGAAATTATCCTATCAAAAGTCTACATAATTAATGTAAAATTTTATACAAATATATTTGATACACACGTATATCCACACCGCACTTAGCGACGATCGCATCCGAGGCCTACATCTCCATCTCTGGAAACACATAGGAGATGTTTTCGTTACCATGATGACCCTACTGTAGTCATTTGTCGCCTAACATCCGGATCTAGTAGTGGTTACCAGTGTGATTGGCAATCGACACGCGGAACAATTGACTAATACCGTCGGTGTTAGATGTCTGAGCATCAACAGAGTTTGTAAGCTCCGTATTTAGCGGATTTCGCATATTATTGTAAGGAAAGTACCTCAAAAAGTTTGATAAAATTGTAGTGGACTTGCCACTACATTTAAAATGCCCGAATCTGGCGTAACCGTGGGCCTTCAGTCGTCAGCGCGAAGATAGGGAGATATATCATCCTACAATAACAAAGTGCGTGTGTGAGTAAAGAAAGCAAAGGACTTCATCCTTAATAACGTCATTTATTATTTAAAAATTTAAAATACAGATTTATTAGCTAACTAGAGATTGCGAAAGGTATCGTGTCGAACACATTCCCAATGTAAGTGATATTTTCTAAATTTGTCAATATGTTGACTAATCTACTTTTCATTGAATTCATTTAATTTCATTCTTCCAAATTTATTTCATCAAGCAAAATTCCTGATCAAAGAACACACTAGAAAACATTTTCGAACCCTGAGAGAAAAATTCACTATAATATATCCACACCAAATTTGTAAAAATAGAACAATGTTATTCGATCGTTCCGGAACTTTGTACTAATCCAGCATGCATTAGAATATCACTTATAAACTGAACAAATACAAGATTACCGATATCCATATCGAATTTCAGTCATCTCTTCAGCCAAATTAATTTATATTAACATTTGCGGTTGATAGAAGATGCATAGAAATACTTTTATAGACATAATCTGCAGTATTTCCCTACAACCATTCGATGTAAGCAGTACGTCGCTGTTCTCCTACTACATTATGGTTATAGGTAGTAGGTTTGCAGATGCCTCCCCGTCGCTGACTTTGCTCAGATTATGTCTGTATTTGTTTTGCAGGTAAGGCAAACAAATGCATATATGTAAAACACGAATAAGCAAATAAAAATTTGATAGTTTCAAGAGCATATGAAATTTTGTACAGAAACTAAGAGTAATGTGTCGAAATTGGAAAGTAATGTACAAATACAGATAGTATGTCACAACAGTAACAACCTTAGAGACAACAACGTTTCTAATACGCATCTGAATTTTACTATCCACATCATAACTGATTTACCAAAGGGTGAAAGGAAAAACTGATTCAGCTGTAAACCATCCAAGCTAATTCGATTCGATTATGTATTCGTTTGCGATCTTTTAGTATGGCATAAAATCCAGTAGAGAAGGCTTATTGTACGATTGCTACATTCCCTAAAAATTCAATATTTTCCTTGGCACAGGCCACCTCGTGGTAGTAAAAGAATGCGGACATGACCAATGACTGTAATAAATACCAATTCGAGTGTAAACAAGTGTTTGGTGTTGCGCCAACTAGTTCATATATTTTGATAATGACAATGATCCTATTTTTTGTAATAAACTTTTATGTGAATTAAATTATGATCTGAGTATCGATTCCATCTTCATCTATGTTAGAAAATACATAACAGTGAATTTAAGCATTTTACTGTAATAATAATAATAAAAATAAAGATAATGATGAGGGCTCCACGTACCTTTTTTAATAATGTAAGTTTATTACGTACTCCGAACGTAATATACTCCAAATACTACCTGCTCCACGTATTATGAGAAGTTATAAAATGTTTAATAGTAACATGGCGTTAGTACCGTGAGGTCCGGATGACTTCTCAATATAATTTCCGAACTAGAGCGAGCGAGTACTTACAACGTTATCCAAACTATAAAACAATCGTAAAGCACAGAGTTACGCTCTTGCCATCAGCTGCATTCATGATATCGAAAACTAAGTACTAAGGTAATTATCTTTTCGTATGCATTTTAGTTTTATGAAGAGGTACTCGTTCACAGAACTTTATGTATGCCCCTCAACAGTAATACAGTGAACATATCATAATGTATTTTTGAATTGTTCAATCTTATCTGGTAGATTTAAACGATAAAACTAAGCAGAATATTTTTTCTTATTTCGGAAAAAGATTGAATTGTGATCAGACACTGTGAACGTTCGGTCAGTAGCGTGTGCTTCGAAAAAGTTTAGTTTAGGTTGGCAGATGCTGAAATGTATTAGCAGCTTAGACACCAGCTAATAAAACTGGCAATAGAAATCCAGGTGCCGGCCAAGGCAGGTGTAATTAAAATTAAGTGAAATGTAACGACTAATAATATTGGCTTAAATTAAAACAAAAACAAAGGGACATTCATCCTTCGGTGCACGTCCATCTACCTAGTTGTTCAACAAACTCAACTTAGATCTCTACGGGGTGAATACCCCTCCTAATACTCCTTAATGCGCCACATCGTGTAGAAACGGGAGTCCAAATATCACCAGGAATATAGTTAATAAATTAATCGGAGGGACGTAGGCCGTAAAGACAGATAAAGATAGAATTTTAACTTCTAAATAATAAATTTAATTTTAAATAAGATGAAAATAATAAAGTGAGAAAATTGTAACGTTTACTAAAAAAATAATCTTGAAACAACAAGGAAAGGTACCTGGGTGTGGAATTCAGATCTTAATGAAACTTGGTAGGTAAGTAAAGTATGTTGAGACTTGGAAATAATTTTTTTTTTGTTTATGCTGAAATTCACTCTGAGAGGATGAAACACTCCTTCGAAAATTCACAGATTTTCAGTTTTCTTGATTTAATTCTTGAACGGAAATAGAACAAAAAATTAAATGCAAATGTTGCACTTTATCGAAAGGTCTTTCAGGAAACTAGAATGTCGTATATATAGAGTTTTGCATCAATTGGAACAAGTCAAACCTTATGCTATTTGAAGCAAAGCCATCTATATATTGCATATATGTACATATATATATATATATATATATATATGTATATATATATCTATATATATATATGTCTTCTATTAAGAAAGACCATAATTAATTAGTAAAATTGTATCAGTTAGTATGTCGTAATGTTCATAATTAATACAAATGTAAACACAGGATTACACGTGATAACAAATCCTCTGCATTAATAATAACGAATAAAGTATTTATTCGGATTTAAATTATGTATTTATGACTTGATATTGTAATGAAAGTCATCAGTAATGCCTAAAGCACAAAAAGTCTTCGCCCCAAGAACAACGAATGAATGCAAAAGCATCATATTGAATGCAATGGGAAGCTAATAAAAGGTTTTGGTGTGAATAGGCAAAATTCATGGAATGTTCGAATGGTCCAGGTCGGTTTTCTATATAACCGGATTTGTACCGAGCAATGCAAACAACTTGATATATTTAGAGGACGACAACTGATTGTGTATTAATGATTGCAATTTTATGATATTATTTCGCAAATGGAAATTAATGTAACAATTTGAGATAAGAACCAGGGCGGAAAATCGTCGTATAAATCCCTTCTATATTCAAAATCCGTAGACGTCCAGTGGTTGAATCATACCTGTTGTTTTCTTTGATATTGTCAGTATTTGGACATCTTTGTTGAATGGCACCTCTTTCTTCAAAGACTCAGGGCAGTGACCTCTCCACAAGTCTAAAAGTATAAGACTCTTTGGCTCAGTGCTTGATAAGTAAGTATTAAGAAACCAATTGTTAAATAAGTCAGTGGTTAAGTTACCTGAAGATAAGGCTTGAATAACAACTTTTGCAGGTCGAAATAGGGTTAGCTGTACTTGAAGCTCAAACCTGCTACCAGGTTGTTTTAGTACTATCAATAGTGGAGACATAAGTTTACCAGATGTAGATATTATTGGGAGAAAAGTATAACTGTGGATTGTTGCTTGGATAGACTGAACAGCAGCTTCAACTTTTTTCGTACCTTGGAATGCTGGTAAACGTTCGGAATGTATATCTAAGTTAAAACCACTTTCATCTGCATTATATAATGCTCGGCACCATAACTCTGGATTACTAATTCACTAATAAAATCAATAGCAATCTTTTCTAATTGCAGATACTCTCAGATCCATATGAGCGACTGATAAAATTAGGGATTTTGCGCGAAACAATTCTATGTTTCATTTCCTCAAAGTTTTCTGTCACGTATTGAAATATTGCCTTTAATTCGTCTCCTCGCGTTCCTCCTTTTTCTAGACTTGCCTCCCATCGACACAATTGTCATACAGAGTTTACCTTTCTAAATCTCCTTTGCACCAAATCCGGTTTTAATCTACATTACGTAGAATTAAAATGGACAAGGAATCTTCATCGAAACAGACTGCAAATTTTATTGATTCACCAATTTTATATCATGAAAAACAAATCTCTACGAAGGATATCAACCACAAATGATATTAGGCTACAACGTTACAAAATAAGCTGTAAATACTCTAGATCAACTTATAACCACATTCATTTACAAGCATAAAATCAAAATAGCTGGACCATTTTAGTATTTTATAATATATACTTAATAACTTATAATGCTTTTGTTCTGTGTGGTCATAAAACCAAACTGCAATGCAGACAAGCACACTAAAAGAAAATTATTTTTGCAGAACTCAAGAAAGTCCCTCGTACAAAAATGCATTGAAACACCGCAGAATTGCGAAGGATGATTCAGAACATTAGAAGCGTATCTTGTTTCATAGTAAGTGCACCATAAATAATTACTAAAGAAGGCAGTCGTTGTAAAACTTGTCCGTCCATTAATTAAAGATAATAAAACAAACAGCTGTATAATAATTTTACGTTTGTGTTTGGAAAAGTCACTGTACAGACTTTTGGCTAAATTGTAAAACATAAAAATATGTGTTGTAACAATATTTAACATTTTCCGTAACTTCTAGAGTTTTAAGAATAACTATTTGTTACCATCCCATCAATAAGCAGGAACCAGTTGCGTACTCTCTTTGTCTTTTTTAGTGAAACTTATATACCTAGGCAGTAGGAGGGTTAGCGTAAGAAAAGAATAAAAAATGAAACGATATCTATAAGTTCTCGTTTAATAACATGCTTCTTGCTTAACATGTACACACGAAGTTTGTGCATATGCCTTTGTAAATGTATGTTTGGATGTATATGAAAGCGGGAATTTCTTTAAATCACGATGCTCCGTTTTCTTTCCCGATTCTCCAAAGGAAACTGACGACTGACTTTGAACTCGCTCACTTTTTATGAAGCGCAGGGGTATTTTCTTTGATGTGCCGAATTTGAAATTTATTCTCTTCTTGTTTCCAATGCAGTAAATGTACCCGTCAAAAGGCACTATTTATATACACATCGAGCAGGATATTTCGATAAAAGGACTGCGTATAAACTCCAAAGCGGAACGGAAGCAGTTTATCTCGAATACGATTTTTTATTACGGAATGATGTAGAGACGTTTAAAGATGCTGTAGTGAATGCAGTAAGAGGGAAGATAAAAAACTTCTATTTTTACAACTTAACGAGTTAAATAAGTGAATTGATTTCTTTTGTTTCGGTATTATTGATTATACTATACCCCGATAAAATAAATAAAGAAATAAATAAATACATATATATATTTATTTATTTAGTTTAGAAAGCCGTTTAAATTTTAGTGGTCATGATGTGTCGATTTTTTTTCTTAAGTTAACAAAATTTTTAAGATCTTAATTCCTCTTGCAAAGCGCACTAATTTTTTGAATTTGATTTAATTCTTTATCAGATAGAAATTGTTGTAAAATTAATGAAGTAGTATTTTTCTTAAATCTCCTAAACGAATTCGAGAGTTTCACAAAGAGTACCTCGCCGTATTTCAACCGCCACAACCAATTATTACAGGTTGCGGAATTTGGTTATAAGGAGCGTTTCATTATTTTTACATTTTTAGCAAATAAGAACCTTAATTTTATAACATAATCATAAAGAAGATGCAGTTATTAAAAGAAATGAGGGAAAAGGATATGCAGATTTTTTCATATTTAACAAACTATACACAATTGCAAAGGAATGCTGAGGACAATACCACAAACAATTTTTCATTGTTTATGATATAGTCTTTCAAATTATAAAATTAGTTTTGCAATTTTTTTCTCTTAAAGGTTCAAAGGGATGAGGGACATAAAATCCTAGAGCAACGGAGCCGTATAGTGAGCCTCTTCCAAGTAATTTAAAACGTGTGTTACAAGCCATTTATGAAGAAAACAATTGCAAACATTGCAATCAACAATCCTGTATTGTCTTCACACTCAAAGCGGTACTGTAAATGGCAATCTGAGTTTTATATTTCATAGTACATTATCCCGATTAATGTTGAAACAGCAACACAACATTTATGTTATTTTTTTTAAGTAAATAGCTTTTGCCGACGCAAGACTAATTGTTTAAGTTCCATCGAAATTTAAATTTTCGAATCGTCAATGCTGATTGGAAAGATTTAATTTGTTTATTTTCTTTGAAAAGGCTTTCGGCTTTTGAAAGTGAATATCTTTATTTATATCTAACACTTCTTTAACGAGTCTAACAGAAGGGATGCCATATCTCTTAAGTCATTCGGACATCTACATAAGTACATAAAACGAGCATCGACAAAACAAGAAAGCCAACGAAAAACGTAGAGAATGAGTTAGATGACAGGCGCGTTGACGTTCGGATCAAATCCAGTATAAACAACCGGACGAGAAGCGCTAATGTGTTGATCTTGAACTGACGCAACTATTCGAACCGACAGCTTTACTTAAAATCTTAAATTACATTTGCTTTCGGTTAAGGCAAGCGCCTAAATAGCAACTCAAGTTTTCGGAAACCGGTATTGCGGAGAAACACATTAGGAAAGGCTTAATGGAGGTGTCTGGCAAAATGTTTACTCGCGAAATTTCCTACAGTAGGCTTTTAACGAATATGTAGAATGTTTTTGACTTAAAAGAAATAGTAAAATCTGTGTTTGGTTAAACACAGCAAGATATTGTTGAAACTGTAAGTATTGTTTTAACATCTAATTGTTTTTTTAATGATAGAATAGAGAACATACATAAACTTAGATGTACTTTTCTTATATATATATGAAAATTAACAAGATTTACATCTGGAAAAAGAATTGCTCGAGACCGCCGCGCAGGATACATAATTCAAATTAACCGCTAAGGCGGAATGCTTGAATATTCGAAGTTAATTTTGTTCTTTTTTCTCCGAACATAATCCGTAAGCTTTGCTTTTACGTCTATATACGAGGTAGGCCCCATAAATTTTCGGTCTGACAAGTTTATACAGGTTCAAGCGTGTTCAAACTCCGTCACGGCATGCATGCACATACGCGAGGTCTACGCTATAAATATAACGGTTCGTATAGTAATTTTTAGCGGCCAGCCAACCAACGTGACTAGCACATGAAAATGTCTGAAGTAATGAAAATTAAGTACCGCGCGGTCATCAAATTTCTAACAAAAGAAGGGTATACGCCTAATCATATAAAACAACGTTTAGACAGTGTTTACGGTGGTTCGTCTTTTTCTATTCCATTGTAGAAAAGTGGACAAAATGTTTCAGTCTGGCGCAGGCGTCACTAGAATATGCTGAACGGTCGGGTCGACCAATTCAAGTGGTAACTCCTCAACAAATTGTAATTATTGAAGATTTAGCGCTAGAGGGTCGCCGTTCGAAAGTGAAAGAATTAGCAGTGATAGTAAACAAGTATTCGCCGAATTCTCCATGACCATTTGGGTATGAATAAAATTAGTGCAAGGTGGGTACCGCGACTTCTTTCTGTTCTTCAACGTGAACGTCGAGTCGAATGCGCGCGATCGTTTTTAAACATGCGTGGAGATGACCCAAAACCGATTTTGGAGCCCATTGTCACAGGGGATGAAATAATAATAATGGTCTTACGATTCTCTCCATGAAATGGCGGCGACCTGATGAACCTCGTTCCAGAAAGTCGAAAGTCGTTTAACCAATGAAAAAAGTGATGGCCACAATATTCTGGGGTTTTTGAGAGCATTTTGCTAATTGACTTTAAAGAGCGCATGTTATGCGTTTTTATTGCATAAATGAAGGAAAAGCATTCGTGCAAAACGTCCTGGAAGATTGACCAAAGGTGTGTGATTATGGCACGATAATGTTCCCGTCCATACTACCGCCGTTTCAGAAGCTGCCAGCGGCGAATGTGAAATAAAATTGCACATTCAATGTGAAATCAGAAATTGAAAAATAACATTTCTTATATTGTTCTAACTTTCGTTTTGCTATATCAGGCCGAGGATTTACGGCGCGTACCTCGTATGTTTGTATATTATCTCAATATTACAAACTCTAAATTCTACGACAATGGCTCTATCATGAAACCCCTTGTTACAACAAAATAGTGGCACTTTCTTCCATCTAAAATTGTTTTTGATAAAGTACGTGCTAAGGTGATTTTTTTTGTTGCCTATTTTTTTGTTTGTTGCCTAGTAGTGCCTATTATTATTACTTGTGCGGAGATTTTGACTTGTATGTATAGTTACAATATAGAAGGATATAAATTTACAATAAATATGTCAATATAATTGTTTATAACGGATAGTCGCCAAACACAAATAATTGTATACACCATCCAAAATAATTATAGTGATAATGACGATAATAACAATAGTAATAACAGTAATAATAGCGATAATAATAAGAATAATAATAATGATAATGATACAATAGTAACAACAATAATAGTGATGATGGTACTAGTAATAATGTTAATAACGACAATGATAATAATCATATTATAGATAATAAATATCATAGAAGTCATATGGTACGTAGTATATAGTTATAGTTGTGATGCTACAGTATGGAGCACATTTAATTACTAATAAGCATCTTATCGTTCTTAGTATTGTACTCAACTAAGTTCAAAAGTAGTTGTTATTGCTAAAAATATATTAGTTATGTAATACAATGTAATGGATAAGTGTATAATTATAGTATCTGGGGA
Source organism: Trypoxylus dichotomus (assembly GCA_023509865.1). Classification (NCBI taxonomy): domain Eukaryota; kingdom Metazoa; phylum Arthropoda; class Insecta; order Coleoptera; family Scarabaeidae; genus Trypoxylus; species Trypoxylus dichotomus. Next base: position 52,319,166 of record CM042075.1, read on the forward strand.
GATACCTCTAAATCAAATCTAAATAAGATATAAAAGCACCAAAATCTGCTGTACTCCCTAGACCTACGAACACTAACACAAACTTTATATAAAAAAGGCAGGAATTATTTCTTCGTTTTTCTTATATACTAAACTTTTTAAAAACCCTCATTTTCGTTAAAACGTAAGCTAGTTCATGTATTTCCAGTGTTTTAACTGTCCAAATCTGTTATACATCATCGTTTTCTGCATACATACAAATGGTTTTAATTCTATGGGCAAAAAGTATATTAAAAGAAATGGAGATATAGTGTTAGATTCTTCAGTAAATTTTATTCAAAAATGTCTTTTTTGTACTTTCTGAGATATTGAAAAGATTTGAGAATTTTGAGGAAGCTTGGTATTTTATATCAGGTGACTGGTTCGGTATGAAAATATGTGTGGAGTCTAACTTGTTGTTACTGGTAGATCATATCTCAAAGACTGCACCTACAAACTTACACGTACAATGGTATAAATTGGAATGTTCCGACTATTTCGGTTTACCGCAAGGAAGAAATCTATTGGGTATAGAATAAATTAAATTAAATTTCAATTGAAAACTGTATGCATACGCCGATGACGCAAGTGTAGTATACCACGGTAAAAACGATATATAAATCCAATCACACATAGATGAAAAATGAGAATTGGAGAATGATGTTTTAATAATCTACTAACTACAAATAAAAGCAAAACCGAATATATGATCTTCACAAGAAGGAAAAAGAATCGAAAATGGAAATAAAGATAAGATCGCGAACAATAAGGAAACAAACGAAATAACTTATTTGGGACTAAGAATATAAAGCAATCTAAAGTAGAACGCACACTTCAACGCCCTAAAAAAAAAACGCGCAAAACGGAACATGAAAACAATAGTTACTATAGCAAAAGTACGCATATATTACCAAACCTACTAAGGAAACCCATATATAACACATTATTCGCATCTAGCAATAATTATTTGGTAACTATCTGGGGGGATACCTCTAAATCAAATCTAAATAAGATACAAAAGCACCAAAAGAAAATCTGCTGTACTCCCTAGACCTATGAACACTAACACAAACTTTATATAAAAAAGGGCAGGAATTGAGCATCAATCAATTACCAATACTATTTATGCTTTAATAGAATTGAGAAACACCTTTTCAAAACCAACGTAAAACTGTCAAAGAGTAAAGATGTACAGCCACAGGACCAGAGGAAAATCTCGCTTACGAACAGTACGATTTATGTCTCATACGTTCTAAGAAACACTAACAACATCAATAATATATAATTATCATTACCCGATGATGTAAAGCAACTCAAACATGAATCGTACAAAAAGAAAATAAAATATACACTTGGACAGAACATTATATGAAAGAAACAGCGACAATTGGAGCCGCTGATATCATAAACTGGGACAGACCATCGAGCAATACATCCAAGTCGAAGAAAGAGGGACGTACAGTATTCAGAAGATAATATTCTGTCGGTGATTCGCTATACTGTTTATCGTGATACCTCTTCTTGCTTTGCAATTGTGCGTTGATAATACAGTCCTGTACCCAATAATGCCTCAATGCCCATTTTTTTCTTATTTGGTATGTCCTTTTTGTTTACCCATAACGAAAAAATATAAAGCGCATGCAAGCAATAACTTAAAGTGCAACACTAACACATAAAACAGGGAAAAAACGTTGTTACATAAACAGATAAATATCCTTTCTGCAATAGCAACCGACCCAAATAATATTCTACGAATTACTACGTCTTTCAATCTTGTTTCTACCCATCCTCTATACAGTACAGAATGATTCATAAGAGGGACAATAATAGGCAAGAGGTCATTAAGTGGCACTCTTTCAATTTCTTACAGAGACATGTAGGGAACGTTTTTAGATAGGTATTGTAAACTCTATTATGAATTTTATACTTGTACTGTAAATTATCGCGTTGGAAGCACACAAAAGCTTAAATTTATAAGATGGCCCTAATGAAATGGACAGGGACTATCTATTTGAGGTACAATATTCATAAAAGAATTACCATGGCTATTTACTTAGCCACAAAACGTAATTAATTACTAAGATATTGCCTATCTTTTATTTGTAACCAAAACTTATCTTCCTACATGAAATCACAACGCTGTATCATGGCATCAATTTTAACGAAATAAAATAGTTGGACGATGTAACACTATATTAAAGGCTACAATGTTAGTTTCTACAAAAAGAAACATGCAATTATCGATACGAAAACCAAGATACCGAAATAGTTAGATCACTATTTATTTGGTTGTAACTTTTCAAGAGTTGTTACTATAGTACACATTTTTTTACCATGTATCTAGTGAAAGTGTATACATCAAACTGGTTTCTTTCTTTTTGTTTTCATTGACAGTATCCTAATTTACTAATAAATACGCTTATCTTATCAGATTTTATTTGCTGTATTCAAAACTGTGAAATTTTCTTTGATATCGCATTACAGGGCGGATCTTTTCAATCTCGTTTTCTATCTAACTTCATACCAAGCCATCACAGCCTGCCTGGTAATATTTTAATATCCTTAATAAGGTTCGGGTTCCTGTATACACTCATCTAAATTTCGTTAACTCAATTCAGAACGTTTAACCTGTGCATGCACGTATTTTGCATCATATACGGGAAATTTGAACTTAGCTGATCGTCGGGCCCCGATAAACTTCATTTAATAGTGACTCCGCGGTTACCCGAAAGGAGGGTTAAATAACGATCGAAAATTATATATAGCGTCCACGAATACACCCTTCTCCCTATTGATCTCGTATCGCACACGTATCCATTCGTATTATGCGCCTAATATGTATATGACATCGTTCAGGGTGCGGGCAACGATGTCACTCGGATTATAACAGATAAAGCTGGTAAATTATTGCCCAAGTTCGCCTCTAGCCTGCCTTTCGGATAACGTCGGATCGAACGGTGGTGTATACGGCGATTTTGTAGCTGTAATCTTTACGGACGAGAACGTACTTTACCGCTGATATTAATTGACAAATAGCCGGGACCATTAACTTGAATAACGCCGAAGGAAATTACGATACATATTAGAAGCTGCTGAACTTTTTGTTCGTAAAATGTTTACGCATACAGTTTTATATCAAACGTTATCGAACGATCACAACCGACCATACCTAATTTCTAAGCTAATCTGTACGAAACACTAATTAATAATATTTATAATATAGTAAATGAATTACTTCTGTAATATGCTTAGTAGCTAGTTCTAATAATAAATAATTAAGAGGTCGAATTATTGGTCTAAGAGAAATTGGTTTTTCGTTCATTGTAACAGCTAAAATCTTACGAAAGAATTTGATTTGAGAATAGTCGGAATGCAGAGAAAGAGACAGTCTAATAAAGAAGAACTGCTAACTAAAATCATCGCTAGAAACTGTTGTTCTTAAAAGATTACTGAACATAGAAGACAACGGTTAAGTAATGAATCGAAATATTACAATGAGTGACGGAAATTACCTTCGGTGACGAATCCAGATTCTATTTGGAGATATTTGACTGTCATCAGATGCCTAAGCGAAGAGGGGAGGAATAGCGCACTTTCCAATTTTCTGTTAAAAGATCTATTCACCAAATTGCATGAGTTACTATAAAAAGTGCGTATTACGTCTGGAGGTAGCCCTTTGTAGTGTTCATCATTTAAGAATTTATTTTAATTTCATCAATACTCTTAAAGTGAGCAGGCACACTGTTATGCTGTGGGGATCATGAATTATCTCGCTCTTGTTTCTCTGCTGTTTAGTTATTAAACGGAGCAAATTTGCGGCACAGAACAGAACAGAGATATACAAACGAAGTTACTCCTATAATGTTCCCTATATTCTAAATAGGTACTTCTTGTCTACAAATGAAAAGATTTGGATGTCTACGTTTCACATAAAGAACAAGATCCGGCGAGATTTATTTGCTCAACAATGACATAAGCCGTCATTCCAAATTTCGACACTCCGATTGAGACATACAACAATAAATTAATGAAAGTCGCGATTGTGACTACGTTGTTTACCCTATAGTGACTATTACTAGAAGCGAGTTTGCAATGAGTTTTTTCTTGTGTGTTTATTCTATATTATTTTTTCACTTACGAATTTTTTTCAAGTAGGTTAAAGGAAGAACGCCTTCTTCTGTAAGGTACTACAGCAGTAGGCGTTTTAATATCTTTGGCTATAATCTGTATCTGTTACAATTATGATGTAGCCCATAAATACGTACAATATCCATTCCAATCGAATGCTGTCTATGTTTGTATTTTATAACTAGTCTCGGCAAAGTGGAGTAAGTTACAATGCAATGCAGAGAACAATGTGGAGGTGCCGAGAAGCCGTATCAAAGCGAGTGTTCAGTAACGTTTACGTACTCGCATCATTTATGATCGTGACCTTCATGAGTGAGCATAGGCGATGCGGACTCAGGAATGCATAAAATGATGATAAAAAAATATTATATAACGTGCTGAAATACTTACTGTTTTAAGACGTTTCCAGGAAATCACAATCTGGGTAACATGTATTAATATTAAATACGTTTCCACACTTTCATTTTTTTTCGCCTTCTACCGCGGTCTGAATGTGTGTGAGTGAACATCATCCACAATTTCAACAGAACCCACAACCGACATCGAATCATTTTGTAATTTTCCAATTCCCGCCGCTAGTCCATACTAGTTCATGCGAATACTTCCGAAATCACATTTTACTGGACTATCTTTCAACAACAAAACATTTTCTGGCTTTCCCTAATAGCTTTGGCGTGTCTCAGATTGAATTATAAAACTACCTTCTTTACATCATCAAAATGTTCGCATTAGTAAAACGTAAGCTTTTACCATATTCCCCAATACCTAGTAATTGACTGTGGTGGTTCAAGCACTTTGGGACACAGTTAGTGAAACGTTTTTGTACGTTTTGGGGACTTTAGAAATACTGCCTTCATATGAGCTATTAAAGCATTTACTCGTGGATAACATTTAGGAATCAATTGCGTCACAAGGTTTAAAGCATGGATTTTACATGTTACATGTAACAGACAGCCACTCTCTTCTTTAGGAGCTCGGCCTAAAGAAAGTTAGCAGCACCGTCACTCATAAAGACTAAAAGTTAGGTTGTTGAAACTTGAAATTTGTTCAATGCCCTCAACACCTCCTTTAAAATTACATCACTAGTACATTTGGCAACTCTTTTGGAAGCAAGTAAGATAGGGGATCACGATTCAAACTCTTCCAGTGCACGTACCATCACATTCACTGCTAGAATGTTTTTGCCGATCGGCTGTTTCGTCCACACACAACCACAATTTTTTATCTTTCAGTTGTGCTTTAATTCTTCATACAACATAGTCACGAACAGATGGCATAAAGTTTCTTAACCATGTCCGAATACTTGCTCCAGAAGGAGACAAATGCTTGTTGGTCTAGCAAAGTGAACGATACATTACACGAAATAAAACAAACACCTATATCAAACATTAGTTGTCCGTTGTATCGTTTGTCACATATTGCAGAACAATGTTCATATTTCCGCCTGCTGGTACACCTTAAATAGTCGCACTTTACACATTTAATTCTATGTCCTTCATATTCTAAATACGGCTATTACATTTTTTAGTGCATTCGCCGTTTCCGAAACGTACCTAAATGCGACATTTTCCAAGTATGTTTGTACTGATAAGAACTCACAACGACCAGTCGAATAATACTAAATAAACGTTCTTTGATACGGGTACTCGATTCTCCGTTCTGCAGTAAAATTATATCTGAAGAAGGAAGTAGTCATCAGAAGAAGACTGATCGTCCTTCATACCGCATGTGAAATTCTGGATACTTTTATAGGTAAAGGTGTAGCAAACTTGCAGTCTCTCTCTATAAAATTTAGATATAATTTTAAATTTCGAACTAAAGAAGATAAAAGTTTATATTATTTTCATCAAACTATTCATCTAATTACGTAAACGAGAGGTTTCTCTCTAATTTCGGAAAGCTGAAATTTTGCCACTTATTTTTCAGTACACAAATTACCGACCGATATTAATTGTTACCCCTTTCTCGCCTTTCGTCTGGTCTCCTTCGTATAGCTTCGTTCGGCCACCTCGTTCTCGCCATCGAATATTAATCACCTAATTTGAAGAATCTCCGAAATTTTCCGTATTCGTTTTATTATTAAATTTTTAAAAGTGATAGGGCTGGGCGCGTAAGGCATCCAAGCGAACTGAAAGCCAAGCGGAGGCGTCTGAATTATTAAATTTCACGAATATTATTTTTAATTAAACTCTCGAACGCAAACATTTAATTACCGCTTGTTAAAGCGCGCAAACCATCCTTTTTTCCGTCCCTTACACTTTCCTTCTAGAGTTTCCGCCACTCAATGAAACCGTTCTTCATTTATAAGAAACGGGAACCTTTGTATTGTGTATATTTATTTGCATAAATATTTATGTACAATATGTATAATTTTAATATATTCCAGCGGGAATGAATTTAACGGTGAGGAAAATATGTACACTACCGTCCATATTAGTTCGGACACCCAGTAAAATGTTGTAGACTCTACCAAGAGATATTTTTTTAAATTGCTTTTATATATAAATAGCGTTTATATTATGTGCTTTATGAAGTTTATTGTTTGTTAATTGTATAGGCAAAGTTCCAAGAATATTGATTAGAGAATGATTAAAAACCTAATATAGTAATTTTCAGAATAATCCTCATTGCCACAAATAGGAATATTTTTGGGACAATATTGCAGGTAATAAATTTAAAATACTCTGGGATGGGAACAGGACATTCGAAAGTGTATATTAAAACGCTTAGAGAAAAACAAAAAAGTTTAGAAAAGCGCTAATTGTTGCTTTTCATCAAGAAGGTACTCAAAAGAAGGTATAGGTTATTCAGTGCATCAAATTTCCGAAAAATATGTTACTAAATCGACTGGTAGTGATATCATTCGAAGACATCGGGCACGTTCAGCTCGTAAGAGAATAACAACTGATGCCGACGATGAACGTATAAGATTGCTGAAAATCGCCGCCAAAGTGAATCTCGATCGAGCAAGAAAAAATTCTGTTACTACAGTGAAAAGAATATTAAAAGCTGCAAATCTTCACGGCCGCATTACAACAACAACAAAAAACCACCTTCACTCGGAAACAGGCAAAAACGGCTACAATGGCACATAGAAATTGGACAGCGGATGATTGAAAAAGGGTGCTATGGACTGATGAGGCGAGGTTTGAGGTGATCGAACAATCAAGGCGCATTTTGTCAGAAGAGCGAAATGCCAAACAATGTTGTAGGATTGTGTAGTGCCAACTGTGCTTGTTTAGAATTGTTTTTCCTACGCCGCTACAGGACACTTGAACCCAATCGAAGGTATTTTGCGTAAGGAGAGTTATTTAGACTATACTGCAAAAATGCAATACCATCGGGACAACGTCTAATCGGCGAAAATTTTGTATTCATGCAGGACGATGACCAACAATATTAAGCAGTGGTACGTAAAAATTTCTTAAATGAATAGCAAGATAATGGCACTTTACAAATAATGACATGGTCGGCGCAAAACCCCGATCTAAACCCCATCGAGCTGTTATGGGATGAATTGGACAGGAGGGACGGAAAAGTATGCACTACCTCCGTAGGCCACTTGTGGAACATTTTACAAGAGGAATGGACTAATATGCCTAGTAGCGTTATTGAAAAACTAGTGGAGCGGATGTCTCGGATTGTGAAAGTTGTTCTTCGTGCAAAAGGGAGTTTCTTTGATGAATGGAATGTTTAAGAAGTTTTTGTTTATTTTTCGCAAAGATTACTTTAATTTTTAATCGCTATTAATGAAATGCAATAAAAATTTTAAGTTTTGGAAAAATGAATCCTTTTTTTTTTAATTTATTTGCGGGTCCAAACTAATATGGACGGTAGTGTACAACACGGCATACACGTTAAACTAAAACTAGTTTGTTTGAATATTGAAAGCTGGAACCCGGCAGAAATTATGGCCTATGTCGTAAAAATAAGACTGTACAAATGTGTTTAATATAACTTTATGGCTGTGGTGTGTATTTTATTGACGTATGGAAATATATGTAACAACGAAAATTGCAGTATTTCAGTTATAGAATATAGAGAAAGGTGGATATCAACCACGGGCTAATGTCAACCACATTTTTTGAAAAAACTGTATCAACAACATTAATTTTATGCAAATGGTTTTATAGAGCAACTAGTACATATAGTAGCAGACAAAATAATAGCAACAAGAAATTAAGAATACCTTAAATCAATTTGTTTCATCATTAACTGATAATAGAAATAATGACATCACTGTTGTTCCGGGTGAGTCCTACATTTTACACAAGCAGTATATGTTCTACCGGGACAAAATAATAGCAGTACTCATTCGAGTGTCGTCGTGTGCAGATTAAAATATTTCAGTTGTTGAAATACTTCACTCTATAGACATTACTATTATAATTATATACTATATAAGAAACAGAAAGGGCCGGAAAGAATATTGCCATGAAAGAACACGACAGCTGATTATAAAATTATGAAATGAAGGAGAAATGTATCAATTTATTCAAAAACTTTCAAACTGCTCAGTTAAAATGATTTCCAATGCATCACCATATCGAGAAGAAATAGAAACCCATAGTCGTAAAAGAAAAAGGGCAGTTCGGGAAGATATTTGCTACTACAGTACATAAAGAAAAACCCATTTTTGACAACTCCTCAACTACAAAAAGAATTACATTTCAACGTTACTCCCAGAACAATTCGGAGACGGTTAAAAATAAATAATTTGATAGCTAGAAGTTATGCCACTTTCAATAAAGCAGCATATTAAACGTCGCTATTCGTTTGCTAGAGATCGTGAAAACTGGCCGACTGCGAAATGGCGCAACATCCTCTGGTCTGGTAAGAGTAAAATCGTTTTATTCGGCTCGAGTGATCATAGATCGTACTTGAGAAAACCTCTCAACAACACAACGTATCAGCCACAATCCACTTTAAAAACAGTTAAACACGGTGGTGCAAAAATCATGGTTGGGGGTACTCTTCTCATTATAGTACAGGGTCTATACGGTGGATTAAAGGCATCTAGCTCAAGATGGGTATGTAGAAATACTAGAGAATGTTATGCTGCCCTATACTGAAGAGAAGACCGGGTCTTAGTGTACGACAATGACCCCAACCACACTAGCCGACGAGCGAAGTACTGGTTGATGCAACATAGGATTGAAATCCTTGACTGGCCGATGCAGTTCCCGGACCTCAATTCTATTGAAAATTTATAGATTGCTCTTCATTATAGTACAGGGTCTATACGGTGGATTAAAGGCATCTAGCTCAAGATGGGTATGTAGAAATACTAGAGAATGTTATGCTGCCCTATACTGAAGAGAAGACCGGGTCTTAGTGTACGACAATGACCCCAACCACACTAGCCGACGAGCGAAGTACTGGTTGATGCAACATAGGATTGAAATCCTTGACTGGCCGATGCAGTTCCCGGACCTCAATTCTATTGAAAATTTATAGATTGCTCTTTACACACCGTCAACAATGCAAATACCGAAACTCTGCAACAACTATAGGAAATTGCACGAGCCGCTTTGTATTCAACTTTCACTCTAGAACACTTGGTCGATAGCATGACTCCATATTGTGCAGCAATACTACAAAATAAGGGCCATACAATCAAATATTAAATGTGTTACATTTTATATCATTTAGCAGATAATTTCTCTGCATTTTGACGTTTTCTTTGCAATTGCTGTATATTCCGATTGCCGATACTGTATATTCATATATATATATATATATATATTTCCGGGTCTCTGACTGCATATGTTGTTGGTCCCGTTTCGAATAGGTCAACGTTTTGACGAGATCTCCCTCATCTTCTTCTGGACGATCTCGCTGGGCTAGCGTTCTGTAAATATTCTCATAGGTGTTCTAAAGTTGTTGCTGTCTAACCCTTTGATCAAGTTCACCTCATAAGAGCTGTATGGGGGATAAATCTGGACTTTGAGGAGGCCAACACGGTTGACAATGGGAGCCCACGTGCTCTCGAAACGCTGCGTTCCGCATAATTAATTAATTTGTGTGAGTGGAGTTTACTGCTATACCTGTGAAAATTGTAAGTATTTCTCGTGGAAGTGCACATATGGCCGTAAGGAAGAAATTGCATATGCATCCCTACAAAATTCTAGCTATGCAACACTTACGTGTGCAAGATTTTGAACAACGACAAAATTTCTGTCGCTGGTTTAATGAAACTCTGGGAGATGATGATTTAGAACGCACCTTTTTTCTGCTTCCATTTGTCAGGATACGTAAACTCTCAAAATTATCATACATGGTCAGCAAAAAATCCACATGTTTTTGTAGAAACTGATCTCCACCCTATTAAAGTAGGCGTTTGAATCGCCATGTCAAGAAGGCGAATTATAGGACCAATCTTTTTTTCACGACACAATAAATGCAGTGCGATATAGAGAAATGCTACTAAAACCGTTTATAAATAGCTTAGACGATGAAGAACTAACTCGTGGATATTTCCAACAAGATGGAGCCCCCGCGCATACTGCACGTACTGCATTAGATTATCTAGAAGAATTTTATGAAGATAGATTGATAAGTTACAATCGCTGGCCTGCATATTCACCGGATTTAACTCCTCTGGATTTCTTCCTGTTTGGTTATCTGAAGAATAAAGTTTACAGCAATCGGCTTCACAATTTAGATGAGCTACAAGCTGCAATAACACATGAAGTACAAAATATTACTGAAGAAATGCTGCAGAATGTGTTCAATAATATGAGAATACGAGTAAATTTATGTTTGCAACATAGTGGTGCACATAGACTTAGACTTATTTGCAATTTTTAATTTTCTCAATTGTATCGTTAGTATTTATCTACCTATGTATCTATATCAAGTTAATAAATTTAATGATCATTAGTATTTCGTTTTTCTTAAAAAAAGTTATCACTTCAGCGATGGAATTGAATACAATACATGAAATTTAATTATAAAGGTTATGAATACAAACTATGCTAACATAACCTTTACATAAGATATTTATTTTTGACATTATGTTATTGTAACCACTGCGTTACACTAATTCAGCGTTCGCTACTTAAGAGCAATACATTTTATGACAATCGAAAGTTGGCAGTAATGAGGTGCCAATGTGTTATTACGCATATTCGAGAAATAAGGGAATAGAAAGAAAAAAGGAATGTAAAACCAGAAATCGTTCTAAAAACGACAAAATATTTGAAGGGAAGCATAGAAAAACAATTTTATTTGTAGATATAAGGAGAAAAAGAAGTACATTAATCTTACCTTTCAAAGCTTCATTTAAACTAATTAATCAATTTTAATAAAATTTGCTTAATAAAACGGATAGCCAAATTTTTCCGTCATTTCTTTCCCACGCTACCATTTTTAAGCGGAAAGTAGCCAATTCCACAAAGTAAACGTTAGTTTTGGTACGCGTCCAATTCCATTTTTTTCAGTAACGGTCGTTTTTCTTCCTCGCACGGTCGTAGATCTTCCGCTGGCTTTGATCCGGACGTGAACGCGGAATGCAGATGATACGCTTTCCATGCCACCGTGCGTCTTGTCTCCCTTTGCGGATTTGGCCCGTCGTGTTCGCGGCCAATTTAGCCGGTACTACGTGTTAATCACGGCCATTGATATACGCCTTCCTCTCTGCATTAGTCAATCGTCGCTCGCCGGCGATTCTGGCGTAAATTAGCCGCGATTTTCAAACGGGTACCGAAGCGACGTCGGACATCGCGAGAATTATGCGACGACTATTGCGGTGGTTATGGTTTTAGATTTGTTGCAAAGAAAAATCAGCTTTATCTTAAGAATAATAGGTATAATGCCGCCTGAAATGAGCAAGTTAATTTAATGACTGTCCTTTTATATCAGTTAGCACTTCTGAATTGACATCGTTAGATAAAAAACAGTACAGTCCATACTTACAGTCTAATCCGTTGGCTTTGCAGATGAACCAAAATAACAATAATACATTGGTTTACAGTATGAGCGCCCATTAGTTAATAAATAAACTATATTGAGAATTGTAATTTAAATATACACTTTCTCAGTTGGCAATAAATCAAAAAATGAAATTGCATGTTCACTTGACCCTCCCTTATTTTTCGATGCACCACTGCCCCCTACATAATAAAACCAACGAGTACAGTCATCAGTCCCGCCCCTTTTATCGCTATAATCTTCAGTCGAAGTTAGTTACCCTTGGAGACTGTAAGTACTAGCATATATATAATTATCGGGTTGCAGAAAAGTTTATAGAATTACTTATAAAAGTCGGGTGAAGTAAAATGAATGCTAAATGTTAAAATTTTAAATTATTTTTTGAAACATAAAGGCCAGTAGTTATGTTCCAAGACAGATCAAGTTTTAGTTTTGGATTTTGTAAAATGAATATTGTTGAGCTTTTCAGAATCGTTACTGTACACTTATTTACACTTCACGTCGTTATCTTTAGTTGTTTCAATGTTAGGAAATAAAATATGTTTTCTTTATAAATCAATTTAATGTACTTTTATCTAATTTCAGGAACAAGTTCAAACAATATGTGTATAACGGAAAGCGAACTTGTTGATATTCTAAAACGTTCTAGAAACAAGGAAATCTAATTTTTTGGGATCAGGAAACGATCAAAGTATGATGAAAAGTTTATGAAGAGTTTAAATAGGAAGCTGTCATATTTCAAATCAGAGTACAAAACGCGTTGGATAAAGGGTATATAGAATAAAAGAAAGATTTCGCAAAAGTAATGCCGAATGGCTGCATACTTCAACTTCATTTCAAATCAAAGAGGAAAAAACACCAAAGAAAAAACGGAGTTGCCCAAATTTTTTTTGAGACGATTTCTGAACGAACTAAGTGCTTAAAAACAAAGAAGTTGAGAGATAGCACATCGGTGAGTATATTGAATTACGCTATCCAAATGAGCTTAAGAGCAACAGGACAAACACAGGCCTCAAACGTGTTGCATGAAATTACAATCACAAGTTCGAAATGTAGCGTACGTAATGTCACTTGAGAGACAAATAATGTCAAGTGAGGGTGCTCTAGCAGTTACAGTGGAAGTAAAACTAGGCCGGCATCAGTATAATATAATCAGGATGCGTGCTCCAGAAAAATTTCCTTCTTATAAAATAGCTCAAGCTGCGAAAGATTGCTATCCGAAACGTAAATATATAAAAGTAACCTCCACTTATGCAGATGTAACTTTGCAAGGTTTGCTTGACCATACAGTGGAACATTTACTATTAACACTGAAATGTATGATAGTCACTTAAAGACGAACAACTGGAACGGCTGTGTTTGTTTTCAAAATGGCGCTTTGATGGCAATTCGGGTCATAGCACACAAGTAAGCATTTCATGATTCAATCGTTTTTATTACTTGCATCGGTCCACAACGTCTTGTTTGTGGTGAAAAAATTGTATAGCAAAATCACCGTCCAGCCTCTACTAGATACTGCAGGCCATTAAGAATGGAATTTATTAAAGAGTATACTGAAGCGACAATAACAGAGAAGAGCAGAATAGACCGCCAAATAAAACAACTACGGAAAAGTACTTCAATTACTCAAGAAAAATCTTTCGAAGTAAGTGAAAATTTAATCTTTGCTATGGTCGATAGCAAAGTATATATTGCGCTTACTGGAACAAAATCGACACAAATTTGCTAGATGGGCGGAGCAACATCCAAAAATTTGAATCGTATTGACGAAATGATTGAATGAAAAATAAAGACTGAAAACTTGGAATTCGGGTTGTCCGTCTTACATGGATGGATAAGTATGTTTGAATGCCTTCTACACGTATCTTGCAAACTGCCTCTCAAGAAGTGGCAAGTTCGAGAAAAACACCTAGAGGTTGTTAGAGAAAGTAAAGTTCGTATTTAAAAAGAATTTAGAAAGCGATGTGGATTGCTCGTGGATAGACGTAAACCAGGATTTCGTAACTCAGATGACGGAATATGGCTAGACGTTTCTTCAAGAATGCAAAACTTTCGAGTGAAATCTCTAAAATAGATATCGAATTAATTAAAAAGATGCTTATTATAATGATAGTAGTTTCTAGTGAACATGAAATTTATATCGAAAAATTGGAACAACTTACCCACAACACCCCTAGATACTTTGTTGAACAGTACCCCTAGCACAATATGCCTCCCGCGTTGTACACATTTTTGATTACCTATAGGCCACTTAGCGTAGGAACGCAAGAAGCCTGCAACAAGAACTTCAAAAAATATCGAGAGCATTAGTCAAGGAAATGTAGTTATAAGAAAATCAACGAAGGCGTCATAAATGCATTTTAACTTAGGTCTGAACCTGTAATCACGCACAAGCGAAAGTTACATGATCACGACAGTAGATATGATGATGAAAATGTCTTACATTCCGAAGACGATAAAATTTGATAAAAGTTACCAAAGCTCTTCTAAATTAAATTATTATGTTATATTTTTCATAACTTTCTACTATATTTTTTTAAATAAATGGACTCTTAGAAGCCGTCTATGTTTTTTCCTTTTAACTACTAACATCGTTAAAAAGCAATATTTAACTTAAACATCAATTTATAGAGTCTGTGATTAATGCCAACTTTGAGGGTTTGTTGCCTCAATGTGCGGCACCCTGGGACATAGGGAACCCCCAGACTATACCATGGCTTACCGCTTTTGTGGGATTATCAGTCAAGTATTGCAGAAATTGTTCCTTATTCGTAGAAATACAAAGGCTGAATCAAATTGTTAGTGGTTGTTATTTCATATATATATATATGTATATATATATATTGTAGGGAATGTTCTCGCAGGTAAAGGATGTCTTGTTATCCTCTCGGATTTTGTCCCGCGTTCGGCAAAATCACGACCTCAAGAAGAAGATGCATGCGATTACATCGAAACGTCAGAACGTACATGGTTCTTTTAAGAACCAGCGCCGAACGTGGGACAAAACCCGAGAGGATAATGATACAGCTACTAGACATATCTGTTAAATATATGAAGTATTTTATATTTCATTATACAGGTACATCCTGTATATATGCCATATATGAATAAAGGAGTTGGCGGTTTATTACCCACTCTGTGTTGCAAAGCTGATGAAAGCGTGTTTATTTGGTGTGGAAATCGACGTGCTAAATTTTGCATTAATTTTAATCAGGCACATGTTTTCGAACGCTAGCACGCTGCTATCACAAAAAAAGGATCGTATAATTTATACCATTGTTAGCGCACTAGCCGCGCTACAAAAATGAACTCAGTCTGTCACTCACTCTGACGTTGATATGCAAAATGAGTCCCGATGTAGTTCCAAATAGAATTGCCCGATACAGAACATCGAACCGATGAATTTTACTCGTCTCTTATGTATTAAAGAAGATATTGATTATAATTCGAAATATACTTTTCATGTGCTCTTTTTTGTTACATACTTACACGCTGAAAATAATAGAAATTCAAATTTTAATTGTTTATCCAGATGATCTTATACGAAAAATGTAAAGTTATTGCTAAGACTGGATGGAAGTGATCTATTTAAAGTTGCAATGGATTACACTTGATATTTGTAAGTTAATGTAAATAATTGTAGGTGTAGAGGATCATTTTTTCCTGCTTTATTTTCGTATCTGTTACTGCTTTTATTACAACTGCAATTTTAGTTATTCCCTTGTTTTGTACCTTGCGGGCTCTTCCCCTTTGCTTTATTTTAGTTGTTGCTACGATCCACATTTTCTGTACTAATATACCATGCCATCCACAGTCATTTCCGTGTGCTTGCTGACTTTTTATATTTGGGAACCCAGGCTAGCTAACTGAAATAATCAAATCACGAATTCGAACATTGCAGTACTGGCGTACTAAAACGTTTAAAAAGATAATGTAAGGACGTTTCCATAACTCATGTATTCAAGAGTAATACGGAAGTAACAAGCTAACGGCGGTCATGTTTGATTTAATAAAGAGTAAAGGCTCGAAGTTGGGGTTATAAACCTGAAATGTAGAACTTTTTACGTACCGAGTGGCAAAATATTCAGCCTGAAACTCTCGAAAAACTTATTGCAAGAATGCCGGGAATAGTCAAAGCAATCCTTATCGCAAAAGGTGAATTTTTTGACGAACAAAATGTTTAAATAAATGTTATGTTTGCACTATAGTAAGTTTGTTCATATATTTCAATTCTCATGAACTACAATATACTTTTGTTGTTTTTAGCAAATAAATTTGATATACGATGATTGTAGCGTTCTATTGTACGTCGAAAAAAACAAAACGACCTGTCTGAACTTCTGTGACTGGTAGCGTAGGTATTTCAAACATATTTTACTTCTTTGATTATTACAACGGCGTCATTACAATGCGTAATAGTGCTGCTTGATATATTTATTTGGTCAGACTCTAGTAATAAGCTTGAAATTGACGTATACAGAAAATCTACCGGTAATAAGAGCTTTTTTACAAGATAAGACAGATAGACGAGAACATCAACTTTTGATACTTAACTTTCTGGTACAGCGTTTATTTAATTTCCCTTTAAGTAGAAACGCATCAGTACGAGTTCAAAGCAATCATGAAAATATATTTAAGTACAACTATTTACTGTTACTTGTTTTTAATCCTACGTCATTTGCACCTTGCGGTGTCGAACTATCATTCTCTTATTTTTGTCTTTTACAGTTTCCTGTTTTGAGCCAGCTGTTTAGCTTCAAACCACCCGATACTTCTTTTTTCTAATGTTCTAGAAATTTGCCCTTTCAAGGTGTTTAGGGGTCAACCTATTCTGTTTTCGCCTCCTGTTTTGACTTCAAAATTATCTTTGTTATTCGATCTTCTTCCACTCTGTCATCCCAGTTGTCTCTCCTCTATGATTATTTATATTGGCTTGACATTTACACTATTAGTGATTGTCGTTTTTGATTTTGTTACTCCTTCTATTCTTCTTAGGAATCTGACTTCCATGGACGTGACTTGGCTTTTAATTCCAGTCGTGGTTGTCCACGACTGGCTGCCATATGTTGGTGTTGGTCTGACCACTCTTTTACACACGGCTGCCTTTATTTGTTTTGGTATTTCTTTTTTATCTAAAAATGTATTTCTTAAAGTGTTATATATTTTTGCGGATTTCTCTACTATCTTATTTATCTTTTTTTCTATTCTCCCGTTTTCTTCAATTTACTCTTCCTAAGTAATTGTAATTTTTAACTTGTTCCAAGGCTTTTCCCTCGATTTTGATGTTATGTATGTTTTCTTTCTTCTGCTGCTATTATCATTGTGTTTGTTTATCTCCATGTTTATCTTTGTTAGTTCTTCTTGGTATATCTTCAAGTTTTGCTGTAATGTCTTTTCTGAGTTTGCTATCAATATCATATCATCTGCAAACATTAGTTCCTGTACGTTAATTGCATTAATTTTCCTGTTTTCTACTTTCATACTTTTTCCTTCTTGTTTGGCTTTTTTAATAGCATCATCTATTAAAGAATAACAATGGGCTTAATACGCATCCCAGTTTTAATCCAATTTGTGTTTCGTATTCCGCTGATTCTGCGTTGGAAGTTCTGACTTTATTCCTGTTATTTTTATACAATGCCTTAATCATCTCTATCATTCCTCTCTCTAGCCCTCCCCTATCCAGGCTCTGCCATACATCTTCTCTTCCTGCCCTATCAAAAGCGTTCTCAAGATCTATAAA
This sequence comes from Trypoxylus dichotomus, assembly GCA_023509865.1. Classification (NCBI taxonomy): domain Eukaryota; kingdom Metazoa; phylum Arthropoda; class Insecta; order Coleoptera; family Scarabaeidae; genus Trypoxylus; species Trypoxylus dichotomus. The sequence goes on from CM042075.1 coordinate 52,336,984, forward strand.
ACATATATGTATTTCCTTTCCTTTCCGTATTAGTTTTTTTCCTAATTGTCTGATTACAAATATTAAGTCTTGGGCGCTTTCTCCTTTTCTGAATCAATGTTGAGTATCTTCTAATGGTCTTTCTCGGAATCTTTTTTGTACTATTCTTGTCAATACTTTTCCTGGGATGTTTGTTAATGTTATTCCTCTGTAATTTGAACATTCCTTTGTGTCTTCTTTTATGCATATGGGCATAATTATTCCCATATTCCATTTCCTTTTTTTATTATGATGTTGTTTAAGAGATCCAATAGTTCTTTGTTACATTTGTCTCTCATATATTTTATCATTTCAGCAGTGATTCCATCTTTCCTGGTCGCCTTTCCTAGTTTTAGTTTGCTAACTGGTCCTCTGACTTCTTCATCGCTTATTGGTGTGATACGTTTTTCGTCGTTTTTTGCTATTTGGTCTTTTTCTCTTATATATTTATCTTATTTTTGTGAGTTCTTCAAAGTACGGTTTTCACCTTCACCATTTTCTCTTTTTCCTCAGTTAGTATATTTCTTTTATCATCTTTTATATTTTTCAATATTGGATTCTTCTTCTATCTAAATTGTTTTGAAATTCCGTAGAATAATTTTTGGTTTTCTCTATAGTTATCTCTCAGTCCAAACTCTATCCCAGAATTTTATTTGGCTCGCTTGATACTCTCTTTAGATTCATTCCTTGCCATTTTGTACATCTTATAACCCTCCTCTAATTTTTAATTACTATGTTATATTCACTAATTTATTAAACTAGTAACATGTTAATAGAATTACAGTAAATGTAATTCAAATAGTAGAACTTCGTAACAATGCGAAGTGTATTTCGTCTTTTGTATTTCAGAAACGTAAATATAGATCCTAAAGTGCCGCCAGTGTTTTGAAAAGGTCTATCGAGCAACACCTTCGTCGGTCGTACGTTCTTTCGAAAAAGATAACACCATACAAAGCTTCGCCGCTACGCTCATCATCGGCAAGTAATCAAGTCGGGGTTGTTGAATTAACAAAGGAGATTGTAAAAGATTATAACTTTCTTCGCAGCCCGAACTACGGTGTCCCGAGTGTCTTAATGGCTCCTGCTCTAAGTTCAGATCGGGGAAACGGATGTGTTGGAAGTCGTTAATAATGCACATCGTAAGCGTACTCGCCGCCTTAAACCCTTTCGAATTATGGACATTGTTAATATTGTACCTCGTACCTGTACCTACGCCAGTCTATCGAGTAAATGGTGTACTATAGCTAGGTGAAAATACTTCGGATAAGTGCACATCTCTTTAAATATGATCGATACCAATAGGGTCTTAGAGGTAGGGTTGTAAATGAAAAGATCGCGTACCGCTTTATTGTTATCGGGCGCTAAAAGCTTTTGTATTTGCCACTTCACTTACTTCGAGAACATATGTTTATTGTATAGATTGACGGATGTTACTTTTGTTAAAGCTGTCTTATACTTATACATGAGAGCTTTTCTGCTATAGAAATATACAAAATATAAAGAAACAGGTGGTAACTTGTGAATAACAAATAGGCATAACAGTGCTTAGTTTCGACTAATAGGTTTTATGTCCAAATTAAACAAAATAGTAACCTAAGTTATGTACTTACTATTAAAATTTCTATTAAAAAAGGTTATTGTAAAGTAGGGACTTATCTACATGATGTGTGCAAATTTACTTCAGGTGTGTGATAATAATGAAACTTTTCTTTTATTATGTTATTCATGACTCACAGATACACAGTTCCCGGATTACTTTCAGTAAAAGCGCATTAAAACACGTGCATTGTTTTTTGTTTGTCTTTGAACGATAGAAATGTAATGGAACTAGATGAAACGAAAATAACTCAAAGGTTTGCGATCTGGAATCGTTCTATTTGTCAATGAATTAATGAAATTTAAGGTTCTATTTTCCCATGCATCCCCTTCGGCTTTCACGTCGTTACAACTAGAGGTGATCGTAGAAACAAAGAAAAATTGGCAACAATGAGAAAGATATTTGATATAAGCTTAATAAATTTTCAAAAATGTAATATTTTATTCGAATATCTCATTGTTGATAAATAAGTTTCGGTATTTACTGAACACTGCTTATTTAAACAATTCAATGAACGTTTCTTTCAGATGATTCGAAAAACATATGTACATGCTGCAAATTTGCAATGTATTGCAAAAACAGGCACAAGGTCCATTTTCATAGAGAATTTTATATACATATGGTTTTAAGCCTTACAAAACCGTTATATGGAAGTGGTTGCAATATAGCAACAGGTAATTAATTCTGAATGCCCCACTATTGAACAAACGGTTACCTACGTAATGATATAAATTGTTCTCCTTTATTTGCCAATGATTTTCAAAACAAATGAATCAAAATTTTAATTCAAAGAACCCAGTTAAAAATTTTAACGAGCCTGAGATTTTCCACCACAATACGTAAGTTTTTAGAAGTGGTATAATAATAATTCGTGCCTACGCATCTCCCAACAACTTTTACGATTACAGGAGGCATCGGCCGGCCATGAGTTACTATTACGCCTAGGCCTTTGGAGCGTATTTCGATAATATCCGTTCTCAGCATGTGCCATGAAGTGAGGAAAACCATTGAAAAACTCAACCCTAAGAAACCACACCGGGGTTCGAACCCGGGATCTCTGGACTGATAGCCAAGCGCGCTAGGTACTGAGCCACTGTCTTGATTTCTTACTGTAACGTGATAGTCGAGAACGGATAAAGCAAAATATTTTCGCTTATTATAATAAGACTAAAATGTTGGAATTAATGTTGATCGATCATGAAGTAACAGTGAAGTATGAAGTACGTATCGTCGGCCACTTGTTATAATGATGTGAATTTGTTGTAAATTCCAAATACCTTATCGTAAACAAAATCTAGAAATCTAGCGGGCCTTATTCCGCTTAAGAAGAAGGACAGGCATATTAGATACAGAAGATCTCCAGGCTTCATGTGCATCTCAAAAACCAGCCAGAGCGGGATATCATTGCCATTTATGTGAGGGATCAAGAAAGAAGATCCAGTAACAGTTTGTGTACATACGACAAAAGCTTGTGTATCCTCGCTATATAGTAGTATACGTTTGGAATGAATGTTATAAAAAGACTGGGGACGAGGATTATTTTTTAAGTTTTGCATATAGAGCTGGAATAGAACAGTAGATAGTCTTTAAAGGTTTTATTGTTTTTCGATAGTTCTCCACGAATATTAATGCACTTTTGCATGCGCTTGAAACAACTTGGGAAATGGTTATCCCACTCGTTTGTTAGTACAGTCAAAATTGCATTTTTGAAGGCATCGACTGTTACTTTTGACCATTGTAATCTTTGACCACGCAGTCTGTTCTTGATCTCCAGAAAGGTAAAGAAATCGTTGGGTCCGAACTGTATGGAGCATAGTCTAAGAGTTCAACGTTTTTTGCGTTAAAAAGTCAATTGTCCGGCGTGCAGCGCACGAAATTGTCTTGTAGAGGAATTATTGCTGTATGACCTGTTTTCGAGACAAACGTCTCGACCACCTTTTTGGAGACAGTGCGGGAGCGGATGACTTTTATCGGCTTCTCCTCACCTTGGAATAGAAAAATAGACGACTGATGTTTAATTTCTGGCTCGTATTAGTAAATCCAAGATTTATCACCAATGACGATGTTGTACACGTTTTTAGAGTTTTCGATGTTGAAGCAGTCAAAAGTTTTTGGACACCAAACCGTTTCTTCGGTCCACAGATGCGGTATCCAACAGCAAACTAATTGCATGCAAAATTTTGCGAATTGAAGTTTTTAAAATTCCCTATGATGCCTCAGTTTCCCAATACGTCATATGTTGTTCTTCGTTGATAATTGACGCTTTCCTGAGTGACTACCGATTTTGGTGCACCTGCTCCTGAATCGTCGCTAAGATCGTCCATTCGTGTTTGAATTCCCCATACGAACGAGAAATTGTTGATTGATGTGGTGCTTCATTGGCGAAAACAGAAACCAACTCGACGAGGTGTTCTTGTTGAGATAATTCTCTTCAAGAATTATAAAAAAAATATTGGACGAAAATGTTCTCGGTTTAATTCCATTTTTCAATTAACTTTTACACTTCGCTGTAGCTACAATTTGACAGATATCACAATGAAACTTTTGATTTAGGTTAACTACGTTAAAGATGGACATTAATTCTTAGTACTAACATTTGATTAGTGACGCGCTCTATGTCCCAATAACCAGAACTTAAAGGACATCCCTGATATAACTCTTATAACATCCTAGAAGAGGAGGTTTACTTAAACCTGTTATTGTATCGTCTTTTGGTAACGTGTATATATCTGTAGCATTTAAAAGATTTTGAACAACTGTAGCAAGCTGTTATTTCCGAAAATATAGCTTTTAATTGTACCAAAACCAAGCAACGAGTTAAAATATGATAGCTATTATGTATTATTATGGACAGTTTTTATAGTATTGCTTTTATAAGATAAGTAAAGACATGTATGTTGTCTAAATTGTACAACCTTTAACCTTTCAAAATGCTGAACTAAATTAAACTTGTAGATTCACATGCCTACACACTCGCACTAAGTATTTCTCTTATTAATTATGGCTATGTCATGTGGAAGAACTTGACTGATCTCTTATAAATTATGAAACGATTCTCGATATCTATATTACTAGATAAGTTTATATATTCCAAGCTATTCTATTTATACCTCACCGAAGGACTGCGGGACATTTTTGTATTGTTTAAATTATTAATACATTGTTAGTGACAGTCAACTATGGTGCGATGGTACGCCCTTTGTCCTTTGTCGCACGTACCTAATCGTATACCTCCCACAACAATTTAGAACTCCTACGAGTCGCATCGCTCGCGTGGGCCAATTCCATTCTCCGCCGTAAAGGTCACTTCACTGCCATTCTCTAATAAATGAATGAAATGGGGAAACGAATAGCATTTTACGTAGACTACGGAACAAAGTGTAACATGCACATAAACGCCCGTTATATATTAGGTCATGTCGTAGATTATAAGATTATCGCTTTGTAGTACTCGTTCACTTGTGTATTGATGCCATCATCAGCGCCTTGCTGTGCCTTCGTTACGGAATAATAATCGGAACGCGTAGGACAGGCTCGTTCGTTTTCCTGTTCTCATTGTGTCCGATGTTGGCGATAAAGAGCAGCATCGCATTTACTTCCTCGATACTAGAAAATATATCGCTGTCCTGTCACACATAAATAAGCGACTGTGAAATGAACCGCTGCCAGTTATTTATGATGTGCAGCTACAGGTGATTTAAAAGTTAATAAATACATCACGAAACATTCTTAGGATTGGTTATTATAGATTAGCGTTTACTGTTGGAGCGTGTTTCACTGGCCGATATGTCGTTCTCGATGTAGCAATATCGGAGAACCCCAAATGTTTGCAACCGCACGTATTGCTTTTTCACATATAGGGACAGCAGAAAATGTAGAGACAATGCTACAGCATCGAAAAGACTCAACTCATGGTCTTAAAATTTCTTATAGTAGAATTGAAATATTTTTCGTTTACCTTGAAATAAATACCTTTCGAGTCCGGTTGGCATCTTCAATTTTCTTAAGTGGTAGTATGGGTTTTGCATTACACATTTGAAAACCGTATTGTTTTTTTTGATTTTAAGCATGGGCGGGGCTTTAATCCTGAGGAGCACCTCGACCAGTAGCGCGCTTATTCTGTACCCATGTGATTTTAGTTCACTCGACTACGTTGTACCTGAGCAACAAAGTCCATAATCCGCCCGGGAGGTAATTTTCTTAACTTAGGTTCGTCAAGATGAACATCCCCAAAGTGAACCTGTCCTCTCCTGCTGATTGCTGGGCAGTCGACAAGGAGGCGTACAGAAGTTTCCTTTTTCGAGACGTCCGCAAATCAGCGGGAGACGTTTCGCTTCGATTTACGTGCACATGCCTTTATTGCCTCGTTGCTGGGAATTATTACATTGTATCCTCCAGCTAACCTATACATGGACCGAATTTTGCCGGTCCTCATTGACAGCGGTACAGTCTATTCGATGTAGTTGAAGATGCTGGTATGGTCTTCGAACCTGCCAGAGAATCCCTTCCACCCACTACATTTGACTTTCTAGGCTCCTAGAGTTGCTTCTGAACTCAGCACCAGCTGCAGTAGCGGAAACTCTGGCCCTTGTAATGCCCCATTGTGTTCTTAATAAAGAAACTGTTTATTTAGATGGGACTATAATATGGTGAATAGTTCATAGTACAAAAATAATCAAAAATAAAGACAGAAGAAAGGGAGTACAGAACGGAGATAAGGACAAAACAAAAAAGAAAAGGATAAATAGAAGAAAAAGGAAAACGGAAAAAGAGACAGAAGAAAAGTGAAAGACAAAAAGAAGGCAATATTTCGCCCGTATCGTAAGAAGCTTTTTCAGGGGTAAGGGGAACGGGTTACTGTAACACTTTGGTTCCTCTCTCCATTTTTCAATTTCAATTAATTCGTCTCTGCAACGACTTGAGGTAATGATTTATGGTTCCAATCATATTGCGCGAATTGGAATAGCTGCTTTAAGAAACATGTTCCCTGAAGCACTTGATGATTTAAATTGGCTACCAACGTCACCGGATTTGGCCAGCCCGTTTTTTTTCTGTCGGGTTATTTAAAGGCTACGGTTTTCCAACATATTCCCCAAACACGGAAGCTTTAAAAGTCAACATTACTCAAGAAGTTAGAGCGATATACCAGGAAATGCTGCAACGAGTTTTCAGTCACGACTACATGGATGTTTAGAAATCTGTGGTGGCCACTAAACAGATGTTATAAATAAATTTTGTTGTTTAACCGCATCACATGTGCAATAAAGATGTATTATTTTGGCCTGGATCGTTTCGTTTGTGTTAAACACGTCAATACCCATTATTCTACTCTATATGTGTTTTCGTTATCGAGATATCTCCAGTGGATCGTTTTACAATTAACACTATTTATATAAAGAAAGAAGTATTGTTTTAAGCAACATACTATTAGAAATTTTCTCCTGGCGATGATAATTTCCTATTCAGAGTAGTGAATAACAGCGAATATGAGTCCGGTTGCAGTGACGTAATGGACCTAAATCACTCAATCAATTCTTTTTCCTCCAAACTAGTTTACTGCCAAGAATATGATATCTCAGAAAATGGCGATAAAAACCCACAGAAAACTGTACAACTTACTTACAATAAATACAAGCACAAGTATGTATCTGTACAAATATAGTAACTACAGTGTGTACAGGAATATCTAAGGCGTTAGGCGGTTTTAAGTAGTTATAGAAGCGGCAGCAAATAGTAAAAATCCGGTAAAGGATTGTGCCCTTAACATTAGGAAATCATGGGATCAATAAGCTAATTAAACGCTAACTGTAATAATCTTCGAATCTTAAAGCAACTGCGGAGAATATAACTACTACCACCTACCACAAATTCCAAACGATTAATTACAAACTAAATATGCTCGACCTACTTCTACTGTGGTTACAACGCGACTCTTCGTATGCACTTAAACTAAAACTATAACGGGCACGTACAGCTTCGAAGAAAAGTAGCCGGACGGTAAACTAAGAAGGAAAATTACGGCGCACTTACACAAAACGGCTGAACGTCGCCGGGCAATACGTTCGGACGGCTATTCAGACCCTTTCTTACTTATTGTAAACAGCATCTAATGAGTCGCGATGCAGATTCTAAACAGCCTAATGGGACAAGTATTCGAGAATTGTTATCAGGAATGGGAAGCTCTCTGGAGACTCTATATGCATTCCAGAGGAGTATACTTTGAAGGAGACAATATTAAATTGTAGATACATTCAATTAAAGACATTGAAACTAATCATTCTCATTACTTCGGAGATATACCTCGTATACCCGCGAGGGTTTTTTTTATTTGAAGGTGCTCGATAATGATACAACTGTATAATCGTTTCAATTCTTAGGATGACCAACCCACATGATAATGGATTAGGTTTCGCTGTTTTAAAATTGTAGGAAGGATGTCAAACAATGGTTTAAATGAAAATCGTTGAGTGAGATGTTTAATATATAGGATTGATAATTGAATTAAAATGGGTACGTAGGTTTCCACTGCCAGAGTCAGTAATAAACTAACTATTTTCGGAATTGGACCGTATCATGGTAAGGTATAAGAGGAGAAAATAAAATGGAAGTAAAATGAAAACAAAGAAATAAAAAGGAAAACAGTCAGAGGAAAAGTAAAGAAAAAGAGAAAAGAGAAGGGACGCAGAAACAAGGGAAAGAAGAGGGGAAAAAGAAGGACGTAACGCCTCCATCGTAGGGGGCTTCTTCACGAGAAAAGGAGGGAGAACCAAAGTGGCACGGTAACTCGAAGTGTAAACCACGCTGGAGACGAAACCACTTTGGAAGAAGGTCACAGTAACTCGACGTATTAACAACGCTAGAAGCAGAAACCTTCTGACAAAAAAATGAATATTTTTAAATAATAATGTATTTATATTGTATTTGAAAAAATGCGAGTAAAACATGTTTCACATCTTATATCTAAATTCTCACGTTTCCGGGCGATGAAAAAAATTGTGACCGATAAACTACTAAAATTCAATAGTACATCCTTTAGCCACGTTTGAACACTTGTTGTAAGTAGGGAATAACAGCTGTACGTGTATAGGTAAGTTTCTCTTACAAACATATGATGCCTGCGATCATTGAACAAATAAAACTGAAACTGATACAGTTACAATTTCCTTGCAATTAACCAACCTTTTTAAATTCCTGAAAAAGTATCAGTCCCGATGGGATTTGTTACGTGCGCATTGCACTACCAATGTGAGTTCAAATCGCTTTTAATATCTAGACGTATCGATGTCTGTAGATATACTGAAATCTCTCAACAAACGCAATATTATTAAAGGCAAGTTCTTACCAATTAAATTAATATTAATTTAAAAACTGAAATTGTAATAATTTTAATACAGAAAACACTCAAAAGCGTTATAATGAACTGCAAATAAACAAATTAATCCAAAGTATATTTTGCTTTAATACAGTTCAAGCATTTTAAACTGCATTCGTGCGCAAATGCAGATTATTCATATTATCGTGTAACTTCTCAGGGCTCATAGTGAACTTTATATTGTGTTATTGAAGTGGATCTTTTATTCAAGGTTTCTTTTTTAAGAAAAAGATATGAAATTTAGTGCAATAGAAAAAAAAATATTAAAAAGGATTATATGTATCACTTACAAATGAACCAAGTTCAACAAAAGCCAACCGTAATCGCTGTTAGTTAAATTTTGAAAAAACATTAATAAAGATATCTGAATCAATAAAATCTCTTCCTTTTTATTATACACGCGCAATTGCGGTGATTTTGTAGAGCAGTGGTTCTTCAATCTCGCAACAGGACGTCGACGACGCTCCAGATCAAATCGAATGCTTTCTCGTTACGATCAACGATGTACACCCTAGTTTATAGATATTATAATGGACTAACAATATACACAATGGGTTCATGCAATTTAGAAAGATATTTCCTTTAATTTACCTTAAATATTCTCAAAATTTAGAACTTACAAGTTTTGTTATGCTCTGTATCAGCGCTCCTCTGCAACTACGCACTGATATCACCACTGGATCCTGATATTAGTTGGTAATTGGCTTTGGTGTGTCATCATAGCAACAAAAACATTTTCAAAATACTTCCAGAGGTGCAGATGCTGATTTTGGATGTGATTCTTGTTAATTGTCGTGTGTCTGTGTGCGTGCGTAAATGATTGTATCATACGTTATATATTGATTAATTAATTTTTCGTGATAGAAACCTTATGTTGACATGGTTCCTCGCTCCACATTTCCTGTTGATTAAGGGATTTTCTTTCAAAAAAAGAAAATTTTTGGATAATAAGGGCGAAATTTTGATATATGAATCAAATGCAACATTAAGAAAACTGTAATCGACGATCAAATAAAGAAATCCATCGATCTGGCATCAGGTTAATTGCTGACAATTATCAAAGAGAGTCCAACAATATATCCTCCATTACAATGAAATTAGTTTAAAGATAATTGCAAATGAGAAATAAAGCGGAATGACAAAGATAAGTAACAAGCTAAACAAAAAGCCGGACATGTTCTTGAAGACAAAAGAAGTCCTACGAGAAACCTCATTGCAATGTATATGAGGGTGTCTCAAAAACTAAAACCTCTTACTTTTTCTTTCCTTTAATCGCCAGGAAAATGAAATAAAATTAGATAGGTTGAAACCCACAATATATTTCTGTCCACTTCCACGGTTTTGGTCCATTTTTTTTAATGGGCATGTGTCCCAGTGTGCTAAAAAGCACGGTTCTGCTTCTCAAGCCATTGACACATGCATATTTTCACGCCTTCTTCATCTTCAAAGAGAAACCCACGATGAGCTTCTCTTAACGGCCCGAAGAGGTGGAAATCTGATGGTGCCAAGTGTTTTGAAGCTATAGCTTCTCTTGTTTCTTTACTCTAGTCGGTTAGCATTTTTGGTAGCCATTTTGCACAAACCTTTGAGCACGCCAATTGTCGAATAATCGTCATAACACTGCCTTTACGGAGCGAAGGAATACGACAGCATTCATATGCAGCCGTCTGGTGGTTACCAAGAATGATGTCATCGACTCGCTGAATGTTGCGTCCTTCAACTTCGTTACAGTGACGAACCTATCGTCTAACAGGGCTGACATCCACTGTTGCATCACCGTAGACACTTTTCAGTCTTTGATGAATATGAATAGGCGTTTCACCTTCTGCATTGCATAATTTAATCACAGAACGCTATCTAATACTAACATCGATGTGGATCATTTTGCGGGAGACTGCAGTGCTGCCACTTATTGAGGTAGAAAGTGCAGTCGATTGCATGGTTTGAGGAATACCACCAAATTGAAATTTCTCACTTAGCTAACTTTATTTAAGTAGAAAAAAATAGGAGGCATTGGATATTGACTAATCCTCGTACGTCCTTTCTTATGCATACTGTATTGTGGTCAATGTTGGGAAAAATTTAATGTAATTTCTTCTTTTACTTGTTCTTCTTCATAACCTTTTCCTTGGTTTTAATTTTTTCCTTTTTTCCATTTCTCTGATTCCCATTCGTCTTTCTTTTTCCCTTTTTCTTCTTCCTCTTCTATTTCTTCCTCTATGTAATGAATCAATCTTATTATAACCTCCAATGTCTTTATAAAAAATGTTATATAAAGCTTAACGAGACCAAATTCCAAAAAATTATCCTATCTTCGCTAAGGGATGCCTAAAAAATACTATTTGTGTTAAATGTTTACTGCATATTATTTAGATAAATACCATTCTTTCACACCGATAAATTCGCATAGATTTCGGTGGCCTTATTGGAAGGCAACGTTTACGATTATGACAGAAGCACTTGCGGCAAAAAATAAAGATGGTAACCGCGACGTCGTCTAAGTACGCTCCTCTCTTGCCTTCGTACAGCAAGGGATTTTCATATTAAAATTCTAAAAACGATTTCGCCTCATCCACCGCGTCCTTACATCGTCGAGAGCCGGGACCGCGCGTCGTCCGATGTCATCCTGTTGTCGTCGTGGCATCGCTAGCGGCGGCGGCACTTGACGAATAAATTTCCCGTATAAAATTCCATTTCCCGGCCTTTTTAGTGGACCCTCGCTCGCTGGATATGATTCAATTATGTCGCTCGGAAGGAACGGCTAGCAATACGACGGGGCGAACTGAACGCCGCGACGTTACGAGTGTTTTATTTGCTGGAGACAGGTTAAAAAAGCGATACAAAACGAAAATTAAACAGACCACATTGCGCACGATTTATTTAAATTCTGTCGAGATTATTGTCGAACGAAGAGATTTCATTTACAAATGATTATTAACTTGGTTTTCGACAGAAAAAATGATATCGCAATTCAAAAATTCATTTGTATATTACCGTTGGTAGTAGTAGCCATTTGTTTGGGTTCAGAAAAGACGATAGAGATCTATTCCTGCGCAACCTGGCGGGAAGAATAAAATGTTTCATTTGATGAACTTGATGAGTTACTTAATGCGAAACGTTACTGGGTTAGTAAAAATGTAGAAAGAGAGTAAAGAGTTCTGCTCTAAAGAACTTACTCTTTCGTGTGTGCATTAATGATATTGATTTTACATTAATTTAAGTACTTAGAGGTATGTATTGTCAATATTAGAGAACCAAAAAGCATGATGTTGATATATGAAAATATACAGTACAGCTCACTCAATGGAACTTGAACGATGACTCTGAGATGCGTATTGCCAATTTGTCTTATAAAGGGACAAGTTTAAGATTCAATCGAATTTTGTAATGTGCACATCACAGTACTATAATCAGTGTGCGCACATTGACAAAGAGTTTTTTACAACGTCATTACAAAATTAAGAAAAACACATGGTAAAATTTAAATTATAATTGACGGCTCGGTGGTCCAGTGGCTAGAGGGCTCACATCTGAATTGATAACTCAGGTGTCATGCGTTCGATACCTGCGTCCGTCAGGTGTAATGCGATTACATTTTCTGCGCATTATCGTGTAACAAAATCACTTTGCCATGTCTTTTGGGCGATTCCGGTCGTTTTTCGATTAATGCCTGGTTTAAATTAATCATTTGCTGGCGATAGCGTTGTGTATTTACGGTTTCGCCGTACTTCAAGAGTTTATAATGCACAATACCGCTCTGGTTCCACCGGACATAGAGTATGGTCTTCTTGTCAGAGCGATTTGGCTTTGGTGTTGAAGGACCGCCTTCACCAGGTGAAAGCCACGATTTTCTTTCTGCTTCAAGTTTTCAAAATATGTATTTTTCGTCACCCGTCACAATTCTATACAAAAATGATATCCTTTCGTTGAAGCAGAATTTCACAGGTGCGATTTTCTATTTGATTTGTCATACATGTAATGCTGCAGCTAATTGTCGTTGAGTTTGAGTTGCAATAACTCCTGCAATTGCGCGTCTTCGCATTTCTGTGATCCACCAAGGCGCTCACTATCTTTCACATTGAAATCACCACTTTTAAATTGTCGAAACCATGTCTCACATGTTCTAATTGATGGAGCATATTCTCCATATATTTTTACCAACAAACTATGACTTGTAACATACTTTTCCTTTTGATTAAATAAGAAACGTAATGCGTGCCCAAATGTTCATTTTCAGACACAAAACTCGACATGATCACTGAACGATAAAGCAAAGACGCTAGTTTTTGGCAGACTCAACTTGAGTGTGTTTGTAGCTTAAATGTCAGACGAAATAAATGACGTATGTGTCAAATTAATTCGCTGCGTACTTTTCTCTGGCACTATCTCTTAGTTGTGGCCTGAAGTATGTAGAGTTTAAGTTAAATAAATGAGCAGGTAAGTCATTGAACGACTTGTAAATATTATAGCTAAAACCTCTCCCACCCGTTAAACGATATCGAAGCGAATGGAGGCCACCTCTGCCTCGAGTATTCTAACCACGGATCTGATGTCTAAAAACAACCTTGTCGTATGAGTATTCCGATTTCCCAGATTTTGTGCTATAGGACTATAGACTGCAACTCTCTACGATGACATATTAACAGCCACCGAGCATCAGTCAACTTATAGGAAATCCTATCATACTTTCTAATACCATAATGTATTTGAATATGTAATTAGGTGGTGACAGACCTCTTCTGATTCCTGCAACCTGCAAGAAATTCTAAGTTTTCTTCGCCACCTATTCTCATAACCCTGCATCACTAAAGTCCTTTTCCTGAGAAATTCGTCTCTTTCCCTTACTAGAAGCGGCTGTGCTGTTTATGTCTTAAATAGTAATCTTCCGCCCGCAGGAAAAAGAATTGACAGGTGGAAAGTGAGGTTATGTTAAGGCCAAAAATCCTCTTAAAATGTCCCCTACACTTATTTCGCCGATAAGCGATGGCAAACAATAGCTTGTGAATGAGGGTGATTTACTTTCCACATAGTAACGCTTTTAGGAATAGAAGCAGATGTAAACTAATGATTTTCTAAAAAAAACAAATCATACACACCACTCGCAGATTTAGTAAACAGTGTGGGTTTAATGTTAATGAATTCAGATTGCTAATATTATAATTTGATATAAAACGCAGTACATTAACAAAAAAGTAGTTGGATAAATAACTACAATTCTATTCGGCTTGATCAAACCCTATTTACTAATAAAACAGAAACATGCAAAATAAACAAATATTGATGTTTATAATTGTTCAATCAATTATTCACAGAATTGATGTTGGATGATATAGTTGGGCACTATTCTTCACGTTGTTAGGATTTCCAAACAATTTTCCCACATGTAATGTTAGCTTACTAATACAACTTTTTGTATTTAGTATTTCGTTCACTACTGTTTAACAAATTTGACTAAGAATATAGAATTATCTGAATTTTTTACAATTAGTGCCTTCTACAGTCACCATAAATTATTTTATTTAAAACAAAGTGTTTTCACTTTCTACTAGAGCCACCTCACATTACATATATATATACGTACAGTCCGCGCCTCTAAATTGTTTGGATATCACGTTTCAGAACTATATGCATGTGTAAAGTACGAGCTCAAGGTGTATTGTTAATATCCGTGTGCACGTATTCTCGAGTTCGAAATGGAGATTCGAACCAAACGTTTCGGTTTTCTGCTTATTGTCGTTATTGCTTATTTAAAATATTCAACCAAACAATTTCTTGTAATTCAAATTACTTTTCTTATCATTTAAATTAGTTCTCCTGTAATTTAAATTACTTTTATAAATTACGAGCAGATAGAAAAATAAACAAGTAACCGTAGTATGGAGAAAAAGAGGAACAGAAGCATAAAAATAGAAGAAAACGAATGAGAAATAATAAGTTGTTAATAATTAATTCGATACAAAAATACTCTGCACCCTCCCTCAAAAATTTATTGAATCATGATTAAATTAATTTCTCAGCACTAACTGCTGTTATAATTCACTTTTTCATTTGTAGTAATACCTTTCTTATTTATGCCAGCTTTATGGGGGTAACTGTGTATAGAATACACATACATATCAAATTCTACTTCTGTGGGTATTGAGTATTAATGTATAAGATGCTTGCCGTATACATGCATCAGATACTACACGGATATGCTTTAAACAGGGATATAATGCGTAGACTCTCCGAGAAGCTTCCAACCTAACACAAATACGTTCTCAAATTTAATTTTATTTCCCAACGTAATCTGTGTGCAAATAGCCCCAGTAAAACTCCCATTTCTTTCATTTCTTTAGTCAGTTCAAATAGTAGTTGGAATCTGTTTCTGTTACGAATGTGATCTCTGTACTGCGAGCTAAACTTTGAGACCGGGAAGCAGAAAAAGGGTCACTCCGAGCCAAATCTGGTGATAACGGTGGATGGTCAATTAATTCACATTCCAATTACGGAATCTTTTCCATGACGACCACTGAAGTGTTATTTTCATGAAATAAAACTCTCTCTTCCTTGAAATATGGCCGTCTCTTCGCCATTTCGGCCATCAGCTTATCAAGTAATAACGCGTAGAATGAATGTCCCAAGATAGTCGATTAATACAATTCCATACTTATCCCAAAACACAGTCGCCATCAATTTTTCGGCCGGTAGAACGGTCCTCGCCTTCTTTAAAATTGATTTGCACTTCGCAAGCCATTTCTTCGGTTGTGCTTTGGTTTCGGGAGTTTAGTGGTTGAATTCAAGATTCATTTGCAGTTATTAATCGATACCAAAGTTCCGACTTATTTCACTCAAACGGCTTCAACTCCTCTTTCAAATGTTCATTGGAATTGGTTTTTGGTCCTGAGTGAGCAAGTGCAGCACCCAACGTGTAGTTAGCTTTTTCGTGCCCTAATCTTCAATTAACATATGAGAAACACGTCTTGTGGAGATATCTACAGCTTCTGCTAAATCTCCAATCTTAATGTAGGGTCCTCTAGGAGCACTTGGCGAACCTTCCACATGTTAATCGTAGTGGTTGTAGTTTTTAGCCGTCCCGAAGATTTATTGTGGACCACATTTAAATTCAACTTCCTAAAACTTGTCTGTGGCAAATTGGTGGTATAGAATCCCTGTAAACAGCGTTCAACTTGGCGTTAGTTTGCGTAATGTTGGCGGTATTCGTTTTTTTCTGTTTACAGAAAATTAACGTCAATTGACACAAACCACTAGCAACTACAACAGCGTCCAACATGACTGAAATTTTCAAGAATACCTTTCAGTAATTACATTACCAGAATATTTTTGACGAGACGACATCTACATGTTAAGGCTTTATACTTTTTCGAATACTCTCATACATGTTTGAAATACTCGCCTAGTTCGATGTTCGCATTTCGTCACGTGAATTATGTAGAAACAACTCGAATGTTCGCATACGCGTGTAGTCCGGTACCCGTGTCAAAACTGTGGCTTTACTTTGTACTCGCAGAGACATTTTGTACCACTTGCAATAGAATTCCAAGTGCTAGAGAAATAATAGTATTTCATATTGTATATTTCGAATCGTATTCAAACTCTTCAATTCCATATTCTGCTTATTTTGAGTTAATAACACCTATTTTTGTTCTAGGTTTGGAAAAATGGGGAATATGTAGAGCTAAGATGAATCTGTCATAAGGAGGTAGGTAAAATAAATCGGTAATTTCACTTTCTTTGAAAATATTACAATGTAATGTCAGTGCAATTCACATCATGCACAATCTAGAACCTTTGTGTCAAGTTCTAAGTAATCATCTATTTTGAAAACCACGCACACATTTTGTTCTGCTACAATTCATTTATTACACAACTAGAAACCACTTACATCTAAGTGCTAAAGTTTAAATAGCAAAAGTTTTTATTTTCTATCTGGATCCCGTTGGGAAGTTGTAATAGCTATGTTCTTTATTTACTGGAGAGCTACTGTGATATATTTGTAATAAGAGTAGCAGACTTGAAACAACAACAATCTGGAAACTTTACGTTCGACGCTAAGTGTACTGTCACCATCTTTCATAGTTTTATTGAAGTATAGAAAGCGTCCGTCTGTTCTGATGTCGATTTGCGGAACTTAATAACAAATAATGATTTATCACCCAATGTCGAATTAGCCTAGTGGGTTAGCGAGCGATTTTCGGAATCATTATCTAACCTTCTCCGTTGAGTCTTCTCTCGTTCTATCCTAACCAGTAGCAATATAAATCTATCTAGTTCCGCCTCTCCATTATGGAACGCTGCACAGTTGCATTTAGAACAATTCATAGTTATAACTTATAGTTGTAGGTACAGAAGGCAAAATGAGCGGCGCACTATAGGTATGCGCTTGATACTAGTCAAGTAAAATAAAAAGCGAGTAACACCCATTTACGCACTGTGTTCAGCATTGTTACAAACTGGACCTGATCAGTTAAATACTTCCAACAACAGGTACATTTTCACAGTTGTTTCAGCAAATCGTTTTCACCGTAAGGAAAAGGAACAACCGTTTGAAGTGGTTCATCATCTAATTAATGAAACGGTATATAACACGTAATTAAACTTAAACTGAATAGAAATTGTCTATTCGGTTTTGCGCCTGCTTTTTTATGTTCGTGCTACGGTCATATTCCGGCACATTGGAAGCTCCATCGCAAAGTAAGCACTTATTTTTTACGCCATCGTAAATTAAATCAGCAAATTAACTAATAAATTGTCTTGGCAAAGAGGGGCAAGTTTCGGAGAACAATGTGGGGGGGTACCAGCAGGTGGAAGTGTGAATGCCACCTAAAAAGTTTAAAAGACTGCTCTGCAATCCGTGGCAAACGATACCGCGAACAATTAATATTTGATAAAGGTGTTTGTTGTATTTTCTGTAATATACCGTTTACTTTACTAGACCAACAAGCATTTGCCTCCTTCTAGAACAAGTACACGTTGGGGAACATGGTTAAAGGCTGCGTTTTACTACTGTGAATATTTTGATGACGAAAAGATGGTGGTTTACAATTCGATGCCTGACACGCCAAAGCTACCAGGAAAAGTCAGAAAATGTTTCCAGATCGGCTAGCCTTAGTGTTCACATACTAAGACAAACTTGTGAAGGTGTGTCGAAAGATCCATTAAGTTGTCACAAAGATTAATTCAAATGTGCAAATATAACATCACTCAATGTGGAACGATCGTTTTCATCAGTAAAAAACATTTATTCCGCACGTACTTATTTGACTGAAACGAGTGTGGAAACATATTTACTGATTCTAAGATTTAGTAGATGCCATCCGGTTTGTGATTTCGTAAAAACTTCTTAAAATAGTAAGTGCTTCAGCACGTCATATCATATATTTTTATCACCATTTTATATGTAAACATTCGTGCGTCCTCATCGCCTATACTCAGTGATGAAGGTCACGATCATAAATTATGCGAGCACGTAAACGTTACTGAACACTCGGCTTGGTACGATCGCTTAGCCCCTCCAAGTAGTTTTTTGCACTGCACTGTAACTTGCCACACTTTGACGAGCCTAGTTATAAAATAGAAACATAGACAGTATTCGATTGGAATGGATATTGTAAGCGAATTAACTTCGCATGGCACAAAATTACAAGTTAATTTTGCGTGAAATGCTGTAAATATTTTTCCTTCATAACATTCAACTTTGTCCACACTTTTTATAGGATTTTCCGGGATTACTTTTCGCAAATATTCATGTTTCTTTATAAAAGCGCAACTGATATTTAATAAGAATGAATTTCTTTAAAAATTTACCATGACAATACATGATGATTATCCAAGTCACCGCATCTCTGTCATTTCTTGCCAGGAATTGACAAAAAATGATTTTGTTCCCGTCGCACTATAATATTTTGTACAGACACAACACTGATTTATAATGCATCTATCATTGTTTACCTGTTGTACAGCATTCACGGATATTAACGATCCATTAGCCTCTCTTCTTTCCCAAAAATACTATACGAGATTTATTGCATACTGCTGTAATTGAGAACGTATCGTTCTGCCATTACCTTGCAAATTGTTTTTATTCACACAATAAGGTACGGTAGTTCACAATGATTTTGCGAAATAGTACACGAAAGTAAAAAGAAGGAAGGAAGTAAATACAACAGAAATATTCGTAATACTTTCTTATATATCATATATACTACGGTAACAAGTGTTCTTTCTCTTTGTTTAAACTAAGTAACATATATCTTTTATTCTTTTTCAGTATATCATCACTATGAACGTAGTACTTAGATTATGTCAAATGGACGTGTACCCATATTTTCTTCTTATATTACACTATAATTACAGAAAGCTTCCAGTACATATTTTATCCAAAACTTTATTTGTTAATCAACGACTTAGGGCTGAACTATCTTGATTTCCAATATATTTCTAAATATAATTATAATAGCCTCATCATGACATACCGATTGCTCCAATTGTCTGGCAAATTTCAATACTTTCAACACCA
This sequence comes from Trypoxylus dichotomus, assembly GCA_023509865.1. NCBI lineage: Eukaryota > Metazoa > Arthropoda > Insecta > Coleoptera > Scarabaeidae > Trypoxylus > Trypoxylus dichotomus. The sequence goes on from CM042075.1 coordinate 52,356,490, forward strand.
ATATTGAATTTTGCTAGAAGACTGCCCCTTGTACGTCTAAATATGCTTTACTATCCAATAGTAAAATAAAAAATACAGAAATGTAATGGAGCAACACAATAAAAGATACCTTTATGGTGCGGCGTCATGTAATTAATTTCTTTTTGCTTCTTTTTATAATTTAAGACATTAATGGATATGTTTTTTTTGCCATAAAGTTTTGATGAATAATGTATTGCTATACCAACCAGAATATTTTATAGATCATAGATCGTAGATCGAATGGGGGGTACGAAGTACCGGGAATCTTTTCCCTCAACTTCTCCATCTCAATGGAATTCGCTCAGACGTCCAGCTACTCAGTTCACCTTTTGCCCGAGCGAATTTTCCTCAACGCATTTGGCGGACGTCGTTTCCCCGTCTTATGGTAACTCACTCGAGCTTCCGGCTACTCGATCCACTTTCGGCTAGAGTGAGTCGTGGCTTAGACGGGGTGGAAATGGGTCTCACACCAGTCGGGATACGAATGACCTGGGCTTCCGGCTACTCAATTCACCTTCGGCACTGGAAAACCGCACCTGCGACGAAATACGAGGGTCCCATCTCCGGATGGAGGTCAGCAGGTTGGTTGCTTCCTGCTGTTGGTCTGGTTGCCCTCGACGTTTGGCGTGTCTTGGGCTGGGTAGAAGCGTAATCTCGGCCCCGTCGGGGTAACGGCTACCCGAGCGTCAGGCTACTCGATCCACCTTCGGCCCAGGAAAACCGAATCCTGCGATGAAGCGCGAGGGTTCCGCTTCCAGGCGGAAATCAGCGGGCTGCTAATCCTCGGCGTTGGCCACGACGAGTGACCGTGGGCGGGCGTACCTCCAAGGGATCCTGGGGTCGTACGCCTGGGACTCCGACACGAGCGGGTTGGAATGGTCTACCGCTCGTTCGAAGAATAGGGCTGCTATCCTCCGGATGAAGTCCATCAGTGGCTCCACTCCGATGTCCTCGTGGATGGTGGTGTTCCTTACGAACCAGGGTGCGTTGAGGGCGCTGCGCAGTGCCCGGCTCTGGAACGCTTCGAGTTTTCTGATGTATGTGGGCGAGGCGATTGCCCACACGGCAGATGCGTAGGTTATGGCGGTCGAGCACGCGGTGTATGTGGGCTGCCCAGTTTACCCGGGAATCTAGCGTGACTCCCAGGTATGTGACTTCACGTTGCCAAGGAATGATGCCTCCTTGGAAGGTGAGATCCGGCGCGTTGCTGAACTTCCCTCTTCGGCGACCTCCTATCGCGAAAAGCACGGTCGTGCTGTTCTGGGGATGGACGGCGATTCTCCACTTTGCGTACCAATCCCGCAAAGTGTCCAGTGCTGTCTGGAGACGCTCGATGTTGGTGAGGTCCAGCGCCAGGTCAGCGTGGTGCTCGATGGTGGACTTGACTAGGATGGCGGTGCCTCCTCCGCGGGCGTTTTCCCTGTCGGTTCGATAGACCCGGAAGTTTGGTAGTATGAGTCTGTTACTGGCTCTGAGGTGGGTTTCACCGATGAGGACCGCGTCCAGTTGGTGCCTCTGGACGAACTCCTCCAGCTCGGTCTTCTTCGTGGAAAGGCCGTTCGGGTTCCAGAACGCGATGTGAACAGACTGCGGCTTCCGTGGGCGTCTATTCATAATTGATGAATATCGCCAGGATGTCTTGCAGGTGGCTGGCTAACACCAATCCAACCTCGGCTCCTGATCTGCACGCCAGGAGTTGTGGTAGAAGCGTGGTTGCCACTTCTTGTATTTTGGGGCCAGTTGATCCTCTGGAAGAGCGGGATCAGCATGGCCAGCATGCTCATGGCGTCGGTTTCCGTCCTGGCGGTACTCGTCCTGGGGACGTCTGGAACGGGTTTCTTGGGGATGGCCGTCTTGCGGCGGGGATTTTGGAGGATTTCCCCGGCGTTTTCGGTTTCCTCGTCACGGGTTTTACCGCGATTTTCTTGACTGCGGCGGCGTAGGAGGGTTTTGCGGAGCTGGTCGACGGCCTTGGTACGTCCGTCTCCATCGGAGTGGGCGCCACTTTTTGGGGCTGGGGCTGTTGTTTCCGGACTTCCGGCCTCTTAGGTGCCGGACGCGGCGCCGGTGGTAAAGGCGGTGCAAAATGGGCACCGAGAATGCTCAGGCCGCTGCAGAAACAGCAGCACGTCTGTGCGTCCAAACAATTTTTGGAGCTGGATGGAGACAAACCAGCACAGATTTTGGAGCGGATTGTTACCGGAGATGAAACATGGGCTCATCACTTTGAGCCTGAGTCCAAACAGGAGTCCATGCAATGGCATAAAAAAAGGGGACAATTCAAAGTATCAGAATCGGCTGAAAAGTTGAAGGCTACTGTTTTTGGAATTGTGAGGGGATATTATTGATTGATTACAAAGAAAAAAGTAGGAACATAATCGGAGAATATTATGCAGTGATATTAGAAAAATTAAAGGAAGCCGTCAAGGAAAAACGTCGAGGAAAATTGACCAAGGTTGTGTTGTTCTTGCAAGAAAATGCGCCGGTTCACAAGAGCAAAGTTGCAATGGCTGCTCTGCACAAGCATGGCTTTCAATCAATAGTCCATCCACCCTACAGTCCAGACCTGGCACCTAGTGATTTTTATTTGTTCCCCAATTTAAAAAAAGACTTACGTGGAAGAAAGTCTTCCGACGACAATAAGGTAAAGGAGGCAATTTTGCCCCATGTTGAAGCGAAAGATAAAAAATATTTTTATGATGGTTTAGAAAAATGAATTCATAGATCTAATAAATGTTATGTGCTTAAGGGTGATTATATTGAAAAGGAAAAATAGATTTATTGTTTTATTTTATTTAAAACCCTTTCATTCGAACTTCTGGATCTCCCCTCGTACAAGGTAGGCGCCATAAATTCTCGGCCTGATATAGAAAAAAATAAACTTGGTACAACGTAAGAAATGTAATTTTTCATTCTAATTTCCTCTAACTTTTTATAGATTTACTGCAACGATTAATTAATGACTTGATACCCTTGTAAAAATAATCTCAAGTTTTTCTGTCAAAACGTTTTATAACAACTGCTTGCAACTCACTGGTGTCTTTAAAACGACGTCCCCCAAACTCTTTTTTAAATTATACAACAAATAAAAATCACAAGGAGCCATATCCGGACTATACGATGGATGTTCCAATTCTTGAAAGCCACATATACGGATGGCAGCTTGCGAAACGGCGGCATTGTCGTGCAATAATAGTACAATTTTTGTCCACGACCTTTTGGACGAACACTGTCCCTTAATTTGTGAAATAAAAACGCTTATGCCGTTAACAGTTGTATTGCGTTCTTTAAAGTCAATTAGCAAAATAGCCTCACAATCCCAGAATGTTATGGCTGTCACCTTTTGCATTGGTTGAACGACTTTCGCCTTTCTGGGCGAGATTCATCAGGTCGCCGCCATTCTATGGACTCCCTTTTCGATAGAGGATCATAAAACGAAACCATTGTTTCGTCCCCTGTGACAATGGGCTCCAAAACCGGTTTTGGGTCGTCTCCACACATGTTTAAAAACGATTGCGCACATTCGACTCGACGTTCACGTTGGAGAGCAGAAAAGAGTCGCGGTACCCATTTTGCACTAACATTATTCATACACAAATGGTCATGGAGAATTGGGCGAATACTTCTTTCGAATATATTTGCTATCACTGCTAGTTCCTTCACTTTAAACGGCGATCTTCTAGAAGTAAGTCTTTAATAATTAAAATTTGTTGAAGCATTATCACTTTCATTGGTCGACCCGACTGTTCAGCATCTTCCAGGGATTCTTGCCCCAAACGGAAACATTTTGTACACTTTTTTCAGTGGAATAGGAAGGAGATGAATCACCGTAAACGCCGTCTAAACGTTGTTTTATCAGATTAGGCGTATGCCCTTCTCTTGTTAAAAACTTGATGACCGCAGAGTAGTCAGTTTTCATTACTTCAGCCATTTTCATGCGCTAGTCACCTAGGTTGCCTAGCTACTGGAAACTATTACTCTTCGAACCGTCATATTTACAGCGTAGACCTTGCGTATATGCATGCATACCGTGACGGAATTTGAACACCCCTGAATCTGTGTAAGCTTGTCAGGTCGAGAATTTATGGCGCCTACCTCGATAAGTTAATAATACATATTTATGTTCAAAAGTAGTATTTAAATATTGTTCTACGAATTATTTATATTTTAGTGTTCGTGTAGGCTAGTTGATGCAGTATGTTTATCCACATCAAGTTTCCGATCTTGTATATTTTTTCAACTAAATTAATTTAATTTTTGCTTTCCCAATGGTTACTTAATCACCTACTACATGAAATTTGCAATTAATAGAGGCAAAGATTTGTATGAATGCATCTTACTTGATTCTACTTGTCGGCCCGCACGAAAAAATAAACTTTCTATCTGCTGATACTGTCCCAGCGGATATTTAACCGAACGAACTTCGCTGTCAGCGCTTTAAAACACAGATATTACTTTTTGAGTGGATGTTGCCGGCGGGCATAGCGGCACGGTAGCAGCAACGAGTTTCGAATTAAAATCTAATTTCGTCCCCTTTTCAACAAGTAATCTTTGTCGTATTAAAGTAGCCCTGTAGCAGCAATGCAATATATAGTGTTTAATTAGAGACGTCCAAGCTTCATTCTTTTTAATATACGTCTAGAAGAAATAAGTAATTGCTCTCGGCAGCGGTGCTTGATGACTACTACGAAATACATCAAGAGGGATAAGAAAAGTTTGATAAAAGTACTTCCTTTGCTGCAAGTATTAGAAAAACGGCTACGCAAGCAGCACAGACTTCTTTGGCATATCGCTAGCAGATCTCCGGTGAATTTTCCGTTCTTATAGAAATTAACATGCTAATCAAAATCTTCGCTCTTCTTTACTCGTTGTCATCTATTCATCACCAACTCGCATAATGATCTTTTGGTACTATTTACTAGGCGAGCTTATCTTCCACTAAGATACTAAGTATTGGTAAGGATGCCGTGTATTAAATATTGGTGAATATTACACTGAATAGTAAATGGAAGCAAGTGAAGTTTAGTTTGTCAATTTCTTAAGAACTAGTTTGCTGTAGTTTTACAAAATTCGATATGTAGCCTCACACAGTTTGCCATAAAAAACGGAAACACGCAACGTTGCTCCCGAGCGACCATTCGCCGTTGGGAAAATAATTAACGGCGCTTCACCATTTACGGCGACGGGAATGCAGTAACAAGGCTATGGAACACTTTACACACACTTTCCCCTTTTCATACCTTAAGGCTCCTGCGATTATGACATAGCTTGTAATCCCGCTGGGCCGCCTATTAACAAAAAATACTCTGCACAACCTATCCATCTACTATTTGGTTTATGTGGTGATCTTGATTTTTATTAACAAGTATTCCTACTTATTAATAAAATTCCATTTTTCGAAGTAACTTGAAAATGCTTATAATTATACATTTGGGATATATTAGAAAATGTTTTCACTTTACAGCTTCAAAGACAAACACCATTTCAGAGAAAGTGTATAGTCATTTCTTTAAATCATTCAGCATCCACCTTGCACATCGTACGGGAGAAAATTTTTGAGTGCATTGAGGAAACTGATACGATAAATTATGAATAAATCAAAACACACTATGGTAGTGGTTCTTTAAGAGAAAGTATTGCAGCTGTGTTGCAGCTGGCGTCATGGAGAATCCGAAAACGCTATTCAAAACTTTGTATAAAGATTTAAGGAGTTAGAAAATTTAGATAACCCAAGAAATAAAGCCAGCGTAGTTAGGTACATTCTCAACTGAGTGGATTTTCCGTATCTGGAGCGAAGAAAATCTACGAGAAGTACTAAAAAGACCATTGCACCTACAAATAGTAAATGGTTGGTGCGATTTCTGGGAAGGTGGTGTGAACGAGCGGCATTTCTTTGAAAACGAAGATGGCAATGTTGTTGCCGTTAGTGGAGCTCGATATCGAAATGTGACTAAAATTTTGATTCGACTAATTGGGGAGTAATATTGCCACATCTCATATAGTTGTAGATACAATAAACATTCTACGCACTGACAGATAGATACCTTCTCAAAGAGAAAACATCAATTGATCGGCTATATTTTGCGATTTAAAGCCTCTGATTTTTCTGTGATTTAAAACAAAAGTTTACTGTAACAAGAAATTACCTTTACGACACTATTACTGATAGTATTTACGAAATTGATCCGCAATTATGCTAAAATGTTGGTAAAGGAAAGAAGACTTGCTATAAAGTAGCAAGAGCATACTTATTAAAACATAAAAGGAACTATTTTGCATTACAAAACCGAAACTTTTGAAATACAAATATTGTAACATGTTTAATAATTTATGTATTCTATTATAAATTTAAACAAGTACTTTCCCGTGGACAAACCGTTGCAGTCCACACACTTGCGTAAGTACACCAACCTGTACATGTATCTATACATAACTATTCACTAGATATACAGCCATAAACCGATCGTACACCGGTAATACCCATATAGATCCCTACAGCTTGCGGTGACTAAGAGTCAGACGAGTGAGAGAGAACGGCGAAGAGGACGAGAGCGAGCACCTAAACGAGGAAAGCTCCGAAGTTATTACTTTCTGAATCGGCACCCCGAACACAGCTTTGATATGCAAAATTATTTTAATCCTTCAAGTGATGGCATTTCGGTTATTTCCCGAGATATAATGTAGAGATAGTGCTGACGTAAGTACTTACCTATCTAAATTTAAGCAGTAATAACAGATGTAATATGTTTTTGGATGATGCTATATTTACATATTGCGTTCACTCGGATCGTATTTAATATATCTTGAAAACGTCGAGAGATTTAATATTAATATAGTCTCGAGAAAGCTTAAGACACTACTATCGACGTAACGAAATTTAAGCTGTAGTTGTGCGGTTTGGTAGATCAAGGTTATTTGACGTAGTGATTAATTTTAAATTAGTTTAAATTTGAAATTCTAGCGGATATTATATAGCAATATACTGTCGTTGTATTAGTTATGTAATAATAACCATTATACAAATTGTTTATATATACAATGTTCCTAAGCCTATTACACCGCCCAACAAAATAGACTTTTTTGTCGGGGTGCTTGTAAAATACTAATCGATTTAGGGTATTTTTGATGTGCTGCTTCCAAAAACAACTGGCATTTCTTCACACCAGCTTTAGTTTTTGAGATACACCACGATGAAATTTATTATTTATACGGATAAATATTATAGCAAAATCAAAATAATTAACTAAATATTTAGGAAACCTAAATTGAAATTAGAATTATAATATAATTATAATTCTCAGTATTTCCCATTACTGGAAAAATCTACCTGTCTAACCCAACCCTAATCCCCACTGCTTCATTTGCCTCTAATATAGGATTCCCCGTATTTCTGTTTGTATCCCACAGTTCAGTTTAGTATTGTGCTTGCGTATGATAACTGTGTCGGTATGTACTAAATATTTGCTTTAAATTGTTGCATGAATATTAAAAATTCGAATGACAACAATGGCTTCCACAAGCAGACGGGATTATGGCGTATTTTGGCATCCAGTTAGGAGATCAGGATAAATCTTGGGCACCACACTTTGTGTGCAAAACACGTAGAACATTTGCGACAGTGGACAAACAACAAGAGAAGAAGCTTAAAATTTGGAGTACCTATGGTGTGGAGAGAGCCTAAAGGCGGTCATGATTGTTCTGTCAACATCAAAGGCTTTAATTGCAATAACCGGCATAAATGGGTATACCCTAACATGGAGACCTCTTCCTCATTCTGAAGAAATACCTATTCCAATGTTCAGCAACTTAACTATGCTTCCGGAAGATGACTCAGATACGTAGTCTAACGAGGTACAATTCCAGAAGAGTGGAGGTGATAGTGGTTTTGTAGGACCAACAGCGGTAATAAACATATATATACCTATTAGACATTCCACCACTATGAAAGAGGAATACGGGACAATATCATTTGTCTTGAAAAATATCAAGTGTGGAGAGCATCAGTGGGTGATATATGTCGATCTAAAAATAGTAAACTTTCTCCTCGGGCAACAAAGTGATTACACAAAATATTCTTGTTTTTTTATGCCTTTGGAATAGTACAGCTAAGGCCCAGCACTGAACTTTCAGAAACGTGATTTAAAGAAATGTTTTAACTCAAGGAGAACATAACGTTCGTAATGAACCGTTGGTTGACAGAAACAAAATCTTCTTTCCACCAGTGCATATCAAACTGGGACTTATAAAGCAATTTGTTAAAGCTTAACCTCGAAATGGACCGTGCTTTAAATATTTGAAACAACACTTTCCACGGCTTAGCACAAAAAAATGAAGGCTGGAATTTCTTATGGTCCTCAGACAAGGCAACTAAAAACCCTGCAGTTCATGGAATCAATGAATGAGAGTCAGTCTAATGCTTGGTGCTCTTTTGTTGAAGTAGTTATAATTTTTCTTGGAAGTCATAAAGTAGCAAATTACGTGGAATTAGTAGAACAGATGCTTTCCAACTCTCACACGCTTGGATGTAACATGAGCATCAGGATTCATTACTTCATTACTTTAGAAAACTTAGGTGATGTTAGTAAGGAACAGAGGGAAAGATTTCACAAAGACACCAGCATTATGGAGGGAAGGTACCAAGGAAGATAGGATACTCATATGATGGCCGATTACTGTTGGAATCTTCAACGACCTACATAACAACACATCATATCGAACTTGGCGAATTTTTCCTAAATAGGGCAAAGAGCGTGAATTCAAAAACTAGTTCTGATGGAACAAATCTCACGGCATTTTTAGATTAGGCACCCCTAAATTTCATAACTACACTTAAAAGATCCGGGGCACCAAAATGTCTGTTGGCCACTGTAATTCAAGATATTTATTCCACAATGCACTTTTTAGCAGGCAACTTTGAACTTGGTCGTCTCGCTTAGAATTCATTCCATACGAAAGTAATTAACACAACAGAAGTATGTTGTAGAGCGAAAACATACGCTCTAATTGGACAATAAATACTGATAAGTATCGCATCGCATCAGTAATTTATAGAAAATCATTTTTCCATTATCAATGCGATTTCATTTATAAATGGAAAATTTATGCAAGTAAAATATACACGGAAATTGAAGGAAGTATATGGTATGGTAGCCCACAAAATTGTTAAGCAACAAGTAAATTCCATGAAGTAGACTTGAAATAAAAAAATTGAATAAACTTTCATCTCATAATCAAACTAAGAAATATTTATTATGAGAATTCAAACTCTCCTCCCTCCTTCACCGCTTTCATATACATATTTACGACCAACAGCGTTCAAAAATTGCAAGGAAATTCCTGTCACGTGGTACGTACACCGACGCTTTGCACGCTACAAACCACGTCCTTTATTTTCGAACTCACCCCAGAGCAGTAGAAGATCATCGTAACTCCGATATACCGCCGATTCCGTAATCGATATATTATCGTCATGCCTTTAAGATTTGTCGATATTGTTATATCTGTATCAGAGACGATGTATCGGTAACGTGTCGACCTGTAAAAAACACCCTGACTCCTACGCCGATATGTTAGGAGACCGGTTTCCTTCGGAATCATCTATTTTATATAATTTGTATCTATGAACTATGTGTTCACTCAGTTTTGTCTTAAATCTGTTGTCTTGATTTTTACGTGCGTCAAGAACATAAACAATACCACTTGTAGAAGCAAATACAGCCCTCAACTATCGGGTACTCTTTGTAAAGGTGCCTGCACAATAGCAAGAATTTGTTCCAAAGCATCCCCTGCTTATTTCCGATGTTCCTAGTCTGTGATTTAATTAAAACATACCAACACTGCGCTAGCGCCAGCTACATTGCACCAAACACCAAAGTCGCTGTAGACCGGTTGACTCCCCGTCAGGCCAACGCGGCGAGTCGAACGCCTTTTGAAGCGTAAACGGCCTGTTGTTTACGCGATTAGTTTGCCGTAGTGCTTCTATTGTTATGTCGTGTCCCTGCGAGTTCGTTATACTATTTCTTTTGTGCGTTTTAGTTTGTAGTCAGTGGCCGCTCAGGAATGTTTATATTACAAAACCGCATACCAGCACTCATTCGACGTGTTTTTGTTTTAAATGCAATTCTTTATTCGATTGTTTACATAGTGATCTTTAATTCTATTTGTAATCAGTTATAATTTAAATATTGTGATATGATATATATAGATATATACATAATAAATTTGAAAGTGCAAATTTTGAAATGCAATTTCTCCAGAAACATAAACTGTATCTTGAAATTGTAATGTGGATGTAATAGTAATAGGCACAACCAAAGGCAACACGACTTTATCTACTCCCACTCAAGGAGGAATCATTCTCAAGAGTGTATATGTGGTCGAAATTCTGCTTTGTTTGCATTACAATGATTTTGTTTATCTTGAGAAGAAGGTTCTGACGTCTATACTTTGTCCAAATTATTCTTACTACAGAAAATACTGAAGGTTTATTTAACATGCATTTTATACATTAGACCTTGCTTTTTCACGATCTGCAAGCTGGTGCTGGCGACATTGTTTCTCTCACCGCACAGCGGTTTCAAATGAGTGATAACGTAGTAATAATATACTCTAGGGTGACAGAATAAAATAGACACCAGGTAAATCGGTATAAATATATAAACAGCTAAATTCTAAGAACGAATTAAGAACTTTCTCTTGTCATTAAGGTAGGGGTAGATGTATCGGAAGGAATTCGTCATAGTTTAGTATCGTTACAACTATGCCTCGCTTACAAGGTTCGAGTGATATTAGCGACTTCACCCGGGGTCGCATCGTTGGCCAGAGTGAACGCGGCGCTTCGAACGTGAAATAAGTAAATTTTTTAAATATTCCGTTGTCCACAGTTAACCGTGTAATTACGCAATTCAAACGCAAGGAAAAAACAACAGTGGAGCCGAGACCAGGTCGTGCCGGACCTTCTGAAAGAAGTAAAAGGGCGCTTGTGCGCGAAATGTTTAGAGAACCGCGAAAAAGTACAGCTGAGCTTGCGGCAACTTCACAGAAACGTCAACGCACTGTTCTGCGATACCCCCACAGTGTGGGGATGTATAAAAGGGTGGCAAAGAAAAAACCTCTCCTTACGGCGTTTCAAAAACGGCGCCGAATGGCTTGGGCAATCGAAACGCGAACGAAGCCCGAAGAGTTTTAGCGGTCTGTCATTTTTTCGGACGAAAGCAGATACTGCCAATTCAGTGATAGTGGTCGTATGTGGGTATGGAGACGTTCGTCACAGCAACTGGACGACAAATTTTTGCATCAGACGGTGAAATACGGCGGTGTGAACATCATGGTGTGGGCCGCGATATGGTATGGTAGAAGATCGCAATTAGTAATCTGCGATGGAAATATAAATGCGGCAAAATATATCCAAATATTAACGGAAGGACTACTACCGATATTCGACAACGCCGTTTTATCTAAACAAGACGCCACTTTTACGGAGGATGGAGCACCCTGCCACAAAGCAAGAACAACAACCACATGGAAAGAGGAACAGGGGATTCGGATTTTACCATGGCTAGGCCAATCACCAGACATGAATCCGATAGAGAATGTTTGGCACATAATCCAGACAAATATGGCGTAACGACCCCGGAAACCCAACAATAAGGAAGAACTCGTGGCAGCTGTTACAAAAGAGTGGTTAAATTTTCCAGAAGACACCATTAATCATTTAATAGATTTATGCCACGACGACTCGCAACACGCAAGTAAAGGTGGATCGACAAAATATTAGTCTAATTTAAAAATTTTAAAATATTTTGTATATATAACTAGAATAGAATCTTTTTTTTTAATTAGTAGGTGTCTATTTTATTCTGTCACCCTAGTGTAGTGTATAGTATAGCTTATGCGAGGAATAAATACATTATATTACTGGCGTTACATACGGATGTGATAATAAATATATAAGCAATTAAATTTTAACAAAATATTTTAAAATGAAGTACTTTTATTTATATAATAATTCTATAAACATGTACACAATTTACTAATTAAAGAAATAAGTTGATAAATAACGAAACTGGAATATTAGTTTTCAAAGTCCTAAAACAATTAGATACAGTATAAGCAATATCAAGTATAGATATTTTAAGCATTATACGGGTAGAAATTTTATGACATTATAAATGAAACCCAAATTCTAAGAAATGACTGAGTTCTTGCAGAAATAGTATTTGAGTTTACTTTATCATTAGATACCGTTACGTGTAGCTCCATATAGTTATTTTTATGTGGGAGTAAATAATTTAATTGCTGTGTGAAAATGCCTTGCGGATAACTACTTAGTGTTGAAACACGATCAGCAATATAAACGCTGCATCAAGAAGGATATTCTGTACGAAATATTTCCGGGCGATTTAATATAAAAAAATCCACGGTCAATGTAACTGCTCATCGCTTCGAACAAACTGCTACACCTGCTAGCAAAAATCGTCCAGGACGTCCTCGAGCAACATCCAGAGGCGACAGTGAACGCATACAATTGCTTAGTAAGAGAAATAGACAATTAACGGCTCCTGAAATTAAGGCGAAAATGAATCGGGCTAGAAACAGGAAGATATCCGTTAGCAAAGTGAAACGCCGTTTAAAAGAAGCAAACTTCCACGACAAACGTTACTACGTCGTGGAAATAAACAAAAACGTCTCCAGTGCGCTAACACTCAATGTATATGTAGTACGAACTAATAAGTCCAAATATGAAGTGCTTAGTAAAAACCGCAAAATATTTGTCAGGCGCACAAAAGACGAGAAAATGCTTCCTGAATGCATTACACCGACAATAACGAAAGGCGGTGGCTCTATACCTGTACGGAGTTGCTTTTGCGCTTAATAGGCAACAATTTTGAATTGATACACGATAACGATCCGAAGCACACGTCGTTATTGTGCAAAAACTACCTCGCTGATGAGAGAATGAAAGAATATTAAAAACATTGACGGCCTCCCCAGAGTCCGGACCTTAATACGATAGAGCTTCTATGGAACGAGCTGAATAGACGAATTAGAAGAGAATGTGCAACGTCCAGAACCCATCTCTGTACCGTATTGCGGAGACTGGAACAATATTCCTCAAGATACACTGAGGAAATTGGTAGAAAGAATACCACGAATTATGCGAGTAGTTATTAAATTAAGAGATGGATTTATCGATGAGAAGAAAGTTTAACTTACTTTACGTTTTCTAATGTTTGTTGTTACTTTTTCTTTTCTGCACATGTGTGAAATAAGTCGTGGATGAATAAATATTTTTCGTTTAATTGTTTTCTTTAAAGTTTGAAGCAACCGCCAAATCAACTCTATTTATTTTAGCCACCGTGTCAGTCAAATTGTTGCCCCAAATGTATCGCACAGCATCGTGTGCGAATACTTCTGTATGACAATGTTTTACTCCGCTTACAATATCGTTAATATGCAATACAAACAAAAGTGGCCCCAAGACTACCTTGCGGTACCCCATGATTAATCTGTTCGTTATTAGAAATGTTACCAAAAGTATATATTGTAGTTAATGTGCATTGCATTATATCAATTATGTGATTTATATGTTTGAGAGAAAGAAAGTAGGAATAACTTTAGGCCTCCAATTTATTTAAAAAGGGTAACACATTAGTACTCCTAGCTAAAGACTTACGTAAGATATTCCCAAGCTTCAACCCAGAGAATGCTAGATGAACTACTAGAATTCAAAAAATGATGAGAAACAAAGAAAATTCTATCAAACTTGGTTTAATAATAGTGATGAATATAAAATAAGAGGTAATATCCTTTAAGAAATCGATTTTCAACTACATGACATAAGTATTGCAAACGAACGTATTGTAGATAACCATTTCTAATGTATTAAATCCTTTATTTAAAACATTAAGTAATTAAAAATATTATTATATTATTTCGCTATTACGAAACAAGAATATTATTATTAGCAAGATGTAAGAACTACATTGGAGAGTTTGTTGCAATCTTAGTTTCGTATAGAGTAGTAACATACTACAATTTTAGATTTATCATAATCGTAAACTTTTATATATATTATTTTTCTTTTTCAGAACAAATAAAGTTGTTCCAGATAAACCTCCTATATATTTATACTTAAAAAAGTAAACGAGAATAACGACTATGTGGCACACGCAGACTTTCATGACTCACTATATGTTACCAGTACAACGAATAGAAAAACGGCTTGCAAAAGTAATTAAAAGATATTGATCAGACGGACTCATTATCGTAGCCTGCAAGAAATACTAATTAATTTCTTGATAATGAGATCTATTCACGTGAAAGCTGAGTATTACATTTCAAAGAAGCTTATGTGCGATACGTATACATACTGTTGAAAAGGCAGAATATAAGCACCATAGGTATAACGCGATTGTGCTACCTATCCGCTGACAATGAGACGAATGTTTGTTCGTACAAAACCTGACAGCGGATAAGTTTGTTTGGACCTTTACAAAGATAATTAGCTTATTTGGATTCATTAACGAGTCTATTCATCCAGCATATCAGCTCCGGACGGTAGGCAGAGCTACATTAACACCCTATTTAATATCTACAATGAAGCATGCTTGGGATGTAGATGCGTAGACACCTTGTTTATGTAAATGATGTGGATAACGTATTTGTGCGTGCATATTATTTTTTCTTTCTTCGAAAATTGTCTATTTAAGGGGGAAATAAGAATTATTATTATCATTATGTTTGTTTCTAGGAAGATATTTCTAAAGCTACCGTATTTTTCTCGTTTTGGACGTGACCATGATGAGAAAATTTGAGAAGTGTCATTAATGAAATTCTAATAAGTCAAATTAGTTTTTGTAAAATTTCTAAGAACTCAATTCATATATGTAACAAATATACACATGTATCACCAATCTGACAAATACGCCTTTTCATCTTTAATAGGTAACAAATGTGTAAAGACGATAGTTTGACTAACATTTCGATGCATATACGAGGTATGTCTCAGAATTAATAAGAGTATAATTAGTTTTAAAGTGTTTAATTGAATATACCTACAATTTATTGTTGTTCCCTTGAAAGTGTGCTCCTTTGGAATGCACATAGCGTTTCCAGCGAGTTTTCCATTCCTCGAAACACATCTGGAAGACTTGTTCCGTTGGCGGTTTAGAACCTCCGTCGTGACTGTTTGGATGTTGCTTTTTGTTTTATAATGGAAACCTTTCAATTTCCGCTTAAACTTTGGAAAATGAAAATAATCACGTGGAAGTATATATGGAATGCTGCGTGTGTGGAAGTATTGAAATGCTTTTCTCTGCCAAAAATTTCTGTAACCAATAATGGGGTGTGACTGAAAGTTTGCTTCGTATGATATGCCAAACTGAATATAATCACCACAAAAACAGATACATACCAATTTGTACATAGGGAAAAAAATCTTTCAATTTGTAGAATAAGTAAAAATCACTTAGGGCTAAGTTCGGACTGTATGGCGGATGTTGAAAACTTCCCCATCGAAACTGCTAAAGCAACTCCGCTGCATGCTGACGTGCATTATCGTGAAGGAGAATTACCCCATTGCTTAGCATTCCTCGCCGCTTGTTTTGAATAACGCTGCGAAGTCGTTGAAACGTCTCACAATAGGCCACTGCATTTATGGTCTCATCTATAGGCATGTAGTCGATGAGCGGGACACCCTTACGATCTCAAAACACCGTAGCCATAATCTTTCTGGCATTCAAAATTTGTTTTGCTTATTTCGGTTTCGTTGGGGATTCCGAATGATGTTACTGCATTGATTGGCGATTTGTTTCTGGCGCGAAATGTGATATCCAAGTCTAATCACAAGTAGCAATGTGATTCAAAACCTCAACACCATCGTCGTCATAGCGACTGAGATATGTCAATGCGGCTGTCATTCGTTTTGTTTTGTTTTCGTCTGACAAAATTGGAGGAACCCACCTGGCATACACTTTGTTGTAACCCAGATCTGCACTAACAATTTCGTACCACAGAGTTCTTAAAATTTCTGGAAAGAATGAGTGCAATTCACTAATTATGAAACGCCTACTTTCTTGGATCTGTGTGTCAATCGTACCTTTGAATCACCACAGAGGGCCGGCCCGGGCAATCTTCATTGTCAACATTCCTCTGTCCGCCATTAAACGCGATACACCGCTTCCGAACTGACTTTTCGTTCATCACATTACCGTAAATTTCCGTACTTTATGAGAGTCCCTTCTTTTTGGTATTCGTCATTATTCATCCAAATATTTCAAGTGTGGCTTAAACAAAACTGGCTGATTTAATATTCTTGGGGAATAAGTTGGTCAATAGTAACATTGACGGTCCAGAACTTCTTTCTTTGATCTCATTTCCTGCCCTCTCACGATGTTTTACTTCGTTTGCCATTGTGTCGCGCCAATATTTGTCAGAACTCTTATTACTAGAATTGTGCGCACTTGGAATGAGCAACTTAATAGTTGTAATTCTTCAAATACATTTTTCTACAATTTGACGACTTTCGAAGCAATAATTATACGCGTCTTATTTAGTCTGCTTTAATTAAGTTCGTTTTCACTTTCCTCTCTTTACAAATTTTGTGTAAAGGTCTGGCTTATGTGTTTCTATAGTATGTTGTCTTTCATACTACAATGTTTTGAACGAACACAATATAACACTGTACCCACAAAATTAGTAGGCGTACGGTAAAGTGTAGTAAGCAGATACATACTTAATTCGCACTTTTTCCCGCACTAAAATATACTTAATCGTGCTATATTTAAACTAAAGGAACTATCGTGAATATATTACGCGAATTTACTGTTAATTTTAAGTTACGCTAGAGAATATACTTTAGATCGTACAACTAAAAAGTGTCGCAGTTGTACCTGATACTGCGTGCGATAACATGAATCAATATTAAGATTTTTATTAGGAAACGTAGTGTTTTATAGGCATTATACTTCGGAATCGTGTTTAGCGGAATCTATTGATTTGATTTATTATTGCTACTTCTTTCATTAATACGTATTATTGTTATTACCTTTAAATAGTACAAGTATGTATTATTCTGTGCCAGACTATTTATTTTAATGAGAAGATAATTATTTGCAGTAGTATTGAACTATTCCATTCCAAATGCTAGTTGACGTAGACAATAGCGCTGATCAAAAGGGCCCCATTTATGGATATCTGTTTCGGTAATACGACCTCCTTTTGATTACGCGCAGATGAAGAGAGAACAATACGCTCTTTCGGCTATAAACATTGCTTTGATGTCTAGCTGGCTGCGCGTTCCAGTGTGTTGCCTGTATATGTGTCTGTATGAAGCAGACTGTTTAAAAGGATCAATCGAACCGTTCAAGATACTTTGGATTAATGTTTAACTTGAACGGAACGTGCATTTGCGATCGTCCATGATCGTTTGTAGCAGGGAGTAATTAACGATAGCGTGAACAATGATGTATGTATTTCGAGTTGCTTTTTTTAATACTTTTTTCCAAGAAAGAAGAAAGGTGTCGAATTTCTTATCTGTTACAACTCTCGTAATTAAAAAAAAAGCACTAAACATAAATCCTAGCAGTTAATGAGACTACAATTTCAAATACTCTGTAGCCTATTAAAGCCCTAAATTTATTACTGCACATGGGATGCATAGGAATGCTGTAAAGAGAGCAAAAATATATTGTGTCTGCTTCTCCTATTTCTTGCTGCACGCGCTACTTAAGTATAACTTTAATTCTGCGTTATATTGCTGCGCGTAATTTGTATTCGTAATACCATTCAGAATGGCTTTAATTAACAAATACCTCGCCAAATTCTATGTTCGTTTTGCGTTTTTTTGGAGGCCAAAACACGTACTCTCGCGTTCAATCTTCGCTTAATTAAAGTCGGTAATCAGTTTTGTTGAACGATCGGGTTTATGCGAAAATTGCTTAATTAGTCCATGAAAACGGAAAAGAAATTTGAATTATTTCATACTACAAGCACCTCCTAATCTGATGATTCCATTTAACCATTTTTCTTTCGTTACTATAGAATCCAATTTAGGTATTTTATACGAATTTTCAAGGTGTCTTTAGAAATAAAATACGTGGATATAGGAGTTGAAAGGTTGATGTTATTATTTTGCCATTACTAATTACCAAGAAGAGGGTATGATACATTACTGGAATAACAAGGGTTTTCGAACTGTTGATACAGTTACATAGCAGGTTTTTTTGTCGTTACACCTAGATTGTTCCTATGTGTAAAAAAATAATTATCAATGAATTAGCAGGATAGTGGCCAACCAGTTATGCACTCATATTAAACGAGCGAGAACCCTAAGTTCCTAGCAAAATCAGTTACCAGTGCTCTCTTAATATAAATAAAATAATTATTCTGCAAATTTGATGAAGACATTTTACTTGAACAATTAATTAAGACAAACATAACAACATAACAAAAATAAAATCGAATTTTATAGTAGGTTTTCGAAGTGTCCTCCTTGTCTTGCAAGGCAATAAGCAAGGCTTGAAAGAAATGCAAGATATTGCGAATAAATTCTGGGTTTATTCCATCACACGCAGTGCGTATATTGCCTTTCAGTTCGTTTAAGTTACGTATTTGCACGTTAGAAATTTCAATTTTCATGTAACTTCAAAGAAGGAAATCATTTAGAGACAAATCGGTTGAACTTGGGGTGGAGACGCATGATGTGGCCCCAAAGCTGCCAAAACACAGTCTTCGACATACAGTCATCAAAAAATTCCTGACTGCGTTTGTAAAACATGGCGTAGCCCCATCCATTTTGAAGCAAGGCTCATCAATATTCAGTATCTCAATTGATAGAATGATGTGGTCTCGCAACAGATTCAGACATATTGCTGCAGAAAGGTTAATGTTAATAAAAAAATGGGCCAATAATTTTATTGCTTGTTATACCAATCCAGACATTAACTTTTTGAGGATACTGCTTCGGGTCAGATTTTAAACATGATTAATGGAAAGGAAATTTTGATTTTTTCAAAGGATAAATGTAGGATACTAACCGGAAGTTCTGAGAGTTGACTTCACCATTTAAGGTAAATAGTGCTTCATCAATAAAAATTATTTTATTTAAAATTTCTTCGTTTTCATTTAACATATTAAGCATTATTTCGTAAAAAATCAGTTCGCTTTACTTTGTCTTCTTCGAGGAGCTCTTGATGGCTTGACGTCTTGCTTAGCTTATATTTAAATTCTTTCAGGGTTTTGTACACCGAACTGTACGATACTCCAAAATGTCTGGCTACATATAGAAGCGATCCCACAGGTCGTTCCTCTACATAACACGGGATATACAACTTCTATACAACTTGTCCTCTGTTAAAACGTAACTGTTTTATTCTTTCTTTGTGGGAATTTAGAAGACACTCCTTGAAATTGTTAAAAATGTCTCAAACTGTTTTCGCACAAGATATACGCTCGTTAGGATAATTAAGTTAAAACTGTCCTTAAACTAATATTATTCTGTTACCATATTATGACTGCCACATTTTCATCTATGTTGTACTTACTCAGTATTTAACTTAGTTATCTACCTTTCAATAAAATGTATTTAATTTGATTCTTCTGTGAATAAAAAAAGACAAATAATTGTAAAAAGAGTGTTTTCTCTTCAAGATGACCTAATTTAACCATTAAGCTATACGTAAATCCTTCACGGTGGTTAGCTGGTTGCCTACTATGCCTCTAATGCATTGACAATTACACATAGGAAAAATGTATGTGCAATGATAAAAAAAGAACCCGGTATATTATCATCCATATAAATACTTGTTTTTGAAGCAAGTATCGTTTTAAAATATGGCCGCTGCAATGCTGCGGTCATTGGGTCCATGAGCTCATCACGTTATATGGCTGGAAACAACTAGGTCACTCTCCGTATTGCTCTGATATAACGCCCAATGATTATTATTTGTTCTTGCACTTAAAGAACCATCTTATCAGTTAACCTTATGCTGAGAATGACGACGTCAAAATAGATGTGCTGGAATAGTTAGCAAATTATCCAATGAGGATGGAATTCAGAAATTTGTCGTCCTCCTATAAAAAGGTAAAAGTTAATATATAACTATAATTTCTCTAATACTTCGCTCTTTTATGCGAATGATTATATTGACATATGTGAATGTTTTAGTTGTGAACAAAAACATATACAGATAAATATTATTACGTAAATATTCTATAAAATAAAATTTAAACCCTTAACAGTGATAATATTCTAAATGCATTCTCTTACATTTTCTGGTCTTTGCATACACCTTGGAACTGGCTACTTTTGTGGTATCGAATTTGAACTCAGAGGTTGCATTTCCCAGGGATGGATTTTTTCTTAATTTGCTTCACTTCGTTAGAAATGATGGGAGTAAGCACTTTAACACGCACGAAAAGCGCAGTAATAACTCTTTGTTCCCTGTAATTGGCCAAGGCTTCTAGAGGATATGATTATAATTATTATATAATATTTCCAATTTAAATATATTCTTATGGACAACAATCGGAAAATGTCCAACTTATTATTTATGATACTTCAACATATTCTCTGTAAAATAAAAAGCAATTGCTTGTTTTACTTTATAGTTTTGGTTAACCTACAATTCTGAAATTAGCAGAAAAAAACTAAAGTTTTTGAAAAGACTAAAAAATAATAATTGGAATAACATGATTTTTCCCTATCTTTACCGTAAAACACGAATAAAAAAACAGTGCGCTGGCTTTTGCACGTTCTTTTACGTTAACCTAGGACAGGATATTATAGAGGCACCTTGTATATAGAAAAATTTCTATTGATGCTGCGAATCATTTCGTTATATTTATGCTGCATGCATCTATCAGATTTCGGTTTTCTTCCATTCATACTTTTCTTTCTAAACCTCAGTCGAAAGAAAAGTTTAAAGGTAGAAGTAGATAGCTCGCTTTTCCAACACTAGCGCACATTAGGTAACTAACATAAGACCAGGTAAATGCGGTACGTATTCGCATATCCATTATCCGCAGCTTAATTACCATCACGTTTAACAAAGTTGCCAGGACGGATAACGGCACTGGGTGAGCTCGGTTTTCGTGTCGACATGTGAACACCATCTGCCACAGCCCTATATAACTTCGTATTTACAAATTTCCTGCAATTTATTCGTGTCAAATTTCTACCAATAACGAAAACTGAGAAATCATACTAAATTATAGGTGCAGTAACCGCATTTGCTTACATTTGCTATTACACAACATAAAGAAACGAGAACCAAAGGATATGGGTAGAATATTATATATAAATATAACATGTGTCGGAGCCTTACACTCCAAAGTTCTACTGAATATTTCTAAGATAAGCACCACAATGTATTCCATTAACCTTGGGTTTGGTTTAAGCTGTTACCGCAACAAATAGCTCACGGGACGTCTATGTGTATCTGTGTCAATAATATGACTATACGAAGGCGGATTCTCATACTATACCCCCCACCTACTTCTAATTGGTTGTTTAGTTAACTCATATTTGTAGAACATATTTATATAATATCAAGTGTTTATATCAAAATGTTGTGCTGTGGAAAATTCTTGAATTGTGTGTCGTAACTGTTTATTAAAAATGGATCCTGTAGAAGAAAAAGCAGTAATAAAATACCTCTAGAAAAAAGGCATGACGCGAACTCAAATTCATGAAGACATTATGGCAGTTGCTGGTGGATGTGCAGTTTCTTATGATATAATCAAACGCTGGTGTCGATATCTTAAATGCAAAAGAACATCCTGTAAAGATCAACATGCCAGGGGTCTTCCCATAACGGTAACAAGAACATTAAAAAAGACAAGAACATTAAAAAGGCACATGATGTCGTACTGCAAAACCGACGATCACCCATCAGGCTACAACAAACTGGCTAAGGAATTAGATATGAAACACATGAGTGCAGGATTTGTGCTCCGAATGTCTTTTTGAAAGGTAGCAAGCAAACAAAGAAAACTTTCTTAGTTGATATGTGACCATGGATGAGTCATGGGTACACCACTATGATCCCGAGACCAAAGTGCCAGTTCTCCTCCTCCACGCAAATTTAGGGTCGTGCCGTCTCCTGGAAATGTTTTGCTATTTGCGTTTTAGGTTCCTCAAGGAATCATCCTGACTGACTATTTGCAAAAGAGACAGGGCATTATTGCGAGACCCTATTAAAGAGAAATTCTGAGGAAAATTAAGACACGGTATGCTGTTCCATCAGGATAATGCTCCCAATCATACATTTGGTATTGCTATGGCTGCTATACAGCAAGCAGGTATTGAATTAGTATAGCACCCGACATATTCGCCAGATCTGGCCCGTAGGGCTTGCAGGCTGTTCCCCAGATTAAAAGAAATTTTACGTGGGGTAAAATTTTCCGGTAATGTGATGCAAGCTGTAGAGAGGTGGTTTGCAGAGCAACAGCCTCGTGAACTGTTGCGATGTTGGAGTGCAATAATGTTGTGGGAGACTACGTAGAAAAATAAAAAATATAATTCCACTGTAATTTTACTGCAAGGAGGTCAGATGTACAGCATAGAAATCCACCCTCATATAAATGGCAACTGTCAAGTAAATAGAACCTAACTGTTGTCCGTAATTACAATCATAAAGCATTATTAAAATAAATGCTTACACGAATTGACGAATTAGTGTTACAGCAAGGAATATATTTCTTTCGTAAATTTATCTGTGGTACAAATAGTTCCGTTGTTATAGTGTAAACTGACCACGCTAATAACTGCATAGCTGAAACTGCGTAACTATTTTAAAATAAAAAGTATAACTCTTGTAACAACCGAGATTTATAAAATTTTAAAAACAGCCAAACCTTGAATAACACCCCTAGTTTCGATACCAACAATAATACGACGAGCGTATTATTATCTTCTTGGTAAATGAGGCTGGAGACACCTTATAAAAATATAGAAAATACACACTATTTTTTAAACATTTGTATGATATAGTTAGATAAATCATTTAAATTGTGTTTACATAAAAAATACAATAAATAGCAGAGCGTTAGTTATAAATTTCCAGTACCGAAACCTTACATACAACCTTGCTTCAGATTTGGAAAGATTAAAGTCACTTTTAGGTATCACTTAATCAGAGCGAAAAAGGGGCCCTTCATCATTCAATTATCTCCTTGCAAAAAGAAACGCCTTGAAATGATGAAAGAAGCGAACCCGCACCGAATCCATCACATACTTAACGTGTACGATTTAGGACCTACCAAGCAACGTTCGATATTTGCTTTTTTTATATCCCCGGTGTGTGCATTAAATAATAATTGTTCCTAACAGCGCGCTGTTAAACTTCCGAGTTTATTAAATGTTCCATCCCAATATGATATGCGTACATTCTATTTTACATATATTCGTAATAAAGAAGATGTATAAGTGTACAATGTAGCCTATGCATTGAAATTGGCGCTATTATTACGCCACACACACCACAGTATAAATAAGTTCAAATAAAAGTCATAGCTTAATATATTACTACTGGATCGTTGACTACCAAAGTGATGTCACTGGAAAATTATGGATTCAGGCTAAATATGCGTCGTCATAACCATTATTTAACATACTTATTTTTAAAGGACATTATTCGGACTGCTATTGTTACCAACGTAAGCTCTGTCACACATATTCCGATCAAGTGCTTAACAGAAAAGTAAAAGAACAACTGGAGAACAAGTAATGCCTTAAATCTAGTAAGCGTGATTTGCTTAAGTGTTACAGGTGAAACCTGCATATAATGAAAGAAAAAATCGCTCATAGGATTATGTTCTGTGCAGCGGCGGCTTCTTTAGACCTATAGATATTACGTCGATGTTATGTACAGTGGTGGTCTGAATTAGTGTCTCCCCCTATTACGGAGAGCATATCAAAACTATTTTCCCTGTGATGTCGCGGACAGTTCGGCATCTATCCGTTTATTGCAGGAATAAACATTATTCGGGGAGCACATATAAATGCTTGTTATCGTTTACTACAGGTCAAACTTATGTATTTTTCCACTCTAAGAAATAATTCATAAATATAGGAAGTGCTGTGTGAATAAGAGACTGTTGTGTTATATCTAATAAAATACTCCTATAACAATGAACTTCATAATATTTATTCAATAATATAATTTATTTGAGATAAAAACATTAAATCGAAAAAAATAATCAGTCAGCATCTTGACATTTTTTAACGTTATAGTAGGCAGTTCGGATACATAATTTCAATTATTTTCCAATATCTTTGTTTTCTACGTATTTTATAAACGACATTTACAGTTTACAAGAACAATAACTACTAAATCCAAATTCTATAATCTTTACTTGCACTACATTATTCATTTATTACGGTAGGTTAATTATATTACACTTATGGTCTTTTATTGACCGTACCAGAACCCCTAATTATTGAATGAAGGAGATTCCATTGACCAGAAGAGCCTTTCGCGGAATTCTTTATCATTAAAATTACTAGTTCCTCACAATTAATAAAAGAACTATAAATAAATATACTACATCCAATGAAATTTACATAGCTCTATATGCAACTTTGAACAGAATATCCCGTTTTCTTAATATCTTCGGCAAATTATATATCTTAGTTAATGCTGAACCGGAAGACAAATGCTGGAGAAAATCACATTAAAAAAGTTATTTAAATTATATAAAACATTTTATACAGAGAATGTTCAAATTTATCGGTAACAAATAGGCGTCTGCAACAAGTTTTATCCTACGGCAAACATTTCTGACGGCAAAAAAAAAGGTTTCAAGACCACCCCTAAAGGAGACACATAAATAACCAAAACTGAAATTTGCGCAAGATCATATGAGATGGGATCATGACTGCAACAACGTCATACTTTCTGAGAAGAAGTTTAACTTGGATGGGCTTGATGGTTCGTTGCGATGGCCCGAAAATTTGGTGGCGGTAATGTATGTAGTGTTGTCCGGCAGTAAACATTTTCAGTGGCTAAAAGGGGTTTCAAAATCATTCTTCAAGGTGACAAAATAGGCAAGACACCGAAATATGTGGAAGAACGTCATATTTTCTGAGGAGAAGAAATTTTACTTGGATAAGTCTGATGGTTTCAAATATTATTAGTACGATTTGTGCAAGAACATTGTGGTGAGCCATTGTGATGAACCGAAATTTTGGTGGCGGTAGTGTAATCAATGGTTTAGGCGGCTTTTATCCATAACAATAAAATCCCTATATATCTTCTTTCGAATATTTTTGATAGAGTTTAGTGAACAATTGCTGACGCAAAACTGCATGCTTCGGGAATACAATGCAGCTATTCATAATTCCGCTAGTTTCATTAAGAGCAAATTAATTTATAACAATGGCTTCCTCGCTTCTCCAATCTGAACCCCATCGAAAATATTTGGGGAATATTGCCAAGAGAGGTGTATGGCGATAATAAACAATACGATAACATCAAAGAACTGAAATCTGCGATAATGACGTGTTGGAATGATATTCCTATTTCAACAATCACCAAATTGATAGACAGTATGAAAGCCCGGATGTTTGAAGTTATTTTGAATAAAGGATCTAACACTCACTATTAAGTTTAGAAAGAATTATGAACTTTTCATGTATTTATTTTATTAATTAATTTTATGTTTTATAGAAATTTCGTTGTCTCGAGTTACCACTGTTGTAAATATTCTTTGTATAAAATATAATAGTTTTTTTAATGTTATTTTCTCTTGCATTTGTCTTCCGGTTCAGCATTAACTAAGATATATAATTTGCCGAAGATATTAAGGAAACGAGATATTTTGTTCAAAGTTGCATATAGAGCTATGTAGTTCAGCATTATATTCGATGGATAATTTGCCGAAGAAAACCAAATATTCTATTCAAAAGTTCAGATGAAACTACAGAAATTTCGTTGAGTGAATACATATTCCTTTCGAATTTTTATTTATTCATTTCATAAAATCATCACATTTGCAACTGTTTCGGGAGTTGTATTTCTAAATGGTCTAAACAAGAAATAATATATACTTTACGTGCAATATAAATATTTACTGTAATTCCCTAATTGCCCATAAAATCTTTAATGATAGTGGTTTCGAAGATACAATAGAAAAAGATAAACAACGTTTATACTTGCAATAACCGATATTAGCTGAACTGTCTGTGGCATCAGAGGGAAAGTAGTTTTGATATGCTCTCCGTTACAAGAGAAGGCATTAATTAAGACCACCACTGTATATTTGTAAGACGAAATTTGTTCGTACAGATATGTTGGAAATTCACTTGTTACAGTTATGCGTCAAGCGCGCATTTGTGCACTTCCAAAAAATAAGACTGCAGATTTGGACGAGCGTGTATACAACGATGCAGGAATAGGATGAATGAAGAGCGAAGATGGTATCGAGATTCCTTTGAATATTATTTAGCACAAGCTCCATAGTAGAAGAACAATACACCTCCGCGTCATTTGGGTGCATGTACATTCCCACAAGTTTCAACCGAACCAAACAAAGCGCAAGCATAGATCCAGATTATAAAAGGATCAAAGACATTGTTCTCTGCCTTACCCAATTGCGATCGATTTTCGAGGAAACTGCTGTAGATTTAGTTATATGCTTTACATCTCTTTCAGTACAGTAAAAGACATATAATGCCGCTCTTTTCAGTTATAAAATAAAAATTATACAAAAGAAAAATTCACTCCAATTTGTAGTAAAAGTTTTATATGTTCGTCCAATGTACGCTGTTAAATATTCTGGAAAATCAGAAGTGAAATAACGTTGTGTAGAAACTAGAAAGCAGGCGAACTAGCATGTGTTGGCTGGCGTCTAGTCGTTGCGTACGCGACTAGTTTGAAACTTCCGTCGAGTAGAAGAGATTAACATTAACTGTTTGATGCGGTAAACACCTGATGTAGTGAAATCTCCAACGTAATATTTTATGCCGGTTAAGCGAGATCGTAATACTTTGCGAAACGTGTACTTCGTGTGTGTGCAAAATGGAAACAATCTACGTGGGCGACCTGAAATGTTTCCGGAATCGACAAGAATAACACGGTATTAGTGTGGTTTTTTATTCTTATTTTTCGATGTAGCCTCCTCGAAGATCAATACACTTTTTCAAAAGGTGCTCGAGTCTCTTCAACCCGCCGGAAAAGGATATTTCGAGGTTTGCAAAATAGCCAACTGTAGCGACGATGACCTCCTCATTTGAGGCAAATCTCTTTCCACCCAATGATTTTTTCAGGTTTGGGAATAGAAAAAAGTCGTTGGGGGATAGGTCCGGTGAATATGGAGGATCAGAGACTAACTCGTAGCGCAACTCAATCAATTTGAACACGACGATGCGGGATGAATGAGCCGGTTCACTGTTGTGGTGGAAAAGCAGTTTTTTCCGCTGCAAACGAGGCCGTTTCTCCTTCAATACTGCATAAAATCGGGTCAATAAACCGTTGTAGTATTGTCCCGTGATCGTTCTTTCCCTTCTGCAGATAGTGGATGAGGATCACACCTTGGGAATCGCAAAAATGGTTTCCTCGGAGCCGATACGCCTGGAAAAGTCCACTGCTTCGACTGTTTCTTGGTGTCCAGTATATAGTAGTGGATCCAAGTCTCAATCACGGTTACAAAACGCATGAAGAGATCCCTTGGATTGCGTTGGATCTTGGTGAGATACTCCTCCAAAACGGTCACTCGATTTCGTTTGTGTTCCGCAGTACCCATCGCGCCGAACGCTTTTTCATATCCAAAATTTCGTGTAGGATATGACCAACGCGTTCTTCCGAGATGCCTATTGTCTCTACTATCTCTTTCAGCTTCAATCGGTGATCGATTAACACGACACCGTGAATCTTTTCGACCATTTCATCGTAGGTAGCGATTTCTGGGCGTTAACTGCGTGGTTCATTATTTGTGCTTGTGCGGCCAAGTTTGAACTCGCTCACCCAGAAGCTGATGGTCGAAAATGATAGAGTACATCCGCCAAGAACCTCTAGCAAAATACTTCAAATTTCTGTGGCCGTTTTTCCAGCCATCCCGAAGTGTTTTATCGCTGCACAAAATTCGATTTTATTTATTTTTGCGAAACCGCCTGGCTTGCTACACAAAACACACTCTTAAATAGCTATTGACACTAGACGTCTGAAATGTTGACAGTTGTCATAAAAAAGGTTGCCTTTGCCGACCAATGAATCCACTTTAACCTTCGTGCGCCATCTCTTGCCGATTCCGGAAACATTTCAGGTCGCCCTTGTATTGAAGATATTCTTCCGCATCACTGCTTTAATCTTGCTTCGTTAATCACATTCAGCATGTGTTCTACTAGGAAGATTGCTTCCCGTTGTATTATGTTAAGTGATCATTTCTCTTTTCCTTTTACAGCGAATACTACGATGGCAATACATCCAATTTATTCTACGTCAAGCTACGCCAGTATGCTGTTTAAAAACGATTTTATAGGTTGAATAATATGAGGTATGTATACAGCGTATGTCAAATCTTAAGAAAACAATTCTAACCGGCAATATTATTCGTCTAATAAAACATTCTTAGGACAACTATTTACATAATGTTATATTAGTTTGACCTACAAAACCCGCTTTTTGAGAACTGATACATCTGTAGCGAATAGATAATTGGCGTAGATGAATGCAAGCAAGTTATCACACCATGAACGTTGTTACTGTCAACGCGAACATTTCTAAAGTTTATGAAAAATCACTAACAGGAATTAAATTAGACATTTCTCAAAACTATATAGAGGCGAACGCCAATGGAATTACTAACGCAAAGAGTAGATACGTCGTAACCACTGTTATCAGGATATGTACCAATCTTGGGACCAGTATTTATTTGGTTCTTACTATGTTTCATCAGATTATGAATGCTGAAAGAAATTATAAATTGATGAGAAATGATTTAGTCCAGAATTACAATGGTGATGACTCAAACTCTTTACTACTTTGTTTGGGACGCAGCTAGTGTAATGTTAAGTATAGGAAAATTACTAAAACATTTTCTCAATATGCTGTATTTAATGCGCCCATCTATTATACTACATTTCTAAATTTATTCGTAACAGTTTCCCTGGTGCAAACTTTTTAATGTATTAAAAAGGAAAGTATCAAAAACTCCAACCCGTATCGAGTATCGTATAAAAAGCATATTCTAACATTTCTTTCGTTCCTCAAGCAGTCGTTGCACTTTGGGACATTTAGATATAGGTTATACTCCTTTTCGCGCATTCTGAAATATTGCAATCATTTATTTTTAAATTGGAGTTTGCTGATTAAAGAATACAAAACTTAATTTTGCATGCATATGATGTTGAAAGAAAATATAAAAAGCCCGTCGTTTAAAAGTATCTTTTCTACAGCAACAAATCTGAAAACGATAAATATTTTTGAAACTCTCTTGCAATTTTCCACTCCCGTCTCCTATTGTATATTTGCGTAAATAACAAACCGTGACGTGGAAATCTGCTTGTCGGGGTTTATAGGTATTTGATTTCCCAAAAAAAGAATTCAATTCGTTGACAAACATTTAGAAAATATTTAATTATTAGTTTATGTACATTGAGTGGATATGATTGATAGGTTTAATGCGACGTTCTTCCCCATTATGAAAAATTTGGATTTATTACAGTGCCAAGCTTACGTTTGTTGACAGTTCCACATAATACTGCTTATGATTGAGTTGCAGTGCTAAGCTTTCTTGTCATTTCAAAATCCGCCCTTTGGTTTCGATAGCATCCCATGAAATACGCCATGTTGTTTTGAACTATTGTCGAAGCAAGGCATCAGAAACAACAGACAACTCAGGCATAACAAAGGAGATTCTTCATATTATTATACTTCATATGAACCAGCTATCTATTGATTGTTATCAAGTGTGGATTCCCGTATCATTATGTCCCTAACATCGAGACCAAAACTGGTTAATATCCTTAACTAAGTTTAATATCCTGTATAGTCAACCTCTTCCCAGTGGTAATCTAATATGCTCAATAGATGTCTTCTCTAACTTAATGCTGCATACTGATTCCTCTTCTTCGCTGCCTAGACTGCATATTCTTCTTTAAAAACCTGCATTTTGTGTAGAGGTTAGTAGGCAGGTCGCTGCTTTATGCTGTATTCTATTCAATGCTAGCATGTCAGTTGTAAGCTGTTAGGTTTTCCCAGCACTCTCTGATTACACTACGCACTGCAACTTTTGTTATGCCTACATTAAGTTCGGGAGCAGCGCTTTGTACCTCGACACCCACACCAATGTAACACTGTTTTTGTTTAGGTTGGACTACCAGGCAAGCAACCCCACACTGGTTTAGAGGTTATCTAATGTGATGGTAGCGACTTTAAGGCTAACTAGCTGTCTGAAAGGATACAAGTCGTTTCATGATTGTTGCCGCCGCTTGGTAAGCATAAATTTCACTTTGAAGAACGGCCATATACCGTCTCAGAGACGTAGAAATTCTACGTCCTTGTATATACTAAATTTAGTTCCAGTTTTTGATCTATCTGTATACCACATTTGAGTCTTCTTTCCATCTCTACATTTTCTCAGTCTACATATATCTTGAAGGTTTGTCGAAGGAGACTTTAAGAGCTACTCTGTCCATGTTGTGTTTATCAATTTCTAAAAGCAGTCTGGAGTTTGAATACATACCTCTGACAATCAACAACGGTCGAAGTACGGGAACCGCGTAGTAAGAAACGCAAAAATTCTTTTATCGGCAAAAAAGGTATGCAGGGTATATTACGCCAGATCTTTAATAAAAAAAACCGGATAGCTATCGTCGGCTGTGATTAGAAGAAAATCGCTCTGTTGGACGCACATTGAAGCTTCGATTGAGTTGTAAGAAAAATACCAATTTATATGGAACGCTGAAATTAGAGGTCTAGAATTTGGTCATATTCTATGCTATCGCACTATTACAATTCAACATCGTACTCTACGGTCGAAGCAATGCATTCATCGCATTTCATTGCTAAATGAAAGGGGCAGAACAATAGTTCTAACGTTTGTGGAGTAACTATGCCGCTAACTCGCATTCACCACATACTGCATCATACAGTAGTAAATGGAAAGGTAAATGTAGACATTACTATACACAGCAACGCTGATCGTATGTAGTAGGACTATGTGTTTGCACGTGTTTGTAGGTCATCTACTTGTCCCGAATTAGCCTCATTCTGGAGTGATTTATTCGCTGTTCGCCGGGTAATTTCGTATACAGCTCACATCACACAGAGATTATACCAAATTGCCGAATTAAAACATATAATTTCGAATTCATATTACCATGCTACCACGCTTTATAATATCAAATATAATGGATGAAAACTAATAATTAAGTTGAACAATTCGCAATTGAATAGTTTTATTTAAAAGAAAACCACTTTACGTGAAAATGTAAATTTCGTTTGAAAATTTTCGAGCCATGATTTTCTTTGGGATTTCAAATATGCTTTAACGCCGATACAATGCATCTATCGGCTATATTTGGCTTTTGAGGATAAAGCACCATTCATAGTAGTTTATAGTTGCTTTACCGAATTCTAGTGTGGATGCAAGTTTATGAAGGCCGTCCATCTACATTTGCTGTTTCCAATAATATTGGTCCTGTGTGTGCAACGATTGAATGACAATGTCATACCATATACCGTAAGGTTCAAGAATGCTAGAATATTGATTTGAAAACCATACATATAATTTTGCATGAATACTTGAACGTATGAAAGCTTTGCAGTCGTAGGATGAGAGAAGCTTGAAAACAGGGATATGTCAGTGCAGTCAACTGCTGCATATTAGACTGCTGCCATAAATAGTAATAAATAATAACAATAAAAGTAATAATAGTAACAAGACAACACTGAACCAGGTTTTTCAACCAAGAAATTCGACTTCAACCAATATCCCTCTTCCCCATTACTTTTCCCTGCAGCATATTTTGCAATAGATTAAATCTGTTCTCATATCTCATTATGTGCCCTAAGTATTGTAGTTTCCGAATTTTCACGGTATTAACCACTTTCTTTTCTTTTCCGATCCTTCTCATAACTTCGATGTTCATTATATGTTGCACCCACGGTGTTTTTAGTATACTGCGTTATCACCACATCTCAAATGCTTCTAATTTTCTTGTTGTGACTTAGTAAACTTTTACCCCACAGAACAAAACGGAGAACACATAACTGCGTAAGAGTCTTATCTTGGTGTTTAATGTTATGTCATGGCTTGTGAACAGATTTTTCATTGTATTATAAGTAGACCTGACCTTTTCGATTCTGCTACGCATTTCTTGTGAGCGGTTCCATTGTTCATTTAGAGTAGTTCCGACATAGATAAAACTGCTCGCTCAGTCGGTTTTTGATTTATTGTGAGATGACAGTTGTCATTCTAACCATAAGCTGTTGTAATCCTACCAAGCTGTCAGCGAAAATAACCCTATCGTCTGCATAGTGGACATTGGTTACTCTTTCTCAATTCGGAACAATTCCAGATTCTGTGTGTTCTAAAGCTTCCCTGAATATGTACTCTGAATATATATTAAACAATAAGGAAGAGAGTATGCAATCTTGCCTTACACCTCGTAGTATGTTGTGTCATTGCCATATATTTGTTTTTTCTGTTGTTATTCCTGACTCTGATAAGAGCAGATTGATTCCAGTATAGGTCAATTATTATCCTGATGTAAATTCTCCTATGTATGACTTTGAGAAAAAGTTTTAGAAGATGACTCATTAAACTTATTGATTTATATTCTTTACATCTTTTAGCTCCTGGTATTTTCGGCAAGGTGATAAATTCTGATCTAGGCCAATCATGCGGAATCTTTCCGGATATGTATATTCTATTGAACACGGATATCATCCATGTTACGCTGTCATCATCCAAAAGTTTTATGAACTCAGTATTTATGTTATCGGGTTCTGGCGATTTTCCTTCATTCATAAGTTTTATTGCTTCTGTGACTTCATCAAGGAGGATATATGGCCCCGTATCATCAACTACCTTAGGTGTTTCAGGTCTTGTATCGTAAAACAGTTGTTCAATACATGTTTTGCATGCATCCTTCAATCCTATTTCCTTCGTTGTTGGTTGGTCTGGTTAAATGTTTACGTTTGTATGTCCCAGTAGTTTCTTTAACTTTTTGGCGTACGTTGGAATATCTCGATTTCAGTGGAGTTTTCTTTAATATCTGCTTCCTTATCTTCTTTGATCTTTCTCTTGATGATTCAGTTTAAGTTATTATATCCGATGCTGTCATCGTCCTTTTTATGTCTTTGTTCCATTAATTCTAAAATCTCGTTGGTCATCCTAGATTTTTTTTCATATTAGGTTGTAATGGGTCATCTTCAATAGTTTTAACTTTTGTGCTGAATTTGCTCAGTTGATCTTCGTATCTCAGGCCTATCATCGATTTAATTTCATTATTTAAGTGGGTCTTTATTTGATCTTTTATAAATAGCTCTTTTAAGTTTCGCACATCATACTGCTGTACCGTTTTCTTTTTTGTTTTTTTCATTTTTACTTTAAATACACCGATAAGAGGATTGTGATCTGATCATATGTCAGCTACTGGGTTTCCGACTTACAGCTATTTTGATATAAATATCGGCGGGGTTTTTAAGAAAGCGTATACTTAATATTTCTAATACACTATATTGATAGAAAATACGAAGTGTTAGATGTTAATACGTAATATTTCTTTAAATTTAGCTGAAAGTTTAGTCGCGGTAATCTATATCTATACAAATACATGCTGTAAATATAACAGCGTTATTAATGATAACTGTCCACTAGACGTTGCTATAAAATAATTTGAAATTTATTAAGCGATATATAACGGCCAGGGAACTATTTCTTTTTAATGTTTTCAACTATGTGTACCTGCTTATTTCAAGCGGAAGACGGTATATACTACGCCTTCAACCCTTAGATGTTTTAAATGAAGTTAAATAATGTATGATGTTACTTAATCTACGATGCATTAACTTCGAGAGACGTTTGTTTTTAATTTTGATAAATCTACGGTTTAGTTTAAGTTCGGATATCTTTCATACGGTAATTATGTAGATCAATTTTGAGACCATTAGTTGAAAACTATCAAATAGGTTATGGATCATATTTAAAGACTGTTGTTCAAACATGCGCTTACACGTATAAATAAAAGCCGAGTCTTTTGTCTGCAAAATCTGCATTCTACTGAAAACTTTCGGGAAACATACAAATCTATATGAAATATTTAAATATTTTCTCTTGATATCCTTAGCCAACGTGGATCTAGACATCAACAATAAACAAGCGAAGGAGACTCTTAACACTAATAAAACCGAGATCGTTTCCAGCCGTAGATATCTGCTCATCCACTCAGCGTTCGGTTTATCGGAGCTAAATCGAGACGAGAGACGTTTCACCGGTCGACTAAGGAACCGGAGAGCGTCGAGCTTTCCCTTGTCACCTCATCCACGACGTTCGACGCGCTCACGGTGCTTATTTAAG
The DNA here is from genome assembly GCA_023509865.1 of Trypoxylus dichotomus. Classification (NCBI taxonomy): domain Eukaryota; kingdom Metazoa; phylum Arthropoda; class Insecta; order Coleoptera; family Scarabaeidae; genus Trypoxylus; species Trypoxylus dichotomus. The sequence continues at coordinate 52,391,035 of CM042075.1, forward strand.
TTCTGAATCAGACATCCAACCCGAGATTCCTTTGATTCATCAGCGCGCCCATTGTCGAATAAATTGAATACAAATTAGAAATTCTCGACCGAGGAGGTTAGTGTACGGCGCGATGTGCAACAAGAGATCGTAATTATTGACTCGCGTCGACGATGAACATGCGAAATTGGGAACGGTACGGCTGAGGGAACGCAGGCACGGTGCAAAAGAGGAACAGCGTAAGAAGGAAACCGTTAATGGAAGGACTGTTGATTAAATTTTACTTACAAGACTTAGACGCGGGAAAAGATTACGCGCGGAATAAAAGCTGTGGTGCGCGGTAGTAGGCTGAATAGGACGAGATTTTTCAATGATTTATTTAGACGATTGGTTTACTACTGGGTTTATTAAGAACGTCTGCAAACGCATACTAACTTAAAACGAATAATAGTCAATTATTAATTTTTTTCTTTAAAGGAACGTTGTTAATTAGCTATGAGTTCATGTTAATAATTACTACTTCCTTAAGCACATCCATACAGAGGGAAATGAAGCCTTATAGATTGATCCTATTTCCTACAAGATTGCAAACGTACTTAAAAACCACATCCACTTGAGTTTCAAAACCTTTCACCATTTAAAAAAGTATATACTAAATAACACAGACCAAAGGAATAAAATGTATATAAGCGGTATTTACCTGTTTAGCTGTTGTGATTGTAATGCAAGTGCGTAGGCGTATTTTGTACTCTATAACCACGTATATTTTCCAAACATTTCTTCGGCAATGTTCGGAAAATATCAATTTCTCAGATGTTTAGGACTAAAATTAGATTAAATCGCCAATGAGCCTGCAGAAACGAGTGCGTACTCATTGGTGACGATGATATATTTCGAAAGTGGTCTAACATACCTGAAGTCGGGATTCATACGCGTATGACTAGTATGTATGTATATGAATGGATCAGATTGATGTCGGCGATTCGACAGCGTTCTTTATTATGTTCGAAGGGTGTTAATAGATTTCTTAATCGATTTGCGACATTAAAATACTATTATTAAATATATTGTTTGCAATATCAGCATTTTACCCTACAGTATTTTTGTGTGTAAAAAATCATGTTAATAAGAAAGAACACCGGTTAAATAGGTGATCTACCATATTATAAATTTTTATATGGCTTTGTTTATATTTTAAGTGTTTGCAAAATTCCTCAAAATATTGTAGATAATGAACAATTTCGAAAGTTTAGGGAGAAATACGTTCCGGGATGTAGATTATCAACAATGTCGGTATAATTTCCATCGAGTGAAAAACACGATTACGGATCAAATAAAGACAGAGTTAACCTATCAAAAAAGATTGCTCTCGGTAGAAGAAACAATGGATGCAAGAAAGAATAATATTTTAAATGTGTGAATGCGTACTTTAAATGTTCCTGATGTTCCTAATGTTCTTGATGTTGGATGTTCCTTAATATTTTGCATTGTTTTGTTAATTTGCCTGACGTCAAAGTCTTAATCTTTTAATTTGATGCCTAACAGGTATAAATTATTATGGTTTAAAAATTTCAAACATATTAGTACCAACCCAGAAAAATTTTCGCTAACTCGTGAGCCAAATATGCCTCCAGTTTCCTTGAATACCGCAAGCAAATGGGATATTTACCTGCAACCGATATTGTAATTATGTGCTGCAGATGTTACAGATTATATAGCACATTCGACTACAGCCCTTACAGGTTAGACTTCGATCAGCGTGGAGTAAACTAGATGCGTTGTAGATACTACATTTCAATGTATGGTGCGGATAGTATGAAATCTTTGGCAACGGTTTCTGATTCCGCTGCGTCTTATATAATCTTCCTACAACATTAGTTATGTTCCGACACACTATAGGATATCTTCATTCAGCGACGACTATCCATATCTTAGTAAATATTTTCGTCTTCTTAATTTTTTAACACACCTAATATATTGCATATATAATGGCCCAATTTATAACGTAATTGTCGTTACACACAAAAATATATTACCTTTTGGAACAATTGTTCGCGATAAATATTTTGGTACGGGGTATTATTACGAACAAATGTATTTGTGGGTGGTGTGAATAGGTTTATACATTTTTCTATTGATATGAGATGGCAAAGAGTTGTAAATGGTATATTCAACTCGCTCGGCTCACTTGGAATGCGTATTTACGGACATATATTTTTTTACTCGTAATAACAGTGCAAATTGGAAAAATCCAAAAATCATCGATATGTCAGAGGTAGCTTTCACATCCTTAACGCGGGACTCCGCCAAAACGGAATGTGGCGTCTTATAATACTTGATAAATTCTATAAATCGACCGAGTTTCAATCCGGTTGGTGATTATCGCCTTCGAATCTTCCATTATAACTACTATTGGATTAGGTGCCACGCCATTCAAAATCACTATACTTCATTCACGTTAAGAATGCAGTGGATAGCGCTACCATCGGCGGTTGTATTAGATTGGTGAAATTTAACCGATGGAACTGTCAAATGACAACGTCGTAAATGTCAAAGTTTGGTTATCAAAATCTTGTATAGTAAGTAGCAGAGATTTTCATATTTTATGGGCAATAAATAATGGTTATATGACCTGATAAAGTAATATCGCAAATAATAAAGTAAAAGCGACATTAATTGGAATAAAAAATATCTTTCTGCTGTGTCCTTTACTGAAATAGGTGGAGGTTATTTAATTATATTAAAAAGTAAATGAGATTGCATTTAGCGTTAATCGAAGGTAAGATAAATGCCATATGACAAGCTTTAAAATAATAATATTGCCATGGATAAGCTTGAATAGAAAATTTGAGAGTATAACTTCGACATGAATGGTTATGTACATAGTGTTATACCAAGTCATGAAGTAAACCTCTCCGTTGGTAACCTCCATTAATTTTAAAAGAGAAAGTTTCAGTGGTATGGTTGATAGTAAGCAATTCAATATATACAAGACAAAACCAAAACAAAGAAGAATGTTGCTGATCATGAACAACGGGGCTGCATCTAACTACGTTGAGTGTCTTCAGAGTACATACCAACATATAAAGTCGTTAAATACTGTATAGAATCTGCTTATTGTCAATGATGAAGTTAGATGAACTATTGGGTAAAAAGGAAAACAGCACTACAAGTATACGTACCTACTGTACTTTGACAACAATAAAATCTATGTAGATTTTCAATGACAGAACAGTTAATAAATAATTACACGCATATTAATGACTACAATAAAATATCAAATATACTAATTATCGTAATCTCTAAATTGCACATATTACAAATTTATATAAATTTCTTCTCTTCATATCTGAATTAAATTTAATAAAGGAAGATTTGTTTACTGTTAGCATTATATTTATAAAATAACAAATAAAATAAACATATGATTTATAAATCAAATGGTAGCCTGAAAAAGGTGAACAAATAATTTCAATTTATTATCCAAATGATATAAGGGACACGTGAATCAGATTCTGATGACTAAGGTCTGACAAAGATGATGTATTTGCTGTTATAATAAATTCTTCAAGTGCATTTTCAACGATATTATCCAGTTAATATATCTTATTCTCTTCTTTGATAACACGTTTGATACAATTAATTTCTACACATTGTAGTGGAAAATCTCAGGCTCGTTAAAATTTTTTAACTGGGTTATTTGATTTAAAATTTTGACTTATTTGTTTTAAATTAAGTGAAAATGCTTTCTAAATTAAAATACCAAATGTAAAGTTGAAAAAACAAATATATTGACAAATAAAAAATATATATATACCGCTTTTTGACAAAAAAAATATTTTTACAGAAAATCTAAGGCAATCTGTGACTAGCTAAACTTGAAATATTCTAATTAATTTACGAAACTAAATATGAGATCGAAAGATAGAATTAATTTTGAAGAAATTAAGAGGATTCGACGTCTATAACCTTTGATATCGTACTCACTGGCTCGGCTTTGAGATAGACTGGCCTTCGGCTTCCAACGTAAGTGTCCAGAACTTCCAAATTTTGTATGTAGTATCAGCTGATACACTTTATTATTGGATATAATACGAAGATATTTATAATTTAGAGTTATATGAGAAAAATAACGACTTATTCTTTCTTAGAAGAAAAGATGCCAACATCTCTCACTTTTGTTCCCGATCTTCATCTGTCTGTTCTTCTTTTGTTTTATATCCATGGCAACGCATTGGTTCGCCTGTACGCTTGTATGGTAGGCCACTCAGTACACACCCACATACTCGATATGCGTGACATTATAAAGGATATTGCTGCCAGTCGTGCCATCCTTTCGTCGTACGAGATATTTCGAAGATTATGAGTACAATTTCGGAATGATCCATATTCATACAATGTAATTGAAATGTGTGAGTACTGTATATTAAATGTCTTTTAAAGATGAAATTTTGAAAAATTTATTTATATAAGAAATATATTTACGAAAAGCGATATATAAGATGAACGATAGTAAAGTTTACGTCTCCTCTGCAAGTGTTGTTGAAGGGACTTTTTTTTAAACAAGAAAAATTATGAATAATTAGTTATTAAAGAATACCCAAAATAGATATCTGTAAAACTTTTAAAAGAAACCTGTACAGATTGAATATCTGTGTTTAAAATTTCAAAAAGAGGGAGTACTGACGGTACTTCGCCTCCAACTTCTAACATCAACCAAAATAAAAATTAACGGCGTGCACCACGCGGTGACGAAAAATATATCTGCAATAGGTGAACTAGTTAAATTATAGAAGAGATTCATTGGTAGATAAAGGACAACAATTTATATCATTACAATATGTTCTTTTAGAATCACTATATTGTATAAAATACGTTAACTATGTGTATGAAATGCATGAAGATATAAATGAGCAATCAGAATATTCTAAGTGTTATATACATTTCATTAATTAAACTCTTCTATTAGGCAAAATCGATGATGCGATGAATCTGGATCTGTAGTTATAATAAATTCTCCAAGTATATCTTCAACTATGTTATCAAGTTGAAAAAATTTATTCTCTTCTTCAATGGTGTGTTTCCCACAGTTTGCCCAAGCTTCAGGTATTACAATATCTAACCCTATTGTTGCCACAACTTATGAAGATAAAAAATACAATGAAAAACTGCAGCAAACAACGACACCGAAATGATAGGTAAATTTGACAACTGACAAAAATTTCATACGAAGAAATTGCATCCGTTTCTCATGTGTGAATATGCCTCGCCGAAGAATCAATGGCAAGTGCATATTTTAAGGCCTATCTATTTTAAGTCTATATTCTTAACGTGAATTGAGCATAGAAGTTTAAATTTCAGTCAGTACCTACTTATCAAACTTACTTGGTACGAATGAAGATCTACCGACTCTATAAGTATCTTTCCAACTTGCAGCTAACGTCGTAAATATTGTAATAAATGGTACCAAGTATTAGTATGTTTACCCTATCCAGATAGTACAATATTCTCTCTGTGAATCCACTTATGAAACTAAACCCGTTCACTGTTCTCCGCATATTCATGCATATATACTTAACCGTAACATTTATGCATCTGACATTACGAAAACTTTCCGCCATTCCTCGAGGAAGTGTTAAAATACAGAATTTAGATGCACATACCTCCACGGCGCGCTAGTTTGCTGTTTAATTAAAGAATTAGCACCCGCGTTCAAAACTTCACGCTATATTTCTACTTTCTTAACGGCTAAGTTTCGACGAAGACGAAGTTTATTTTCTATGTGAAACTTTAGCGAAGTTGTGTGCCCCGAATGCAAAACGAAACAGCATACGAAGAAGTGTAGGTTACTGCTAGGTCATAGAGTTTTGTACCCACTTTGTCAACGGAAAGAGATTTTATTACCATAATTAACCGTAATATTCGATGTCAAAGAGTGGATGTATATTGATGTTACAGTAACTGTTCCGAAACCGGTCTACGTATTTCTGTTGCTATAATGACTGATAAATACAGTACTATCACTAATGTTCTACAACAATCTTAATTTTATGATTAAAAGAGCATAATAAGTAAGTATCTAGAGATCTAACTTTTCCATTTTGAAAATTATGTGCATTTTTTTGTTGGTAAACATTATCCTTTGATTTACTATATTTTTGAATAATATCAATAAAATATGAACCATAATGGTGTCCGAATAAATATACATATCTAGAAAACATGTAGTAGATAATGGGAAAATGCACGCAGTTTCATTTAAATTTATAACATAAAAATCTAGAAAATTGCAAATGTCGGAATAATTAAGTTTTTGAATTCGCAAGGCAGCGAAATATTTCTATAGAATACAATACGGCAAATTCCTATACATACTTTACCTTATTTTATAAAATATTTGTATCTTTTAAGCAATGCGCAAAAGTGGACAAATGTATCGAAGTGTAGATGTTTTAACTCACTGAACTAACAATTAGTTAAAATATCCCCAAGGCAAATGTAGTGTGTACTTTACTGATTTTCAATAGATGGTTGTTTTGGATGTCATCATACAAATTAGCATTACAAGTCTTAAAGGTCACAGCTTTTGGAACAGCCCTTCCTTTTCTTTGCTTTTCCTGTTTTGGGTTTCCATTCCCCTTCATTTGTAGAACGTAGACTTTAACTTTTTAGCTAATTATCGGTCTGTTATATTTTTTCTCTATTTCTTTCTCCCAGATGCTTCTTAGTATCCTTCTCTCAACACGTTCCAAATTACCTTCCATGTGCTTATTCATTACCCACATTTCACTTCTGTATAAAAATATAGGTCTAATTATTGTCTTGCACGCTCTTATTTTAGCTGCTCAGGATATATATTTTTTAGCTTCAATATTTCCGTTAGACTTCCTGCTGTCCTAGTCAACTTAGCAATTCCTTTATTCATTTCAGTCTCTTTCTCATTTTTATTCATAAGGATGACACCTAAGTAATTAAATTTCACGCACTTTCAACGATAGTGACAGTGGTAGTGATAGTAATAACGATATCGATAACGACAACGAGAACAACGACAACGATAGTAATAATGATTATGATAGTGATACTGATAGTGATAGTGATAATGGTAATAGCAATAACGACAATTATTATTGTTATGACTATGCCCAAAAATGATTCAATTGCTGGAATGACGCAACACAGTATAATCTTAAAGATATCACAAGCAACCTAAAGTCAATCTACAACAAATAATAATGTAATTAAATAACAATATTATATTTGTACGTGCATTTGTAGATACACTAATCAACTGCACGTCAAGTCATGATCCTACTGACTACTAACTAAGCTTAAAAATGATTTACGGGAGAAACGTGAATATCTACGGCAGTACCACAGAACTGTAGTAATTATTGAAATAATAACAAATTTTGTATGAAGGCGCTTTGAACATTACATTCATACGAGCGAAAGGGCAGTAAAAGGTATTAAATTGTCGTACAGAGTATTGGGAGACAGTAAGAAATAAGGCGCTAGTAAGGCATCACATCGACAACATTATTTACTTGATTGTGTAAGAATTTCATATCGGTCTCTATAGGTCTTTTTTGAAGAGATTGAATTTCAAACAAGTTTAAAAGAGTTGTATGATCAAAGCAGCCCTGTGGATATATGCCATATTGCTCAAAACTTACGAAAGCGTCTTTGAACTTTTTCGATCGAAAAGGAGTATTTATGTGAGATGACCAGGCCAACGAGGCATATTTTGCGGAAAATACAATGCCTTTTGATGTGTTTATTAACTGTAAGTTTACTATTGAACGTGACTTCTAGTTCCCTTATAGTGTAGTAAAAGTTCAAAGTAATATTGTTAACATGACACCGATAGTGCGTTAATCTAGACTTACGTGAGAAAAACAAAGTTTCGATATATTTAAGTGGTAGTCGTTGTCAGTGGACTAGATTTTAAGTAAATCAATTTGGCGTTGAAGATTATTACAATCGTTAGGAGCACTGGTTTTAGAGAACATCTGTAAGTTGTCTACGAACAATAACTTGCCACAGTTAAATATGAAAATAGATCATTTATGAAAATTAAGAATAGTAGAGGACCCAAATTGCCGTCCTGTGGAACACTAAGTGTAGGAGAGAAATAGCTTGATCGATAACAAGCTAACGTAATAGAAAACATTTTTTCTATTAGTGAGATAGGATTTGAACAGGGATTGCAATAACAGAGACAATCCTTCATCGTCAAGCTCCATTAAAAGGTTTGCATCATTGAGCCGATCGAAATCTTTTTCGAAAATCCGTATAGATAACGTCAATCTCTTTACCATCATCCAGACATTTGGAAGAGACCTGCGTCAATGCAGCAAAATTAAATACTGTGGAACATTCTGTGATTACCCTTATATTACCGAGTGAGTTCTCTAAGTTTTCCCAGAAATTATATGTATTAACTTAAATAATCGATGTAGTCAAAGGAAAAGTTATAAGAATATGCATTGAAAAGATGTATATAAGTATATACGTGTATATAATGTACATATATATACATTACCTTTAACTTAATTCTTTAAATATTTACCTATAACAATCCCTGTCTGGCTAATTTATGTATATAAAAATGAAATATGAATTAGAATATGAAAACAATGAATTTTGACGTGTTTTACAATTTCAGAACGGTTTTCACAAAACCATGCTGGTCTTCAGATAAAAATAGCCGGAGGAAAGGAAAGATGTTGTTTAAATAAAAGTCAAATTTCACTGTTTTGCTGCCACGATTCTCTTTAAAAGTATTATAGATATCTCTTTTATTCCATGGTCCTCTTTTGGAGTATCTGTGCCTGAAGATGTGCAGAATACTTGCATGAAACCGGTTATATCGCAATAGTAATTTTTTTCTGCAGCAGACGCGTTCGTTGAAATTTAAAAGTCCACCACTCCAGTAATTTTTTTGTGGTGGTATGATTTACTTTAGTAAAATGTAATTTCTAAAAGAAACAACTGGAAAGTTCAGACGGGAGGTATTCAGATATTCTGCCCTAATGAATAGAGAGATCCAGTTTATTTGCTAACGATGTCTTTTTGCGAACTTTCTTCCATCGACTGCAGTTCTGAGATCGGCGTCGTCGTATTTGCGGAATTTTTCGCGCAGTCTTTGATATTCGCGGCGTCCAATTTTTCATTTTACCCTTTTAATTAAAAGGTAAATTCGCGCTCGCGCAAAGTAAGTTCCTCGGATTGTTTGCGGGGTTTGACCGAGGTTGTATTAACTGGACGAGTAAAAATTACGCAGTGAGCAAAATACTTGCGAGAAATGAATGTCATTATAATTTATTTCAATAACTAATGTGGATATTTTACTTCTAGATACGCTATAACTGCGAATCGTGAATATGTAAATACATAGTTAATGTGTTTGCTATATTAACTGCGTTTTTTGCTTACAGCAGAAAACATGTAAATGTTCCTCATCGATTTAAATTTAATTTTGTGGTGAAAATACGTCTTTTTCATACCGTACAGCTTATCCACTGAATTTTTACAGTTTTAGAAAACTCATTTCCTTTCCGAGGAACTGCCCGGTGCGTTAAAGCGAGACCAAATTTTCTACTGCCAAAGTAAAATACCTTTAATTTTTCCTAACACTTATTTCTTTTTGGACGTAATTCTCTTGAAAAAATTTAGCGTGATAGTAAATTTGATAGGAACTAACATTTTTGAGACTAAAATGCTATCCATATTATACCATCGATTCAAAGGGTAATAATCTGGCATATCTCAACAGTATTCTGTACAATACGATAAAGATATCAAATATGAATTACTAATAAAATAATCTTACAGGATAAATTACGATGTAACACAAAACTTTCTTATTACCTGAAGTACAAGGTGTTCCAAAAGTCCTTTTAAAAATAAAAAGAATATAATAAAGTAATGTCCAGATTTAATGAATAAATGTTTACGTTTTATTAAAATACGGGCTTTAGGAATTTATTTCTTAAGAATTGTATCCTCTAAATGTGTTCCGTTACTTTGCTGGCACTCTTCTTAACGTGAGGCAAAATTTTCGAAAACTGCAACATGTATATTCTCGGTGATAGCCGCCATTGCTTAATTTAAGTTAGCAGGAAAAAATCTATTGGTTCTAATTCGGGGCTACTCTCATCTGAGAATGTTTATAAAACTTGCGCATCCAGATAGGATAGTTGGTGCACTTTTGTAACGCATCAAACGCTTTTTGTATTTATTTCTACTTCCATATTATATTTAAATGCCCGCAGTGTACTTTTAGAATACTGTTCTTAACCAGAAATTTTAGTTGTGCACCGTAGCACATTGAAGCGTAATTTGCTGTGGAAACCTAAATACCTAAGTAAGTATTTAAAGAATCTTTCCCATTCTCTTTCTCTCTGACTCTCCTAATAACTTCTCTATGTAAATCTGCTACAAGATCGTACTACATTATCATGTTTTCGCAGGGACCCCAGAATTGTTAGCTTTCGAAGCGGTTCAGGATATCGGAGCGAAATTGAGGAGATGTCGACAATGTCCTTCAGCGAATACGAGAGGAACTTCGTCTGGGAAGTGGAATGAAGGCGTGTCGCACGCTGCGTCCGGTTACTTGCTTTCTTATCAATTTGCGTCTCGGTTAAATAAAGACTTCGTTACCGCTCGCTTACCCGACGAACAATGTTAAACGGAGCGGAGAAAGTCCTTGACGTACGAAATAGGTAGAGATTACTTCGTGCTATGCAAACTTTATACGGTCGAATAATTTTATGCATTCTGTTTGAATAGTGGCCATTGGAAACTTACATAATTTAACGTCTTATTCTCCACACAAAATACTATGATGTGCGTGTAAGTGGGAGGTGTTAAGGTAGTTAACGGACCGCCTGGTACTTAACTTTTTTGTCTTTGTTTGTCTTGTTTTTTTATAGTTACGTGTATTATTTCGAACGTATAATTCGTAAACAATTGCAACGCAACCAAATTCTGTATAAGTATATTGGTTTTAGCGGGATATAAAAAATGATATTAAGTTCAAAATTAAGTATAAATGGTAGATTATGGTTTTTAACAGTTACTGTAAAAATAAAAGATTTAAGTTTAGTACTAAGGGGAATTTATCGTTTACCGTCAGACAATGACTACATTCAGGAAAGCGCCGCGCTATAAAGTAGAATCGCCTGAACGTCCCACAATTACGTCACGCTTTGCAGCGCTTTCTTGAAGCGGTCGCCATTTTTTGCAGCGCAGCAATAAAACGTAAAGAAACGCGTAACCTAACCAGTCAATTTGTAAATGAAATAAAATGATGTACGTTTTAAAGCTATGATTTTGAACACACGGGTTCAGTAATGCTTTCGGTTGTGATTTGCAAAAGCGGTTTTGGAAATGTATGCGATTGAGGTAAAAGTACACTGCGCAAGGTGTGTAGAGGATGTGTAAACTGCTTTCGCAAAGGATCAGTGTGGGCTATTTTTAATGTTGGTAGGGGGATGGTTTTCATTGGCGGAAATGAAACAAAAAAAATTTCAGTCTCAACATTGAATATTTCCTCCGTAATTTGATAAGGTCTCCATTTTATCGGAGCCCGTCCAGTCCGTGCCTTGAAGTTTTCATTGTCTTTGATATGGTGATATGTTTACTTTAGGTTGCGAAGCTTTTTATATAAATTATCGACCGTAGTGTTATGTCCATAACGTACCATTTGTTTACTCTGAATCCTTTTTCACTGTGAGAACTTGCTCCACACTTAACATATCAATACAGCGAGACGATTAATGGGAATTCGGTTTGGCAAGTATTGTCACCGAAACTTCAGTACAACTTATTGCGCTTTCGCTAGCCGATGACCGTCCGGAGAAACTGCGACGGCTTTTGTGGCGTTACAACGCAGCGCTGCAGTACAGCGATTCCCTGAATGTAACCAATGATAATATTTTTGTAGAGGAATTTGAAGTTTTGATGGGTAAGGTGTATACCCAACACCTTGTGGCGTACAACTGATTATGAGTTCTTTTAATTATGACAAAAAGAACAATCACTACTATACAAATAAATGCAAAACAAATTATTGAAGTAAGCTGCCCTACTGATACTATCAAAGATTAAACAAAATCAGGGGCAACAAGTCGAGCTTTGATTGATTACGTAATAACCAATGACATATCTATAACATCTACGAAATCATAAACAATATATTTGCATGATCATAATTTCGTGATCCTCAGTGTTCCAACGCACGCAATTATGGATGGTGTTAAACCGGCAAATATGGCATACCTGAACTAAATCGATAAGAAAATGAGGAATACGGGAGGGGTTGAAGATGGCATCACAACAATCACATTGATGGATGCCGTTAGTATTATTAGAAACGGATTTTTAGATATTACGTATACATAGCTAACTTCTAGAGTTTTTTTTCACAAGTGTAGATCTTTGGTAACACCGGTTCAAAAAATACAGAACACTACAAAACTGGAACAATTTCGACTTATTAACAGGTTACAGCCCTACGATACTAAAAATTGCTGTAAAGGATCAGATCTTAAATCGCTGTGACATTTATTCTGTGGTAAGTGATCATGTTTTAAAAATAATTAGTCATGTGAAACTATTTCCTTCAATACATGTAATGACTGGTGTGGTAGTATAGATAAAGGAGATTTCATTATTGCAGTATCTTTGGATTTTAAGCATGCATTTGTAACTGTAAATGGTATACTAAATATTACGAAAGAAATTGTATAAAATTGAACTCAGAGAAAAGATCCATGAGTGTTTCAGCTCATACTTAAGGTATCGACTACAAAAAGTAAAATTCAATAATAACATTTCTAATAGCGAAGAGATTAATTATGGTGTACCGCAAAGTGCACTCTTGGGACCACCTTTGTTTTTATTGTATATCAACGATATTGCGACCTGTGTAAAATATTGTCTTATAAAAACGTTCTTGGTACTGGTGGCATAATATGTAAGCTACAAGATGAAAACATAAATGTCAGTCCAAATAAGTAAAAAATTCAATGGGTTAGGGTTGTAGAATACCTTGGTGTAATGACAGATGAAAATTTGAACTTCAATGAACAAGTGGACTATATTTCAAAAGCAATGGCAAAGAAAGTATACTTTCTACAAAGAATTTGCAATAATTTAACAATGAACAAGAAATTACTTCTATATAAATCTATTGTCATGCCACAAGACTATTGTTCTGGCCTATTGTATAATTTGTCTTAACAAAGGGAATTTTGATTTCAAAAAATGCAAAATCGTGCTATGAGAATTATTCTGAACTGTAGTAGATATACACCAATAGATTTGGTGTGGCACATATTAAACGTGATGAATATGGGACACCGAATTTTGTATAACATTTTTCCTAATTTATGAAGTAAAGCTAAAATTTGTTCCTAACTACTTGTATAAAGACATGAAATATGTAAGCGAAGTGCACAGCTATCAAAGTAGAAGTATAAATAATTTCCATGTAGGCAATTGTCGTTTGTTTAGTGCTAAGAATAGTGAATATTATAACGGACCGCCTGAATTTAATGAACTTTCGACCGTAAGACACTCTTTTAAGTGAGTTAACACAAATTGTTAACTCTTAAATTGTACTTATTTGAATGTAGTAGATATTATTATTAAGTCCCATTTTCTAAGAAATCTCTTTGTTATTTCGTATTTACGAATCTATACATGTTAATTTCGACCAAGCGCATGCGTTAGTGGAACATTTACAATTAATCACTATTTTTTTTCTTTCATGTATGTATATAATTACAAGTAAACGTACTCTCCAAATTCCAATTAAGAACAAATCTTCACCACATCAACAGCTGGCGTACGTTTAATTATTCCCTATTATTATTTCCCTTCGCGTCAATCGATAATATTCGCGGGGGATGTAACATGTACACATATGTACTTTAGATGCGGAAACACTTTTGTTGCAGTAGTTGTTTCCTTAATTAGTTAATTAAAATCGTTCGCTATAACACCCTCTACAGCACTGCGGGCTAAATTATCGACGTGCTGTATGAATAGCTGTAGAATATATTTACGATAATTTCATTTCACAAGTATTTGATACGCCGATTACAGTGACTGTGACATACTAAGTAAATTGAAACTAACTTCAATACTTTGCTCTTGGTCTTTCAAGCAAAAAGTAATGAAATATAATTTAAGTGAGGAAGAGTTAATTCCTAAAAAAGTTGACTTCCAAATAAATATATATGTAAATACACAGAATAACACAGTTGTTTTTACGTTTAGTTAGTTAGTTTTCACGTTAAGTTTAATAAAATGAAGTTAGACGTAAATATATAGTTCAGTACGCCGGATTAGATACACATATGACGTTAGATTAGGCAGGATGTTTGCTTCTATGGTCTACAATGCATTTATTGTGTATAATTGCTGTTAGGTTATGAGGTTGCAACTAGGATGTAAATTTACCTTGCAGCTTCTAGTATTGGATGGTTTCTGTGATCTCGCTAATTTCTATATAAACCTGTTCCTCCTAATTTCATACAATCCAAATTGTCAGATCCCAGTATCACATGAAGTTATATATTTGTGTAAACTGTATTCTCATATAATAACTTATTAAGTGATTTATAGCTGCAAATATTCATCTAAATATTAAGTTTTCAGACTTACAATAAACTATTAAATTTTCAATTTCCTTTTGTAATCGAATAAGCAACCTTTATTTGGTATTTAATCTAATATTGTTTCATAGAAATGACAACAAAATTGTGAGAAATTTTGGTAGTAATTGGAATAGTGATAAAGATTAATTTGAAGAAGCCGTTCATGTAGAACGTATTCAAAGTGGTGACCAATCTGAACATTATTATCAGGAGAATCAAGAGGAGAACAGAAATGCGAATATTTCGAAAGGAAAGAGTGATCACCTGTAGACCGTAAAAGTTCCAAAACGGCATGGCCGTCTAATAGCAGACAACGTTGTGCCCTATATATCAAATTCAAAAGAGGATGCTACAGAAGTTTAAAGATCTTTAGATATCTGGAGCTTATTGGTTACCAATGAGATGGTGAATATTATTGTCCAGCACACAAAAGATCAAATCCTAATGAAGACTACTTAGACATCACGGAAGTGCTGCATCTGTCGCAATCTGAACGGGGCGGCCACTTTACTGATCGCCAACTTTCGAGCGCTCTTGAGAGAACTTCTGAACCCAGTCATATACGGCTTTACGCGACAAAGACTTTTCACCGCAGACAGGACATATTTCCTTATGGATACGTTTTTCAGAAAGTCTTTTTGCCCAGAAAAAAAAAACGCACAACAGCACGCTGCTCTTCCACAGTACACTTTTTGAGTACTGTTACCTAAGTATCATTAAGCTGCATTGTACTGTGAGCTAGTGAGAAATAGGAAAACAACTCAGCGCTATTTTCAACTTCCCTATAGCACTTTGTAACTTATTTAATGACTTTCATACATGCAGGCGACCTCCCTCGCTATGAGGTGGCCCAAATACGATTATCCCTCTATATTTATGAGCGGTGTCCCAAATATTATTTCCTTTAACTATACCAACTATATCATTCATTAGTGAAAGTACAACAGTGACAATTTGGGAAAGCAAATTCCAATTTGACACAAGTCAAATTGGAATGTATGTAAGGCCATGATAATAATATATAAATTAGCTTTCATTGTGTAGTGAGGAAAACAATCTAAACAAGAGCATTGAAAGCAACATACTTCGTTTTACCGTACCATTCTAATCGAAGTTCGTATTAAATTTTGTCGACATTCCCTAATACGATTCTGACGTAAATTTCGCCTTTTAATTGTTGTCATCAACATCGACCGTATTTCTCGTCAAATCGCTACTCGGTTCTATTAAATTGCAGCACTTCAATTACGTTGGTTCCAATCGTTTGTAGTTGCAATATTGCCTATTGCATGGATTATCGTCGCGCACGTCCATAAAACGTTACTCTTTTTTTTTTAAACAGAACGAGTTTGAGAACGTAACGGTCAAAAAGAGAGTAAAAACGAACACCGTCCTTTTATCTACAATATGTGCAAGTTTAATATCCGGTCTTTTTGTCCATAAGCGAATCGAAATACGCGCATCGACCTGTTATCTGATTTGTTTTCAATTTTCGCAAATAATTGCAAGTCAGATATCGTTTTCTCTTTCTCCTTTGCAGATATGCTTAATGGTTCTATTTTACTGCTACTATATTTCCTTCCTCCGCAGACATTTTTATATTAGTTTGAAATTACAACAGTAATATTTAGTTTTCAGGCTGAAAGGAAAGGAAACAAACGAATGGTTTATGAAACGAAAACTAGTTGTTCTAAAAATGTCATCTTTGTTTCATAATACGATAAGATAATTACGCAAACTGAGCTATTAAGTTAACCTAAGAAGCTACCGTAATTTACGCTCATAATTGAAGACGCGAGCTATAAAAAATAAGTTATGCAACCACGAAAACATTTTAGGTACATGTGTTCAGACCAATAAGTAATACATTACAACTTTTCAATAATTTCCCCTCCAGTCCAAATCACACCCTATAAGTTTGTGAGATCAATTTTACGCGAAAAACTTAAATTTGAAGACCTGTCTGAAATATAAAATCTATTCAGAGATAATTCTTCAATTAAGACAACAGAATGGTAAATATAGTAGTTACAACACATGAAAGTAAATAAATTCGTCCAGAAAACACGTACTTCACTTATTTGTTGAATAAAGTTTAAATAGTAAATGTCTCTCGTCGAATCTAGTACTGCGGTGTTGCTGTTCTACATCATGGTCACAGCTATAGTGGAGTAACGTAGGATTGTGGATGACTCATCGTCGTTGACTTTGCTCAGATTATATCTGCATATAGTAATACATACTAAATGATGGAGTTGAAAATAGCTTAAATTTTACAACTATAAAAATACATGACATTGACAGCTTAATCAAAAGATTCCAATACAGATGACCTACCAATTATATTTTTTGGCTCTGATCTAAGCAAAAGGCAAAAAAGTATCCAAAATGAAATATTATAAATAATGTTCAGTGCATATCAGCAAGAAATCTCTGAAGAAATAAAAGAAGCTTTTTTTTTGTCTCTAATAGTTGACTAAACTATTTATGTACCAAATAAAGATCAAATGGCCGTAGTATTTAGGAGTATAGCCAAATGTAAGCCAGTTAAACGATCTTGGAACTTTTTGGCGCCACCGCAGCATTACGCGAAA
The DNA here is from genome assembly GCA_023509865.1 of Trypoxylus dichotomus. Taxonomy (NCBI): domain Eukaryota; kingdom Metazoa; phylum Arthropoda; class Insecta; order Coleoptera; family Scarabaeidae; genus Trypoxylus; species Trypoxylus dichotomus. Next base: position 52,408,277 of record CM042075.1, read on the forward strand.
GCGTTATATACAATCATTCCTGCAGAGCTAGAAAGACACATTAAACATAACTAGAGAAAACTGATTGCCCAAACATATGATGGGGCAGCTAAGTTGGAGCTATATTGAATGCTCTGCTAATGTTTTGGAAAATTGAAGGAATTTGTACCTTTTTTCAAACATTTCTTGAAGAATTAAAATTGTCAATATTGGACAAAATAGTTAAAAAGCGGTTGCCTCATTCAGGCTCTATCAAGATGGAATTTTAATTCCACAATTGTCGGCACTATCTTTGAATACGGGGAAGAAATTATAAAAACAATGCGAATTTTATGGGTTATGATTAAATAAGAAAAACAGCACTGTATGTGCATGCTTCATATGACGTCATTCCATCCATCTGGGTATTTGGGGTTCGATTAAGTATATATATATTCACTGCCTCTGCCCATGAATATTTTGGTAAGTCTTTCGAATATAACATCGTGCGCACACTTTCTACTATTGTTCGCATTTCTCTTTCCGATCTCGCGTTCTGTTCTGGTGTGCAACTTCGAATTTCACTAAATAATCGTTGAATTGCTTGTTACAGTATTCAGTCCCGTTGTCGGTTTTCAATATTTTTACGTAATGACCAAATTTCGTTCTAATTAGTTTATTAAATATCTTGAATCTATCTAGAACGTCACTTTTGTGTTTTAAGAATTCTTGAAACTTGAATAGTTGTCCTTGAAAAGTACAAAATATCGTGCTCCTCCTATAGACGTTGTTGAAAATGGTCTGCAAACATCACCGTGGACTAGTTTACCAATTTTCATCCTTTCATGTCTAGCTTTGGCAAAAGGTAATCTATGTTGCTTGCCGTACACATGGTTCGCAAACAAAACCGTTCATATCACTGAGATTGACCCTATCCACCATGTTCTTTGATATCATGTCTTTCAGTGTTTTTATATTTACATGAGCTAATCTTTCATGCCAAACTTTTAACGAATTTCCTTCTGTTATATTTATCTCCGTAATCACGGTTCTGAATTGCATAATATATAAATTATTTGTATCTCGAATGGCTTGTGCCAACAATCTACTTCACCATACATTTGTGTTCGTTCACTTATTTTGACAACCTTCATTCGTTTGTTCGTTACTGCTCCCTCTGAGAACAAATTCTTTCTGAGGTCGGGCTGTATGTACGTTATCCATGAGTCCATCTTCCCACCTATTGTTGATGAATATTTGAATTCTTATAGTACCTTTTCCATAAATTTGTAAACACGTATTATCTCCTAGTGTCACCTGACATCCTGTGTCTATTTCCTGTAAAGTTGTGAAGTATTCTTTTCGAAATGTCATGTGTGCTGAAGCACCACAATCCATTATCCACTTATCATTAGGGGAGAATGCTATTGGTTTGTGTTGTATAATATTAAAAGCCGATACATTGCCTGCAAGTTCTAGTTCATTATGACTTTTATTTCTCTTCTTACCTCTACAGAATTTCGCGATATGTCCCTTCTTGTGACAATTGAAACACGTAATCTCTTTAGGTCTCTTGAATTTCTTTCCTTTTAAATTCTTTGTTACTGTGAGGGCCGTATCTACTTCTTCAACAGATGTTAAACTACTTTCTTCATCTAATAATCCTGCTGTTAAATTAGTCCTTGTCAGCTTATCTTCACTAACTGACAACCATGCTTGTCTAAAGTGTCTGTATTTTGTAGGTAAAGTTCCTAAAATTTTTGTTATTACAGCCGCATCACTAATCGTATCGCCTGTCTCTCTTATTTGTTTTGCTAAATTCTGTATTTTGGCAATATGTTGTGCAACTGACTCAGTGTCGATCATCTTATATTGATGAAACCGTTCATGATACAGCAATTTGTTTGTTTCAGATCTCAATTCATATATTGACATTAATTTATCCATTATTTCTTTAGCACTTGTGCAATTTTCTACTAAGGCGATTTGAGAAAGATCTATACCAGCTGTTAAAGTAAACATTGCTCCTGCATCTTTCTTTTCTCATGCTTTAATAGCAGTTTTAATTTCAGGGCCGTCAGTATCACTTGCTGGTTTCTTTTCCGATCCTGAAGCTATGCCGTACAAACCTTTGGCTTTTAGAGTGCACGTCATCTGAAATTTCCACTGCTGAAAATTCTTTCCATCAAACTTATTGATGATTGTAACGTCTATCTTATCCATGTCATTTTTAGTCAACAACCACGAGTTCCAATAACAAATTTTTACAGCGTAAAAACAACCAGACACGAGATACACTTAACCTCAAAATAATGTTATTGGAAGTTTATCGCATACACTAACCTCTGTTTTCTTCGAACGAGTGTCCTGGGCCCATAACCTTTTATGGGTTATGATTAAATAAGAAAACAGCACTGTATGTGATATATAATTGTGCATAATTAAGAAAAAGAACGTTACACTGTGCGTTACACTTCACGACATTAAATGTACACCTTATGACTATAGATATGTATTACATTATATAGATTGCTACTACTGGCTATAGACCTATATATAACTTGTAGATGGATCGTCAAGCACACAGATACTGACTAATCGTAATAGCGAAGAATTTTGAATTAAAGTAAAACTGTAAGCATCAATCAATTCATTATTTCACAAAACAGAGAGCTAAGTGTGACTTTCAGTGAAACTTTAAAACTTTTAAAGATTCCAACTACAATTTCGATAACATCAACTGAAGTAGACCGATATTTTTCTACTTTGAAAAGAATAAAAGCTTCCTTAAAAAACGGCATGTTACAAGAAAGAATTTCTGCATTGGCGATACCTTTTCAAGAAAAGGATTTTATCGAAAGTATTTCTGATATTAACCAAAGGGTTAATAATAAATTCGCAACTACCAAAGATTGTCGCATAGATTTTCTATCCCAATAAAATCAGGATATTAGTGAGTTTTAAAAGTCCTTTTCTTACTTCTTTATAAGTACCCTAGCAAAAATAGTTTGTAATAACTAAATTCACTAATTCACCTACTATGAAAGATATTAGTATTCACAAAATCTACAACTCCCGCATTTTTTAAGCACGAGCCGCCACTAGTAAATTGCATTCCATTATAAGTCCCCATGCTAACAGTCTTTGTAGGAATAAAATATGAAAGCTATAACATTCTTAAACACCGGTTTCCTAACAGCAAATATTATTACTATTATTGAGGTGTTTTTGGATCCTATAACAGATTTTGAGTTAAGTTCGTGCAGGATTCTCCTATTTTTGGGATACCTTGACAAAACCTTACAACTATATATACAAAGTAGGGAAGCAGGAGATATTACAGAAAGTCATCCTACTTTCTAGCATAATATATGAATATGTCAAGAATCTGGGGTACTGTGATGGCTGATTTTTCAGCGTCCGACAGGGCATAAAAACAAAGCAAGTGTAAATAACAAAATGAATTTATTATTAAAGGTTGTGTTCAAACATGGTTACTTTTCTACATAATCACCGTGAAGATTGGTGCATTTGTTATACCTATAGATGCGCCTTTCAATCTCCTCTGCGTAGGATGTCGTTGCTGGTCCAGACGCTGTTTTGTTCCTCTATACCCTGGAAACTCTGCCCTCCTAGCTATATTTACAGTTCACGAAAGAGATGGATGTCGCTTGACGCTAAGTTGGAGCTATACGCCGGGTGTTCAAAAACTGCGTATCGAAATTGTTGAGTAGTTCGTTGGGTTAGAGCAGCAGTGTGAGGGCGGGCATTGTCATGAATGAGAAGTACTCCACAAGTAAGCATGCTTCTTCTCTTGTTTTGAATGGCTCTCCATATATACACTCGGCTCATTCTGAGATGAATTTAAGTTACACTATTCCCTTGTGCTTGAAGGAATCGAATTACAATTCGAACTTGGCGGGAGAATCAATTGTAGCAGCCAAGTTTACGCAACTCTGCTAAAAATATCGTCATGACTTTGAAAATGGCAAATATTATAGTGAGAGAGGTGTGCAGCACCTTCCGGGCATCCCCGTCTCCCTCCGTTTGCGCAACGGCTTACAGGCACGAACAGAGGTTGAAAAAAACAGCCCTCGTATTTTAAATTCCTTACCTTTATTCGTTTTTTGAAATTAATCTGTTGTAACATTTATTTGGCTATACTGATACTTGCACCATAACCCTAAAACTGCGTTGAAAAAGAATTAAATTCTACAAACCCTGACTTATAAATATAGAGGATGCCAAATAAAGATAGCTTATACCTTCTAGCAGAATGCGATAGTATTCAGTCTGTTCCATTCAAAATAAAAAAATTAGTATCGCTTTTCGATGTAATTGAAAACGGGAGACATATTAGAATGTTTTGTCTATGCTGGCCCCTTAGGATTACTATTTCATTAAATTCTTGTTTTTCCGATCTCTCCAGAAAATAAAGTCTTACTTTTCCGAATATCGAAAGTTGCAGTTATAGGTGAGGTATTCTGCATATAATTGATATACGTATAAGCATATGTGTAAGAATGATTACTACAAGGATACTTAGCGGAATATTGGTTAATTAGTTTCCTCCAAACAGACTAATTTTCTATGTTTTTGTAATCTGGAACCAGTTTTTCAAAACAATAACCGTAACAAGCGTTTTTATTATTCAAAACATCATTTATGCCAATATTACTTTTAGAATATTATTTACTTTGTATGACTAACTAGAAAAAAGCCACACATCTGTTAATTGCTTTGTATAGTGCACACTTCAAATACAACAATGTGTGAAAGATAAACGTGCATGTCGCAAACATAACAATGTTTGTGCTATCGCCACTTATTGAACTTTACGTTGAGTTTTCTCATAATTGTCTGCTGTAGTACACATGTTACCTACTTCCTGCCTCTGTTACACATACTGTACATACATACAGAGGCAATTTTGACATGTTGCCTATTACACACGTAATATAGCGTAATGAGGTCTAGTGACGGGATATTATGTTTCAGCCGGTAAACGCAAGCGCAACGTTTGCTTCATATTGGGGGTATAGGGTTGCTCTAATTGGCCTTTATTTAGTTTCGGCTGTATTTGGACATTAATGTTCTGTGATTAATTAAAGCTTTGACGTTGAGAAGTATATTTTATTTGTCATGATTTAGGTTACATTTAAGCACCTTTTTTTGGTTAGTAAGGTAAATAAAAGGCGCACAAACTTCTTTTCGACTTCTTAATACAATTTTTAAATTAATAACTCTTTTTCTTTGTACTAATCAAGGTTCGTATCGTATATTGTTTCGATTTCCACAAAAAGTGACCGTACGTTTTCATTTGATATATGCAATACGTTACCTTTTTCCCGAGGGTTGCTTACTCAGCTCGTCTCATCTACGAAATAGATGCCATTCACGACTTGATCGTATGGTTCGGTAACCATTTACAAAGAAATTACTGCTTTGGTACTGCTCTTCAGGTAAAGGAGGATGATATGGTAAATTTGAAACTATAGTTATTTGTTTTTGTTTACGTTTATTTAATTTAAATATTCTGTTGTGTTTCTTTTTAGTAAATTTTTACAATATATAGTATAGATATTCCAAACGGACTGTAATCTCGTCACAAAAACGAAGAAAAGAGAAATAAGAAAGGAGACGCAACCGAATTTGCGTGGAGATTGTATCCCAACGAGTTTTGTAGTTTTAATATATTCCGCGCGTTTCTTTGTTTTCAGCCGCAAGCGGAAGCTGTTGAAAACAATTCGAAAGATGACATCAAGTGCGTTCCCAGCGTTAGGACAAATCTACGATTAGTAAGGTAAGTTTTGAGAGAAATCTGTAAAAACTTTTTCTCAGCAATAAGAAACGAAAAAGTTGCAATTGTAAATAACATTGAATTACAAAAAAGAAATTTACGAAGCATAGAATTTTGCCACATCAGCAACATATGGGATTATACCTAAATCTGTATATATTATAGTACGTATCTTTTCTTAGTTACGGAGATTTTATTACTAGAAATCTATTACGACACATCCATCCAGGACAGACATGCAATAGAGGCAGCAACAAACGAACAATTCGTATGTTTTATAACAGATTATTTTGGTCCTTATCGCTTTATAGTCGTTATTTACTTTTCTTATTTCAAATATCCTATGTACTTCTTTATCCCAAATGAGTAATTCATCTGGTACTTCTTCATCTTTGAGTCATGCAATTATGTACTACAAGGCCTGTCTTTTAAATTTTGCACACAGAGCTGGAATGAAACAAAAAATGGATTTTAAAGATTCTTCAAAGTTTTCAGCGTGAAGGTTAATGCACTTTTGGACTAGTCGAATCAACTCTGGAAGCAGTTATTCCATTCGTTTAGTGGTATAGTAAAAATTGCGTTTTTGAAGGCATTGGCTACTCCTTCTAGCGACTGGAACCTTTGACCACGCAGTCCGTTGTTGATTTTCTGAAAGGTAAAGAAATCGTTGGGACTATAGGAGGATGGACTAACAATTCGACGTCGACAATGACCAACATAAGCGTTCATCCGCAGAAATGGCTATAAAATGGATATACTTCTAGATTAAATCCACTCACATCGACATTGTATAGTTGTTGCATAAGGTCTTCCATAGTATTGCGCCTAGAACGAGATTTTGTCATTTTGTGGGATACATGAATATTCATGACATGCTTTATTCATGTTTTATGAATGCTTTAAACGATTCGTGTCCAATTTATTATTGGACTTCTAAAACTGTCGACGCCCAGGCAATGAATTATTTTTCCATCGCCAATACTGTTTTTAAATTTTTTGAGAACGTATTTTGTAATGAATCGTAATTTATTCGTATGCGTACCACCTCTGTTATTACTGTTTTCCTGCCTATATAACTGATGTAGCTATTTCACCATTTTAACATTATGTTTCACACTTTCCACAGAATATCTCTTGATCTTGCCATAATTTCAGTATTTTACAGCTTTAATTTTCTAAGCTAGCTCTATTAGGTCAATAACACTTTCTCATTCTTCAGGAACACATTAAATATTTTCCGAATTGTCTTCTACATTTTCCAAATATTGCGCTTCCGGTGGTTCTTTTAATCACACAATGATCTACTTCAAGGCATCATGCAACTCAATTTCTTGAAATGTCAAAGCAGTTACTGCGACTGAAACCTTACAAGTAACACGTTCAACATGTATATTAGCTATATTAATTGCTGCCACTGTACCAAACTTCGCGCTTCTGATATATCACTAAAAATCCTTGCCTCGTATATAAATCACGATAACAGTCTATGTGACAGAAACATATGTGTTCTTTTAGTTTGTTGATATCTACATTAAATGCTTATAATTATACCATATAAGTCGTATTAAGAATTAATTGTAATTGTTTCTTTGAAATGTTATCGAAATAGTCAACAAGTTCTATTCTTTTATGCGTTTCATTAGTTGCCGATATCTATCTAACATGATATTCATCTATGTACACTAACCAAGTTCTATTACTGTTTCTTAATACTGCTAATGCTTGACTATCTAAATTTGTAACACAAGTAAGACATTGTTGCCTGATGGAGCAGCATTCCTCCTCGTAATTTAACTAACTCCTTTTATAGTCTCTATTTTATTGCAGTATGCCCGCAATAAATTCGCGTAATAATCTGTTATGGGATGCCCACAAAATTTCAAAAAACTATTACTATGACTTTTCCAACACAAAATATTCTAGGGAGTAGATATCTCATATGGCCATTCCGTGCTTTCATATTTCTATGATTCTAAGCTTCATCCACTATAATTTTTCTCTGAATTTGTTACCCAGGCTTCAAATTTTCAGCTTTTAATACTACTTTTAACTAAAATTATTATTAAATTAGCATACCAAACAATTTTACTTAAATGACTTGTTAGAATTTTAAAACACCGGTTTACATGCTTTCGAGACATTTTCAAAGTCAAACGCTTTTCGGCTTTTTTTCGCCCATCACTGCTTTAGTGTTTTATCCGCCAAAAAAAAAAAAAAACATTAATCGCTGCTAATGGTTGCTCAAATAATTTGAACAGGTATGTTGAAAATTGTTATAACAACCACTGCCCATGACTTAACATTTCAGAGTTTTTGTTTCCAAGAATTATTGTTGTTATATTCACTAGAATCGTATTACATCTTCACAAGGCTCTAAAGTCGATATTTTCCTACAGCTCCCTGTACTATATTTCATTTACCTAAAAACAAGGGCATATTTACTCCTACGCTGTCACTTGACACAAATAAACCAGCAGCGTTAGCGAATACGTCGTGAATTCCTGTAAAAATTGCTACCAAGCACCAGTATTATACATTTATGGTAAATTTTTTCTCCATAAATTCTAATAAAAAAACGCACACGTTGCTGGAAACATATTTTATTATTATTTAACTAATCACAAAACATAGGAAGCTGCATTTTTTCGCAGAGTTGTGTAGAGTTCATTTAATTAGTCGTACGTTTCTTGTGTGGTCGTTGATGCGGTTGTTAATTATAGAAATACATGGTCATACTAAAACGAAATGATAAATTAGGGCCGTATAGTGTACGTTATGTGACATGGGCTCTAGATACGTTAATGGAATTTTGCACCTTTTTTTACAGTTTCTGTATTCTATAATTAATGTTTTATTAACGCTGTAATGCAGAGTACTTAATTACGGTAGATATTATTTTTTTTATTATATATAATCTCGTGCTTACAGTGTTTGTAGATGATATTAGGTAATAATTCCATGGAAATAAAGTTAAATAGTTTGATCTTTCATGGAGAGTAGCTACAATATGTTAGGACATTATTACATAAATTAAGAAATTATGTGTGATGTTTAATTTATATGTACTGTAAAAAAAGTAAAATTACGCTCAAATCTTGTCATTTATATAATATCCCTTATTGCTCAAGAAAGAATATTTTCGTTTACAAGGTAATATAACAGTAATGTAATATATACAGTACAGCAAAAACAAATTAAATTAGTGTTACTAAAAACCCAAGAACAAAATGGGATAACAATGCAAACCATATATAGTGTAGTAATACTCAAAAATAAAATTCCTATCTAGATTTTCATTTACATATTGACAAATGATATTAGATAGGGTAAGATATTGTATTGGTGCAAACATTATTGTAACCTAAAGTTTTGTGTGTAACGATTAATGCACAAGCGATATTTTTTTCTTAGTAGCTTTAAAAGAGACCTGTTAAACAGTGAAGAGGTATATAACATAATATAACACCCGAGCGTATAAAAGTCAACTGTCAAATATTAGCTTGGTAGCTTTCTAGTCAGAAGTGCTAGGAATATTTAGTCGTTGCCAACATATTATTCATAGCTTCTTAGGTCAGAGATGACGCGGTTTTCATTTCTAGTAAATGCACGGTACATATGTCTTCAATCGGTACATGGGCATTCTTAATCATACGCGTAATGGGTGCTTCAAGTAGTGTATTTATTTTATACTGCGGGAAATCAAAAATAGGGAAGAAGCTCACAACGTATTGAGATGCTAAAGCATTTTAGGGAGAATAGGATAGTTAATCAGTTTAGATAAGGAACGGCTGGTAAATTCCTCCGTTCGATCCGATAAAGATCTAAAACCATGCCTCATCCATATAAGCACCATCACCTTTAAAGCAGAACTATTTCGAAAATTGCGCTCTTTCAAGTCGTATCTATTCATGCAAATAGTAAGTATACTGATTAAGGAGGCATACGTACTCTAGTTTAGTGCGGAGAAGCGTATAGTACAACAGTTTCAGTTACGGCAGATTTTTTAATAGTCTACAGGATAATATGTGAAGTCCTAACGATTTCATGGTAGAATTTCACACAGAAACTATATGATCAGTACCCAGGAATAATAATTTGACTTACAGCGTAGGGACTACTACATCTAGAGTAATTTACAACAGCGCATTTATTCAGATTCAAGCTAACACCATTTTGCGTACACTATCTAAGTATGGTATCCAGACTGTTTTGGAGAAAAAGGCAATCCGTCGAAGAAGTTAAGCTACTGCAGATATTAAGATCATCTGCATGTGCAAACATATTGCAGTCCAGTTTCTGCGGAAAGTCGTCCGGATAAATACTGAATAAAAGAAGACCCAAATTGCATTCTCGGGACACATCAGAGGAAGCAGTGAACGCCAAAGATATGTAGCTATTATAATGCACAAAGCGTGAATGATGAGTTACGTAAGTATTAAATAAGGATTAATTTTGTTACACTTGGAGAAAAGCCAAGAAATCTGAGTGATCACATTTCTTAAATACGGGCGTAATTCCACTATTCTTCCAAGCGTCAGTACAGTCAAAGTACTTGCGGTAAAGTTAAATATTCCAGAGGCTTACAGAGATCACGTAGTACTACGCAACCGAAACGTACAAAAATGCGGGTAAGTTGTGAACACCAGCAGTAATATTAGATTTTAACTTTTTAGAAAATTATGACATTATGCGAAGTAAAGAATCCAATTAAAGAAATATTACTAATTAGCTTTCGATCAAGAGATTGGAATTCTAGTATGACTTGCGAACCAAGCAGAAGCACTCTAGAGAATTCATTTCCAAAAGTCTGAACAATGTTGATGTGCCAACAACGAAACCGCTTAAAATGAACATCCAGGTCTTCTTGATGTACTACGACGCACAATTACATATTGCTACAATAGCTTAGGATTTTGCTTTACATGTTCTCCAACAGTTGTTTGATATTTCCTATAGTAATTTGTGAGACAAAGAGCTGAATTAGTCAAGAAAAGCTATTGGTATGTAGGAAGATGGAACAAGGCACCAACTTCGCAATATATCAAAATTTATCCAAATAATAGCTACCGATTTCGTGGAAGTTTACACATCTCAAGCCGAGATACTCCAGAAAGGAACTACAAAATTAAACTGATACAACTACTATTACGGTAGCAAAATTACATTCAAAAACAAGACGTTAAAATTATAGAAGGACGAAACAAGACAATAAAATGTCAGAAGGACAAGTCTAACTAATTGGATTAGTTCTTACTGTTTTGCTTCTCACTTTCACAACTTTAACGTGTTGTATGCATCTAATCATTTTCCTTCATATTAATATGAACTCACACCGACTGAACAACGTTCTTTTAAAAAATATTGGTTTTACATTCAATCTGCAAATACTTGATGGGTATTTTAGATGTTATCAGATTGACAATCCTACATACATCAAAGTGGTCTAGGAAAGGAACGTAAAAGGTATGTTTGAGGACGCTGTTTAAAATTTGGCGAAAATATGGCATGGAGGGCTTTCACATAACTATCTTGGGATCTAGGTTTCGATGTCTATCGCTGCACTCGTAAACAAACATTAATTAGCGGATGGCATTTGTATCGAAGTACTGTTTGTGCCTTCAATAAGTTTTACATTAATTTAATTTATGTTGAGAGATATGTGCTGAGTCTAGTTTTTGCACTTTAGTCCTAAAATTCAATTATAAGCTATAGGCATGATACAGAATAGTATGGCAAATCGTATATGTCAATTCTAATAAGAATTCAATTGAATGTTTGTATTAAAGTTAGGAAAGAAACTGTTAAAGTTAGAAGATGGATTTAATGCCCAACCACCCGTCAGAGTTCCTTTGCTATCGCGTGGTAATTGTGCACGAAGATTAGAGCAGACTGAAGAACAACTCAACTGAGAAGAAGACTGGACTCATGTGCTTTTCGCTGATGGATCCATCAATTTGAGACCAGATTTTAGAAGACTGAGGATACCGATGCATACTTTATTTCGATGTAGTTAACAATATTAAATAACCCACTTTTTCATTTTATCTTCGACTACGTATTTGTTATTTTTAATCTAAAAAAAAACGCATATAGTAAGTCGAAAGACTTATATCTTTTACATGAAATGAAACGCTGTATATGTCTAGAATTTAACTTACAGTTTCCACATACCTTTTGCGATTTACGCTGAGATAATGGTAGAGTCACAGTTTTAGACATGCTCGTCTCTCTGAGAGCAGATAGAGGCATTTCGACACGAATGTTTGTTGTGAGTATTTATAAGGAAAAAATTCTTCAAATACAATGCATGCGAGACCTACTGAAATTCCTAATCAAATTTGCGAAGTTTGTGGACAAAAAGCTATGAATGAGGAGATGGAAGAGGGAAATGAAGACCGGAGTGGACGTCCGTCATTACAGACGACTTGGTTGATAATTGAAGAAAATATTAGAGACAACAGAAGATTTACCAATTCACACCTCTCAATGGACTTTACAATTTTCATATTCACTACTTCACTACTGAGCTTTTGAAAATTGTGTGCTCGTTGGGTACCCAAAACCTTTGACACATATTGAAACATCATGTAGGTTTCCTTGATATTTCTACTCAGCGCAGTGAAGATAGTGGCACCTTCTTAAGCAGTATTTTTACTAGAGATGAGACGTGTGCCCTTATAAAACTCGACTCAAAACGGCAATCCACGGAACTGAGGCACACGTTCTCGCCAACAAGGATCAAAATCAAACTTCGTTAGTGTTTCGGAAAGACATATGTACAAGCTTCTAGGACAGACAAGGTGTTTTACTAATGGATTTCGAAATACCTAGAAATTGCTCTGTAAGGTATAAAATAAGCGGCAAGGTATCCGCAACCAAGATATTATTTTTATTTACGTTCGTCTTATAGTCAAGCTCTTACACTTAGAATTAGTCATTTTTACTTGCTTCTATACCCTAAATTTTCTTTCCTGACCCGCAGTTTGATGATGACGACGTGGTGAAAAAGATGTAACAATATAATTGACAAATACTTCAGCAATGGTGATGTGTATTGAATGACGTAATATTTTTTTTCAAAATTTTATTTCTTATAACTTCTCAGAGCATACTTTCTAAACACACCTTGTTATACAATGTCATTTTGCTGGTTTATGTTGGAAATATACTAGTGTAAAACATCTTTTTTTAATTGATACTTTAACTTTCTATGTCAAGCGCGTGTATTAGCCATTCACGTCTTTTACTGTCATGTTAATGTCGCTCGGGCAATATAAAAACAAATAGGACTCGCATTCAGATGTGTGTATGTACATATGTAACACTTGTCATTTTAACTAACGCGTTGACATCACACATGTCTAATATGCTCGATTTACTGTAGTAAGTGTGAGAGTTCAAATAAACATACAAACCGATTTTTTTAGAAATAGGTAAGGCAGCACCTAATATGGTAAAGTTATTTACATGACAAAAGTACATCTGTATTACAAGATTCTTAAAAAGATCTTTCCATATACACCAACCCAAAGCAAACGCAATGCTTCAAGGAAGTTTAAGGTATTTCTTTTCTACCACAAGTAATATATTACAACGCATTTGTAAGTAAATTTACTACAAAAATCGAGTTAGTTTGAAAATCCAAATGCAACGAATTATAACAAAAAAAAATGTAGTTTCTATACTTATTCTCAAAATATTAAACGAAACAGCAGCGCAGAATTAAAGAGACATACATATTTCAATATGTACATTCAAAAACAATGCAGTGGCTTATTTTTGCAGCTCGAGAAGCTCCTTTCTATACAATTTCAACATCTAAAACAGCAATAGCAAAAATGTAAAGTGCTGCACTTTAACTAACGTTAACATCCAAATTATCTGTAAATAATCAATTAGCACGTTGTACATTTTATTTATTTATTTAAGCAATAAGTTCCTTATTCTGTTGGGTGTAGGATTGAGGAAGACAAAATATGTTATCCATTGTCCTATAGTACTTCGCGTAACTTGCTCTTCCAAAAATGTATATTCTAAGCTAATTGTTTCGGTCATTTCACTAAATTCCTTGTTTTTCAGCTTCTTCCTCCACTTCATTTTATTATTTTCCTGCACTTGGCTTTCACAGATTTCTCTTACTAATCTTTCTCCCTTTATTTTATACATGTGGCCTAGCCAACTCAATTATGGTTTCATTAATAACTGCCTATTAGTTCTACATATATTTAATTCTGTCGTTATTGCTTCCTTTTGAAATCTCTTTTATTCTCATTTCAGGAGCTACGATTTTGGTTTCATTAAACTGGCCAACACACATTCTGGTGTCTCTGATTTTTTAAGTGTAATTAAGCAATTTTGGGGTACCTAATTCCAAAATGCCGTCAGATTTGTTCCATCAGATTTAGTTTTCGAAATTCACTCTTTCTGTTCTATTTAGGAAAAAATCGCCAAAATTAGATATATGTAATGTTTTGTTTTGTACGTAACTTTTTCAATATTACTATTTGATATCTGTTAACTGAGACACAAAGGACGGGTAGGAGGTATTTATTCAACAGGAAAATATGCATATACAACTTTCACTAACCAGTTAGAAATTTTCTTTTATAACATTTTCTTACGTAAGGTTTAGCGGAACAGTGTCGCAGAAGATTCCAGCAGTAATCGGCCACTATATGGGTATCCAATCTTCTTTAGTATCTTTCCTCCATAATGCTGATGTCCTTGTGAAATCTTTCCCCCTGTTCCTCGCTAACATCATAGTTTTCTGGAAAACGATCTAAGTGGCTTTGAAGGTAATGAATCTTGCTACACATGGTACATCCGAGCGTGTGAAAGTTAGAAAGCATGTGTTCTACTAATTATTTAACGGTAAAACTTATACGTATGGGTGATATATTTCACGGTGGTGTACCTCAAAACCTAGAGCTGCTAGGAAGAAATACCAGTCATTTTTGGAGCCAACACATCAGAAATACCCTAAATCGGTTCGTATTTTCCAGGCACCACGACAAAAAGTTTATTTTGTTGGCCGGTATTATCTTTTGTGAAAGTCCAGGAATCACTGAAATATACAATAGCTGGTCTACCAATTTTCTAGTATATTTACATTTCTCCCAAAAAATTGTTTCTCGAGAAGCTTCCAGTTTTTCCGATTTTGTGGTTATATCGTGGTCTATCCTTCCCGGACTCTTCTACGGGTGCGCGTAAGTAGTTGAAGCTTGAGACCAATTCCAATAGTCGTCCTTGTATACTGACTTTCTGGTATGTTTCTAAATTTTTTTTCTGTGCATCAACAAATAGTAGTCCTTGCAATATTACATACTTCATTTTCAATTTGTCTATTTTCAAGTATTTGCATTATTGTTTGCGAACTTTTATGGTAGCATCTACGACTAGAGATAATCGTAGTGAACTTAATACCTTAATCTTAATTCTGCCTCGACCTCCGTGGATTTTTGGGTGTAGGTTCCTACCTTATTTCTGTTGTTCTTTTGTGAAGCTGTACTAATTACCATCGTACTTGTCTCCACTTATTTTTCTGTTATGCAATTCCTAGTATTACCTCCTCTCATTCTGTCGAAAACCATTTTTATATAATCTAAAAAGTAGTCTATAAAGCAAATAAATTATCAACTAATAACAATGAAGAAGTTGATTTAAGAAATAAAAATATTTAGCAAAAATTGTATTTTCGATGTGCATTATTTAACATTACGGTTTATGCGGAAACACACGTATACTACAACAGCTTATGGTATTCCTATGTTAATGCTCCGTATTCCGTAATTCGATTAGTCTATAAGTAGCAGGTACCATTACATAAAATACAGTGTAATTTATTGTGTTGTTAATTTTTAAATAATACCTTAACTGTTCAAAATGTTAAAAGAAAATCGTCATCGTCATTACAGTATCCACTACTTGCTTCGCCCGAAGACGATGCTCGATCATGCCCGGTCAAGCACGATACTTTCAAAAACATCTGGCGCTCAACATCAAAGATAAAGACAGGACGAATCGAATTAATGACTGCACGGTTTTCTCTATGGCAACGCGACGAGCAGATCTTCCATTTCGAATCTACAGACTTATAAGAATGGGAACAAAGAAAGACGGAACGATAGAAAACTATAAGGAACGGGAGCGAGATGAGTTCTCCCGATGAAGATGTCACGCAGTGAAAGTCGTCGTCGGCTGTGCGTGACGTCGCGACGGGCTGCGACTAATTACGTTCGAAAATAATCTACCGTGCGGCGCGTTCTTGGAGCAGACAATATCGGAGAAGATCGAAGCGTACTGTGGTGGTAGTAAATGACTGGAAGATGCGATATTTCACTTGTCGAATCTTTTATTAACTCAGCGATAGGTGGGGTAGATTTAAGAGGCAAAAATTGTTTTCTAATTAACTTAAAAACTGTTAGAACTTGACCAAAGCCTTCGTTAATTGATTATCTCTTTGATTGAATGTTTAGTAACACTTCAGTACGCTAGATAGCTTTAGTAATGGAGCACTATTATCATATGTGAGGATAAAAGTGTTATCGTTTTGCTAGCTAGCTCAAAGTAATCAAAGTTGCACTTGAAGCAGTTTCGTTTGTTTCTAGCGGAGCAGTAAAAGCCAGCTTTAACGCAATGTAGTTGAAAATAGCTGATATTCATAAATATGACAGGTAGAGGTATTGCTTTGGAAAATGTACTTCATTAACAAATTCTTCTTCTTTCACCAGTAACGAAATATATATCCGCTACAAAACAAGTGCGTTACAAGCTATCGATTGGAAAACGCTATTAGATATTTCTTCAAATACGTGTATTAGAAGTGAGGTTATAATGAATATTGAAAGAGCCTCATTATAAACATGACGTGGTCGACGTTCTTTTATTATTACCAGTGTCATAGATCTCATCGTTTATTACTAGTGCTGTTGGTACTTGATGAAATTGAGATCCGGGTATCCAGATCCAAAACTATTCCGATACCAGCATCCTGGGATCAGAATCCACTATCAACTACACAAATCCAAATCCGATTTTGGGATCTCGAGTTTGGATCTGCTATCCCGTTTTTGGATCCGATTCTTTAGATCCAGAATCGTGGCCAAGCATTTTCATTCCAGTATTTCAGATTTGCATCTCCTGATTTGGAATAGAGTTTATTAGAGTTTATTATGGATAACAGATAGAAATATAAATAAAGGTACAAATTATAAGACAACGTAGTAAAAATACTCATAGATTTAGTTTATATGGGCATGTATTTACGAAATCTAGTGTAAAGTTAATAATGTCCTATTTCAAAATAGAATGGAAGTACGTATTTTTCTTATTAGTAAGATCTTTTATTTATTGCATTAATCTCAAAAGTTTACAATTGAGTAAAGAATTCCTTGTAGAAATTATGCGATGTTCACAGATGCCTGTCTTTAATATAACATCCAATTTCAATTTTAGAAAAAAATCTCGACCGTCTACGTATATTATGTATCTTCATTATATAAATTCGTTTAAAAACTGATAAAGTGTATATTAAACTACTTACATGATAAACTACAAAAAGGTTCATTTACAATTTGTGGACAACTAAACTCTTTAAAATTTACAAGAATTACACCTGTAAATAATTGACTGTAATACATGTATACGGTAAATATTCACATCTGAAAAAATACACAACAATAAGGAGTTTAAAAACTGCATTATTTACAAACAGCTAATAATTGAAAATAAAATAATACCTTTTGCTGTGTTAAATTGATACTAGGTGTTTGCTGTACTTCTCCTTTTACTATGCTTGCGCTTTTTGCAAACAAACTTTGAAACATTTTAGGAATAATTCAAGATTAGTTTGCTATATATGGAAAACAAAGAACCTATGCTATACAGACAAAGTGCAACAGTTTTTAAAATCCGTAAACTCAGAGTAATATTGAATCTCCACGCGCAAAATTGAAAGTTACTTTGCATCTAATAGGTGTTCAATAAACATGGTGGTTTATACACCTATACGGTTTGGTAATTAGCCAATGTGCAGATTTTCACAATTTACTATGAAACTTTACGATATTTGTTTGAAAAGAATATCAGAAAACGGGACTGCATCTGCGATTTCGGATAGCGAGTCGTGATCCAGGGTTTAGACTAACGGATCTACATCCGAGATTCCAAAGAACGAATCCGGATCTCAGTTTTCGGATAATGGATCCAGATCTGAGATTTTAGAGAACAGATCCGCGTAGTAACACCAAAATCGTGAGGGCTGGAATACGAATTAATCGGATCCAGATAATAAGCTAAATTATTACTGCTTTAATGCAAATACACCCGTCGTTGAGCACATCTTCAGAGTGAACATCTTCGTACAAGTAATTCGTTCAAATCAACTTCAAATTCCTTCGCACTTGACTTACTATTTTTGTGTATACACTATCTTGCTTTTTTCATTAGTTCAGTAATTAAATTATCGGTGATATTTTTTCTGTTTATACTGTATAATACCCAAGTAAATGAAATATTAGGTGTCGTTATCACTTCTTTCAACACTTCTGTTAGATCACTATCTCATAAAAGATGTATAGAAGATAACATAATATTGTTAAATACAGCTACTCGTGGTATTGGTGGAATCTTGCACGGGAAAGACAATGCGAGGAGAGAAAAACCGCTAACACGCGTACATGTTTCTGCTTATTGCGTTATCAGCGTGGTTTTGAGCGAGTTTTCTACTCCACGCCTTGTACTTCCCTCTCGGGTTCCCTCACTGTATCTAAACACAAGCCTAAGTGAGTATTCTTGGTATTATCTAGTGCCACACTTGTCTGCTAGTTCAAACACAGGGAAGCAATCGGGTACAGTTTCGCAGCCAATACCATGAGTAGCTGATTTAGCAGAACTATTATTTTAAGTTCCATACGTTGTATATTATAAATAATCCGTACCTGAAGCATTGGTGTGGAATCTGGGCATAACTTCCAGGTATTACTACCTTAATAAAACTCCAGTAAAAAAATTTAGCTACAAATATTATACTGACGTACAGATACGGACAAACTATGTTTTATATCCTTTATTTTTTACAAAAATTGACGCGAAAATTGGTGGAAGAATGTTTATCTGTACTGTGTGATAAAATTTTTAATGACACGACCTACTTTTAGCATTAAACACTTTTCCGAGCGTGTATATTTATTCGAAAATAATGCTAGTGTTTGGCGGAACCGATATGACAACTTTATATATAATAAATATATATTATATGATATATTATTTTTTTTATTGGGTGTAGTAAATCTTCAATTCAGTATTTTTGTCCTTTTGGTTTTGGAATTTTTTAGTCAAGGCAAGTAATCTATTTAAATGGATAGACATAAATTTTATTTACCTATACGTATTTGGTTATAATATTGTAATTGATTAAATTAACTTAACTACGTTTGAATATCGATACGCATTTGCTATCTATAGATACATTTAGTGTAATATTATTGCTTACATTTTGGCTTATAATCCCATTTTAGTCTGGTGGTACTTACAGAGAAGGCGAATTGGAGGCTTAGAAAAAATGGGCAGCATAAAACGGAAAGAATCACCTACATATGTTGCGTCGGTGTTGTTTTCTATAATGTTCAAGTAATACTATTTTGAAATTAACAATGGTATAGATATATTAATAGTTTCATCTTTCTTCTTATGATATACACTTCATGCTTTCACGGTATAATATAGAAAGAGTTCTTAGCATACGGAGTGTTAACTCGCCAACTCTTGAGTCCTCTCTTTGCTTTCATGCTAGAAATTGTAATAGGCGAACGTGTACAAATTGCGGAACACATTGCGACAGCAGTTTATTACTTTTGTTGGGCGCATATCGCTTAATAACCGGTATAGAGCGACGGATTCTCCAAAAACATGCAAAAAATGTTTATGCGGCGGAAAAGGACCGCGTAAATAATTCCGTTAGTTAATTTCGTACGTTTTTTTTTTGTTTCTCTGAATGGTTTTTGAGGGGCGCTCACCGACGTAGAAAGCGGTTAAATTGAGAGAACGACGGTATGAGGACGAATTGGGTGGAGGGAAAACGTAGTCAGCATCGGTGATACGACAAAACAAGGTGCGTATATAGGTTGAAATTATAGGTATCCCACAGCGTGTTCGCGAAGATTTATTGGTTAATTTCGTTCGGAATTAATTTTTGCCGTTCGTTGGGGAATTTTTAGGGAGGCGGAGGTATGGCGAGTGGACTAATGTTTGTACGTACCGTGTTTCGTTTGCGACATACGTTGGAGGGTTTTCCTTTTCGAGGATCCCCTGACGTATCGTGCGCGAAATTAATAGCGTAACATTGCAGCAACATAATACTTTTATGAATATTCAAATTCGGGAATAGCACGTAACTTTATCCAACCTGGAAAAGTTCATGGTGCATAAACTTTTGGCACGACAGTCTATTAGAGAGAGCAGGGAGAAGTTTAAAGCATTTAATCGGTAAAAGGACTCTTCTGCGAACTCTACAACAATTTCACGAACGCTACGGATAATTTCTCGTTGATTCAGTCGGTCATTAAAAAGCATGAGCTGTATGAAATGAGAGAAACACTTATAGGTATCGTCATAAAGTAAAGCCTAGCAACCGGTTGTTCACCGAGTATTGTTATGTGTGATGTTCCTATAAAAAAAATATTTTCAGTATATTGTTACCAAATGATAATGTTATCAAAATGGGCAGCACTTCCTATCATTTTCGTCAATATACTTTCTATGAAGAATAATAACAACAGGGATATCTTTACAAACCAATGATTCATATTATATATATATATATATATATATTATATATATATATATTATATATATATATATATATATGTCAAGAAATAATATATGAATTTGAAAGCCAGGATATATAGTGTCATGTTTACTACCATATTTAACCCGATAGCGCTAATATAGGCTCAAATACAAAAACGTCACAAGGCGAACAAATCAAACTTTGAAATTTAATGTTACAATCAGGTGAAAACGTAGCACACCTTCAATCTAAATTTAGGGCCTAATTCAGTTTAAAATTTTGAGGTAATTTTGAGCTGCTTTTGTATACCAAATTTTTGGTTTTTTCCTTAGGGATGCTGTAAACAAACTGTAAACAACTGGCACTGCCCCCTACAAATTTTCCTAACGGCAAAGTTTTCTGCTAGTTTTGCCCTCTTTTGTGCTATGAAAGAAAGTGTTGTGCTTCTTTACTTACCAAGTTACAGTACAGCTTTGTTGGTAGTGCCATAGAAATGGTAAAACCGCATGTCTGGAAAACGTGTTTCTATTAATTTTAAATTAATTAGTTACAGTTTGCTCTAACTCTATACTGCTTTGTGCCGCAAAGAATGAGTTTTATGTTACTATTATTTTGGCGAAAGTATGTCTACAGCATCTACAGCTCGATGTTAGATATATCAAGGGTGGTTGAAAAGTTTATAATGTCGATGTTTCGTATTAGCTTTGCGTTGTTTTTTGCCATCACTTTAATCTGACAGTATTTGTTGTTAGAAGGGTAGCTACTTTCAGAGAAAGATATAGGATTAAACTATTCAGACAAATGTGTAAATTTCAACGTAACTTAAGATTTCTTACTCATACATAACGGCATCGCGCCTTTAAAACCTTGGTACAATAGTTTCCTATTGTAGTAACGAACCGTATAACATACGAATCCCATGGAGTAGAACTTTTGTTTTAGCTGTTTTAATTTACAAAATTATCGGACAATGAATCGACGAGCACTTAGTATTTGGTGTACTAATGAGTATACTTTGAAAGTTAATGAAGTAAACATTCCGTAAGAAACTAACTAGATAGGCGTACGTTTTGCATTTAGCATATAAAAAAAGAAGAAATCTCCATATATGATTCCGATGCAGTGGAGAAAAGTAGGCTAAAATCGAGGTGGAGCTGCCGCAGACGTGCTTAGAGCTTTCTTGTGCCAAAAAGACGCAGCAGAAATTCGTCCTTTGCGGCACAAAACAGCACAAAATTAGTACAAAGGATCGACATATTACAAACCACATAACCACCCTCACCATAACTAATACACAGCTGGTAATACCATATACAGGGGTTATCTTTTAAGTTTTCCATATCGAGTTGGAATAAAATAGTCGATAACTTTTAAAGATTTTATGATTTTTCGAAATATTCTCAAAGAAGATTAATCCTCGTTTGCTGGTACAGTCAAAATTGTGTGTTTTAAGGCATTAACTGTTTCTTTCTCACGACTAGAATCTTGCACCACGCAGTCCGTTCTTGATTTTCGAAAAGATAAAGAAATCATTGGGACCGGATTGTACGGAGGATGTTCTAACAATTCGACGCTCTTTTTTCTGTTATAAGCTCAATTGTCTTGCGTGCTCTGCGCGAGCTTACATTGTCTTGATGGAGGATGATTCGTTCTTCGGAGTTGGTTTTTCCAAGTTGAACGATGACTTTCACCAAACAAATGATTGTATAACAAAGGGCAATAACAATTTTTTGATGTTGTAGAGGAATTCTTCGGTTCGTTTGAGAAAATCCAAGACTCATCCCCACTGTACACGTTTTCAGAGTTTCTGGCGTTGAAGCGGTCTGGAGCTCTTTGCCACCAATTGACTCTAGCTGCTTTCTGTTCTTCAGTCAACAGATGCGGTATCTAATTTTTACCCATAATTTTTCATGTAAAATCTTATGAATTGAAGTCTTTGCAATGCCCAACGATGCCTCTCGCGATATGTCACATGTCGTTCATCGTTGATTATCTTGCCCGCAGCATCGACATTTTCCTGAGTGACTATCATTTTTGGTGCACCTAGGCTTAGATCGTCGCTAAGACTAATCCATCTACGTTTGAATTCTAGATATCAACG
Organism: Trypoxylus dichotomus; assembly: GCA_023509865.1. Classification (NCBI taxonomy): domain Eukaryota; kingdom Metazoa; phylum Arthropoda; class Insecta; order Coleoptera; family Scarabaeidae; genus Trypoxylus; species Trypoxylus dichotomus. The sequence goes on from CM042075.1 coordinate 52,430,924, forward strand.
AGAAATTGCTGTGATGCTTCATTGCCGAAAACGAAAACCAAGTCGACGAGGCATTCTTATTAAGATAATTGTCTTCGAAAATTACAAAAAATTATTACGCGAAAATGTTTTCGGTTTGACAGTTCGTTATAGCTACAACAATACACTGAAGCTTTGGGTTTAGATTAACTAAAGATTGAGGTTCATTTTTAGTATTGATATTTGATTGGTGGGGTCTTCTATGTCCCAGTATGCAACATTTGCATATGTTTCAAATACATATTTTTGCGCCAGTACAAAAATAATTGTTTGCGGCACAAAACAGTATAAAATCTTTATAAAACTTTGAGCTGTAACTAATTCGTTTAAGATCAACAGAAACGCGTTTTCCTGACTTACGAACCTTCGATATTTGTTCCATCAGTGACAAAATTGCGCTGTATCTAAGAAAAAACTTTTTATCAGTACCAAACTTTACTGTTGAGTAAATTGCGGAATTTGAGGGTGCAGATTCCAGCACGTGTGCAGTACTCCAAACAGAAACTCCAAAACTCTGGCATACAAAAACAGCACAAAAGAACCACAATTTGAGCTAACCTAAGTCCTAAATTTCGATTATAAAGGTGTAATTGATGTGTGCACTTTTCTTAGCGCTAGCATCTGCATACTCATCTCACTCATTTAAGATTAAAATGTTAATATTGTCTTGTAAAGCTCTTTATCCACTGGCATGTTCCAGAAATATATTAATGGAAACAGTTAGACAAAATATAATTTATTTATAATTACTTAATAAAAGGAAAGAGAAAATTGCCAAAGCTACCCATTCGTTTCATACAGTTATTCATTTCTCCCTTTGTATTTCTCTCCGCAGATATGACAATAGCACGATTTCTTAAAGACAAAAGGAAATCGCGTAAAACAAACGTAATACTTTTACTACATCGTTCGGCGTTTTTACGTTCATGATCGTCGTTATTCTCTCTTTCGCATCGCGCGACGCGGCACCCATAAAACAAAGAGCCATTTTTGCGGCCAAGCCGCTACTACTAGTAGGTACCACAACGCGCCCGCCTGCATCACTTTCCGGAAGGAGGTTACGCCCTACACGTTCGAGTTATTACGCTCTCTCCAAGTCGTATATAAAGGGGCTATCTTCGTTTTACTTCGGCGCCCGAGCATTTTTTTTTTATTATTTTCCTTCGACGCCGCCTATGTTCGACTTAATGAAACCTTAAATAAGAGTAAAATGTCAACGAAGCGCCGTACCGCGTTCGAAAAAATAATTAAGAACAAAACGGCGAAGGTCGTTAGGGCCGTGTGTCGCCTGTTGGGAACGGTATAGGCTTATTCTTCTACGAAAACAAGAAATAAGTAAGAATATATTATAAGAGTATGTTCATCTGCCTTTCATTTGTATACAAAGTATACGCGGAATTGAGACATTTATTTTAAGATATATGAGGCTTCTTATATTCAGAGTAAGTAGCGAAGCTGTCGAATGTACCAGGTTGGGAACAGAAACATTTTTAATAAATAGGTTTATGATTAGTATTTCAGACTAGTAAAAGCAATTATTAAAAAAATATTAATAGTTATTAATAGAGATCGGAACCCAATTCCACCGGCAGATAAACGAGTAAGCAATAAATTGGTCCGCTACACAGGGCGTTTACAAGTTAACCCCGAAGAGCAACTCGGGCAGTACCTCGCCTATTGCACCCATGAGATTTTAGTTCACTCGACCGGGTTGTACCTGAGTAACAAAGTCTATAATCCGCTCGAGCGATAATTTTCCTAACTTGGATTCGTCAAGCTGAGCATCTCCAAGGTGAACCTGTCTTTCCCTGGAGACTACCGCGCAGTCGACAAGAAGGTGCACAGGAGTTTCGTTTTTTCTCCCAGACTTTCTACACGAAGGAGAATCTACTAGACTCATACGATGAACGTGTTTGTTCATTGCGCAGTATCCAGTTAAAATCGCAGTGTTCTCAGCTTGGTCCTGCTCATAATAACTGCCTTACGCAGTCATCCCTCACCTGGATAAAGCCCAAGAGATTTGGAGTGTCTCAAACTGTCTACACCGTTCTAGTAACACCGGCGATTATCGGCCAGCTCGGGCTTAACATAGGTTTTAATACTGCCATGGGTACTCCCAAACGTCACTTCAGGAACTGAGAATGGTCGTCCCTGGCATCTCTTGCTAGCAAGTCAGTCCCTTTGATCCCCGAGTGGCTTGGCACGCATCTCATCGTAACGCGGCAATGTTCCGCTAGTTGTTGCAGCATCCTATGGCATCCCAACACCACTTCGGAGTCAAATCTGACAGCTTGTAGTGCCCTAACAGCGACTTGGCTGTCCGTTACGACGTCCACAGCTTCCAAGTCGTGTGCGTAGTCCATGGAGTTCTCCGCACATGTCTGGATGGCAATTACTTCTGTTTGAAAGATAGAGGAGGATGCCCCTAGGGCCTCGCCATCCGGTTCTTCCGAATTCCAATACCTGTGCCATTCGAGGTTTTCGAAAAAGAAAAGTTTACGAAGGTGTAGTAGTTGTGCCCATGTTAACATTATTGAAGACGATTATATTATTAAAGACAATATAATGGATGATTTCTATGAAGAATTGATTACTAACGTAAACTGTGACAGTGTTAGCGATACTGTATTATTTATCAGATGAAAACGATTAATAAAATTCTCTAATTTATTCTATCTAGTATTGAGGTTGACTTTTTCATTTACTTTTGCCACATATTTATTAATAATGAAACTAACAATTTAAAATCTTCCTCAAAATTTGTCGTACATCAAAATAATACTATCATATATAGTATAAAATTGTGTCTGAAGTCGCCCTACTTACACATTGACAATTATCAATTTAATTTTATCCAACAGCACAATTATGTCAAACCGACTTATTCGATTGAATTTAAATGGAAATATCAATTAAACATACAACAGTACACATGTGTCCTATGTTTTAAGGGAAATAAGCATGCAATAATACCCTATAACTTTTGTAATATTTCAAATTAAAGGAAACAAATACTGAAATAATGTTTCTTAAATAATTAATAGGTAATGTAATAGTAATTAAGAGAGGAATACTTTTCCAATTTGGTGGTGCTTGTATTCAAAAGAAGGGGGAAATTTATACGATCGCTTTGGTGCCGATATTTATGACTTGCATAATATGAAGTTTTCGTCTCGCCTCCCGCATATAAGATATTATCAGGTTTGGATTGGACTTCAATACGTTCTTAATTTTAGAATCGCTTGATAACGCTGATTGCATTTTTCTCAATAGAAACGAATCAATAGAATTGCCTACTGTAGACCTTAATCAATTATCTTCTTAACTTTTTATCTTGATTCTATGTACGAGATTAACGTTCACTTCAGCTAAAGGTAGTTGCTATCTGCATTTCAGAGTTCCTAGGACACTCCCACATAATTTCGATTCCGACACTATACATCGAGAAAACTACGCAAAATCAAAATTTAAATTGTCATTATAAGGTTCAGGATCATTCAACGGCTTCTTCACGATTTATATAACCATTGATTACGTTTCTTCTTTATAGAAACATTTCTGTAGAATCGATTGCCGTAGGCTTCCTTGAATTTTTTAATTTTATTTTACGCTCGAATATTTTATAGTGACAATAAGAATTTATTCATTTCTCTTAAACCTGTGTGTAAGTAATAAGTGCAAAGCAGTGACTGGAAACATCACGGTTCTCCTCGACGCAAATTTAAGGTCGTGGCGTCTGTTCGAAAGGTTTTGCTTTCTGTGTTCTTTGATGCTCAAGGAATCATCCTGTCTATTTGCAAGTGGGGCAGAGCATTACAGGGGCCTACCACGCACAATTGATTTCTAAGTTGCGAGACGCTATTAAAGAGAAACGCCAAAGAAAGTTAAGGCACGGTGTGGTGCTCCATCAGGATAGTGCTCTCAGCCGTACATTTGATATCGCTAACACTGCTATACACCAAGCAGGCTTTGAATTAGTGGAACACCCGCCATATTCGCCAGATCTGGAACCTAGTGATAGCAGGCTGTTCCCCAAATTAAAAGAAATCTTACGTGGGGCAAAATTTTCCAGTAATTATGAAGTGATGCAAGCTGTAGAGAGGTGGTTTGCAGAAGTCGGACAAAAATTTTTCAAGGAGGCTGTTGAGATGTTGGAGCACCGATGGATCAAGTGCGTTAGCTTAGAGGGAGACTATGACGAAATATAAAAAATATAATGCCACTGTAGTTTTATTGTAAGGGGGTTAGGAAAACAGCGTAAAGATTTACCCTCGTAGTTGTACAAAAAGTCCGGGTATCCTAGGATATAACTTCTAAGATATTGGGAAATGACACCGAGTTGATTATGAAGGAATATATTTCAATTAGTGCAACTTCTTTTGTTAAATCAAATGTGTAATTCTTTCTGCTGTTTACGTTAATATCAAGCCAATTTTAAAACGGAAACACCGGTTCGAATTAATATTTTCTTTGGACGGCAATTGCAATAACAATTAAACGTCTTTAATTATTTCTATTTTATCACGGTTCGAACAGTATCCTATAATTAAAATTCAGTCACGTAACGTTTTTAGTATGAATTTTCGATATTATTTAACAGAAACCTATCTCCCTTGGCAGTTAAATTTCGACAATAATCGAAAATGTATTTTTTATTTACCTAACTTCAACTCCTAAACGATGATCAACCTCGCGAACGCTCATAAAACCTTAAAGGCGATAAAAATTTCAACGATCTCCGCACACATAAATACTCAACACTAGTAAGCGAACAGCAAGCACAATACCTCCGACTCACGCCATCGCGGAGTTAAATTTAAAAACGTGATAATTTATTTTATGAGTCGCGCGTTTTATTGATTATCGTCCGCTAGGTTTCCAAATAAATACGCTTTTCCGAATGGGCAAACAAATAAATAAAGCCGTCGACGACGACGTGTCGCTACCAGAAATAGCGAAATTTCGAGACAATTAAGAATAACGAACGATGTAGTAAACAGTTTTAAACGCTGAACTTTGACGGCAATTTCATTAATCTAAATTAGAACCGTCAACTGTGGAGCTCGCATAGCACAGACTCCGACGACCGTGGCTGTGTGTTGTGCAGATACAGATGGCTACGGTAAGGCTACTCATCTCTGCATTCCCGCCGCAGTTCCCTAGTCTTTGGCTCATATATCTTTGTTGTGATTCACGAGTCTAAGCGATACTGAATTACGGTCGCCAATGAAATTTACTTTTGTTCGGCACTCGTGTACTAACATATACAGGATGTATCGGAAATATACGACAACAATAATAAAGTTTAAAAATATGCCACCAACACGTTGTTTAGAATTGCAAGGTGTACAAACTGATACAAAATAAGTACAAATTAATACTAAATAAATACATACCATTACTATCACATTTATTACCATTACTACTAAAGTTAGAAAGGATCTGTTCTACTACTACTGCAGCACATCAGAAATACCCTAAATCAGTTCGTATTTTAGCGACACCACGACAAAAAAATTATTTTGTTGGGCAGTGTTGTTTAAGACAATAAAATTTTTATACGGGCATTAATACAAAATCGGTCTAGATATAGGCAAGAAATTTACAATTCTACCCACAGTTAGCGAGGCGAGTTAAATCCCTTATTACTTTTAGAGCCGAAACGAATTACTTCATTCTCATCTGCTTCATAAGACATTTCTCTGTTTCGAAGCAGACTTGGTGATCTTTCGCAAATTCTCGTTTTATTATATACCATTTCACCAGTAATAGCAACCTGTTGTGGATTTCGGATACTTAATTTACAATCCGTCAATCGTTTTCTGATAATTACACAACTTACCGTTAAATTTATACTTTGTTTTATTGGGGGCTCGGTAAACATTCCTTTCTTCTTTTCACGTACTTTGACCTTCTTTTCCAACTTAAGGGGTTGTGCAATCATTTTTGCAGAATGCTCTATCACATCCTACACAAGCTTATAAGTTTTTCTGTCTCCAATTATGTTTTTCTTATTAGTTTTCGTTACTTTGCTCTCTTCTACCCCCCAAAAAGTATGTTTTTCGAATACACTAGTTAGATACTCTTCTTGATACTAGCGTACTAACTAGATTCTGTTTTTGTGTAAACGCATTTATTACGTTGAATATACAGCCTTGGCCATAACTATTCGCTATTCCAGAGAAAATCCAATATTATTTCTGTTGAATTTCTCGGAACTATAGTTGAGGGCTATTCAGATACTTTAAGGAAGGTATTCAACTATAGAATAGTGTTTCTTAAATTTAGAGTTTAGTATATTCTGTATATTCATTGATTACAGTGCGTTTGTGATTGGTATTAGATGTTAAAAATAGTTAGCAATATGAAAGAATACCCAAATTGCATGAACTAACAGAAGCTAAACGTGCTCAGATAGTTTTGCTAAGTTCGTAACATCCGCAACAGAAGGTAGAATATTAGAGACGTCAGTGTTGCGAAGTCGAACAAAATCGTCTAAACATCTCTCTAGTGAATTGTTAGGGTACCATGGAGTCGCGGTTTCGGCACGTACAGTCAGAAGGCGACTCATATCAGCGGGTCTACGTGCCCGTAGGGCCACGCATAAACCCCTTTCAACTGAAGTATACAAACAAAAACGGTTTTCGTGGGCGAAAAAATAGGCAGGTTAGTAGGTTGACAACTGAAGTAAAATTCTTTGGTATGATGAATCTAATATAGAAGTAAGCAAGAAATAAACTGTAAACCCAACATATTTGATTTACCTTATTAATTTTTGATGTAACTTTTTCTCAACCTGATGTAGAATTTGTAAAGCATACATCAGGAGAAGTTTTTCACCTCATTTGCATAATACCCATAGTAAATACGGTTATGGTAGTTTAATAGTTTGGAAGTACATGTCCTTCTTCGGAGTCGGTGAGATGCACGTATGTATATGAATACTCGCCGGTAGATTGAAATATTAGAAAAAATTCTAGAAGCTTCTACGTTAAAGTTAGTTGAAGGTGATGCTCCAGATTATTTATTTCAACAGGACAATGCACCCTGCCACAAAGCACGTGATGCAACACGTGGGTTGGATGAAAACCGCGCTAAAGTGTTGGAATGGCCACCACAATTGCCGGACCTATCACCTATCGAACATATGTGGCGCATATTAAAGTTAAGAATTGTAAATTAAAAATGTGCCAACAAACGTGTTTTGAAAACAAAAATTTTTGAAGAATGGGAGATGATTTCCTCCGGCGTTTGCTACAATCTTGTGGCTAAAGGAAAAGGTAAAGGTGTAGCTGAAGCTGGTGCAACAAAACATTAACTAATAAATTTTATTAATAAATTTTATTAATAAATTCAACCAAATATGGAACTTATATAAAGATGCACAGAGCATAATCAAGATAGGCGTAAACGGATCAAAACCATTCCCCATAAGTAAGGGATTGAAGCAAGGATGCAGTCTTTCCCATATATTATTTAAAATTTATATCCAGGAAGCTTTAAGTAATCGGAGAAGAAAAGATAGAAGGAATGGGAATTAAGATGGAAGATCGTTGTCTCACATCTGTAGTCCTTATTTCGCAGTCAAGTAATTATAGCCTGTGATGAAGAAGGTATAGACTACATGTTTAGAACACTGAAACAAGAATACGAATATTGGGGACTAATTATAAACATGACAAAGACTTAGTATATGAAAATGGGCTGTAAAGACGAGGATGACCACCACGACTTGCAAAAACCAGCACAAATATCCAGGACACATGCTTAGTGAGGAAGATATATCGAAAATAGACATACGAAATGAAATACAACAGAGGAAAAAGGCAACCCAAACCTTAAACTCCTTGCTGCGGTCTAAAGGATTAAAACTAGAAAGAAAGGTAAAAATATATAAAGCCGGCATGGAGGCCATTCTAACATACGGTGCAGAGAGCTGGCAGATAACAAACAGCAGTAAAAAGAGTGTAGATACCATCGAAGTTCGACTTCCTGGGAAGAGCTTGCGAACTATCAAAATTGGAACACGAGCGGAACGAAGAGATATGACAAAGAACAGGAAGAGTTATTACTAGAGACCGGATTATATGCAAAGTGCATATATTTAATTTTATTTACTTATTATATTTTACGCCTATTTGTAGATGTCTTACACTGATTAAGGTTAATTAACGCTAATTAACTATAATCAGTGTAATATATCGACATATAGACGTAAAATATAATAAATAAATAAACTAAAATATATGCATATATAATCCGGTCTCTAGTTATTACTAGTGTGGATCGAATCGAAACAAGACAGCTTATATGGTGTGGACATGTACAAAGAATGAGTGAAGATAGATGGCCAAAGAAAGCACCAAATAAAAAGAGAAGAGGAAGGCCAGCGGCATCATGGAGGGATAGGATCAGGAAAGAGAGACAGAGCAATAAAAGAAGAAGTTTGGAAAAATAGAGACGAGTGGAGGTCGAGACGCGAGATGTGATAAAGATTGTAGGACCCCCGCTATAATAAAGAAATATTAATAGATTACATTTAAAAATGATTTTTCATTTGCATTTTTATTTTGTTTCATTATTTTTTATGAAACCAGAGGGTGGTAAATACTTTTGGCCAAGTCTGTATTTAGCAGTACTTTTAGTTTTTTGAACAGCGAATTATCACTCCTTCTTTGTGTACCAAAATGCGTGCAGAAATACTATTTTCAATGGATAGAATGGTTTGACTTATATTTTATAGCATGTCTGCTATTTTATTGAACACAGCTGTATGTAAGTACTTTCTAGTTAAAATATTATTAACAGTATATTACCCAGACTAGACGTCCAATTTCTCTGATAAAAGTTCATGTAAACAATACTTCGACGATAAGCTAGGCATATCGGTCATAGCCTTCAATAATACACTAAATAGATACAACAGCTGAAGGAAAAAAAATCAATATTTGCCCGTCAAATACCTCTCTACAGTCTTTGTGTGAAACGTATCTGTTCCGACGACATAAAAACGAAATAGGTTCTCATGAGATGCATCGCGAGGCAGCATAATATTTACTTTCTAAAATAGCCTATAGCGTAAACGATAAGAAAATGATAGGGTCCGTAGTCTGGTCAAATACGTGGATGTGTTCTTGTTTGATTTCCCAATGGAACTAAAAATCAGAAGGAATTTCAATGTAAGTCCATGTAGAGCACATACATGAGCATTTCTAAATGTAAATGCCTTAATAAAAGTTGTGTATGCGAAACTAAAAAAAGAAATGAATGTGTTATCATTTTTGTATACGAGAGCGACCTGAAATATTTCCGGAATCGGCGCACGAAGGTTGAAGTGGATTGACTAGTCGGCAAGGGCAACCCGTTTTAGGGTAACTGTCAAAAATTCAGACGTCTACTGTCAATAGTTGTTGTTTAAGGGTGTGTTTTGTGTAGCAAGTCAGGCGGTTTCACAAAAATGTATTAAATCGAATTTCGTGCAATGATAAGACACTTCTGTATGGCTGAGAAAGCGGCCACGGAAATTCGAAATATTTTGCTAAAGATTTATGGCGGATCTATTCTATTATTTTAGACCATCAGCTTCTGGGTGAGGGAGTTCAAACATGGCCTCACAAGCACAAGTGACGAACTACGCAGTGGACCCCAAAAACCACTACCAACGATGAAATGGTCGAAAGATTCATGATGTCGTGTTAGCCGATCGCCGATTGAAGCTGAAAGAGATAGCAGACATAACAGGCAATTCAGAAGAGTACCTTGGCGACATTTTGGGTATGAAGAAGCTTTCGGCGTGATGGGTACCGCGTTTGCCCACACCAGAGCAAAAACGAAATCGGGTAAACGTTTCAGTGTGTGGCCAGGATCCATTGCAATCCAAGGGATTTCTTCATGCATTTCGTAGCCGTGGATGAGACTTGGTTCCACCACTACATACCGGAGACCAAGGAACAGTCGAAGCAGTGGACTTTTCCTGGCGAATCGACTCCGAAGAAGGCAAAGACCGTTCCGTCGGCCGGAGAGGTCATGGCGACCATTTTTTGGGATTCCCAAGATGTGATCCTCATCTATTATCTGTAGAAGGGAACGACGATCACGGGGCAATACTACGGCGATTTATTGGCACAGTTTGATGCAGTATTGAAGGAGAAACAGCCTCGTTTGCAGCGGAAAAAATTGCTTTGCCACCACGATGATGCACCGGCGCATTCATTCCGAATTGTCGTGTCCAAATTGAGCGAGTTGCGCTATGAATTAGTCTCTTATCCTCCATATTCACCTGACCTAGCCCCAGCAACTTTTTCCTACTCCCAAACCTGAAAAATTGGCTAGGACGAAAGAGATTCGCCTCAAATGAGGAGGTCATAGCCGCTACAGTGACAAACCTCGAAACATACTACTTTTTCGACGGCTTGAGGAGTCTCGAGCCCCGTTTGAAAAAGTGTAGTGATCTTTGAGGCGACTGCATCGAAAAATAAAAAACCACACCAATACCGTGTTTTTCTTGTCGATTCCGGAAACATTTCAGGTGGCCTTCGTACATATATTAGTGCCGCACAATTGCATATCTATCTGCGCTTCTTTCGAATGTAGCGCAATTCGAATTTTAAAATGAATATTGCTTAAATCTACTTACAATCTTATGCAAGGTAAAACATAATTAAAAAAGGAGATTCCGTCTGCAGCGCTACAATCGCTACAAGCTCGACGAGTGTACTTGATAAGACGAAAAGTAATTGGAAACTTTATTAAACATCGTCGGAGTAGAATATATCTGCGGCTCCCCCGCATCCCTCTTCTCTACAGTCTCTCCGTCTCCTTCCGCTTCAGAAGCATCTAATTAAATTTGATTTGCGACAATGCTAAAAGGATGCCTGAATAAAGTGACAAGTAATTGGATGGGTTTTAACGTTGCATAGTAAGTATAGCCAAGCGAATAAGTTATTTATTTCGCCAAAATAAGGAAAGAGTTAAGTATTAACGGGGCTGCAAGCACAATAAATGCTGGTAATTGCTTTTTTCCCTCCGCTTCAGCAGCTAAGTAATTTAAAGACAAATCTCGAGGAGATACAATTACTGAAAGTCATTAGAGACAGAGCCATAGTGCCTAAGATATGGAAGTTCTACGTTGTAAGTGTTTGTGAAAGAATTCTTCTAATGACTCTCTTTTTTCCAATTTACATATCTAGTTATCTGCGTTTTAATGAGGTTACGCAATTGTTTCGAAATAACGAGGTTCTACACAGAGGGACGATACGATTATTTTATTTAAAACTCGCCAGCTTAAAATTGACGAATTACGGAGGACCAATCAAATATTTGCGTCTCGGAAATGATTGTTCAATTTCGTTTTAGGTTTTCTTTTACAAATAGCTTCAAGAGAGGGATTTGCTTTTAAAGATGGAGAAAATGCATTCTTAAAATGGAGATAAATATTATTTCTTTCTACAACATTCTCTAGTAAACAAAGGTGCATATAACGGCAAAAATATTTCATAAGCAGTACAATAAATTTGTTGTCGCCTATATTTTTTCTTTAATTCCTTGATAACACAATGTATTAAAGTACACTTTATCTAATGTCTTACTGTAAGTACACTAAAATCTTATGACTAAGATTCGCAAAACCGGTGCCAGACCACGAGCGTGCAAAAAGATAGATGATATTCTGACAATATCGTGAATAAAAACATTTATTACGCATATACCTAAGAGAGAAGAAACTTAACAACCACCTAAAGAATATCAGTCGGCAGATATTTCAGTTCATTCGATGCTACCATATTTTGGTAGCAAATATGAGTGAAGAAATACGACAATTTCGAGTTTATTGTAGTATGTTTTTTTAAATAGTTCCCATACGTAAGAATATTGCAGTCTAGGGAAAGATTATTTACGTGTATGTTGAATAGATCTGGGCTCAAGTCTGAGCTCTGAGGTATACTTGTAAATGTGATAAAAAATTGAGATTGAAATCGGTTGTAGTGAACGTAACATCAACGATTGCTGAGATATGGTATATGCTTTCGGTTCTTTTATTCAGTTTTTGTGTTACATAACGTACGTACCTAACTTTAAATTGTCCTATAAGTAAAATGAATACGTAGGCTTCCACTGCCAGAGTTAGTAATAAACGAACTACTTCCGGAATTGGACTGTGTCATGATGATATGTATATAAAAAGAAATAAGAGTAAGAGGAGAAAGAAAGTCAACACGCTGAGTCACCGTAACCTTCTGCCAAAGTGGTTTCGCCTCTAGCGTGGTTCACACGTCGAGTTACCGTCCCACATTCGTTTCCCCTATTCTCCTGTAGAAGCCTCCTATGACGGAGGCGAAACGTCGAGATCCCACCTTTCTCTTTTGGTCTCTTTCTTTTCCCTTTTTTCGTTTCTTTTTTTCCTTCGTCTGTCTGTCTCTATTTCTTTCTCTTATTCTTTTCACCTTTCTTTCTATTTCACGTCCCCCCCCCCTTATCATTTTTTCTTCTTCTTTTTTATCTCTTTTTCTTCTTATTTTTTCTTTCTCCTCTTACTCTTATTTCTTTTTATATATATATCTCATCATTATACGGTCCAATTCCGGAAGTAGTTCGTTTATTGTCCTATAAGAGATTTAACCGTTGAATAATAATAAAAATGCTAATATTTCAAATACAAGCTTCCACAATTTCCGATGTATACTCAGTAAAAAGTGTTCTAAATTAGTCCTTTATAACGTTGTACATAAAGGCGTTATTTTGCCAAATCTTACCTGATATTCGGATGGATGGTTCATATATGCTCTAAATGATTACCAACGTTTTTGGTACACTTTTTTGTGTTTCTGTTATATCTAAAACCCCCTACCTGATACTAAGATAAAAAATTTAGTACGAACACTAAAGTAAACTTAGTAAACCAACTTGAGGTAAACAAGAATATTTTTCTTCTTAATCTAACAAGAACTTTAACTCAACGGAACTGCGGAATCATATAAAATAACAGCACACGTATGTACATACGCAGTTGACATGTTGCTTCTACACATTTTTATTATGGCCGTTTATAATCAGTTAATTTTGCCATCTACCGCATCCCAGTCTCTAAGAGGCTCTATCTCGAAAACCATCTTCCATCAGTCCTCTCTTCTCCATTGCTTCTTTAATTCCTCTTTCCGAACCCCTTCTTGGTCTTCCTGTTTTCCTTCTATTAGCAGGCTTCCATATCCAAGCCTTCTGTGGCAGCCTGTCCTGGTCCATTCTCCTCATGTGGCCATACCATAAACGTTTTTTCCGTTCTATTTCATGTATTAATGATGTGTCAACTTGCATTATTTCTCTTATTCTTTCATTTCTTTCATGATCTAATCATGTCTTTTTACAGCAACATCTCCGTTAGCATCACTTTGTTTTCTATCTTCTTATTCAGCGCCCACGCTTCAGTTCCATAAGTAACGCAGCTTTTAACAAAAGAATGGTTTTTGTTTCCTTCGAAGTATTGTCATTCCCCACCACTGGGTGTAGTTGTCTAATTATAGTTTTTCCCTTTTATTATTTTATTCTGTCTATTGCTGCTTCTACATACGCAGAGTATAATCCTTATATGGTTGTATTTTTCGAAATTTTTTACTTAACATTATGTACTCGTTTTCCAGTATTCCGCTTTAAGACGTGTATATTAAATATTGTGGGTAACGTATTTGAAAATTACAACTGCTTTAGGATTTCAAACAATTACTTTGAGTACGTTTCTGAAACTTTTCTAATAAGATTGCTACTGTATCTATTCTTTCCTGAGCAACAAACTGCTTTCTGCGGCAGCGACTAAAACACCAATAAAAAACTTTAAACAAAAGAAATTCTTGTATACGAAAACGCACTGTGGGAATACGATTCAAAGAAACTCCGTCCTAACTTATTTAGGGCCGGAAGAGCGACGTATAAGATATATTGCCAGCATAGCCCACACTCTCTTTTCCATTCCCCTCCTCCTATATAGCTACACTAACGCGATCCACAACGCGGGCAAGGGCAGTAACAACAACAGCGAACAACTTGTTACGTTCGAATGACTTTTCTTTTTTCAATTAAGTTTCCCCATTATTTCCCGAATGGAATAATTTCGGGAAGTATTTATGGATGGCGATATATTTTCAGGTTCCACCCCAACCTTTTTTCCGACCTGCGGAGTAACCCCCGTTGCGTCGCTCCTCTTTCCTTTCCCTTCTTGAGCTAAAGCAATACGCGTGCGACCCTCCGAAGAATTCCCAGTCTGTTTCCTCTCCGATATATTCCTGTACACTTTTTATCGCGCCTTTTCAGCTTCCCGAAAACGAAGTTAAGCCCCCTCCCGACTATTGTAGCATAAAAGCTGTGCGCGCCGAATAAAAATCATATTTGATAAACATCGGCGGGCACAGGGAGCACTTTCCGGAGAGGAAGGCTAAACAGAGACGGATAGAGAAAACACTCGCATAAAGGGCGAGGGGATTAATTTGATACAAATCGAGTTAGTCGTTCCCAAAATAATAAGCTTCCTGCTCAGTGGACCAGGTGATTAGTATTGTAAGAAGCCTCGTCTGAAGAGTGCGTTGATATTTGATATAACATCAACAGCTGAAATCCAGTCTCTACCTTTTATTTCTAACACAAACAAAGGGAGATAAAAAAGTAGAGAAGGACACTGGTACAATTAATTCCGGAAATAAAAGTGAGATATTCAGATATCCATGTTGCGGAGTTAAATATACAACTAATGACAATAATTATTATTCTTATTCCTAATCGGCGATCGGCTAGCCGATTCAAGCTGAAAGAGATAGCGGAGACAACAGACATCTCAGGAAAACGCGTTGGTCATATTCTATACGAAATTTTGAGTATCAAACGCTTTCGGCGCGATGAGTACCGCGTTTGCTCACACCGGAGCAAAAACTAAATCGGGGACCGTTTCGGAGGAGCGTCTGGCCATGGATCAGTCTAAGCAGTAGACTTTTCCGGGTGAATCGGCTCCGAAGAAAGCAAAGACCGTTCCATCGGTCGGGAAGATCGTGGTGATCATTTTTTGGATTCCCAAGGTGTGATCCTCATCGACTGTCTACAGAAGGGAATGACGATCACGGGGCAATACTGTAGCTATTTATTGACCCGATTCGTTTGCGGCAGAAGAAGTGCTTTTTCACCACTCATCCCGCATCGCCGTGCCCAAGTTGAATGAGTTGCACTACGAATTAGTCTCTCATCCTCCATATTCACCGAACCTAGCTCCCAGGGCCCGTTTTCTATTCCCAAACCTTAAAAAATCACTGGGAGGAAAGAGATTTGCCTCAAGTGAGGAGGTCACCGCCGCCACAGATTACTATTTTGCAGATCTCAAAACATCCTGCTTTTGCGACGGTTTGAAGAGTGAGGAGCACCGTTTGAGAAAGTGTATTGATCTTCCAAGAGACTAAGTCGAAAAATACAAATAAAACAACCACACCAATACCGTGTTTTTCTTGTTGATTCTTGAAACATTTGAGGTCGCCCTCGTATACGACTTGCCAATATGCATTTAAGTGAATGTACAACCATCGACTGGCTCTTACACATTAAAAATGAAAGTAACCATTTCAGAAATACCAAATTTTATTTCAGATTTTAAATTTATCCATACAATTATTTGTTCTCCGCTATTATTAAAACTTTACGCGATACCGTGCATGATTTATTATATTCGCCTACATATATCCTCTTCAGCTGCTCGCATATTACATAAAACAAACTGATATAAAGTTTAACGAAATTTAATTACCTACGCGAAATATGTACATGTTCCGTTCCGTTAATAGAATTTTTTGATGAAATTTAACCACGTTTAGTGGTGAAGTTACGTAGTAAATTTCTTTTCAATTGTTTGTTGCAACTACTGCTTGATAAGATTCGTAAATCACGATTCGTCACCATGGAAAATACGTAACTTTGTTTCAGTAGGAATTTATGTTATAATTTATAATTGGCATAATACGTATAGAGGAACACATCTTGTAAACAGTAAAATTTCGAATCCTGGCGTACATGTTCACAGTCCTTTCCCTGTTCTCAATGGTAAATAAATATTTGTTCGGTTTTATATAACCAAAATGACTATTCAACATGTAATGACGTTATATTTGCATAATTTTTATGCTATTTGAAGCGAGTAAACGTATCTATATACACCTTATTAAAAATCAGTTTTACTCTAGCTAAATCTCTTTTTAGTACATTGTTAAATATTACACTAACACAGACATCTTTCTCCTTAACTTTAAAAATAATAGAACATCGCTTTGAACCCCTTTCCCATCGCGTCAAAACTGACTGTGGAGATTCCGGGATAATATTAGGACACCGTTCATAACAGTGCCGAATTTGGAAGATTTGGCAAATACTGCTGTGGTCTATGATATTAACGCATTAGCATCTAGCTAACAGTGGCAAACAGTTTCGGGTACGAAATGTAACGCATGCAGCATATACGTTACATGTAATAAATTAGGGAAAGCAGGTTCACGCATACAGCCAGCATGAAGACTAGCTAACTCGCTATCAGCCGCAAACGTTAACAGTTGGGTTGTCAGGACTTCGAACTATTGCAAAGTAGTTAGTATGGTTTTAGCATTATGCAACCAAAAGCTTTTACTGACTATTAAATATAATGCTGGCGACGCACTTAGTTTTAGTATTTGAAGCATAATATGTACCAGTAGATTTATCTTTGAATACATTGTTTCATATATGGTCAACCACAATTCCTTATAGTGAACTTCACGCCGAATAAGGTGCTTTTTCAAATGAATGAATAATTTAATGAATAAACGTTTATTGTTTTTGATTTCCTTTATTTCTTAAAAAGTATGCCTTCTATATGTGTTCTGTTATTTTACTGGCAGTCTTACATATCCTCCGTGATAGCAGTCATTTTTCTTCGAATATTCTCTTTTAACTCATTCACAGAATGAGGAGCGTTGCTGCCTACCACTGATTTAAGGTAGCCTAATAGGAGAAAAATCCATTGGTATCAAATTAGGGCTCCGTGCCGACCATTCTATGTCACCCCGTCTAGATATCATTTTTTCAGGAAAAAATTCACGAGCAACTAATAAGGACACGTTCGACGTGTGAGATGTCGCTCCATCCTGTTAGAATCAAGTGTTCGGATTAAATCCATTCAAATCTTGCAGAGTAGGCTTAAAAAAAAGTTGTTAATCATCTTCACATATCGCGCAGAATTTACGGTTACTGTGCGACTAAGAGATTTTGAAAGAAGCTTTTGAACACTGTTCACCAAGCAACAGTTTTTATATATTTCTTTGCCCATATTTGCTACTAAAAGACGGTAACGTCAAACAAACTGAAATGATATCTGCAGACTAATGGTACTCGGTAGAGTATCGCGTTTCTGAGATATATCTGGAAACAATATTTGAAATATTCCGCATTTTTTGCATACTTGATTTGATATTCTAATATCCATAGTATAGAACGAAGGTAATTGAAGTTTAGGCAGATGTGGAAAACGACAAACTATAGCTTTTAGGTTGAAATAAGGTATAGGACACTTTTAGTAGTGGTGAAATAAATTTCTCAGTACTCCAAAATACCACCTTTTCGCGCGAGACACTTCCGAACTTCTCTGATATTTGAGTCTTTCCCTAATTCTTCACATAGTGCTACAGATAATTATGCGCTGTTATTTGTATACTATTTGAGCGTCTTTTGTCTTCGAAGGAGTTCGATAGGCAGAAGCAGGACAAATCTAGATTGCGGTAGATCTGTATCCACAGTAACAATATTATGAGGACTTTGCAATTAAAAATGCTTAGTAAAAATAGGCCTGATGGTTTGAAACATAATTGGTGAAATTTGCGCAAGAACACTGAAGTTGCAATGAGCCGAAATTTTTATGGCAGTAGTGTAATAGTTTGAGCGACTTTTATCCTTAACAATAAAACCTGTATATGTTTTATTTCTAAACGAATGAATGAAACGAAAGACTGGACATTTCAGCGAGATAATGCAGTTACCTATAATTCCAAACAAACGGAGTGGTTTCGTCAAAACAAAATCAATTTATTTTCTTATTATTGATTATGTCCTGCTCGTTCGCCCGATCTGAACCCCTCGAAAATCTTTGGGGAATATTGGCAAAAGAGGGGTATGCCTATAACAATCCGATAGCGTCAATGAACTAAAATCTGATATTCCTATTTCAACATTGACTAACTTCATAGACAGTATGAATACCCGGATATTTGATGTTATTTTGAATGGAGGGTCTAATACTACTAAATTTCGAAAGAATTATAAATGTTTTATGTATTTAATTTATTTATTAATTTCGTGTTAATGGACAGAAATTACTGTAAATATTCTCTGTATACAATGTAATAATTTTTTCAATGTTATTTTCGTTTGCATTTGTGTTTCTTTGTAGTTCAGCATTAACTTCGATAATTTACCGAGGATATTAAAAAAACCAAATATTCTGCTCAAAAGTTCATATGGAACTATAGAAATTTCGCTGAGTGTATAACGGTTAGTTTAAGATTTTCAACAAATCTTCCTTCATTACTTGCTCACCCTAGTTTGAGTAATCCGCTCAAAAAAATATATATAAACTCCGCAAACATATACGGAGCATAATAATTTAATTTCTTTACGGTCTGCCGCATAAATACGATCGATTTTATTATAATTAGGTTATGCACGTGCATTATGTAGACTCGCCGTCGGCTTATTGTATGCCGTCGTAACAAGTACAACAATTGCCGGCTGCAGTTCGCCTATACCTTATAGTTGTGCTCAATTTCCCGACCAGCTATCTTGATCAAATATTTACATATTATGCGTACACGCTTTGGCATTGTCAGATCTCGACGGCACTGTATGTAAATTGTTTGCGAATAATGCGGCACAGATTGGAGATAGCATTTGGGAACGATATTGTGTACGTTTAATATCAACTATTGTCTTCTGAAAGTAAACGGTAGATTCATTTAAAAAACGATGAAGTACAGGTTAAATAAACAAATAAGTACAATAAATAAACAAAAATAATCAATGTTCAAATCAGCCTAGTAGTTTACTTATTCGGTGGCTTTCGTATTTTAGAGGCTGTTATTAGCTATCTAGCTATCATCCATAATATGAAGATATTTCTTATAACGCTAGGTGCGGATTCAAAGTAAATTTTCCTTGAAATTCCATAAAATACGAAGAAAAGCTACTGAAGGTAACAACTATATTGTTTAACACACTTCATGGATAACCAAGACCTTTAATGGTATATCTAATATGTTGATATAACGTATTGACCAGTATATGACAAAAAGATAAATTGTGGTCACTCTACGTGCACAAAGAATATTTTGTTCAACATGGAAATCACGTGAGCGCATTGTTCGAACAGTATGGACAGATATGACTGTCGAGAAAGTAAATGTAGTACAAATTTTCACCTATGGAAGAATTTATGAGGTTGAAGAACGATGGCAACATTGACAAATTGATCTGCCAGTATTATTCGTCGATCCCAACCGAGAATATGGGACGCAAAGTAAAAGTTTTTAGAAACCTCAGAACAATCCATAAAATCAAAAATTGGCGATGCCTTTAAAAATGTGACAAGCACTCTAATTACTATTTTCCAGATGTCAGTAACTAAATTTGGTAACGAAAATGAGAAGCTTGAGGAAAGTTAGCCTTGAGTGCATAGAAATTTAGAATGAATTTCTCTCAGAATCAGATAGAGGACAAGGAACAAGTCAATACTGCTGTTAAAGTGTTACATTGTATAGGATAATAGCAACTTTCGCCTAGAGATACTTTCGCCTTCGTAAAGAAAACTCAAACAGTCTTGCAAAAAGAAAATATTAATCAAATGTGCATGCCTAAAACATGGAAAGGTGGTCTAAATTCAATGTTTCAATCAAAAATATATATATTTGAAAAAGGCTGCACCTATGGCATAATATCCAAAACTATCCTCTGTATTACTTCATTTGTTCTTTTATGTAAGATTAAGATTAATGATAATTAATGATTATAATAACAATAATTCAAAGCAGCTTGTTGGTCCAGTGGTAAGACGGCCAGCAATCGAATTTGACAACTCAGGTATCGTGCCTTCGAAACCAACGTCCGTCCAGTGCAGTGGCGGTACTTTTTAGGTCAGTTTTGGTATGCTCCCGGGTCACCATTCGCCGTTGGAAAAATAAATAACGGCGCTTCATTCTTTGCGTCGAGGGGGAGCAGTAACAAAGCCATCTAACAGTTTAGACGCATTTTCCTACACTTAAGCTCTTATGATAAGCCAAAATATGTTATAATCCCATTTGGCGCCCACCACCGAATAAAAATAATGATAATAGTAATAACATTTTTGTAGAAATTTTACCCAAGCTACTTTTGTACGTAGTCACCGTTCAAATTTAGACACTTGTACCGCTTCACCAGCTTTACTGTGTCTTCTACATGCTCGGTTGCGGCCAAGTTGTTGATCCACTGATTAACAGCTTCTTTAAGTTTATCATCGCTTGCGTAGCGTGGTCCACTCAAAAAAATCTTTTAATTTGAGGAACAATTAAAAATCACTTGGAACGAAATCCGGACTGTATGGCGAATGTTGAAAGATTTGCTGTCACTCTCGCTGCATGCGAACTTGCACTATCGTGAAGGAGGATGACTCCACTGCATAGCATTCCGCCTCGCTTGTTTTGAACAGCGCAATAAAGTCATTGAAGCGTTTGACAGTAGGCCACTGCATTTATAGTCTCACATCTAGGCATGCAGTTGATGAGCAGGACATCCTTACGATCTATAGCGCCATAATTTTTCTGGCGCTCAAAATTTGTTTTGCGTGTTTCGGTTTCGTTGGGGACTTCGGATGAGGTCATCGCATTGATTGGCGCTTTGTTTCTGGTGTGAAATGTGATATTCAAGTCTCAAGGCTTTATACGTGCAATATGCATAGCATATACCCTATATACGTTTGCACATTTTCGATTAAAAAGCCCCAGTTGCTATGCTGTTTGCGAAACATTCTGTATATTTCACAAGACGAACCATATAATCCAAAACAATATTGACAAAGAAAACATTTAATTTTGATTGATAGCTGCCAACAACATATATACAAAGTACATCTGGTATATATGCATGTCTGTAACTTTAATAATAAATAGTACTATTGGAAATATAAAGTAATTGAATTTTTATAATCTTATAAATAATACGTATAATTATATCTTTAGAATAGTTGTGAGTTTTGTAACTTCTGCTTGCCTTAAAATTATTCACTTCGTTTTCTAAAATCAGCTCAACAATTACTCTACGATACCATAAAAGAATTAACATGATGCAACACCATCCCGTAATCATTGACTAAGACGCTTTAGGATTTTCCCATTAGGATAAGAGAAGAACGGCCAAAATTCCATTTATGTAAATGGTTACCGAGGCGCGCTGCAACGTTGGCTTCGAAAATTGCCCGAGACTTTGCACGTTTCCTACGGCGAAACGTCTTGCGCTGCCTCGCTGGAAATCACGGGCGTTCGACGCTCCAGTATTATATCTAACGTCGTTAAATACATGTAACACTAAACGGATAAGCGGAATCGTGCGCATCAGCTTCGAATTTATTATAATTAAAACGTGACCACGTTTAACGAGAAATTATTCTAATTACAGTTTAGAGTCGAGACTTTTGAGTGTGTTGAATACAATTTTGGTTTCCACTGCGAATTCTATTTTCGAAACTTTTCATACTAGTGCATACCTAACTTCCTAGATTACATACCTATTATGAATGCTGCAATTGGGAAATGACAAAACAGTGCAGTAATATTAGCACTGTATATGCAGGGACAAACTTTACTGTTCACTTTTCCAACGTCTCGTATTTGTATATTAACTATTTTACCACAGTTCCAATTAACGAAATGTTATTAGGAATTTTTGTTTTTATGTGAAACCATTAAATATTAATGAACTTTAATAGTATAAGATATTTGCTTTTAATAAAAATAACTAATGGTAACAATATTTTTGTTACGGAAAGTTATGTAATAGATAGGTCATGCTAAGAGGAAATTTAATCCCTACATGAAATCTTACACAACAGCAAACAAAACTCAAATTCACAAAACTATGAAACAATATAAATATCGAATAACCGTTTACAAATCTGTGAGTTGCACTTTGAAATTCCCACAAATTTGATTTTGAAAAAACGATATTTCAAAATTATGCAACAGCTTCTTTTATGTTTATGGCACATCGTATGCATTAAAAAGATACCAACTATTAAATGAACGCGAAAATCATGTCCATCAAGCATTGGAAATTTTATTCGTCTTCCTTGCAGTCATATCCTGACATTTCACTTTGAAAACGTATAAAATACAGAGTGAACTGCAGAACATACACAGATGGAAGGAATAACAAATGCATGTTACAAAATCTATACAGTACTACTTAAATAACAATATTTTCAAATGATTAACGTAGTACATTTCACTGTAGAAAAAAATCAACATGGACTGCAAAAAATGTTTGTTTATTCAAATTAATATAAAAGTAGCAAGACTACTTTTGATTGAAGAAATGTAGCGTTGATTTATAGAATAAGTTAGATGATTAATTAAGTGTAAGTTAGTACTTGAAATTAAGTTTAAATGATAGTGCTTATCATCTGCCTTTTATTTCGAATCTCAATTTCACACCTACGTGGTATGAATTCCATTAAACAT
The DNA here is from genome assembly GCA_023509865.1 of Trypoxylus dichotomus. Taxonomy (NCBI): domain Eukaryota; kingdom Metazoa; phylum Arthropoda; class Insecta; order Coleoptera; family Scarabaeidae; genus Trypoxylus; species Trypoxylus dichotomus. The sequence continues at coordinate 52,453,693 of CM042075.1, forward strand.
TTACAAAGCTTAGGAGGAATTGCATTCCGTTTTACCTGAAGTGTTTTTCATAGTTCTTCTTTTCATAATTTTATTTACAATTCTTTTACCTGCTAACAAATCCTTTGCATTCTTCCAGAGGTTTTCGATTGGATTAGTCTGGGAATTGCGCTGGCCAAGATATTACACGTAAACCTAATTTATCACAAACATGTAAAGTGTACTTACGATGGTTATTGTACGGCATGCGCGGCACATCTTTTCAGAAAAAAAGAAGCATTACGTTTTCTAATAGATCCGGGTAAATACTATTGGTTTTTGTAATAATAATGTATATGTGGATGTAGATAGATTTAAAAATGTAATATACAATCTGCACCGTATAGCCAAAAAGATCAGACCTAAATGCAGAAAATATTTTTACGTTCTCTTGACCTATAAAAACAGCAGATACATATAAAAAGAATAAGAAATAGGTATATGATGATTACGTCTTTAACCTTGCCTTTATTTACAAATGATATTTTTCCTTTTGAGTAGTGGAATGTGTGACCTGCTTTATCCAAGACTTATATATATATATATTTTTATTTAGCAACTAAAGGTTCATGCATCACGCCTTATTGATCAGCGTTTTCACAGAAGCCGTTTTATTATATTGTAATTGTTCATCCCGTGCGCTACCACTCTCTGATAAATAACATGTTTGATGTGAGTTCCTTAGAATTATCTTGACATTGCCACTACCTTCAAATCAGGACAGAGGTACCTTTCATGAACTAGATACCTTCGAAGTAGTGCGCTTCCTTTGTGTTTAAAGTGTTGGCATCTGGAATTGAGGATAATTCCTTTCTATAAAAAAGTAAAACGGCGTTTAAGCTTGTTTTTGAGTAATGAAGGAAATTATTGATGAAGTTACTGTAATTATCCTGTTATTGAATCCTAGGTCTGTTGGATAGTAACGTTTGTTATTTTTGTTTATTATTATGGTAAATTAAGTGCAGATATTAGTCTAGAAACACTATTGATATGTTTCCTTCTCTCGAGAAAAAATTTGCCAAATAAGATCGCCAGCCTCTATATGCAGACATTTGTATCTGCTACGCATGTTATAGACTCCGGCGGTCGTTGTTTTCTTTTAAAGAATTCAGGTTTAAATTCTTTAAACGTCGTGCAGGCAGCAGCCCAGAAGAATCTCCATGCAACTGCGAGCGAAACGTCGGCATATTCTTTAAACGAAAACATCAAACTCCTTCTTGCGAACGATTCCGTTGCTCAAGAAAAGGTGTTCAGAGTTGCAATTTTGTTTTAGGAAGTGTGAAATCTCTAGTCTTGTCTAGTTCACTTAGTTTAATTGAGGTCCATACTGCAATCGTCTTCGTTAGCATCAGTTCTATTGCTTGGATTAGCTTCCAAGAAAGATCTTACTGTCTTTAGCTCACAATCAAGTGAATGTCTTTCTGGAAATTGAATGACTGATTTAAATTCGGGGCGAGGCTCAGTTACTAAGAAAAAAACAGTTTAACATTTCCTTCTAGTAGTAAATCCTGTAATGAAGGTTATGCAGAAATAATAGTTTCCTATTGGAGGTTGTCTTTTAAGCAATGGAACTCCGAGCGGCGTAGATGTATGTATTACCTTATCTGTATCTTTTGGTTATTCCTTTGGCAGCCAAAGTAAGGTTCATAAGATTTCTTGGGATTTTGCTTGCGTTCTCAGAGTAACTTATTCATAAACTCAACAAAAATTATTGTGTTTATTTGCACGAAATCGCGGTATATAAACAACAATGCCACAAATTTCGTATTGATTTTGCCCAGGTTAGTCTCCATTAATCTCTGTTGGTCCGCCCCCAAAAGGCTCAATGTCTTCAGTAATAATGATGTTACATCAATTAATGTTAGTTTTAAAGTACAGGTGATCAAACGTATTATCTGGCCTATGCCGTACTTGCCGACAACATATGTAAGTGGTTTAGATTCCCATCAATCCAAAGAACATTTTTTCAATTTTCTTGTTGTCATAAAGTACGTCCTTAATTTGGTACCCTTCCCTTTCATTAGGTGGTTGAGTTGCTAAAGGTATTTACTAAAACACATTAAAGAATGTAATTCCTCCTTCTGCCTAAGGCATTTTCAAATATCCAAGCTTCAGCACGATAACGATCCTAAACACTCTTACAAATGTGCGAAAAAAATGAATTCAAACGAAAAACATACCCATTATACGAGAACCTCTGTAAGTGTGTCAAGAATTCGTTAATGGGGAGAAAATAAAGAACAAAACAGGATTGTCAGAAACAGTTCGGACAGACTAGGCTGCTATTTCTAGTGAAATTTGTGAACGTTTTCATTATGCATTTACAATAAATGCTAAATAAATGTAAAATTGCGATCTAAAACAGAAGACAGACGATAAAGTGTTTCCTAATGAATTTCAGTTCACGTATTACTTTATGTTTAATTCAGTTCCAGTTAATAATTACTATTTCTATTTGCATTCTTACAATTTGAATAAATAAAGAGCTTTTGTGGTGCGCCACTTTCTCATTTTAAAACATATTACGCTAAGCACTTGAAAATGTTTTTGCAAGAATATTTTATTGAATACTATTTTCATCGGTATCTTAAAACATACATGGTTTCTACACTCCTACCAATGTACGCTAGATACTTATAGTAGGCATACAGTTTAATCTTCAACTTAAATACTAGTCTAGAAATGTGAAACAGTTCTATACGCTACCTTCATTAGAAATAGAGAATTAAAATTAACATGAGCCCATGCTGAGAAACCATTCCTTACGTGTGTTCAACTAGCGTAGCTTACCTGCACTTTCATGTATTTATGTATACATGTATATTGGGGGAATGTAACAATTTAAGCCTACGGTGAAGCTAGTAATATTCTCCGAACTAAGACTATAGAGATTATATTGTAGTTATCCAAGAAATGCTTAAACATTGTGTGCGACTCTGCATCCATAACCATATCTTAGCGTGTTTCCCGCCCTAATGTATACAAATTAAGTGTGATCTGTATTCATAAGGGTGAGGTGCAATATATAAATTTTAATATATGCACATACATATATGTTAATATAGCTCATGTATAAGTTACATTTATAGAGAACCGTTTTTACACGGAATGGTTCTAAATCAGTGTCTTCCAAGGTTGAAAATTCGTAGTGTAAACTTTAATATATTTTAGGCTCCTTCTTTTAATAAGTAGTTATATAATCAGATATAATACACATAGTTACACGCAAAAATAGGAAGAAATAAGCGAAATAAAGATAAAGAAATCTAGAGAAAATGCGACAAAATACACTTAAGTTGCGACAAATGTTAATTTAACTTAAAAACTACTGCCTACTTTTACAACATTCTATAAAACGATTTCAACATATTACTTTTCATCATTTCCTCTCGTACTTTCTCCTAAAAACGTGATTTTTAACAACGCAAACATAGCGTCATCATGTGGGTATCAGCTGCATAATAAAAATAATATGATTAGCTAAAGAATTAATTAATTAATTAATGATTTAAAACACCTATTCTACGCATGTTTCCGAGTACTTAACTTGCTTGAAAAAGGTCAGATAAATAGTATTAGTATTTTAATAGAATATAGAACATTTCCTGAGAAACTGCTGTAATAAGATAAGGAAAGGCGTTGTGAAGCGTTTGAACTACAATCGTCAAAAAATGTGCCTCCTTCATGTAAAAGCTTGGACTTTACTCAAAACCATTTATTGTAGGAGTATGTAACAGGGTCTAATGCTAAGCTAATGTCAGTCAAGTAAAACTGAAAGTGGGAACAGTTGTTATCACATAGTCTATTGCACAGTATAGTGCATACATAGTATAGTTGCATAAATATTGAATTAAAACAGTTAGAGTTTTTAGCTCAGCCTTTAAAACATCGCACAATAAATGTTTTATCGTACATCCATTATACAAGATCATTTATGAATTACACAATTTAATAACATTTACAATTTATGTCGCACGTAAATTTTGTACTGTTAGACAATCCACTTTTATGATACTCAAATGACAATTGGCGCGTGCTATTGTACGTTTTTTCTGGACAAAAAAAATGTCCTCCAAAGATATCAATAAGGAAATGTCTCTTGTTTATGGTGAAACGATTTTGTCGCGGAAAGCCGTGTATAACTGGGTCGAGAAATTCTCTCAAGGATGTTCGAAAGTTGTTGACGATCAATGAAATGGCCGCCCCGTTCAGATTGCGCCAGATGCAACACTTTTTGCAGCAGGCACTGGGGCATTGATAAAGCGATGGGATAAGTGTACTAATGGAGGTGGAGACTTTGTTGAAAAATGGATACTGGTTTCTAGACAATTATTTCCCTAATTATTTTTATAATAACTTTTTGTGACTTACTTACTGACTTCCATCGTATATAGTTATGTATTAGTAAGGTGTGGTGGCTTGTAGTTTCTATTGATACACTACACAAATGCAATCGCACGTCGGTTTGTAGCATATATCCTTTCTCTGGCAACCCAAGTACACAACTAAAATCTTTCGATTACAGTATACGTATAATAGAGGACAGAAATCGTAAGTGTGCTTCTTCAACTTTTTCATAATTCCCTCTAAATGAAACACAGAAATTATATGTCTGTATATTCATATACATATTTATAAAAATATGAATATATGTATTTAAACGGATGTACATTAATTTAAATTGCATGTATTTGAAGTTAGAAGGATACAAACCGTTATACAGTAAACGCTACCTCGTAGTGGAAACGTCGCGGTTATGTAAATAGAAAATTGTCATTATAGGATCAAATGGAACGCCCGGTTATGTAAACAAGCTTGCACCACGTACAATTCGATAATGTAAACAGTTTACGGTACCGATTATTTCCCGATTTACTTGCGTAATTGAATCGATCAAACGAATGTTTACGTAAACGTCTTTAGCGCCAGAACCGGTTGTTCCCCGATTTATGTATAGTATTCCTGTAAGCGTTGGCTGTCTTGTCTCTCGTAAAATAAAGTAGTGTGCAGATAAAATCACGCCAGAACAGACACGGCATCCATGTCCAATAAAAGAACATTTTTAATATGAAGTGGCAAAGTGAAGATCATCGGCGAGTTTAAAAATTGTGCGGGGGTGACTCAATTGGCAAAAAATATGGAGAATTTAAAACTACAATCTGTAAAATTAAGCGATTCAACACACAAATTTTACAACGTGTGACAGATACATTTGGAGGCCCGGGAAATCGCGGAACTTTAAAAAATGCCCAAGCAGCTAGAATGGAAAATCGTCTGTATAAATGGTTTTTAAAGCAAGGGGATAATCATGTACCAATTAGCGGTGAATTAATTAAAAAGAGAGCAAAATGATTGAGCAATAACCTACAAGAGGCAGAAAATTTTGTAGCCAGTGATGGCTGGCTAAAAAGATTTAAAAGGACGTATGGAATTCGACCGCTGTCGATATCTGGTGAAAAATTATCGGCATCATCACAACTAGTGCAGCCATTTAAGGAAAAGTTAATGAACAAAATCAAAGAGCTACATTTAAATGAAGCGCAGATATACAATGCAGATGAAACCAGTCTTTATTGGAAATTATTATCTAGGAAAACCTATGTTGCATCACATGAAAAATCTGCTCCGGATAGAAAGAGGGAAAGATAACGCATGACTTTTCTAACGTGCACTAATGCTAGTGGTTCACACAAAATAAGGCCACATAGGAAATGCAAAAAATCTACGTTTATTTAGAAGCTTGAAGAGTCCCGTTGATTATAACTGTTCAAAATCCGCTTGGATGACCAAAGGCATATTTCTGGAATGGTTCCAGAAGCACTTTATCCCCCAGGTCTGATAATGAAACTGTAATAATAAGTAATGTAATTTAATGATACATATTCAATTTGTAGGTGAAAGATTTCTTAAGAGAGCAAAATCTTCTAATAAAGTCGGTGTTAACCTTGGAAAACGCACCAAGCCATCCTCCTGAGGAACAAGCGATGGCTCAATTTTTATTATGCTCATGCCGCCCAACGTAACTCCAGTTATCCAACCGATGGATCAAAATGTAATAAAGACTACTACATTGTATTATCGAAAATTTCTACTTTCGTTTGCATTATCAAAAAATCCTGAACACATTTCTGAATCCTTAAAGCAAGTCACTTTACGAGAAGCAATTTTAACTTTAGATATGGCGTGGAATGCCCTTAACCAGCAAGCAATCAGAAAGTGTTGGAAAAGTTTGCTTTACTCCAGTGATAATTATGACGGTGAAGATAATGTACCACTAACCATCATTAGAAAACAGTTACTATCTGATGGTGAAGTTATTGACAGTGCATCATCGAACGTTCCCAAATTATTAAAAGCAATAAATAAAAAAATAAATTACCGATGTTAGTTTATGGAATGACGATAAAGACAGTGAGTGACGCGTAAGTGTAAGTATTTTTAATCAAGCGTTATATTGGGCTGAAGAAAATGACATATTACATATCGATATTTCAGTGCTCCGTAAACTACTCGATTCTTGAAAATAATGTAGAATTTGTTTCTTACTTTTAATATTATATATATTATGTTATTGATTGTTCATAATATATTTTTTAATAAATATACATATTTTCTGTTATGCAATTTCTTTATAAATAAAATAAGGCTCGCTAATGTAAACTTTTAGTAATGTGAAGAGTGCTTGGCTGATATCGTTCATATAATCGGGCGTCTACTGTATTTTAGTAGAATGAAACCATAAGCTTCCTAATGATTACTTTTGGATAAAACACATTAGTACAAACTTATATACGTATTTGAACGTTTATACGTTCATATATTACAAAAATATACATAATAGTAATAACAATAATAAAAATTACTCCAACTGGTACACTGTAAGAGAAATAAGTTATTAAAACAATGTGAATAAAGAATCAATAACATATTGAACCTCACGATCACACAGTATCACTATTAATATTTTTGTAAAATGTATATATCTGTAAAATTCTTCAAATTCTAGGTGATTTATTGAAGTATTTAAGTCCTTTGAAAGTCGGCCTGTTCTCCAATAAAGCTAGGACAACAGCAATCACTTTCATTTCGAATGGTGTAGATACCTGACAAGCAATTCTCCTCGAACGACTATTTATTTTTAAAGCGAAAGGATTACTTATTCACAAAAGTAGATTGCAAAAATTACAAGTAGGTTGTACACTCTCAAATATTTTAAGACGAAGCAATGACTACCTATGACATAAACTACCTTCAAAAGATCATCAATTTCGACGTCTAACATCCTTACATAACTTTCTATCTCGTGCGTACAGTTATTAAAAGTAAAAAATGGAAGGGATGATTATAAGCTCTGCTTCTAAGTAATCCGGATGCGTTTTGCCTATGTTTATTATTGTTTAACTATAATCTACATCTTTTAAGAAAATCTGTGCCGTAATTGAATATGTTCGTGAGGATTGCACGCTCTATAAGAAAGACATAGTTTCATGCTAGGATATTCTGAATAAGAGAGTCTACTATCGCACACATCATTAAAGTAGATTAAAAAGGGAAGGAGACCAAGCATAGTACCATAGAAAATTTCTTTGCTTACAATAACTTCACCCCAGCGGCCAATTTTCTATCGCGACGCAACTATACGTATTGTTTTCGGTTGTGAAGATAAGAAAATTAATTAAGCGGAGTATCGCTAACGCGTATTTATATAAATAACATTAATTGATATATTATACAAATGCGTTAAAACTAGTGTAAATTGGAAGACAAAATTTAGAACATCTTTGAAACTTTACTTTTTCTGAAGTCACGTCCAGAACAGGTAATGATTAAACTCATACATATGTACCATCCAGGACTTTGAAAGTGTTACTGTTTACTGTTACTATTTTCATAATTTTGTTAAGCGAATTTCGTACCTCTCTATATACGGACACCCTATTTACCGATACATTCAATATCCTCGGTTGAAACATCATGCAGACCGTATAGAGACGCAAGGGTACGTGTAATTAGACAACACAAAACGTTCAGGCAAGGAGCGTTAGAGACGCACTTCTCCGTTCTTGTTTCTTCCTATGCCTACTTATTTTGATAAATACTGCTATTATTAGGTTTGGTTATATAGATATTACGTGTAGTTGTCGACATTTGTTTTCGAAAGAGTTTTGTTTTCCATTTAGAGCTTACATTTGCCTGTTTGTGTTGGGTGTATAGTACGAGGGGAGGTCCAGAAGTTCGTGGAATGGAGGGGATGAAGTGGGGATGAGGGCGCTCGCTAGGTGTCATTCTGATTGGCGACTCATCATTAGTATATAAGTTAAGTTGCAGCCCTATAGCGTCAGTCGTTTACGATAAGTTGCCTGCTAAACAAGTCAATCCGGAAGAAAACTGAAACTATGGAGGAAATTGAACACCGTGCTGTGATAAAGTTCCTTACAAAGCAAGGAAAGAACACTTAAACCATATTGAATGAAATGGAAACCGTTTATGCGGAACAGTGCCCTAGTAAATCAATGATTTATAAGTTGCATGGTCTTTTCAAACATGGTCGGGAGTTGATTGAAGACGACCCCCGCTCAGGACAGCCAGTTGAGGCCACCACATCAGACATCATCGAAAAAGTGCAAAAATTTCTACTGCAAGATGCCCGTTTGAAGAAAGAAAAATTATCTGAATTAGTTGGAGTATCAGATACCACCATTTTGCGTATCCTACATGACCACCTGGGTATGACAAAAGTCAGTGCAAGATGGGTACCGAGAATGCTCACGCCGCTGCAGAAACAGCAGCGCATCTGTGCGTCCAAACAATTTTTGGAGCTGTGCGGAGGCAAACCTGCACAGATTTTAGGGCGGATTGTTACCGGAGATGAAACATGGGTTCATCACTTTGAGCCTGAGTCCAAACAGGAGTCCATGAAATGGAATAAAAAGGGGACACCACCGCCAAAGAAATTCAAAGTGTCAGAATCGGCTGGAAAGTTGATGGCTACTATTTTTTTGGGACTGTGAGAGGATATTATTGACTGATTACAAAGAAAAAGGTAGGAGCATAACCAGAGAATATTACGCAGCGATATTAGAACAATTAAAGGAGGCCATCAAGGAAAAACGTCGAGCAAAATTGACCAAGGGTGTGTTGCTCTTGCAAGACAATGCGCCGGTTCACAAGAGCAAAGTTGCAATGGCTGCTCTGCACAAGCATGGCTTTCAATCAATAGTCCATCCACCCTACAGTCCAGACCTGGCACCTAATGATTTCATTTGTTCCCCAATTTAAAAAAAGACTTACGTGGGAGAAAGGTTTCCGACGACAATGAGGAAAAGGAGGCAATTTTGGCCCATTTTGAGGCGAACGATAAAAAATATTTTTATGTTGGTTTAGAAAAATTAATTCATAGATCTAATAAATGTATTGTGCTTAACGGTGATTATATTGAAAAGGAAAAATAGATTATTGTTTTATTTTATTTAAAACCCTTTCATTCCACGAACTTCTGAACCTCCCCTTGTGTATTATATAGCGTAGCGCAAATAGCAAGAATCAGTAAATCGAATAAACTATATGTTCAATTTACGTTGTTATAAGAATCTTCCATTGTATCATATAATGTATACAATTGTAACACCCATTCTTATATGTGATTTAATTTTAGAAGTATCCGTAAAAGTTTGATTTATTCCGTTTTTTTCTTTTGTATTACCTTTGAAATATAGTTGATAGATACATATTTGTTTTATTTAGGTTATTAAGGGGAAAGTACCGAATTAGGGTTTAGTCTTTTAATATTTATGCATCGAATACTTAGCTTATTGCAAAATAATTTCTCGTTTTTGAGTATAATTTTAGTTTTTCGTTTTTAATTAGTATTTTGTAGTGTGATAATTAGCTTGTAGTGTACTAATAGCTGTATAACTAGTTGTTTCAACTAATCGTGGGTACAGTGTTAGGCCAAACCGGATCTTCTCTTGAAACAAGAGGTTTAATTGTTGGATTGGCTGCAACTGGAGTTTCCCAACAAGAAATTACAAAGAAAAGCTATAAACGCGGGAATAATATACTAAAAGAAAATACTATATAGACTATCGATACAGAGACTATGCTCTGGCAACCACCCGCAGAAAATGTACTAAAAATGAAAAAAAAATCTAGTAGAAATGAATACAAAATTAAATAGAATTTGAAATATAGCCAAAACACAAAACTAAACTTCTAAAACGCTAGACAACAAAGAACTCTCACGAAATGTTCAATTTCAGTGGTTGCCGAAATCTTGGATAGTAGGTATCTTATTATCAGGAAGAGGATTCGAGAGAGTTAGCCTATACCTCTAGCTTTGTTAATGTATATATATAATTACATATTAATCGCTACAATTTCATGGTATTAACCATTACAGGCATACCCTTCTAGAATTTTTTACGAACCTTATTAGGGTCAAATATTTCCAATTAAGCTATCTAATCCAATAATTCAAATATATAGAAGGTAAGCCTCAGATATGCAAAGTAGTCAACTATTTGAGTTGCATGCTATTTAGTGTTTTAGATGTTTAGTTTTGTGCTTTGCCTATATTTCAAATTCTGTATAACTTTGTGTTTATTGTAGGGTAGAAATGATATTACTGCGTTAGACTGGCCTGCCATATCTCCGGACTTAAATCCGATAGAAAACATGTAGGCTGCAACTTCAAACACCCGGACATTTTCAAAGTTCCCGATGTACAAATGAAATGGTGTAAACACGGAGATAAGTTCCGATTAATATTTTTTTCTTAAACTTAAATCTTAAAAATTTTGAGCGGTATGTGTTTTTGTAATTGTGTTAGAAACTTAAAAACATTTTTTAGATATATAAAGAATCTAATCCAAACAAAACACGCCAACCTTTAAACGTTGATCCTTGAACGTTGTTTTGACTACGATCGGTGTTTTATCTGTCAAACTGTCATTCCTAAAATACCGTCGTTGGAAGCGACGTTGTCGTACTATTTCTTAATTTGATTAATGTTATTCATGCTACGATACAGTAGGCGAATCAATCAAGGTCGCGTGTCGTCCCTCTAACACTTACATCTTTATATTTTTAACGTTTTAATTGATGAGATGTCAAAGAGGGTAATTAGTCACGATGTTTTGAGTAAAAGCAACCCTCTTATCTTCACCGGTAGTCGGTGGGTTGGGTACGTTTCAAGAGGGTATTTTTAGGACGGACTGTATACGAGAACTCCTGTAACAGCGAAGGTAGACACATGTAGACGAGTAATAAATGATTTAGCGCCATTAGTCTCGCTCGTAGACGTTGTCACCGTCTGCTGCCTGGCTTTTTTTAAAATCGTAGTTGGTTCTTCGGTAGCCGAACTAAGTCAGTACGCCTGCTATAACCGTATAACTTTCTTTGGCATCCTATGTATGTACACACATATACATGCCTATTACAAGTGTGTCGGTCATGTTATCCTATTCGTTATGGAATCTGTCTTGATTAGTCGGTTCATTAGTGCGGCGTTGGGAACGCGCTGCGTCGAAAATTTCACGCCTACCGAGCTCGTTACGGGACTGCTTCGCTTTTCAACGCTTCAGTTTAACGCCGGTATTTACATGTGTAAATTTTGATACGCGCGATTGAGTGTGACAACCGAATCATAGCGGTTAAATTAATTTTATAAGTGCGATAGTACGAAACTTCTTAGCACTAATTCTCAATAAAGAAAATCGTTCTAATTATTGCTATGACCATAATTTGTATAAGATAAAGTTTTCACAAAATTTCAAATACCTGCATTGATGAACAAGAGTGAGAAATTTAACTTCTTAAAAGTGGATAATGTTCCACGGTCATTTTTGAACCTACTTGGTATAAAACGAAGTAAGCCTTTGAAGTAAGAAAGCAGAATGACGTTTCGTTTTTTGACTAAAACTTCATTACCATATTTTGAAGATCATCAGTATAGAATTACAGAGGTAGTGTACGTGTATATACGACGGCCGTTTTGTTTTCAACGTCCGTTCGTGCCTGTAAACACTTACGCGAGCGGTGGGAGATGTGGATGCGCATTACACCACTTTCAGCTGAATTGCAGGCACGCAAACATGTCTACTACAATTGATTCTCCCGCCAAGTACGAGTTGCGTAGTGTAGTTCGATTCCTTGAAGCAGTGGGGAATAGTTCAAATGAAATTCATCGAGGAAGGAGCCGAGTATACGGCGAAAACTTTATGGCGGACGGTATTGTGCGTTAATGGTGTAGGAAGATTAAAGAAGGCCAAGCCAATGTTCATGATGAAAGGCGCAAGTTTGTCACATCAGAAGACACTGTTCAACGAATTGACAAAATGGTTCTAGAAAAACGGAGGTTTACCATTACTGAGTTGAGTGTGAAATTTCCTGAAGTTTCAAGATCAACTGTGTACGCAATTGTAACGGAACAGCTACGCTACGAAAAGGTGCACTCGATGGTCTCCAAATATGTTTTTTGATGATCACAAAGTTCGCCGAATTGCACCAGCGCTGATGTTTCGTACCCGTTATGAGGTTCAAGGTAAAGATTTTTTGAAATTATTTGTGACTGCAGATGAAACCTAGATTCAGTACTGCACCCCCGAAACAAAACAACATTCACAACAATGGATGCACTCAAACTCTCCAAGCAAACCAAAATAGTTTAAACAAACACTCAATAACAGAAAAGTTCTGGCTACAGTATTTTGGAACCAAAAGGGTGTGTTGCTTGTTTAATTTATGGAACCGGGGTCTACAATCAATGCAGCTATTTATTGTCAGACTTTACAAGTTTCCCCTACTATAATATCTGTCACCTGCAACGTCACTACGCCCTTTTCAGCTGAGTTGCAGGTACGTAAATATAGCTGTTACAATTGATTCTCCCGCCAAGTGCAAGTTGCGTAGTATAATTTGATTCCTTCAACCAGCTGTTCATTGTCAGACTTTACAACGATTGCGGTGAGCACAATCCCAAAAAATAGTAGCCATCAACTTTCCAGCCGATTCTGACACTTTGAATTTCTTTGGCGGTGGTGTCCCCTTTTTATGCCATTGAATGGACTCCTGTTTGGACTCAGTCTCAAAGTGATGAACCCATGTTTCATCTTCAGTAACAATCCGCTCCAAAATCTGTGCAGGCTTGTCTCCACACAGCTCCAAAAATTGTTTGGACGCACAGATGCGCTGCTGTTTCTGCAGCGGCGTGAGCATTCTCGGTACCCATCTTGCACTGACTTTTGTCATATCCAGGTGGTCATGTAGGATACACAAAATGGTGGTATCTGATACTCCAACTAGTGCAGATAATTGTTTTTCTTTCAAACGGGCATCTTGCAGTAGAAATTTTTGCACTTTTTCGACGATGTCTGATGTGGTGGCCTCAACTGGCCGTCCTGAGTGGGAATCGTCTTCAATCGACTCCTGACCATGCTTAAAAAGACCATGCCACCTATAAATCATTGATTTACTAGGGCACTGTTCCCCATAAACGGTTTACATTTCATTCAATATGGTTTGAGTGTTCTTTCCTTGCTTTGTAAGGAACTTTATCACAGCACGGTGTTCAATTTCCTCCATAGTTTCAGTTTTCTTCCGGATTGACTTGTTTAGCAGGCAACTATTCGTAAACGACTGACGCTATAGGGCTGCAACTTAACTTATATACTAATGATGAGTCGTCAATCAGAATGACACATAGCGAGCGCCCCTATCTCCACTCCATTCCACGAACTTCTGGACCTCCCCTCGTACTTTACTAATTTCAACAGTCAAGTCAGCAACTTCTAATAATCAAACATATTTGCTAATATGTTTCAATGGGTACAGCTTTCCATTTCGCTATTGAAATCTTTAATGACTTCTTGTGGCAAGTTATTATACACTACATCGTAGGACGTGTATGTGTGTACAACCAAAGAAGTCTTAGTAAACAAAAGATCTGATCGTAGTTTTGCGCTAATTTTGGCATATATTTTTTTGACTCAAAATAACACGCCAAATAAGTCAGGACATTCGAAAAGACGAAGAAAGGGAAGTTACAAAGAGTGAAGGAGAAATAAATAGAAAATAACCACTTATAACGCAATAAGAAAAATGGATTTAAATTCATGGAAAGCACAAACAGTTGTTCGGATGAGGAATAATGTTATTTTTTGTAGCGCCAGATATTGTAATTGAGTAATTCAACAATGTGCTAATGGAAGTTTTGTATGTATAGCTAGATCCACCTATAAGAAATTCAGAAATGGGAGGAACAGCAAAAGGTCTCATATTGGAAAAGCATTCCCAAACAGTCATGTGAAAGCATTTATACAGTTCTCGTTAGAAACAGTAAAAACATTGCAATATTTCGGCAAAGACAACCACAAGGTACTGGCAAAGATATTGACGGAATCATAGCGGATATTATTTTTAGCAAATTTAGACTATAAGTTTTGGTAAAGTTCTACAAATAATATAGCAAAACATGCACTTTTGAACGTGTTACTATGCTACACTTTTCGATGGAAAAAAAGCAAGAAATAAATTACACCTTTAGGTGTTAGCTTTATACAAAAAATGTTCAATCTACATGGCTAAGAGACTTAATTCACGAGGTATGAATGTTTCATCATGTATTTTCCTCGAGATAGTGAAAATGATGGGTCTATTAAGTTTTAACGTTTTCGTAAATATACCTTTACAAAAGGACATATGTTGAACTGCAGAAGTTTATTGACTATAATTACATGACAATAAAATGAAGTGTGATAAAATCTTTTATTCACACAAACACTATATATTCCATAGTAGTAGAATGGTTTAAGAGAAACTTAAATTTACTTTTGAATTCAAGTAGTGCCCCTAATGTGGAGCTCATATTTACTTATACTTATTAGCACCCTCTTTACCAAATTATATAACATTAAAACATTTTTTAGGTAACAAATAAAACAAATTTTCGTTGTAATTGTTACAACAGCAAGGCATAATAGAGGCATCTTCTGCCTCTATTGTGTTGTTTGTGTTTTATACTGAAACGATTTATGCACATATATTTGTAGGTATCTCTTTAAAAAAAATGATTGAAGAATATTTTTTACACCTCTAAGTGTAAAATACATCAAGTATATAAAATCATTCTTTTCTTTGTTTTCAACGTTAGCGAGGATTCGAACCCTCTACTTCCGTTTGCCTAACAGGCGTGCTAACCAATTACCCCGTTGAGTCTTAAGAAAGGAGTCTCTATATAAACCTACATCATCGATGTTCGCAGACATATTCTAATGATTCAAATTAAAATTCCGAGTACATATTCAATTAATTAAATAACATACATGTTGAGTCTCGGTTTCTCTAAAGCACAAATCGTGCGTTTCTTGCTTTTCTCTAGCCTTTTTAATCAATTTGTAGATTCTTGAAACTCTCACTCATGAAGTCGTGGATTCGAATTCTACCAAACTTGTGAATTTTTAATTATTCCGGACGTAGTTACAAATTGAAGAAAAGCCCGATTTGTCATATTTGTAACGAAAGCCGGTACGTGTATATTATGTAGTTCATTGTATATGTATTTGGAATTTAAATTTTATTTGTAGCGATATATTTGCCGACATCGAATATCATCAAAGAAGTTTACGTTTACATCTCCAAGTTGTTTGCCACTCTGTCCCTTCTAATCCCTTCTTCAATCTAATATTTACACCCGCGCTATTGATTTTCTTATTATATAGAAATATTTGATATAGAATCCCGTATTTAGGTACTAACTAATAAAAGCTTTTATTTATGTATCAATGACTATGTTAAGTTTTATAAAACGACTTGTTCCTTAAATCTCCATGGCGTAAATGGTTAATGCGTCTGTCCGGCGAATACTAGACGTGGGTTCGAATTCTATTGAAGTCGTAAATTTTGGAAATTCGCGAATTAAGTAAAGACGTTATTTCGCTTATTAAAATAGTAACATTATATAAGTTTTAACTAGTTCAATGTTAAAAAGTGTTTCATTACAACCTACCTTAGCAAAATAAAATACAGCGCAATTTTTTTAATATTTCAACAAACTATGTGTAGATGTTCGGAAATTGCATATGTGGGTTTTAATACTTCTTCATAGCAGTATCTAAGAAATTTTCGCGAGTACGGAAAATCAAAGCACGGAGGCAACGCGTTCCCATCATCAAAGGCGACCCTGTTGACCTATTTTTGGAGCTAGCATAATATGTACAAAGAATAAGAGTATGAAGGTAGACGGGCAGATGAAGTGGCTCAAATATCAATGTTCCGTATGATGGGGCGTTATTACTCGGTGTATCCGTCAAAGTTGAGCGAAACTAATTAAATCTGCCAAAACTTGCAATGCGCAGCTATAATCTGTTAATGTGGTTGGTGGCGTCTTTTACGTTATACCCCGGGATAAAATTGGATTTTCAAACGCGAAGGCGTTGTATAAAGTAATACGAGTATAAGAACGAATGAGAATATCTCATATATTTCATCATGCTGTAAGTTTAATTAGGTGAGCAAACATTGTTACTAGAGGGATTAATATTTCTGACTTGCGCGTTGTATGTATAGGGATAATATACACGGAAAAAGTTTGATGAAATTCATTACGTTGAAATATTATATAGGGACGTATGCTCTTGTATTGAGTGGTAGACAATTACACGAGTACGAGGGCGACCTGATATGTTTATGGAAGCTACAAGAAAAGCACGGTATTGGTGTGCTTTTTTATTTTTATTTTTCGATGTAGTCTCCTCGAAGATCAATACACTTTTTCAAACGATGCTCCGGTCTCTTCAAGTCGTCGAAAAAGTAGGATGTTTCAAGGTCTGCAAAATAGCCATCTGTAGCGGCGATTACCTTTTCATTTGAGACAAATATCTTTCCTGCCAGTGATGTTTTCAGATTTGGCAAAAGGAAAAGGCCGCTGGGGGCTAGGTTCGGTGAATTCAATTTCAACTCATTCAATTTGGATACGACGATACGGGATGAATGAGCCGGTGCATTGTCGTAGTGGAAAGGCACTTTTTTCCTCTGCAAACGAGGTCGTCTCTCCTTGAATAGCTAATAAATAACATCAAATCCGGTCAATAAATCGTTACAGTATTGCCCCGTCATCGTCCTTCCCTTCTGCAGGTAATCGATGACGATCACACCTTGGCAATCCCCAAAAATGCTCGCTTTGATCTTTTCGAACGGTCTTTACTTTCTTCAGAACCGATTCCCCCGGAAAAATCAACTCCTTCGACTGTTCCTTGGTCTCCGGTATGTAGTGGTGAATCCAAGTCGCATCCACGGTTACAAAACTCATAAATAAATCCCTTGGATTGCGATGGATCCTGGCCAAACACTCCTCCGAAACGGTCACCGGATTTCGTTTTTGTTCCGATGTGCGCAGATGCGGTACCCATTGCGCCGAAAGCTTCATCATACCCAAAAATTCGTGTAGGATAGGGCCAATGCGTTCATAATGAATCCTGTCGACCATTTCATCGTTCGTAGCGGTTTTTGGGCATCCACTGCGTAGTTCGCCACTTGTGCTTGTGCAGTCACGTTTGAACTCGCTCACTCAGAAGCTAATGGTCGAAGATTATGGAGTACATCCGCCATGAACCTCTAGCAAAATATTTCGAATGTCTATGGCCGTTTTCCCAGCCATCCAGAAGTGTTTTATCACAGCATGAAATTTGATTTTATCCGTTTTTGCAAAACCATCTGACTTGCTACACAAAACACACTCTTAAACAAATATTGATAGTAGACGTCTAAAATTTTGGCAGTTGCCATAGAAAAGGTTACCTTGCCGACCGATGAATCCACTTCGTGCGCCATCTCTTGCCGATTCCGGAAACATTTCAGGTCGCCCTCGTATGTATCGATAATGTTATGTAACCCCGATTTTCAACTACAGATTTCATCCCCCAAAAGCCATCCATTAGTAGAAATGGAAAACAGTATTTTGCACAGTCCTATAAGGTCTACAAACTACTCATTGGTTTAAATAAATTCTGAACTTCAGGCTTGCGTACCTTTCCTTCTATGAAATAATTTCAAATCTCTTGTAAGTATTCCAAACATATCGCGTTTGTGTAGCATCAACAGGGTCGACACGACGATAGCCCGACAAATAGCCCTAGTTTCTAATTCCCTTATTGGTTATTGGTTCCAGATTAACGACAGAGACCGGATTAAATGCTATAACAGAAAACCTATTTTCCCAAACTAGTCCGATTACGTCGTACAATAACCGAGGGAGGCTAGCGAAACATCGGATAATAAATTACTTGATCCACTATTAGATCTATATTACTTTTAACTGTTGTATAGAATGCAATAGTAACCTTCTATTAATCAACAATGGCGAGCGTTTTTCTAAGGTATCAAAGACTTGAACTGTATAGCCGGCCAATTCTAACATCTCATCTTGCGCGCAGGTAGTTTCGCCGAATATTAGCTTTTATAGTCGGAAGTCTGTTCTCGTCTCGACAACGTTGCGAGAGATAAACATCTTACGGCTCGCAACGCAGCTGACTGTCGCTCGATAATTGGCGTGAACGAAACAAAACGAATTCCGGAAAAACAAAACTGTGTCTCGTTCGATGGGTCGAGAACAAGAAACGACGACAGCAGATGTCTTAGGCGATTGGTGTTATTGTTCGAAGTGAAGTTTTCGTGCCGTAGATGATGATAAACTAACAAATCTGTCGCACGGCGCTTTTATTATTAGGACGAACGAACAATAGACAAACGAACACCTGACGCACAGGTCTCCCTAAATCTCCGTCTATTATCCGAATAAATTTTAATAAAGCGAAGTTGCCAGGAAGGGAACGGAGAAATAAAGAGGTTCAGTTGACACGTTTCTGTATACTTCCTAATTGGGTGTCACTAGAATTGTATACATATTTTGGGTAAAATGAAACAGGTAACAGTCGCATATAATATGAAATAATAAATAATTAACATTTGAAGAATTTTACGCACACGCATTAAATCGCACAGATACGTGTCATGCTTTCTAATGAAGATCAACACATGCAATCGTGGTAGACAGATGTATTAACGCTGCCTTAATTTAATATACGAGCGTTTAATGAGCGGGGCGCATATAACAAAATCATAGTCACATTCTTCTGTTATCATTACAAAGTTGTAGGTAATTGCATCCTGATAGATGTTTAGTTGACTAATGAATCTAGTTAGCGCACATATGCGCCTTAGACCGTAATATTACTCTTCTGACCGGTATTATATAACAACACAAGCGGATAACAATGCAATAACTTCGAAATTTCACGTTCACATATCCAAGTATTTCTTTTTTATAATTTGCATGCAAAAATGTCGTTGAACGTTCTATTTTTGGCTTTTCTCTCCGTTATTTCTTCCAATTTAAGTTGAGGTAATAGCCTATCTAACTCTTTTTTTCTAATTTCTTCTTCTAAAAGAAATCTGTTAGACTCTTTACAAAATTCAAAAAACTAATTCTGTTAATTTTTAAGGTCATGGCAAATACAGGCAGTTGTTGCTATACAGGAAGGCGAAAGAAATAACAATACTCCATCCCGTATTCGGATGCAGACTGGCAGCCAAGCAGTGCTGCTAAATACTTAAAACATAAATTAACGATTGCAAGGACTGTGTAGTTGTACAATTCATAGGTATAGCAGTAAACTCCACTCCCACAAATTTATTAATTAGGCGGAACACAACGTTTCGAGAGCACGTGGACTCTCATTGTCAACCGTATTACCGACTGAATGTGTATTGAACAGAGAATCATCCCCGATTGCACACTCGAGTCTGATTGATTTATTACCGTAGGCCCTGTTAAAGATACAGTTCGCTTTCGTTCCATCCTTTCCCGAAAATGCACACACACACACCAGAGGTTAGACTACCTAGTAGATTGTAAATAGTCATATGTTTTAGGAATTTTAAAGCCTGCGTAGCAAATAATTTGCATGCGTGGTACAGTTTTTTACATTCAGTCGGTAACACAGTTGACAATGAGAGTCCACGTGCTCTCGAGACATTGCGTTCCGCGTAATTAATAAATTTGTGTGAATGGAGTTTACTGCTATACCTGTGGACTTGAAACATACTTCGGTAAATGTCATCAATATTTTTCGGTAGATTTCAGAAAAAATCGGTAGATCGGAGAGTCAAATTAATTAAAATTAAAACATGTTTTAAATAAAAACGTAGTCGTATTAATCAAAACTGAAGTTTGTTATACAACTTATATTATAAAATTCTTAATGTATACAGAATGAAAAATAAATATTAATAGCCTTATTCATAGTCAGAGAATTACTAGGGCGTTAGAACGCTATTAGTAGCCAGTAAGACCCTACTAATACCACCGTATTCATAAACGTGTATTTAGTGACTACTAGTTAATGTTATGTTATCAGCGAAAACGACGTGGCAACAGGGAAAGGAGCATGCATAGTGTATAGAAGTGTTCGAATTCAAACGGATTAGAATTATCTTTGGCGCATTTTATTTTATATGTAGGAGCACATATATATACAAAATAGAAATTTTTTCGTCAACAGTGAGTTATAAGACAAAGATATTTTAGTTAAAATAAATTTAGTGGTATAACTTTGTTATAATGTTATCATGTGATAATAAGAAAATGGAAATAATAGCATCCTGTGCTTTTTATCCTCAAGTAGGTTCCAAAGAAGTACGTTGCATCACCGTGAGATTTATAAATAAAACTTACAACGTAGAATTCAGCACAACTTGGGCCTAGAATGTTATATTTGCATAGTGGGAAACACCTGCTATATGTATATATTACATATATTCCACTGGGTCGACGTTTCGATGGGATCTCGCTCATCTTGTTCTTGTTCGGTTAACTAGGTGTCAAAAATCTCTATACCGCTTCAACGCCGGAAACTCTAAAGACGTGTACAACATCCTCAGTGATGATCAGTAGTCTCGGCAAAGAGGGACAAGTTTCAGTACGGCATGGAGAATCGAGTACCCGCATCAAAGCACGCTTGTTCGGTATTATTCGACTGGTTGTTGTGAGTGCTTGTCAGTACACTCATACCTAGTAAATGTCGCATTTAGGTACGTTTCGGAAACGGCGTATTTCGAATAAACTAGAAAACGTAATAGGGAGTATGCCGGATTTAGAGTACGAAGGCGATAGAATTAAATGTGTAACTGACGACAACTATTTGACGTGTACCAACAGGCGGAAGTGTTAACGCCACCTAAAAAGTATAAAACATTTTCTGCAATCCTTGGCAAAACGTTTTGCATGATACAGCGAACAAATAATATTAGATTCGTGTTTGTTTTATTTTATGTAATGTACTGTTCACAAACCAACAAGCATTTGTCTCCTTCTGGAGTCAGTATTCGAATAATACATTACCAAGTCTGACATTGTTAAGAAACTTTATACAATCTGTTCGTGACTATGTTGAAAACAGAATTAAAGCAGAATTGAAATATAAAAAATTGTGGTTATGTGTCAACGAAACAACCGATCGGCAAAAACATTCTGTGGTGAATGGGATGGTACGTACAATGGAGGAGTTTGAACCGTCATCCCCTATCTTACTTACTTCCAAAAGAGTTGCAAAACGTACTAACAATGGAATTTTAAAAGTGGCGTTGAGGGCATTGAAGAAATTTCAAGTTTCGGCAACCCAACTTTTAATGTTTGTGTGTGCCGGTGCCGCTAACATGTTTTCCTTAGGCCGGTCTCTTAGAGTAGAGAGCGGCAATCTATTACATGCAACATGTAAAATTCACTCTTTTGTGGTGCGATTGATCTCTAAATATTATCCGCGAATAAGTGCTTTAATAGCTCATACTAAGGCAGCATTTCTAAAGTCCCAAAAATGTACAAAAAAATTTCACGAACTGTATCCCAAAGTGTCTGAACCAACACAGCCGATTACTATGCGTTGGGGAACATGGTTAAAGGCTCCGTTTTACTACCGCGAACATTTTGATGATGTAAAGAAGGTAGGTTTACAATTCGACTCCAGACACGCCCAAGCTATCAAGAAAAGCCAGAAAATTTTTCAAGATAGTCAGGCAAAATGTGATTTAGAAAATATTCGCAAAACTACTACGGACTAGCGGAGGGAGTTGAAAATTACAAAATGATTTTATGTCGTTTGTGGATTCTGTTCAGATTATAGATGTTGTTCACTCACACATATGCATGGAGGAAGGCGAAAAAATGAACGCGTAATACGAAAATTTGAAAGTGTTATCGACAAGGATTCAGATTTTCTCTTACTAAGACAAATTTGTGAAGGTGCGTAGAAAGGTTCATTAGGTTGTCACAAGGATTACTTTAAATTTGCAAATATAACACATTACTCGATGTGGAACGGTTGTTTTCATCATTAAAAAATATTTATTCAGCACGCCGTACTCATTTGACTAAAACAAGTGTGAAAACATATTTAATGATTCTAATATTTAGTAGATTTCGTGGAAACTTCTTAAAAAGAGTATGTGTTCCAGCACGTTATATAATATATCTTTTATCATTATTTTATGTATAAAGATTCCTGCGTCCGCATCGCCTATGCTCACTCATGAAGGTCACGATCATAAATGATGCGAGTTCATAAACATTACTGAACACGCGCCTTGATACGGCCGTTCGGTCCCTCCACATTGTAACTTGCCCTACTTTGCCGAGACTAGTGATCAATCTTGAATTTACTCATACGAGTAGAAAATAAACGCCAGTCCTCTGTATAGGTGCTCCAAGATGAAGAAAAGCCGACAAAAGTCATCCGTTCCCGAAGTATCTGCAAAAACCATCTAGTCACGACATTTGGCGTGAGGACGGGTCACCTAGCAACAATTCCTCTCCAAGATCAAAAAATTGTTGCTGCCGATTAGTACACTACCATTTATTTACCGCAGGTCATCGCTAAGCTTCGGAAAGCCACCAAGACCGTGTAAGTTCGCCCACAGCACGCAAAACAACTGAATTTTTAGTGCAACAAAACATCAGATTGTTAGACCAACCTCCATATAGTCGGGACCTAAGTTCCAACGGCTTCTTTACCTTTCCGAAAATCAAGAACGGACTGCGTGCACTTGAAAAACGTACCAACAAAACTGTACCAACAAACGAGTGGAATAACTGTTTCCAGAAGGTTCCAACGCATACAAAAGTGCATTAGAGTTCGTTGAGAGTACTTTAGAAAACAATAAAGTCTTTAAATACTACCTACTGTTACTTATTCCAGCTCTACATGCAAAACTTAAAAGACAACCCTCGTACTGTCAAATTGGAACAGGTTCTATTATTGTATCCGGCTTTACTTTCCTTTTGCATTTTTTTGGAGGAAACCAATCTAACAACTTCCTGTACATTAGATAATATTATCACATCATTCTATCATATTATTGTAAACATACAAACGATGTATTTTGCGTTGAATTCACGTCCAATTCCCAGAAAGTTAAATTCACTCCACGTATCTTTTAGAAACTCTCTTCTATTACCATTCCTATTTAAACTGTAAGCAAACCTACGAGCGCGGCACGCTCGTATCACAAAACAACGGTCGTTTTTAGTATTTGCAATTCAAATCAACACGTCATTACAACGAAAATATGTTAATTGGGAATTATAAGAAAGGATAGCGGCGGTAAACTTGTCCATTTCTTCATTTCCACTATAATGACGTCCACGCAATGGATGAAATCCTCGTGTCCGTGTGCGGTTCGTGCTTCACAAACGATTGTGTGTTGTTCCAGGCGCGATGCTTTTTTATATCTCTCTTTGTTTTGTTTCTGTTTTCGTTTTTTAACCCTCCGGTCTAAACCCTCAGCAGCTCCGTGCGGTCTGACGAGTATCGTACGCAACATCAGGTAGGAGGTTTGGAACGGAGAACGATCGGACAGCGGCAACAAAGACATCAAACCGCCGAACACAAAAGGTGCATGCGGGCGTGTCTAAATATTATTTCGCAATAACGTGTTCATTATATGCAGTCGAAGCCGGTGCTTTCCGGATGATTCAGGTACGAGGACGTAGGGCTTTGCATATCTCTTTTGTTTGTCTGTGGGGTTTGCGAAATTAAGTTTTCATTAGGACAGAGAACAGCTGGCTGGTGAGCGATGAGTAGCAAATGTGGTTTGACGGTTCGACTTGATGCTTGGTTGATTTTAAGAAGATTATGTGGAGTTTAATTTTATAATAGGGTATGAATGGCATACGTATAATTACGTATAAACATCGAGATGCTGTGAGTTGAGAAAGTTAGAAGGGTAACAGTAATCCAACTTAATTGTTCCGACCAGTTTTGTTTTTATCTACTGCAAATAACAACCAGCAAACCTTTTCTTTTCGCTTTGCCCTGAAAGAATGTACTATAATTTTAATATCTGTAGAAACATCTACTTTAATAAAAGATAGGTGGTCAAGTTAGATCTAATCTTGTTTAGATATTTTCTGCTTATAATATACTAATAACTATTTTAAACCCTTGCAGTCATAAACGTGACGAAATACGACATTGTCTCATAAACAACATCAATTGCGTCTCTTCTTAGCGTCTAACTGTAATCGGCTAATATAACAGGATTCAGTTTCTCCTAGCATCGCAGTTCCATCCCTCAAAATATTTTGTTGGAAGCATTCACCATTATTAACGTCCCCCGTATTTTCAGGACAAAAGTCCAGGTGAGAGAAAGAATACGCATATTAAGGAACATATTGCAGTCAGTACCGTGAAACACTCCAATCATAGCCATTTTTAACACATTCTACTGTTCGTTTATCAAGAATCTGGTAAACGTAATCTTCTCTATTACCAAGTTCGCTTCTTCTACTGAAATGAATTATTATTTTCATTTGTTTATTAAAATTCTTAATTAGTGTAATTTCAAATAATTATTTTTTATTAGTTTTCTACACACGCATGATTCGGGTTGATGTTTCCATCGTCCCTTTTCCAATTCATTTATGGTACATGAATAAATACTACGGCAGATCTGCGTTAATATTGTTCGTGTTAAACTATCACAAATAACTGGAAACACATAAACTTTTCTGAACTACTCATTTGACGATTGCTGGTCTTAGAAAAAATTATCTTTTAGTTGCTTTTTTTTATGGTAAAAGCGTTACCATTATTTATTTCGATTGTTTTCTAGACGTATTTGCTATTGTGAATGCTGATCTACCTTCAGATCAATAAACTAAAGTAATTAAAGTTTCCGTTGCTATAATCCTTAATAATAGCTGTTTTGATATAAAGCGGTAGCAAAAATAACTAATGGATTAGCAGTAATCTATTGGTACTTCTGGAACGTACTACTCTCGGGTTAGTCAATTGTGTCATATTTTTGATGGTGTGTCTTCCATTCGCGCAGGGAAATAAATATGCTTACAATTAGTGTAATCCAACTGTGGACCCAATAATACACGGTTTGACAATTAAATAACGGAACTTTTTAGGTATAGAATGAAATACACATAATATTATTATTGCACAATTTTTTTTATTTGACATATGTTTCTGAGTCTACAGTCTACAGTCTAGCGTGTGGCACGGATGACTAACGCATGCATCGATTTTTTGAAGTCGGGTAGTGGGATATTCTTCAGCACATGTCATGGTTGTTTCAATGGCTGAAACATTGTCATAAAAGTGTCCTTTAATTGCAGGTTTTAGTTTCGGGAACAGAAAGTAATCACACGGTGTTAGATCAGGCGAATATAGTGGGTGGGTGATAAGACAAATTTGTTTTTAGTTAAAAACTCACGAACTTTAAAGTCTTTGTGAAGCGGTGCATTATCGTGCAATAAAGACAGCTGTTTTCCTGGTGGATATTCGGGCCTAACTCGAACAATTCTCGACCAGAAACGATGTAAAGCTCCTAGATAGTATTCTCCATTAACAGTTTCACCTTCTGGAACAAATTCTTTCTGGACAATACCTTTTGAATCATAAAAAATAATCAGCATTGTCTTGATTCTTGACTTCTGAAAGCGCGATTTTTGTGGTTTTGGCTCGCCTTTGAACTTCTGTTATGCAGATTGGCACTTAGTTTCAGGGTCTCGAAAATATGAATCTGAAAAAATACTGTATCGTTTTCGGTAGTTTGAATGACGTCTCTATAATGCGCTGCACGTGCAATTTTTTGGTCTTCATTCAACTGAAGTGGAACAAAGCGTGCATACTTTTTGTTACCCAAATCGTTCGTCAAATTTGTTGAACAGTTTCTTTCTTGCTATTTAATTCTTCAGCCAAAATTCTCACAGTGAAATTCCCATCGATAGCAATGATTTCTCGAATTTTTTACACCAATTTAGTGCGTTTAAACGCACGCATAAACTCTTGTACGAAACATGCACTCATCATAATATACTCTTTTCAACGTTTCGTACGTCTCAGCAAATTTTCTTCCTATTTTATTTAGCCTTTGTTCCGCATACCTAACCTAGAATCACTAAAGTGCGTGTAATTTTATAAGCTATCATTGGAGTTGCGTGAACCTTAGTGCGTTTAAAAGAGGAAACCTGTGTGTTTCTAATCCTGCTACCGTTCAATACATAGCGCTAAGTGTTCTATGATTTAAATTAAAGTTCCGTTGTTTAGTTGTCAGACTGCGGAAATTAACTAACTTAACATTACCACAAACAATTATGTTGTAAATACCTTACTTTTTCGAATGCTAGTTTTTCTGCATTTCGTCCTTTTTGAGACGTCTTTTCTCCTTTATGCATTACTATCACTTTCAACCTGTATTTAGTTGAATCTGTACGCATTCACCCTATACTAGCTTAATATTCATTTTTTATTACTAAACGCTTAAAGAAAATAAATTTGCTAATTTATGGGATTTACAACGAGAAGCTGTAGTATAAACTTCTTGTTCTACTAAACTGAAATCCTAAGTCAAGATTCGAATATTTCTGATTTTGTGTAGCCCGCATATATCTAAAGGACGAATTAAATCGACACCATAATAGTAAAAATGTATTGCTTGATCTGATTCAAAAAACTACTATAATTCTGGTTTCGTGATCTGCTCCAGCTTCAGCGAAAGTTAATTAAAAATTGAATTTTTTGATGGTGAATATATTATACTTGGCAACCAAGATCGAATATTCGATGTATTTAAGAATGCAGATTTGAAGACGAAAAAGGTCTTAACATATCAGATAGCTAAGAGAACAAGCCGAAATAGTTCATTTGAATAACTTTTCTTGTATGTTTGAGTAAATATGTAGTTATGCATGATACGGTATAGTATATTTAAAATTTAGGTACAAAGCCAGATTTGAAGAGATTAATATTCTAACACATTATGGTGGAAAATCTCAGGCGATTATACTGCTGAGTGGGTTCCTTGTTTTAAATTTTTCGATGATTAAAATAATTTACTTTTCTACATTAAACTAAATAACTAATGTATCCAAATAAATGATTTATAAAAAAATATATATTGCTTTTTAAAAGTAAATACAAATGAATAGAAACAAACAGAATTTTTGTTAGTTTTTGGTTGAAGTTTTCTATTTGATATCGTACTCACGCAGACACACACTTTTTTCAGCAATCCCTGCCTAGATATTCGTATGGATATCAGTAACTTCCAACACTGCTTGGTAAATATTTGAAAACTACTTCCTGATGCCCAATTTGAAGTTCAATCAGCTTTTATACTATTTTTGACGATGACACCGAATAATTTTCAATAATGAGATGTCACCTTAACGTAGTAATTCTGTGCCCGTTGTTACCGAGGCGATGCTTGATCCATGGTATACTAGACTTTTTGCCTGAATGAACGACGTACGAGAATTTAGACGGTTATCTGTGTGTTTTTCCAAGATAATTAATTTCTTATAATTCAGTAATGTGCGAGTGAACAGAACAGGTTTCTCATCTGTGGAATAATTTTGTAGAAATTAAAATATAAACAAAAATTTAAAATCGATATATACATATGTTATTATGTTGGTGAAGTTTACGTCTCCACTGTGCACGTAGCTTAAGGGAGTGATTAAATTGAATGGTGATGGTAAATGGTAACTAAATATACATAACTGTATTATAACATTCGATATTATGCAAAACTTGAATATTTAGAACTTCAAATTAGAAACGGTATTCTGTCTCTAACAACAACAAAACGTAAAAAGGCGCGAACTATGCAAAGGTTCATGGAGAAAAAAGATGGAATAATACTATAGTAATTAAGTATCATTACAATATGTGCATACATGTATTTTATTTCCCTCCCCCTCCCTCCAACTGTATCCATGTATTTACTGGGACTTCAGTTTGATTACATAGAATTCTCAAACAAGATGGCATTGGTTTTAATTTTGAGAGAAGTAAATACTGCGAGAGTATCTTTAGGAAGCCGGTACAATTTCATAAACACACTTATCCAACCGTTGCTCTAAACCTTATTAGTAAGCTACGTTTCTTCTTTTGATCAAAATTCATCTCCTCCACTCGGTAAACGTTGAAATGACTCCAATGGAGAAGGCAGCTTTCATGAGCGGCACTGCACTGCTTGGAAAAGCGCTCGTTCATTGCCGCCTACTCGTTGACCGACGCAGGCAGCGGAAATTGAAAAAGACAAGAGACAGGTAGCACCAGCCGCCCGTTGGAGGAGCAATTAACTGCATCCATCTCACAGATTCGAAAAGCAAAGGAAAAGACCGTGATAAGGGGGCAACCGAATGGGGGTTAGGACCATCGCGGCAAAGTGTCTGACAATCTCTCTTGCTCGCTTTAATATATTCTGGATGAAGTGATACGCAAACAATTGCCCTTCTAATTTACGGGTATCGGTTTATTTCGGTTCGCAGTGCCATTTAATGAATTCTTCGTCGTTGTCGACGTATTCGCGATCTTCGTACTACTTTGTAGAGTGTATTAGAGACGGTAGATGGATGCAAGAAGATTGGAAAATGAGAGGGAGAAAAAAGTTCCTGTGCAAAATTTATCGCTAATTAATATGTGAAGAGGGATTGATTAATTTGATAGAGAAAAGCTGTTGCCATTGCATTTAGAAAGTTATTAAAAGTATGAATATTTGCAAGGATTGATATGATCAAAGGAAGAGAAAAACCAAGAAAAAGAAGTGGTAATAGGGATTAAACATTTTCCGCGTGAGATACATACATATGTAAATTGTCTACTATGGGTGTACTTTAAACTGATCGGAAAGTTTCTACAAAGTAATTTATGGACTATTATATAAATATATAGACAACCCTGTTATCCGAGCAAAGAGTAGATACACGAAGTGTTAAGTAAACTTTGTACTATTTTTATGGGACTAAACAAATAAACATTAAGTAAATGACGATTGCAAGGACTGTGTGGATGTACAATTCGCAGCGTTTCGGGAGCACGTGCTCCCGAAACGCTGCGTTCCGCATAATTAATTAATTTGTGTGAGTGGAGTTTACTGCTATACCTGTGAAGGAAACATTAAGTAAGTAACAATAATGATTTATCACCTTAATAAAGCAAATTTATAGTGATTATTTATTTATATACAGTATTGTATATGGTTTATTTATTCTTGGTGGCAATCGTGCCCTCATCATTACCTTTAACCCACTTTAGCTAGCAAGTTTCTAAAAATTTTGATAAAAAAATATAGCAGCTAAAATGCCGTGGAATTTTTGAGTATTAATTTTTTACGTATATCATTATCTCGTTCATACTGCATTTACTATAATAATTGATACAGTTAATATTTTTCCTTTACCAATCTTCTTCTCCTATTGAAGTATTGCCATCAAAGACCGTGATTTAAAAAATTGTCGTTGACGCAATTATCTGAAGCCAGAAGTGCAGAAAATCTAAAATTTTCGTAAAAATGTACGCTTGTAAAAAGTAAAATTGATCTACCCGAGCATTTTTTCGAAAAATAAGGCTTTAAATTTAATGAATTTATTCCAGATACAGTATATGTAGAATCTGATAAAAATAAATACTACACAAGCGTTTTCTCACACTACTTTGTAATGACAAAATAATATTCTACAAAGTAAAAGTGAAACTTCTGAAAATAAAGAAATGTTAGAGCTATCTCAAAGTATGACTCTTATGTAAAAATGTTTCATTACATATCAAAAATTAGTTCAGTATCTTAACCTTTAACCCCTTTATCAAATAAACTAAAACTACCAATATGTTTAAGGATTACTTTATTTGGTTTAAATACCATACAATTTTCTTCTACTTACTGTTCACTTTACTTGTGGAATAGAGTTAAGGTCTAAAATTTCTTAAATATACTTATGCTCATGTAGATAAATTGTTACTCAGACACGGCACATTCATAAACATACGAACATATTTTTGAATATCCCTGCCCATTGTCATGTCAACTAAAGTTATCGAATAGCTTAATAATGATCGAGCAGCTGGAAATATTGTTAATTGACTGAGTTTTCACAAATGATCGTATGCATGTAAAATTCTTCACCATTTTCGTGCATTTCGCTTATGCAGAGTAGGATAGAAACATTTGAGCAATTAATAACTTAATAATGATCACTTTAACGGAAAACTAAACTACTAGATAATCAATTGTAAAGAGCATCAAAAAGCATTTCATTTTCAAGTTCCTTTTCGAGAATAAAATCCTTCAGGTGAATGAATAACATCACATTTTTTTAAAAATTTACTGGAATTGCATGAATTTTCCTTCTAATGTAATCTCTCAGTTCCTCTGTAGTGTGATGTCGATAGGTGTAGACCTTATCTTTCAAATAACTCTAAAAGAAAGAATTATATGCAGACACATGAGATAAACGTACAGGCCATTTAACGCCTCTAAAACAAGAGAATTTAATTTAGTGTAGTGCGGACGGTATTCCACCCTAGATGTGTCCTGATGACCTTCATCATTAAGAAAGCCTTGCAACAGCACCGCACATCAATCTGATGTAGATGTAGCAGTCTGACTATTAGCATTTGGAAAGGCTTAAGGTCCAAGTTCCACAAATAAATTAACACCACACTGATAAAATTACAATTTCCTGCCATTTACCGAACGCTTCCAAATTCTTAAAAAATATCAGTAACAGAAGGATTTGAACCCAGGACTCGTTTTCTCATACTACGTAAGACATACGGCATATTACTATTAATTTAATTAGTAAGAACTTGCCCTTAATAATATTGTATTTGCCGAGATATTACGCTATATCTACAGACATTGTGACATATAGATATTAAAAGCAATTTGAACTCACATTCGATCTCGTGCTATAGTTGGTAGCACAATGCACCGCTAACGCAGATGTCGTGGGTTCAAATCCTACCGTAACTGATATTTTTAAGGAATTCAAAAACGTTGGTTAAATGCAAGCAAATCGTAATTTTATTATTACTGATATCAACGACAGTCTCATATTAATATTAACATTAATATTAATTTAACACATTGTTTTCTTTTCAATGTACATTGACTTCTGGTGGTCATGTTCCTCTCGTCTAATATCTGGAATTCTGCTTCGACGTTTCTGCGGTTATTTTCAAAAATATCATGCAAAATTTACTTTACCGGTACAAATCACAGGGAGGAAGTTGTTTGACTATTCGAATTTTAAAGGGATTGAACTTCTTATTTAAAATGCGTCGAACGGCTCTAGATATTAAGTGCAAGGTGATCAGCAGAACCATGAAAACTACACTGAAAAGCTCCTGTCATTTGTACACTTATTTGTCTAGTCGAACGCGGCCAGGAGGCTTCTTGTTGACAATATATGGCAATTTTAAATTGTGTAACCTAAATGAATATTGTTTAGCGTGTTAGAACCTGTCCATGCCCATGTCAAAATTATATTGAAGAAGTCGTCGTATTATAGTAGCGGGAATAATCATTTTTGAAGAATGTTTCGACAGTAAATGTTCGATAATCTCCAACCCAATGCTGCAGTGACTAAAGACTCAACGATGTTTGTATCACCACGCTACCCAGAAAGATGTCGGCGTGATGACGAATTTAAATCATCTCATTGTTTTTACCCCATCGTCGTTATACTAATACAGTTTAACACAACATTTGATTCAATGGAAACCAAAATTTTCTAATCCTGTTACTGCTATTCTACAATTTGAAATCGATTGGAGCTACTTCGTTTAGTGCCAGAGAAATTTCGATTGTGAACTATGTTGCAGCCTACAGGAAAACGTGGACGTGCAATGCTATAAATTTAATATTAATATTATTTTCGAGTTTAGCCATATGCCAAAAATCTAGGTTAATGATGAGTTTGTTACGCTGACAGCCTCTTCAGCGTCCTAAAAATTTAGATTACAAAATTTTGTCATTGAACTAATCAAATCTTCTAATCGGATATTTCAAATAATAGGGATATTTATAAGTTTGAAGAAGTTACGTTAAGGACGATATTGTAAAGGATAGGATAGAATCTGCTATTAAGTGACGGTTTCATCGACTAAGGTAGTGACTCATATTTAGGCAATATGAACACCTGGTAGTATTTATTATTATCAGAACCCCATGTTGTTATAGCTATAACTTTTATATCACTGGGATTTCAACTGCATCTCGATTAATAATGTATATATAAGGCTTTTTGTTTTGAAACTGTTTTACGTCACCCTGTATATTATTTTACCCTTCTGAGCTGGAAGACATCGCACTGTGTCTAGTTACGTTCAGCTATCTATTCATATTTTGCGCATCTATACGTCCGATTGTGTTAATAGCAACTTCTTAATTATAGATTTCTAAATCCTTTTCTATATGAATGAATCAGTTTTACAATTTTCGAAAAAGTTACGTGCTTGTACTGAGAACATTTATTTTTAATTTATGGGAATTTTTTGTCGCGAGAAAATATCCTCTATTTCTTCAGCGACCATCTAAAAATAATTAACGTATTTTTCCAGCAATGCATCAAGATATAATCCAGGAAGCTTAAACATCCGTTTCGTATGAGATTAGTTTATAATATAACGGTAGTTTACGATTCAGAAACAAAATATAGGTATGAAAAGCTCTTCCTGTCACACTTATTACTTGGAGTATAGAATAGAATTTTTGTATAGGGGGAATTCGAGAAATGTAAACTGTAGGAATCCGTAAAGTTACCCGTTCGCGACTAAAATTAACCGTTTTTGAAACAAAAATAGACAAATAGACGAGACGCGCAGTTTTTACAATCTCTAATTATAGATTCGGTCATAAATCGTTCTCGAGTTGAAAACAGAGAGTTTGGCTTGTTGTTAAATCACGTCTTCGTCCCTCCGCTGCGGCGTTAATAACTTTTATCGAATTGAGAGATAAGTTAGATAGATAAAAACCTTCCAGTTCATCGCTGCATTCGTTCCATGTACTTACCTAGCCTGTACATTTGAATAATTTATTACTAGTGCGTCCTTATTTATATCCCTAATAAAATTAAACATCGTATTTACATTTTACCGTCGATGCGACGAATTTAACTTTAATTTAACTTATCGAAAGTCGAGCTGGATGATGCGCCGTAGGGCGAACGAACGTCGAACGTTCGACGATAGTTATTTACAGTTATTGCCGGGGAATATGCGCCGTTCCATACGTCGTAACCGATCCCGTATAAATGTGACAATAAAACTATCGAAAAACGTAGCTTTTATTGCCCGCCTTTAAGATTAAAATTTATATATACGAACACGAACATGTCGTATGTACGTGTACCTTTAGTTTATAAATCGAGTGCGCACAGATATGGGATGTAGTTTACAGAGTTCGGTGCGCATTTTACATCTTGTAGCGACGTAAAACGTCGGTCGTACCCATGCCAATTAATAGAAAACGACAAGAATTACTATCTAACTCTTATCAAAAAAAGAAAGAATATTTAAAAACTCCAATACTTAGAAAGGTTTGAATATAAATTTTCTAGAACATGACATTACGACCTATAAAAACAATTTAATGACATTTCGCATATACGTAGAACTAATTTTTTTACTTTATGAACTATTCAACGTTGCATTTTTGACGTGAATATGAGCTGTAATCAGCGCAATGGGAAAGCTGTACGGTCGTATATTAAAAAAAAATAGAAGGTGGCTTACAAGAAACAGAAGAGCAAAACGGCTTCCGAGCGGAACGGTCATACATGGACATTTGTGGAACAAGCAGTGGAAAAATGCATAGCTAGAAATTTTCCCACCCACCTGGTGTATGAATATATGAAAGTGCGGTGTAAAGACGAAGATGACCACCAAAACTTGCAAATTAGAGAAATGAGAAGAACGAACCAGTACGAATATCTAGGAAACGTACTTAATGAGGAAAGTACCTCGAGAATGGACATCCGAAATAAGACCTTAAATTCCTTGCTGTCCTAGTCTAAAGAATTAAGACTGGGAACAAAGATAAAAATATATAAGGCGGTCGTGAAGCCTGTTCTAACATGAGGTGCAGAGAACTGGCAGATGACAAACAGCAATAAGAAGAATGTAGACGCCATCGAAATGGACTTCCTGAGAAGAGCCTGCGGAGTATCAAAATTGGAACATGTAAGAACCGAAGGGATACGACGACGAACAGGAAGAGTTATTACTAGTGCGGATCGAATCGAAACAAGACAACTTATATGGTATGGGCATGCACAAAGAATGAGTGAAGATAGATGGCCAGAGAGGGTACTAAATTATTCACCACAAAGTAGAAGGAGAAGAAGAAGGCCAACGACAATATAGAGGGATGGAATCGAGAAAGCCATGAGAGACAGAGCAATAAAAGAAGAAGTTTGGAAAGGTAGAGATGAGTGGAAATCGAAATGCGAGATGCGGTAAGGACCGTAGGACCCTCCGTATAATAACAAATAGTAATATGAGTTGTTTGTTTTAGAGAAAAAGAGAGTGCTTATGCTTTCAACTTTATCCTTTTGAAATAAGAATCGTTATATTTCTTGCGAAATTTTAGGCTAAGGAATAATATAGAATATAGAAGTAACCTTTGCTTGAAATAAACTACTACAATATTGCATGATCTAAATGAAATTGAATCCCTAATAATTAACAATCATCATCGTCTTTTATTTTATATTAAAGCTTAAGTCCCGAACAAGCACCGAAATATGGTTACTATAGATTCACGTTATTTCGACTAATATGTATATTGCAATATTATGGCGAAAATGCTCCAGATGGACGTGTCTCCTTTTATTCCACAAACTGAGATTCCCTAGAGAAAATATTCTAAGGTTAGCAATGAAGTGAATGTCTCCCTTGATATTAACTTTTATTTGGCCCACTTTTTTCGTTGTTTTTTAAGGTATTCCAGTGCGTTAGGTTAGATCAGTTGCCATGTACAGGCATGTCATTACTAACGATTTTCGTTTTTATCTCGGAAGAGTCCAACAGAAGATGAATTTACTCTATCCACTTGATAAATCAATTAATCTCTTCGGAGCACGGGCTTTGGAATTTCGTAAGTACTGCGAATTAATTACATTTTGTGTGCCTGATATTCCTAATTATAATCGAAGCATCAATGTAACTAAGCAAAGCAAATACGTCGGCCAAAAATTCATTTATTCGACTCGCTGCTCAATCTAAACGTTTCAAAGTAACAGCTCAACCATGCGTAAGGACTTGTGCACGGAGAGAATGCCGCTGGAAATTCTTGCGGAGCGTGTTTCCACTAAACTACTTCCAGAAGAGAAAACTATCGCGCATTAGTTAGGGAAAACTTTCGTTTAAAATTAAACTCCTGAGGATAAAGGCGTGTTTTTGAAGCGATCGCTATATACTTACTGGTATAAGATTTTAATTACATGCTTCTTTGAGATTAACGTATTGTTCGAAACGATTATGCATTTCGTTGTAGTACCAAGCGTTTAACTACTAAATAAGTTTGATACCCTAGATACGGTTTGTAGATAAATGATGGTGTTGTGATTATACTCTTTGCAGGAGCGTTTTATTTTATTTAAATCTCAATCACTAATGTCTACAATTCCCAGTACTTCCTTAATTTGTATTTCAACTTATATCCAAAAATATAAAAAATTTATTTTAATACTAGGTTAATGTTATATTAATAATTTTTTATTCGAAATTAACTTTTGTTTCAGAGCATGTAAAGCGTGTGTACTGTTTCACTTCAAAAATTTTTGTGAATATTTTGGAACTAAAGCTTACAATTATGTTTCTGCTTTCATCGTTTGAATTCAAAAATATCAGAATTTGATTGAACTCAAAAAGCTAATTATAAATTATAATTACTATATAATTTCCTCTAGTGTATCTTCAGCATAACGATCAACAATAGGCTTTAAATTAAATAATATAATTGTTGCAAAATACTGCGATTTTACAACGTTGCCAAATTTTCATTATGTACTTAAGCAATTTAAACATACATCTTATATCATACCATCTTTGCTAACTGCTTACTAATGAAAAAATAATTCCAATCCATAAATAACATTACAGAACGATAATAAAATTAACACAATAATTAGCAGTTCACATCAGAGACACATCTTAAATTCCCTGACGCTAATGATTTTAACCTTCTCTTAAATATAGCCAAAGTTGTAAAGTCGGAGATATCCTTCAGCAGTTTGCTAAGTAATAAGGCACTAACAAATGCAGATTTTAAGTAAAAGAGCCCGGTTAGGTTTATCAAGTGTTAAGTTATCTTTATGTCTTGTACTGTATTTATGTTTGTTGGCATGTGTCAGAAATTGATGCTCACTATTTATAAACAATTATTAATAGTTTGTATAGGAAGATAGGTGGAAAGGTGCTTTATAATATATAAATATATATTAATATCATACAAGGTCGGCCTGAAATGTTTCCGGAATCAGCAAGAGATGGCGAAGGACGGTTGATATGGATTCACTGGTCGGCAAAGGCAATCTTTTTTATGACAACTGTCAAAATTTCAGACGTCTACTGTCAATAGTTGTTGTTTAAGAGTGTGTTTTGTGTAGCAAGTCAGGTGGTTTCGTAAAAATGGATAAAATCGAATTTCGTGCAGTGATAAAACACTAATTGGCTGGGAACCGAAATTCAAAATGTTTTGCTAGAGGTTCATGGCGAATGTACAATATCATGTTCAACCAACAGCTTCCCGATGAGCGACTTCAAACGTAGCCCCACAAGCACAAGTGACGACCATGTAATAGATGCCCAAAAGCCGCTACCAACGATGATATGGTTGACAAGATTCATGCTGTCGTGTTACCCGATCGTCGATTGGATCCACCACTACATATCGGAGACCAAGGAACAGTCGAAGCAGTGGACTTTTCCTAGATAATCGGCTCCGAAGAAAGCAAAGGTCATGGCGACCATCTTTTGGGATTCCCAAGGTATGATTCCCATCGATTATCTGCAGAAGAGAAGGATGATCACGGGGCAATACTACAGCGATTTATTAACCCGATTCGATCAGTATTGAAGCAGAGACAGCATCGTTTACAGCGGAAGAAAGCATTTCAGGTCGCCCTCGTAAGATAGTAATGAATAGACGGATGCGTCGTAGACATTTAAAAATTCATATACAAAAATATTTTTTTAGGAGTATGAAGCACAAGCCACGCTGTCTGAAGTTTGCTACAAACATATTCGAGTCGTGTCTTCCATGACAAATGAAAGTGCGCATGGTACGTACTCATTAATGCAACAATCAAATCCACAACAAATATTGGTTATACTTGGTTGTATACCCTTCCTGTAGACTTAGTAATAACAAATTTATTCTTACTGAGCATTAGTTTATTTGTTCTACACCATTTATTAAATTCTGCAGTGACCGTTTCAATCTCACGCATTGTCAATGCCAGAGCCCACAATATATGTCATCAGCATAGAGAAATACTTTACCTACCGATATATAGGAAGATCGTTAATAAATAGAAGAAATATAAGTGGATAGAAAACACTTCCCTGAGAGGCAACCGATATCTACCTCAGATTTTCCCAGCCAGGCTCCTCCAATCCTAACCACACTCTTTCTGTTACAGAGCTATTTGAAAGGTTACGGATGCCTGTATTATGAATACCTTATAGACAGATAAGGGATTAATAAGGTCAAATGCTCTAGTGAGATCAAATAGAATTGCTATAATGTTTAGACCTGAGTACATTTTTGGAAGTGCGAAACGCATTTAATAGTTTCAATTTTTGGGGATAATTCCGAAATCAAAAGACAGTCGTCCATTTTCACCGTATTTAAAGAAACTCCATCCAGTCAAGACCGAGATGAGACCCTTACTCATCTGCTTTTTAGATATGGTTGCCATTATTCACAAAGAGTTCGCTCTTCCAGATCAGACAATTAATACAAAATTTTATTTTGACGCCCTAAGATGAAGGAGGATATAAGAAGGAAATATCCAGAGAAGTGACACAAAGACGATTAGGTTCTTCGTCATGAATGCTAGGTCATGCACCACTTTCAACATGCCACAGTTTCTGGCGAAATACAATATGGCCGTTGTCCTCCACTCAACCAATTCGCGTAACTTAGTTCCTTGCAATTTTCTTTCGAAAAATGAAAACCAAGTTGAAGGCGCGATGATTCGACACGATAGAGTCGCTAACAAATCAAGTCTTCCAGAATGCATTCCATTCGTGACAGAAAGTCTGAGATTGATGTTTGCATTCCTAACGAAACTACTTTGGAGGTAACAAAGTTGAATCAAATCTTAGTATTTTGCAATTTTGATTATCAATACATTTCGGGCACACCTCGTATCATTAGGTAGCTAAGATAGTTGCCGTCATCGCAAATCGTATTGAATACTTTATCTAATCTGTTTACTACTACTTTATTTGAAAACCTTCTTATGTGCTGTTCATTCTGTACAATGACAAACGCAGTTGTTAACGTATTTTTAGAAAAGGTATGGAAGACAGAAATAAAGTTTTTTATTGCGAAAACTTCATATTCAAACATAATTCTGTAGCAGAAATTTAGAAGCCA
Source organism: Trypoxylus dichotomus (assembly GCA_023509865.1). NCBI lineage: Eukaryota > Metazoa > Arthropoda > Insecta > Coleoptera > Scarabaeidae > Trypoxylus > Trypoxylus dichotomus. The sequence goes on from CM042075.1 coordinate 52,492,663, forward strand.
TGCTCATTTCTGTCTTCGGCATAATCATTAACTTCCTAGGCTTTCACAACTGATGTAGATGATAGTTCCACGTGTGGAAAAACACTCTCGATGAAATTGGCGGTATGGACAGCGAAACGTCGGATTTAAGCGGAGACACGACGATATCAGGAAGAAGGTACTACTAAAGTATAAACTCTGCTAAAATAATCATTAGGTATAGTATCAGTAATAAGTACTATTTCTTGCAAATGCAATGCAGTCTCATTGCATATCGATTAAGCGATATCCCTTAATTACTTTGTACGGTGTAACTTCAGACATTAAACCAATTTCAAGATTGAATAAGAAGTTATTCCGTCCCAAATTACTCGATGTTGAAATTATTATTCACCTCTTGTGCCTAGCCACAATCACAGCATGATGATGAAGCTATTATGTTTACAAAAAAAAAACCTCTCCGTGTGTAAAAAAAGAGGAGTAAGAATCAAAAGGGGAAAAACGCAGGGGCGCTACCCACTTACCTGCCCTAGCGCAACATCTACACATGAAAAGACAAGGATACAAGCGACCAGATTTTAATAATAATCGAAAAAACCAGCAGGTGTACGCTCGCCGAGAGAAATAGTTGATTGGGATGCGCGGACACGATCGCCGATATTAACGAATACTCTTCATTTTTCTCAAAAGCGACCTCAAGATATGTATTCTTCTACGACGGTAGAGCAAAATAGAAAAGGTGGCACGTACTTTTAAAAAAATCTATTTTCTGTTTTGATTACTGTAGCTGGCATTGTATGTACAACCATTCTCTAATTAATGAACAACCATTAGCACAAAACAAATAAAAGTGACGAACTCATGTTCTATAACTTTCCAACAAAACATGGACATTATGCCATATCTGAACCTAGAATTGCGTTTCAATCACATTTTGCGTACCACTACTTTGTAATAACAAAAAAAATACTAATTATAAATACGATCTGTTTCTGAATTTCAAAACAAAATAAGTATTACATAATCTTTTTATACTTTCAGTTTCAATCACGACAAGTAGAGTACGTAGTACTTCACACTCAAAATGGCTTGAATAGAAATATTACAGAAACAATGGCTAATATTCAATTAATGCAAGGAGGGATAAAAATTCATGCTGGGGTGAACTATTGAATAGATAATTTGTAGTAGTGGAGCTTTTATCTAAAACATATAAGCTATCTTAGATAAAGAAGGTAAAATGGGTAGATCTCGTGTACTACAAAAGGTACAGGCATGGTTAAATTTTGTGAATTGTCCTTTATCATTGAAGGTTTGCTAAATAAATAAAAATATCAATGCTTTATAGAAAAAAAGTCTTATTATTGTAATGCGTTTATTCTCTTCTCTTTATAATAATACAATATGCACAGCATTTTCCTTAAAACATATAAATACAAACATTAAATCAAATAGTTAAACTAACATCCATATTAATACTAATATTAATATGAATATAAATACTAAACCACCGTTGGCATTAGTAATGATAAAAATTACAATTTTTCTTGCAAATTCCAACTTATTAAATTTCCGAAAAAATATCGGTCTCGGAGGGGACTTGAACCCAACATCTCTAAATTTCCGGTATAGCGTGCTGACAATTGCACCACGAGGCCATTGAGTCCAAGTCACCTTAAATTCCCCTGGATGTCCGGAGATATAGAGATGTTGGGTTCAAGTCCCCTCCGAGACCGATATTATTTCGGAAATTTAATGCGTTGGAAATTGCAAGAAAAATTGTAATTTTTTTTATCATTAAATCAAATAATTCAGGACCAACAATAATACCCAAAACAATACTGATAAAATTACATTTTCCTTCCAACTAAATTTCCTGAAAAAATATCAGTCCCCGTTAAGAACGACATCGTCAACCGGGGGTATATACAGGACAGGGCGTATAGACTTGATTTCACAGAGTCACTATTCGGGCTAGGAAGGAATGTTTAACATGTAATAGCATGCAGTTATTGGTATACATAATGGAAACGAGAAAACGTCGTGCGTCCGTGTTAGAAGAGGTCACTAAAAATGACGGCTTCGTAATCTCTTGGTCAAATTATACATCAAATTGTAGAGCGACATCTTTTACATTGTAAGGAAAACCTCTAGGCTAGACCAAGACTCCAACGTCAGTGAAAAATGTAACTAGAATACGAGAATCAATTTTACGCTGCCCCAAACGTTCTGGGCAGAAGTAGGCCACTACATTTAAATCATCTACCCGTAATAGTGGGAGAATCCTTCATATAGACTTAATGATGCAACCATAGAACAGATGAAATGTTAAATATCAAATTGAAAACGAACAAATGGTTACAACGAGATACTGCAAAGTATTCCATCCATACGAGTTCCGATTTGTAATAACACGACCAATCTTTACCTGTCCGAGATTATAAATAAAGATTTTCGTTACAGGTTCACAGGTATAGCAGTAAACTCCACTCACACAAATTAATTAATTATGCGGAACGCAGCGTTTCGAGAGCACACGACCGACCGGTAACACGGTTGACAATGGGAGCCCACGTGCTCCCGAAACGCTGCGTTCCGCATAATTAATTAATTTGTGTGAGTTGAGTTTACTATACCTGTGAATTGTACATCCACACAGTCCTTGCAATCGTCATTTCGTTACAGGGTTGAGAATAATCCTCGGAAACTTTACTAGCGACCACTCCACAGCTCTCAAGTGTGCTGTTTGGAAATTGCAAGAAAAATTGTATTTTTTTTATCATTAAATCAAATAGTTCAGGACCAACAATAATACCCAAAACAATACTGATAAAAGTACTTAACCCTTTAGATAGATATTCGTGGGTCTTCTGTGGTATACCCATATTTCAAATAAGTGTTCACTTGACCGTACTGCACAGTATAATTTTCTTAGCTTGAAATTGCTGTAACACTGACTAACAGACTTTTTACCCATAGTCAGTAACCGATAAAATGAAACAATATATATGAGGTACACATTATTCGAAAAGTAGTAGCATTGAATTAGACCTGCACACGGTGGAAATGGAGGTTGAAACTTATTGCAAACATGGTGTGACTCACTCGCTGAAGAGATGACAAAGTTTATGTTATTATTTTAGTGTAATTAGTTGATACGATTTAGAAAAGACATGAGCGGGCGTATGTTATATAAGGAACGCGAGTTTAATTGGATAGCACTGCTTAAAGCCGTGAGAGTCTGCGTTTTTAATAATGGAAAAGTAACGAAAGAAGATATTTAGATTTTAGCCTAGTTCTTCAAAGACAAAATCATACGGTGTTTGTATAAGAACGATTAAAATTAGATAAGAGTAAAAAGTTAACTTCGTGAATACCTTGAACGGATGATATGACCTTCAAAAGTCAACACAAACCGTGGCATCCATGCAATATGTGTTACCCGTGTCCCATAATTGAAGCATTGGTTATTTGGACAATGGCATCTTTTACATCTCATCCTTACCCTGTTGTACAGGGAATAAAAGAGCGGTATTGACAACTGCTATTTTTGCCTTAGTAAAACTGCAGGACCTAACAGTAGTAAAAAAAAGATAACGTGATTTTATTGGAGAAATGGACATCACATGACAAACATCATCTAGCTCACTAATTAACAAAAAAAGCGTACAAATTCTAGTTACAACTAAATCTCCTAACGAAAAGAACATGAATTGGTATTTTTCGTATCATCTTGATTTCAATAAGATGATCGCAGTTCTTGGAGACAATTCATAGATACGTTAAGGACCAGCCTGAAAGTAACTTTGCTATATAATAACTTATGAAAACCTAAATATTTGTTAGAGAAGATAAAGTACGATGATTATTCCTGGAATATTTAGGCATATAATCAGATTATACCAAAAGCTTCTTTGAACAGTTGTCATAGAAAAAAATTATTACATTAAGCAGAGGTGATCACTACAAAAGGAAATTTTTCCAAGAAGAGACAATGTACGGCAATCAGCCTCCAATGGAAAAAGCAAAGGTTTCTACATCACCCCTTCGCGTAAAACTGAGGGTCATGAAAATTTTGGTATAAAGAAACGCAAGCATAACGGTTTTTAGTATCTTCGGAAGAGTTCTCAAAAATAAGAAGGATCTATAAAGGAAGGTATTTTCGTTGAGTCTCAAATACGAGAAGTAGTAAGTGATAAAACATTTGCAAGCAAATTAAATAGCGCGGGAAAGACCAGTATAGGTGTCCATAGTACAAGTTGTTATCAGTTTCTTGGTAAACAAGAAAGCACAAAATTACAATGCTTAAACATTTAATATGATTTCAAGCTGCTGGTTGCAAAATGTCCCTTAAAATGCATATTTTCCATTTTCACTTGGAATATTATCCTGAAAATGTAGGTGACGCAAGTGATGAATGTTTCTACTAAGACGTTTTGGGTATCACGGAGAATGGAATCCTGTTATGTTAGCAGATTACTTTCAGACGTTAAGATGAAAGCTTGTCTAGTATAGTATTATGTCATATTTTTAAATGCAAGGATTTGAAATAATACTGAAGTATGTTATAGGCAGAGAAACCCGACATGTTTGTATCAAAATAAGTGTTTGAACAATGAATACAACTGCGATTAAGTCGAATGATGTCATCGTAATCAAGTTCCTGAACAACATCAACCCCTTTTCAACCACACCTTCGTTCAGAAAGAATCCACACCGTCTTCGAGAGCATCATGTGAGCTTTGGATTAAATGTTTGGTATGGATTTTTAAATTTCGGCCATCGCACTTGTAAATGATGTTTTCAATTATGAAAGACATTTGAATTTAAAAGAAATAACGATGCTTCGACACGATCAATATTTGGTTTGAAGGTCCCGTTTTATAATTCTCACACAATGATTGAACATCTTAAGAGTAAATTCCTCAGTGCCATTAGTTGATAACTGGGGACATTTGTTACATCAGACCTAAATTTATTCAAGCACTTTGTTTGGAAACATGTTGAAAATAAAATTCTTTATATAAAAGTCTTTATGAATCAATTCTTGAAGTAGTTAATAGCATTTCACAGTGTAGCTAACATAATGCAAAAATATGGTGATATTATGTAGCTTATAACTGTGTTCGAAAAACAATTGTGATTAGTTGAAACTATTAGTAATCATGAATTATTTAGTTTAGTACTTATAGAAATCCAATAATTTTTGTTCGATATTTCGGCCGTTATTTATTTTTTCAGAGCTAAAATCGAATCGATTTTGTAAAATACATTTTCTTAAAATCTTGTTAATTATTTTTCTTAATATACATATATATATATATAGAGGAGGAGCAACTACTCCAAACCATACCTAACATCCCATAAGAAAAACTGAACGAAGGTATTTGAAACTAAAAGAAAAAAGAAAACCAAAAAGGATATGTAGTAAACTAAAGAAGTAGATCAAGATTTGAAGAAGGTGAGTATGAGTTCGCAGATTATTGAAACGCAATTTGCCTGATTCAAATAAAGCACGAGTAAAGTATTCGAAATTGACGTTTCCATCAGAAAACGAAATTAAAAGAAAATTTCCTCTGTGTGTGTGGTTGCCATATCTGTGAATACGCAGAGCGATTTTCATAGTAACCGTAATCTGAAAATATGCTTGCCACTCCTCAAATTGAAAAAAAGCAGTGAGCGAGACGGAAAGTAACCTTTAGACGAAATTCAATTTCCCCCTTTCACGGAATAACCGACAATAGCAGTTTAACAGTTAAGATCCTGCCCGCGCGCCATCGACTAAATATCGACCCGTGTAAATTTATTTTAAGCTAGTGCGATAAAAACAGAGCACCTACCGGCCTAAAATGGGAAATTCGACGACGAACAACAGCGAGAGCGAGAAGAACGGATGGTAAATCGGAGGTGCTTTATAGATAGTGAAGAAAGAAAGAAAGAGAAGCAATCGACCTATATATATATATATATATATATATATATATATATGCTTGCTTTCGCTTATTCGCTTCCCGGCTTTACCCTTTTTCAATAGTCAACAGCCATCTATATCGGTGCGTATGTAGTTGTGTTATTGGCTAGCTATGAGTGTGATACCTGTTTCGCTGATGGCCTCTTCTCGTTCAATTTCCGAACATAACTTTGGCCCGGCATTCAATCTGTGATAGCCGAGAGGCGATGAAACCACGCGGACTTCTCGCAAAGGAAGCGAAACAACTTAATTTCGTGTTGATATCTCTGGAACATCTACTGCACGTGCACACGATGTCATAACGAAATCGTTTTTAAATTCTAATTTTATTTGTTGTTTATTTGACTGTTTTTGTACAATCGTTTATACAATTCTAAGGGTAGAAACTAAGATTTTAGTTAAATTAGTATTAGTATTATAAAATTACAATTTCCTTGAAATTAACCAACGTTTTTAAATTCCTGAAAAAATATCAGTCCCGGTAGGATTTGAACCCACGACCTCTGCGTTACCGGCGTAGAACTACTATAGCCGATTAAACAGGGAAGCCATTGAAATATACAAAAATCCTAACAACATCAACAGAGACAAAGGGCTGAAACTGAACCGAATATGGACAACGGCATTGCGCGCATTCGGTCACGCTATTAGCGCTCGCAGCGCATGCGTGCAACGATTCAGCGGAGCTGAGGAGCATACCTAAAGCAGCAACAACGTGCACGAAGCCAAGGAACAAAAACCTGGTGATACGGCGGAACCCGACAACTGTTACGGCTATAATTTACGATATTTGATCCTTGTGCTGTTCCTTTCGTATAGATTCTTCTTTTTGACGTTTGCGTTTTAGAATTTTTACGTAGCTAAATGACTATTTGTTAAGGCAAAAAAAATATGATATTTTAGTTATTACAGTTATATAATAAATGGCATACCACTTTTTCCGGCTTTGGTTACCGGTACGATGTAGTTTTATATCATAAGCAACTTAAATAAGTAAGTAGGTGATTACTAAAGATATTAAATAAATATAGTCCAAAGTTGAATCCTTAGGATGAGCTGCCAACTAAATACCATTTCCCCCATTTCGATTTCATGCCTAAATTTGTTGAGACCTAAACGAAAGCTAAAATGGAAACTCTCGCAATATACGATCTAACTTTTACGCAAATCCAACATTATTCTCTAAATATTCCTCTTTAGATCTAACACAATTTTTCCACATTTGCATCTCCCATTATCCACCATAGCCTACTGCAGTGCGCCTGTTCCATGTTCCATATGATAAATTTTATTATCCACCTAGATCTGAATATTTTTATTATTTTACGTAGTTTCAAAAACTTTTTTCGGCTCGTTTATCTGGCAGCAAAGTTAGCGGCACCGCTGCACCAAGGCGTATAAATTAGACGAGCCGAGTTAGAAGAAGGATTTGTAATATTTAGTCGCAGCGCTAGCTGGCGTTGCGTTGGCTCGAGAATATTACGTTATACCCACATGCTCAACGCGCTGCGCTCCGTTGCATTAGTTTTAGCGCATAATATATGTAATACGGACTCGCGAAGGAGTTTGGACGTGTAACGGATCCTTTTGCGGACGTGTTACGCCTCCTGTTCGAACGTATGCAACGCGAGTTGCACGAGAAAAACGACTTTTCGACAATATTGCCTTCATATGTTGGGGGAGAAGATCAAAAGTAATCCCACGCGGTATGCACATATACATGATAAATGCAGAGGGGAATAAAATGCACAAAAGTGGTTTATCCAACGCTATTACTACTTTAGTTTCATATTACACGATTGTTACTATGTTCATATATGGAATTTTTCTTTCTTACTAGTTGATTCCAGTGGAGTACCTACAGTTCAACTTGCCACCCTCTGACAAATGTGAATATATTAGGTAAGCTACTTCAATACAAAATTAAAATTGCATACGGAGAGAAATGTAGATATTTTTCTTTACATTTATTTACCAAATAAAAGAGTCTTCCTTATTGGTGGGTTTTCGGGGTCGTTTCGCCATATTTCTCTAGATTATGTGCCAAACATTCTCTATCGGATTCATGTCTGGTGATTGGCCTGGCCATGGTAATATCCTAATCCCCTGTTCCTCTTTCCATGTGGTTGTTGTTCTTGCTTTGTGGCAGGGTGCCCCATCCTCCATAAAAGTGGCGTCTTCTTTAGATAAAATGGCGTTGTCGAATATCGGTAGTAGTCCTTCTGTTAATTATTATTATATATTTTGCCGCATTTATATTTCCGTCGCAGATTACTAATTGCGATCTTCCACCATACCATATCGCGCCCTATACCATGAAGTTCACACCGCCGTATTTCACCGTCTGATGCAAAAATTTGTCGTCCAGTTGCTGTGAGGAACGTCTCCATACACACGTACGACCACTATCATGAATTGGCAGTATCTGCTTTCGTCTGAAAAAATGACAGACCGCCAAAACTCTTCGGGCTTCGTACGCATTTCGATTGCCCAAGCCATTCGGCGCCGTTTTTTAAGCGCCGTAAGGGGAGGTTTTTTCTTTGCCACCCTTTTATATATCCCCACACTGTGGAGGTATCGCAGAACGGTGCGCTGACTTTTCTGTGAAGTTGCCGCAACCTCAGCTGTACATTTTCGCGGTTCTCTTAACACTTCGCCCACAAATACCCTCTTACTTCTTTCAGTAGGTCCGGCACGACCTGGTCTCGGCTCCACTGTTGTTTTTTCCTTGCGTTTGTGAAGTCGCTAAAATCACTCGAACCTTGTAAGCGAGGCATAGTTGTAACGATACTAAACTATGAAGGATTCCTTCCGATACATCTACCCCTACCTTAATGACAAGAGAAAGTTCTTAATTCGTTCTTAGAATTTAGCTGTTTACATATTTATACCGCTTTACCTGGTGTCTATTTTATTCTGTCACCCTAGTGTACATCCTAGTAATCAAGCCGCACACTTGACGGCTACCAATCGTATTATATTGAGTTACGTGATGTCTAAGAGTAATAAAAACAAGAGTGAATGGTGTGATGAGAAATTTTTCCATCCCTACGAAAAGCACTGCTAATACCATACCTACAGTAACTTTCTCTTAAGCAGTACAAGAAATCCGAAGCGTAAAGGCGATATGAGTAATCTCCAAACGCTTACGCGAAGCTCATAAGCAATTGCATGTAGGTATAGAATATCTGTATAGCGTTTCATTTAAAATAAGCAAACTGGTGTTAGGTTTCGCCATTACTGAATCGATGGTTGTAGATTCCCGTGGGATGCTCTATACGCATTAAAAAATACGATGGCAGAATATGTTCAATTCGTTACTCGTTGTCCCACATTTTTCACGAATTACTATGAATTAACTTTGATTATTTCACCGATAAATTCAGTTATCTCCGCATGAATAACATACTGCGGGATTGCTAAATTTGATTATATATGTATATTGATGTGTTATCAAATTGAAATCATTTGCAAACATAATGATATTGTTTCGAGTGAATGAGTTGTACATACTAGGCTACAGCCATAGTTGGGCAGCGCCTGTTGGTACATATACAGCGTGATTCACTTCCCGTTTTCCAGTATACTATATTACAGGGAAATAAAAGAAGATTAAATGAGAGTAGAATCTTACAGTATACTATAAACTTTCTCTTTCAAGATATAGAGTAATCCATTGTATTATAAAAATGAGCTGAAATTACAATATAGTACTATCATTTACAGCGAATGAAAGCTGATATTTTTTCATGACGATTTCTATTGTTCTTCAAAAATTTGCTTTCGCGAACTAACTTCAACAATTTTATTTTAAGAAATAGATTAATAAAATAGATTACCTTCGACCTTCATTTACACATCAACGCACAATATTTGCAATAATAACATTGGCCAACACACATTTTGGTGCCTGGGATTTTCTAAGTGTAGTTAAGCAATTTTGGGTGCCTAATATAAAATGCCGTCAGATTTGTTCTATCAGATCAAGTTTTCAAAATTCACTCTTTCTGCCCTATTTACGAAAAATGTTTAAATATTAATATTTGATAACTGTTAATTGAAACACAAAATGGCTAGGAGGTATTTACTTAACAGAAAATTATGCTTTTTCAATCATCAGTTAAAGATTTACTTTTATAAGGTTTCTTCGCGTGAAGTTTACCGGAACAATCTCACTGAAGATTCCAGCAGTAATCGGCCATTACATGGGTATCTCATCTTCCTTGGTATCTTTCCTCCGTAATGCTGACGTCTTTGTGAAATCTTTCCCCTTGTTCCTCACTAACATCACCTAAGTTTTTTCGAAAAAGATCTAAGTGGCTGTGAAGGTAATGAATCTTGATGCTCATATTAATCCGAGCGTATGAAAGTTAGAAAGCATCTGTTCTACTAATAAATAACGATGAAATTTATTACGTGTGAGCAATAGATTTCACTGTGGTGTATCTCAAAAACTAGAGGTGCTAGGAAGAAACGCCAGTTACTTTTGGAAAAAGCACATCAGAAATACCCAAAATCAGTTCGCATTTTACAGGCACCCCGACAAAAAAATATTTTGTTGGGCAGTGTAATCTAGTGTAAGAATAGAAAACCATCTAACTAAAAGAACACAATATGTTGGATAGAGGTGCAATAAAAAAATATGTTTTATTTAACCTTTTCTTAAAAATAATTCACGCATAGTCTTCATCGATTGTTTAATTATATTTTAATTTTCTTTTATAACCAACATGAATAGATATCTCACATACAGTTTTTGAGTCCTTTCTTGGATTTGTCAGTAATCACACTGCTAAATTTTCTTCAGCTCCCCAAGAACTTTTTTCTAGAATACATATAGGTATTGTACTACTTTGAAGTAATTTTGCGAATTTTAGTTACAGTAATCTTATGTGATTTTGACGTTTTGTTTAAATCACCCTGTAAATCTGACGCACTTGACGCATAGCAGATTATTACGGGTGCATACATTAGCAGATACTGCCTATTGTCTGCTGAACACATATTCGTGAATTTAGTTTATTAATTATTGTGTAATCATGTGTGTTTGATCAACGCCATACGCTGCATCCCAAATCGAATACAAAATTCAAATTAGATTGTTTTCCTATGAATATGGAAACGGTTATATAATAAATAATTTGACAAATAATTAATTTATGACGTCATAATCGTATTTGGATACGAGAGAAAATAGAGGCGATAGAATTGGGAAATGAAATTGAATTGTAATCACCAACATGAACAACCAGAATAACTACAAATATTGACGAGCAAATGGAACTATTCGTTGTAGTTTTGCTGCGTAATAATTTTTGAAATACGCGTTTGAAGATGATTTCGATGAATATGACTCTGAGGTCCCCTACTTTATTCTACTCGAAATGCATATTCACTCAAATTTCTACGTTTTCTCTGTTTTTACAGGACGAACATTTAAATATTTAACATGTCGCTGCTTTATCATGGAATTTTTCAAACTAATAATGTAGCACATAGATGGTTATACTAGTTTCTGTCGGTCGATGTAGACAGACGGGTTAAGCTAGCGTAATTATTATGAGAGAAATTCAAAACAAGAATACCTCAACAATTCAACATTCACTGAGTTTTTATTAAAACGAAAAATATGCTAGAACAAGCACGTAAGCAGAATGAGCGATGATAGGCTGGTAAAAACTGCCAAAATAAATAACCCTGACGGGAAAAGAAATCAAAGCAGACCATCAAAACGCTGGAAAGAAACTTGGACATTTACATCCGAAGAGGTATAGGAAGAAACTAGGCAGCAGCCTACCTGGTACGTGTAGAAAAAAACATGATTTTTTTTATAGGAAGACTGTCCACAATCTAGAGAAACAAATTAAACTTATGTGGTTTTAGGATCACTTTTCTTGAATAAACTACAAAATAATAATAATAATAATTTTTTTGGTGGTCAGCGACACAACAGGCTTATAAGTTATTTTAGCTTGTCAAAAGCGCAGAAGTCTTAGGTCCCCCATAATAATAATGTACCGTAATAATGTTAATATTGGCACAAAATGTAGGGTATAGTGCGACCAAGTAAATTTGACGAACAAAAAATATGCGAACTATTTACCATTCCTCCCTTCTTTCCCTCTGCCGATGGTCCATACTTTGTATGTCTAACAGCTGCATACAGTCTTATGTCTTATTCAGTCTCGTTCCGTATTTTGGTCGCTTTTAAGGTACAATTTTGATAATCTGACTTGTTCTCGCAACTTCTCTTTAATTTTATCATTTCAAGGATTGAAACCGTTTTTAACTACTTAATTTTGTGCTCGTGGATTTAAGGTAACGAATTTCGTAAGTTCAATTTTGTATTAAACGAATATTTTACAGAGTATTCCAGAATGGCTAAACAAACATCTTTAAAAGGTGAAATTTTAACTATTCTGGAGAATTATTAAGTTCTACGAGAAAAAGAATCAAAGAAGTCACTAAATCTTTCCTGCATAGCATCTTATAGAAGGAGTCACTCAAATGACTAGTAAATCTGAAAGAACGATATCACATAAGATTATTATCGATATATAAGCACACATATCAGAAATATAAATGGAACAGAACGAAAATGTTTGCTGGGGCAGTAGGATGTAATGATATGGAGAGCATGGTACTTGTGCTATATATAGTCATAATGATAGCCTTGATGAAAATAGAAGAGCAGTAGGGTATCTCGATGAAAGTTATGTGCATAAAAATTACACTGTGCTCAAATACAGGTTCAGGAAATAGTAGGGTACTATGGATTGTATATTATGCTGCTAGTGAAATGGGTTTTATTAATGGGGCATTGCTTTTGCAAACAGAGTGTAAGCATATTCAAAAAGTTCAAAAGGAGTGAATCAAAAGAAAGGAAACAGAAGGGGAACAACAAACGAGGAATTGTACTTTAAACCTAGATTTAATGTATACATACATATTTGCTAATGTGTGTATATAAATATACACATATTATTTCAGTAACAAATTAAATAAGAAATCATTACAATTTTTCGTTTTACATTAAGATTTTTGCATTATGCTTTTTTCATTATTACAACGTTATTTCAGTCAAGTTCAAAATACTATATAGTTTGCAAGGTATTTACATAAATCTAACGCGCTAATTTTTTCCTTGTAATGTAAGCACTAAAGCGACAGTGCTGCTTGATCTGATACATTTGTTTGGACGGACTGCAGATACATGTATATTTATATTTGCCTATATCTACGACTAGTTGTAATATTATTTTGAATAGTTTATAAACTAAGAAAGATATCCTGACAGATTTATGTTAATTAAACATCAGATTGAAGTAGTTATGGAAATGGGTAGGTGGTTGGTGTAGTTTGAGTCAATCATAATGACAACTTAGTGAAAACTAGTTGTAAACTGGGAAAAATTTATAATGACGTATATAAACAGCTATGCCTATATGGACTATGAATTCTTATCATAGAAGTCTTAATATTAGTAGTCATTTGAAAACTTTTAATCCATGTAGCCATGTATTATAGCTCCTTCGTATGCTGTCATAGTGTAAGATTTCTCTATACATTTTTAAATGGTAAGATCGATTGCATACAATTAATTTCATCCGTAACTCCGTAACCTTCAATACACCTATGCACCAATGCACTTTCTCGTTTTGCTTCTACGTTTACGGTTAGGAATGCTGAAAGAGCTTATGCTGATATCTCCAGTGGAGAAATATTTCAACTACGTTTAAAGAACTACATTTTTGTTAATTTTGTTTTGCTGTTTTGTTTGTTTCGTTTACTATGTTCAATTACGTGAAGCAGTTTGATATATGGTTATGTGTATTTATTTATATTTGTTCCATCACTGGACTGGGATCTTCGATTATAAAGTTATTATTACTACTATTAAAACTATTCAGAATTCAGAAGTAAGTTGCGGTCTTCTTAAAACTCTATTTTCGCAGTAAATACTTAATATAAATCTGAATTGCTTTGTTTGTAGCTATGAATTAAATTAATTTTTAAGCGGTAGGGTGTGGGCGGTCTAGCGGCTTTATGGAGAAACCGTCTCTAGTTCTTAGGCACTAAATTTAGCAAAAAATAGAAGTAGCGATTTTAAATACCCGATAGTTCTGTAATTGTACCAATATTCACTCAAATCTGTGTACTTTGGAATTTTTGCAAATAACTAAAAGCGACTATAGATAACCATATTAGTCCATATACTTCCTATTAAGCTGATTTATTTATGAAAAAGTGATTGTAAGTTATCTTCTTCTTAATTATACACATGCAATTATATGATATATGATAATTGGACGTGGAGTGACACGAAAATGAGTCAATGTTTATCAACCATCTGCATTCATTTTAATAATTTAATGTTCTAATCAGATTATAATCGCATTGCGTACATTACCGTCCATATTAGCTGGAACACGCCAATAAATTTTTAAAAAACGACAAAATAATGAAACGCATCTTTCCAAAGCTTAAAATTTTGATTACATTATATTAGTAACGATTAAAATTAAGGTATCAAAGTAAAAAAAGTAATTCTTACGATAAATATACAAAGACTTTCCGTCCATCAAAGAAGCTCCCTTTTGCGCGAAGAACAGCTTTCACCATCCGAGGCATCGGCTCCACTAGCTTTTCAAGGACTCTATTTGGCATATTAATCTATTACTCTTGTAAAATATTCCACAGGTGGCCTGCGGAGATAGGGCGTACTTTTCGGATGTCCAACTCATCCCATAAGAGCTCGATGGAATTGAGTTCAGGGCTTTGCGGCGGCCATGTCATTATTTGTAAAGTGCCATTATCTTGTTCTTCATTTAAGAAATTTTTACATATCATTGCTGAGTGTTTGGGGTCGTTGTCCTGCATGAATACAAAATTTTCGCCAATTAGACGGTGCCCCGACTGTATTCAGTTTTCTTGCAGTATTTCTAAATAACTTTCTCTTCGCAAAATAACTTTGATTCGCTTCAAGTCTCCTGTACCGGAGCAGGAAAAACAACCCCGAACAAGCACATAACTTCTTCCTTGCTTGACAGGAATGTTGCAGGATTATGTACTGCAACATTCCTTGGCCTTTCACTATTCTTACAAAAACGCGCCTTGATTGTCCGAACACCTCAAATTTGACTCATCAGATCATAGCATCCTCTTCTAATCATTCACCTTTCAATCTCTATGCCCACTGTAGCTGTTTTTGCTTATTTCCCCGTCGAAGTAGGGTTTTCTTTGTTACAATGCTCCCGTGAAGATTTTTAGCTTTTAATCTTCTTTTCACTGTAGTAACAGAAGCTTTTCTTGCACGGTCGTGAATCAGTTCGGCGGCGATTTCTGGTGCTGTCAGTCCCCTATTTCACTTGTTCAGCAATTTTATTGGCTCATCGTTGGCGTGAGTTGACTTACTACCTGAATGTGCTCGATCTCTTAAACTGCCCGTGCGTTGATGTCTCTGAATGGTATCACTAGCAGTCGGTTTATTAACATACATTTTTTCAGAAATTTGACGCACTGAATAATCTTCTTGGTGAAAAGCAACAATTACAGAGCGCGTTTCAAAACTTGTCGGCATGACTTTTCGTCTCGGCGTTTTAATAACTTTAATCAGGTTCACACAAGAAGATACGCTCGTAACACTAACGCACGCACAAGCAGGATTATATAGAAACTAAAGTATTTATCAATACACAAATCACTTTCGGGTGGCCTGCTTCCACCCCAAAATTAATTATCTGCAATATTGTCCCAAAAATAGTTCTATGTGTGGCGATGAGGATTATTCTGAAAATTACTATACTGGGTTATAAAATACAATAGGTTTTTTTATCATTCTCTAATCGAGATTCTTGGAAGTTTTCCTGTACAATTGATAAACATAAACTTCATAAAGGAACTAATATAAATGTTATTTATATATAAAAGTAATTATATTATATTTTAGTAAGGTTACATTTTCAGTTCACATTTTACAGGGTCGGAACTAATATGGCCCAATCACCTACATATTAGAATATAGTTTATTGATTTTGGCACACAGACAAAAGCGAACACACAAGAGAGGCGCAAATATTTACCGTTTCGATCTCCGAGCCGTTGCGTAGTCCTTAAGTGAATTAAAATCTATTTACCGAAGGTAAACGGAAGAAAAAAGGTTTGTTGTTCGAGTTCGACGTGGTTTATATATTGTAGAAAAACAAATGTCAGATGCGATGCGTAGACGTCGAGAGAGGAGGGCCAGCCTTTTTCGAAACACATTAAGGCCATTGTGCTAGGCGAACGTGAAAGATCAATATTTAGCGGTTTGTCGGACGGACGACGGGCCGCAGCAACGCGCGTTTGCCCCCCTGTGTTCCTCGCATGCGGTATTTGAATTTTTGATCGAGGATGGAGTAGATAGGAAAATACAGCACGAGAAAGAAAGAAAAAAGCGGCAGTGCCGCGGAAGAAAGTAGCTTTTCGAGCATGTGTAAATTGTTTAAAAGCACTAAAAGGTGTAAGATTTATTTGACGGCGTTACGCGTGCTGGATTTAAGGTAAGCGACGTTTGTTCTGTGAACGATTAAGTAAACGTTTAAAAATCCCTCGGTACCTTTAAGGTTTTTAGGATTTTACTGAAATAGTAACATCTTTTCGCTCGTATGATCTACAATCCAATGACAATCATCACATCGGTTTGGTTAGTTTCAACTTAGAAGAAGAAACAATAATTAAAAGCTAGAAACATGTTACAACCTAGTCCGGCCATAAATACTATTACAAAAGTCTAATCTGGAATATGAGTTGGCCATGACTACTTTCGTTTCAATATAATTCAGACAGTTCAATGTTGTAAACTCTACTAAAAGATAATATAATAACTTTTATACATAAATAATATTTATATTGGGTCCTTTATGAAGTTTATTGTTTACTAATTGTACAGACAAACTTCCAAGAATTGTCAATGATTAAAAACCTATTATATTTTATTACCCAATATAGTAATTTTCAGAATAATCCTCATCCTCACAAATAGTATTATTTTTGGGACAATATTGCAGTTAATAAATTTACAATACTCTTTGAGGTGGGAGCAGGCCAGCCGAAAGTGTATTATATATTGATAACGGCTTTAGTTTCTAAATAAATGTGCGTATGTTTTTGTGTGAACCTGATTAAAGTTGTTAAAATCCCGAGAGGAAATTTGACAAGCTTAGGAAAGCGCTCTGTAATTGTTGCTTTTCATCAAGAAAGTTATTCATTGCGTTGAATTTCCGAAAAAACTGTTAATGATATCACTCGGAGACATCAACGCACGGACAGCTTAAAAGATCGGGCATGTTCAGGTCGTAAAGGAATAACAACTCACGCCGGTGATGAGCATACAAGGTGATCAAGCGAAATAGGAGACTGACAGCACCAGAAATCGCCGCCGAAGTAAATCGCGACCGCGCAAGAAAAATTTCAGTTACTACAGTGAAAAGAAGATTAAAACCTGCAAATCTTTACGGGCGCATTGTAACAAACAAACACTACTCCGACTGGGGAACAAGCAAGAACGGCTACAGTGGGCAGAAACACATAAAAGTTGGACAGTGGTGACTGGAAAAGGTTGGCTATGGATTGATGAGTCAAAGTTTGAGGTTTTCGAACAATCAAGACGCGTTTTTGTAAGAAGAGCGAGGGACCAAAGAATGTTACAGGATTGTGTAGTGCCAACTGTCAAGCAAGAAGTTCTGTACTTGCTTGGGGTTGTTTTTCCTGCATCGGTACAGGAGACTTGAAGCGAATCCAAGGTATTTTGCACTACTTTGAGAAGTTTTTGTTTATTTTTCGTTAGAATGATGTTTTTTTTTATACTTTACTTTTAATACCTATTAATAAAATGCAATAAAAATTTAAGTTTTGGAAAAATGGGCGTATTCGAACTAATATGGACGGTGGTGTACATAGTTTGTTTTCTTATGCTTTTCGAATTTAGTAGAGGAACTTAGCATTCTGTTGGAGTATAATAAAAAAAGAAATAATCGAATTACTTCTTCGCACTTTATGAGGTGGGAATGGAGCCAACTCAACGTTTGTTTATCGTGACAGAAAGCGATTCAGCGAAGCTTTATATGCGTATGATCATCAAAAGTTTGGTTGTCCACTGGTTGTTCGTATCAAAATTGCTTTTAATGCAGTTAAGTAACTAGTAAAACAAAAATTACCATCATGAGAAATGATTTCTCAAGCCCTATCTTTTCTTGAGAATAGGGGATCGCTGGATCATTTGTTAATTGATCAATTAAGAGAAAGTACGACAGGCTCATGAAAATCGCAAAAAGTCGCTCTTCACCGACGAGGAAGTTTTTACTGTAGAAGTTCAGTAAACAGTAAACAATATGATCAAGTTTAAAACAAGCAAGGGACTAATTCGAAGGTTGCAAAGAGACTAGCAACATATCACAATTTATTATCTTTAAGGCCGACGTGTTAAATCACATTTGTTAAGTATTCTTTTGGGATTAATACAGCTCTGGCGTGGCTGAAAGAGGAGCAGTTCGCCGAGGTAGGAAGTGACAGGATCATCGAAAAATTCCTCAGGGAGATGCATCAACACCTCGAAAGAAACACGAACGTAAAAATCTAAAATTTCTTTTTGCAGAATGAGTTGTCAACTTGTACTAAAATATTAAATGTAAAGATAATATTCATTTTTTAACAAAATTAACTTATGAAACTTTTGTAGATCATCAATACAAATGATACCTTGCCAGACGTAAAACGGACATTGTTACAAAAAATCTGGTCTTTAAATGGGAGATACACCACCAAAACAGATCGTTTTATGGATACGTCGTCACCTAAATAACATAGGAACATAGGAAGTTTGGGCAGAAGGTATAAAAATAAATTATTTTGATGAAACCTGGGTTAATGCAGACTATAAAAAGTGTACGTAGAAACAAGACAACTCTTTCAGCGAGGCAAGGAATAACAATCAGGTTAAAGCATCCTTTTGGAAGAGAAGGTTGACTAATTACGTTACATATTGGCAGTGATGATGGTTTCGTTGAATGTGGGTTGCTATTTTTCGAGTTAAAAAACAATAGTAAAAACATAGTTTGCGTTTGTTTTATCTATGCCTGCTTTGATCTTCGGTAAATTTGTCTTTCTTTCTTTTTGAGTAAAATTGGATATCTGCATGGGTACGGAAATAGTTGGTTGTCAGTTGGTTACTTATTGAAAACAGAAGAAGATGAAAGAGGAGGCAAGAGTAAGTATTTTATACTTTTTAAAGGAATTCCTGCAACTTTGTCAATATTCTGTCTTTGCTCAATGTTTCCACAGTTTCCACAGTTGTTGTCGGACAATTTTTACGCCTTCCCAAAAAACCCTCAAGCTATAAACGCATATGTTAGAGCCAAATGGAAGTGATAATAATGTACTCTACTTCTCTGTCTACTAAGAAGCAAAATAAATCTTATTATTAGTATTATTATTATTACTATCTGCTTCATTGTTGAATGCTTGACGTAATCTCTTAACGACTGTATGTATGCCTTAAACTAATCGTAATATAATATAATGGGGATTCTAGGAACAACGAAAGCGGTAGTAACTACGATAATGATAATAGCGACGATAATGATAATAATGACGATAAAGATAATGGCGATAGTAATGGTAATAATGATGTCAGTGATAATAATGTTAGTGTCCAAAAAATTGTTAATAACCAACTTTATATCTTCTGATGTCAATATGAGAAAACATTATTTTCCAATGGAAACAACCAATTCGCTGTTAGTACTATTAATTTGTATAATTATGACCAAATGATTTGATTAAGTGTCGATGTTATATACTGGATGAAGCTATATGCACAACGTTCGTCGCTTTTATCTCCTCCTCTTCGCGTTTAACATCAGGATTAACCGCCAAATTGAAAATATGCATTAACGGAAGCCTGTGGCCTTTCGATTTGTGCGCCGACCAAATTATTAAAACGTTAATTATGTTACAGACTCTCATGGATATTAATTACTTCGTGTATGAGATTGCATCAAATTGATTGCGTTTTGCAAAATTCAGTAATAGCACTGGAGCCACATAGTTCGCCGTAAGGTTTATCCGCACATATTCGTATAGGATAAATAGGGCCGATTCCAGACACTTTCTATAATTTACGTTTTGTCTTAAATATGTCTTAATTGAGAAGAGCTTTTAATAGTTAATGTAATATGAAAAAAAGTGATATTTCGAAGGAAATTATGCACGCTTTGTAAGTACAAGTGCTGTCCTAAATAAAATGTGAAAAAAATTGCTTAGGTTAGATAGCACTGGTAGCAAACGAAAAATAAACGGAGCAAATGAAACACGTACAAAAGAAATGTTATATGTATATCTATACCTATTAAATAAAAATGTACGTACATACAACACATAAAAATATGAACTTAATGCAGCATCATCTTCACCTTCCTGAACTTTTGCGGCATCCCTTTCTGATGTCAAGGTACAGGGAATTAGGTAATTTAACATTAAGAAGAGTTAATATAATGACTCATTGTTTTATAATACTTGTACCCGTTACCTCTATTCATAGAAGAGTTATACCTAGCTTCTTTAACTCTTCATGTAACATACAAGTTTATCAAATAATATTCGGCGACAATAGATTCTATTGATGCTATGTGCTGTAATTCGTTTCCTACTTATTCCAGTCGCTGAAAATTAGCGGTAACATATATACATCTAATAAGAACCATTATTACGTTCTGGAATGATACTTTGCCCATATTATAACACTGATTTAAAGGTTAACTATTTCTTGTAGTCACTAAATTGCCAATATTATAAGTTCAGCAGGGTAACCAGCAGATACATGCAATACGGAATAAATTATTACTTTTGGAACAAATAAATTGTTCGGGGACAGTATAAAAAGCTCTAAAATCCGCCGTACGAGATCTCTTACAAAGAACAGCTCATTAGAAGAATAGAATTACATTTTTATTTCGTATATTGATATTTTGTGTATTGCGTCTGTGTATTATTTGGAAGGAATCGTAATCTATCCAATGACATTTTTTGATAGAGGTTCAAAGTGTGCAGAGCTACATAATTCCATATATGAAATCAATCATATTCCCTGAATAATAAACGAATAATAAAAGTAAATTCCGGACACGAACTTTGTACCAGCTGAACCCTCTCTATGTTCAAAACATCTAAGCAAAGCTTATACATAAGTTAACTGAATGTAAAGCTGCAGCAGTATCTTTAACTTCATTCTAAAATCTCACCTGCCCAGGATAGTCTCAGAAATTTCGAAGCCAACACGAAAATAAGTAGTTTTCAAATTCAGTTTCCCAACAAAGTCTCCTTGTAAGTCTGTACATCCTCGCGATTTTCCCATATTCGAGCGCGATTCTCCTTTTGACCGATTTCTCACTTTTTAACTAAAATTGCAAAAGAATTATTGCAAATTTGTTTCTAAAAACTTTAATGTGATTCTGATAAACAAGTTATCTGATATTATTGTTATTTCTTTTATCTTTTTAAGTTTCAAGCTACATGAAGAGTGTGAATTCACCAATATTCTGTTCATTTTCCCATTTTCTGAGTTACTATACAAATTTGATGAATCACGAACATATGTATTTAGTAAATGTAATAAATCGGCGGTAAGCAATAAATTTTATCCAACCAATAACGATGACACACAAATATCTTGCGAAACTGCAGGTACTCGGACACCCTATTAAGGGAAAATAGTTTATTTCGACGTAGATAAACTTTGAGTAGTGTAGGGGTTCAAAAATAAAGGACGCAAGTCCAAATATTCCATTAACGACCATAAGCCTAATCTTTATCGCTAATATTCATTGGTATCACGTAAAACGAATGTATAACGAGACCAATTTGTAGCGCACTCGCGTCTGCTTACTTATTCAAAATGCCCTCCATCCCGCCGTTGTAGAAAAGCATCATCGTATTACTGAATGACCGAATTTGGGGCAGTTTCAGCCGCGTACGTAAGTATTTACGTATACACAACGTCGACAGAGACAGCGCGCGCTTCCCTATCCTCATCTGGCGGCATAGTACTTTTACTACGACGAATTTTTGCCGAATATGCTTTGAATATGAACGACCTATTTAGATACGTGGATACTACAGAGGTACGTAGTACGTCGCATAAAGATGCATTTCGAATTTCCTGCCGGAATTCCTACTTTACTGTCGAATGAACTTGAAATAAACATTACGTTAGACTTGCTTTCGTCTCTTTATATTCTTGCGTGCGACTTGGATACTTTCATGATGTAAATTGTTTTGTTCGTGTTCGTTCACTCTCTTAATTAGAAGATACCTAAATATTACTGCACTTAATTCAATTTATGCGTTACTCCCGAAATTTAAACATCGTATGTACATCTGCTGTTCGATGTACATTAATGATATTAAAGCTACAATCATAAAGTTTAATAGCGACTTAAAGTGTCGTAAAATTTTGTCGTGCTTTAAATCATATCTAAATCTAACGACGCAACGTATGTTACAAGCAATTAATTATATTTTTATATGACCAACCTTACAACAAACTTTATTGGAAAACAGCTCATTGCGAGTTCCTTGGAAAATCTGCGACATTTATACTCTGTTACCAGTAGATAACAGTTAACAAAAGTTACCTTTATTAGCATTAGCATGTTGAAATGCTTCTTTTTCTGGTCATATGTTTGTTTTCGAAGAAAAATTGCGCTGAATTACTATTTTAATCCAATACCACAGACGACCCCGGAATGTTAACTTTTGCGAGTTAAGTATGTTGAGACGAATGCTTTCGCTGTCGTCATATGTGAAATAATATTCTTGGGTTTGTGACCGCGTTATTGTTGGTCCCTAAAGGAACCGTTTCGCCGACATCTCACTCATCTGCTTCTCAAATTTTCATCGAAATATCAAGAAACAACGTGGCATCATAATGCAGACTAATAGCAGGCGTAAAATAGCACTCAAGAATTAATTGCAATAGACCACTACGGCGCAAATATGAAATCCAATATATAAGGTAAAATGGGAAAATATCAATTCGTAAACATAACCCTTCTTGTACTCTATGATTTGCCAAAGTGTTTATTGCCTTGTCTATGCAGTTATTTATTAAAAACCCCCCGCTAAAAGGATTTATGTCTTCAAATGGATGTGTGGGTTCCTAATAAGGACTTCATTTCTTTGCTAAGGAATTGTTTTTGTATTTTCTCTATACATTTAAATAGGAATGAGAAGAGACCAATAGATCTGTGCTTCTTGAGCTCATTTCGCCTATTTTTGGTTACAAAAATTGGTTCTTTACATCCGATATGTAATTATGTCCAGATTGGGTGAAGTTCAAAATTCATAAATGTTCATCTCTTTTGTTAATATGCGAGCTGTTTCGTGGTACGTGCTCTGCGTTCGCGTCGCAACTCATGGTAAAGTTCTTATTTCTCTTACATATACCTTGTTGTCAATAGCACTATATCCGCTGATTCTATATTTTGGGATATCATTTGAGCAGAACTAGACAACTAAGGAATGACTTAACGAATACTGTAGTTCGTGTAGGAAGTGTCCCTCTACACAGTGTTAATTTGCCTATTGAAGTTGCTAGCTTCCGTAAACGTACACCTTTTGAATGAGCACAATTTCTGGGTTGCTAAATTCCTTTGTTAATGCGCCACGCCAGAGGTCATTTGACAGTGGGTAAACAAAATAAATATTAAATTCTTTGCGTCAAATGGTGGTAGATCGTGTCAATCTACCACAAATCTCCGGCATTTTATGTTCTTCTTAACACTTGGAATCTATGAAAGTAATGTAGCACTGCACGATACACGTCTACTCTGGTCGACTGCACATTGCACTGATTTTTGGTTTACTATTGTAGCGCATGTATCCTTTGACTTGTTTAATTAGTTCTGTTACGAACGCGAATGTTTCATTTTTTTTATTCATATTTATTCATTATTTACATATTTTTCAATCCAATATTTTTTAATGTGTTACTTATTATTTTTTCTATGTTGTATATAGTGTCTTATGAACTTACTTCAATCTGTATATGTATATGCTAACAAAAATACTTTAGCGTAAAAGAAATCGCTTAAAATGCATTTACAATATACATTATATTAGCGCGCTGTTGCTGCATAACAACGTTCAAGTCGCGAAAATCGCAACAGTACGACTATCGGTCTCTCGCAATTCAGTCGTCGACTGCGCCGTACTCAGTGCATGTTCGGGCTAGCGATCCTTCGCAGGTATTACACGGCCCATATATAATCATCCTTTAGCACGATTGGTGGTTTAAGCTTTTCTCCCTATAATGAGGGGGCTGTGGCAAAGGACCAAGTAACGTGTAGTCTTCGGACTCTTACGCACATTGATGCGAAGCCTATCCTACCAAAGCGTAGGTATAGCAATCAATATTATACGCCCATTGCGGCAAAGCATAGTCTAAGGACTCATATTATACCCACATTGATGCGACGCTTAAGATTTAAGGAAGATCTGGGTAGTCGAGAGTTGAGTCGTATTTACGACAGATGTTGGCCGACTATTAACCACCACAGTCACCCTACTGGGTCTTCCAGCTCCTAAATAAAAGTATTAGTGAGTTCCTAATACAAACAAACCTCTGTGCAAGCGTATAGCAAACATTTACGGAAACCGTAACAAACGTTAATTTAAATTTAGAGTACAAAGTCTCTAACATAATTAAACACATTCAAGCATATACATATACATTTATATATACTGGTGGTAACAACGAATTATTATTATTGTATAAACACAGAGAATTGTACTTATTTCATACGATTTCTTTAATATATGTATTAAACAGACTCTGAGTTTAATTTACGAAACCTACCAAGCAGTTCACCGGCAATCAGTCCAATAAACCAATTGGACGCTCAACAAGTTTCTTTAGAAAAATGGGCCATAACATAACGCGCGTTCTATCACATTGAATTCTTCATTTCCTACCGTTTATAAAATTCCAATGGAGGACGCACTATGTGGCATAGCCTGCGTTTCAACGTAGTGTAGATTAAAATGAGTGAACACTGAGTTTATTTCAAATAAATAAAGACGGGAGAACACCCGATTTATTAAATATCAATAAACCCACGTCGAGTCATTGACACAAACTAAATTTACAGTTCTGCATTTTTTATGGAAACTAAATAGAAGCAACGCAAATAGGATCGACGCGAACTCTAAAGTATGTACATATGTAAATATGATGGTATTTCGTGCTCCTAATAAGGACATTCAAGCATAGATTCATCTAAAAATAATTGATACCTTTGCATCATTTATTTACCCTTCATATACAAGAGTAATGTTTTTGTGCAAATAACATGCAGCAATGAAGTAGACTGTAGGCAACGTTTATGATAATTAATGAGCATTCCGTTTTCCTGTTATTAAAGGAAAAACTGTGCTTATTTCTAACTAACTAAATCCAACATCTTACATTGCTTTACGGCCAATTAAAGTTCGCAATCTAATACAAAAAGAAAAAACAGCGGATAGCATGCTGACGTTACGGAATCATCGTTCAGTGGTAATCGCGTAATAAAACCTTGAGTGATTTGCCGACAATTTTAATTTTACGGAAGCGAGCAATTAAATCGACCTTGTATGGGCAAGTATTTAAATACAGAATAATAATAATAAACATAACTTGTCTCGTGAAACGTTCGAACAATCTCTTGTTCGTGTAATTTCTGTAAACAGTAAGTTCGATTTTACCGTTTCGATGGGATGTCCGCTAGGATAGAATGCTGCATAGAAAAGTTAATTCTTATCGTAGAAGACCACTGGCTATTAAGAACCGCTCACCAAATTGGTTGTAAATATCCGACTGTTAAAGGATCATTAGCTCGGCTGTATGGCGTGCGATAAAATCGAAGTTATAAACTTGTAAATGAGTCTATTTTCGTCGTCTGGTGAAGGCGCTTGTCAGTGGGTAGCAGCGCAGGTAAAAATCGGTCGTTAGTGGCATGCCCATGCGTCGAAGAGATAATACGGGAGGAAGAAAATATGAGATGTTATGTTTAAGACTGTTGTTAAAGATAACTTGGACGTTTTATAATGGCGTCCGGTAAATTAATAGACGACCTGTTTAATACCTGACGGCCGACTGTTTACTATTTAAATTACTCTGGCGTTGTAGCCGTTGTTGAGCGTGTCACTAATTAAATTATTATCGATAAGTTTTGTATTTAATGTGTGTATATGGTGATAAAACTCCAGTTTTCATTCTCGTTTTTAAGCCCCATCACTTAATAGTGACGAAGTTATAAATATACAAATAGTAGGGAAAAATTCCTACACATATATTGCTCCTTTGGTATGAACTACTACTCGTCTTTCATTTTGTGTCTATCTTCAGCAATTTTGCATTTGCCATTTATTTCACATAACAAACGATGGAACCCTGGTTCAAGAAATTGCTGTTTACTGAAGCAGATTTAGCAAATTTCTTTAGCAAGAAGTTCAATTATTTGATTCGTTTCAGTTCATTTTAAAATTACTTCTAAAAAATGCCTTGCATGCTTTAATAGTATTAATGTACGAGGGAAGTTCTTTATGTTTTCCATACTAGGACACAAATGGACCCACTGATCGAACGTCGGCGCTAAAAGTTAATCTACAGCTTCATTTAACCTAAATCCAAAGTTTCAGTGTGATATGTGTATTGTTATAGCTACAACGAACTGTCAAAGTTAACAAGTTAGTTGGAAATGAAATTAAACCGTGAATATTTTCGCGCGATAATTTTTTATAATTTTCGAAGACAATTATCCCAACAAGATTGCCTCGCCGAATTAGTTTCTGTTTTCAGCAATAAACCACCACATCAGGAAACAACTTCTCGTTGATATGGAGGATTCAAACGTGGGCGGACTAGTCTTGGCGACGATATAAGAGCAAGTGGACCAGAAACGGCAGTCATTCAGGAAAATGTCGATGCTGTGCGCTAGATCATTAACAAAAATCAACATGTGACACATCCCGTTGATCGTAGACAGAAAACGGCTAGGGTGAATCGGTGTAAAAAAATTTACACCGCTTCAATCCTGGAAACTCCGGAAACATATACAACAGTGGCGATGAATCTTGGATTTACGCATGCCAGTAAGTCATCTGGCTTTTATTATTTAGGTGTTCCAAGGTGGAAAATGCCGAGAAAAGTCATCCGTTCTCGAAATGTATCCAAAAAGAGGGTCGCGACATTTGTCTCGAAAGCAGATCGTGTATTACAAAATCCACCATTTATTTATCGCTAGTCATCGGTGAGCTTCGAAAAACCAACCCCGAACGGCGGACCATCCTCCACCGAAACAATGCAAGTTCGCACACAACACGCAAGACAAATGAATTTTTAACGCAACAGAACGTCGAGTTGTTAGACCATCCACCGTACAGTCCTCAGTCCCAACGATTTCTTTACCCGAATACGTAGGCTTCCACGGCCAGAGACACTTTGGTTTCACTGTATTCTCGTGAGAAAGCCTCCTACGACGAAGCCGAAATGTCGAGATTCCACCTTTCTCTTTTTCTTTTTTTTCCCCTTTTTTCTTTTCCTTTTTCTCTCCCCCTTCTCTCTTTCCTTCCTCTACTCTTTATTTCACCGCTTCTTCTTTTTTCACCCCCTTTTTTCATTCCTTTCCTTTTTTTTTCATTTTCTGATCATGGCACGGTCCAATTCCGGAAATAGGTCGCTTATTACTGGTTTCCTTATCCTACCGAATCAAGAACGGAGTGCGAGGTTAAAGATTCCAGTCGTCAGAAGGAGGAGTCGATGCCTTCAGAAACGCAATTTTGACTGGACCAGAAACGAGTAGAACAATTGCTTCCAGAACTAGTTCAAGCGCAAGCGAAAGTGCTTTAATCTTAGTGGAGAATACTTGAAAATACTGAATGAATACTGAAAAATAATAAAATCTTTAAAACTTATCTACCATTTTATTCCAGTTCTATATGTAAAACTTAAAAGATAACCCCGTACATCTTGTATATGTTGTGTTGTACATGTTTATACGGGGTGTTGTATATTGTGTTCTTTAGTTTTACGTAATTAGATCTATGTGTAAGTACCCACAAATGCTTGAGAATACTCATGCAATGTAGATTACTATTTGCTGACTATATCTCGAAATCAAAATTACTCTAACGTAGAGGGTTCCGAGATAGTTTAGGCGACTATTGTTACGTGCAATCCTAAGTCAGTGTAGAACTGTTCTACGATATTCTACTAAAACAATATTACTGCAGACGATATCATAATATATGTAAGTTCACTTTAAACACAACCAAGACAAGGTTACTTGTGGAAAAATTCCTAATCAAAATTCCAGAAAACGTTAGTTATCGTAGGTATTACAAATCCAATTGACATGGAATGTAGTAATTTAAGCATTCAATTTAATAGACCAAGTTCTCTTTAATGTATTTCGCCGTACGTGAACAGGTAAACCGGTTTAATTCCATTTGTTTAACTGATATCAGCGTTGCACTGTTACAGCGGTCACAACTGTTTAACGTGTCACTCAGCTGTCAAATTGCAGGTCGGATGAGCGAGCGCACCGAAAACGAGCAATATCATACTCAAGTTAATCTGGGAGATGATTTGTTTGAAGTTATTTTAAATGGAATTTCCATACACTGGTGGTGAATGTGGTTTTTTAGTAGATATAAAGCAAACAAATTGGTTTTTTCTAGTTCTTTAATCCGTTTATTTATATGTATAAAAGTTACTTTATAGATGAGATTTTTTGAGGATTCTCAATGATCACAATAAACTCTTCGAGGTGAATATTTTGTAGAATTATCTAAAATTGAGCTGCCTTTGAATGAACACGATTTGAATAGTAAATAAAAACTACATTTATAACGGAAGTTTTACTCATAGATTTGAATTAAACTTTGTTGGTTTACAAAGCGATATAACGTAAGAAGGTTTTGGCAGGTACTGCGTGTGATAACGTTGTTTCGGGTTTTTCTCCGCGTGTTGGTGTTTCTGTCCTGAAGAGGATTGGCGCTACATTTCGGTAGAGTCTCATCTACCATTTTCAGGCGTTAGTTACTCGTTGGCTAACTTTGTCTAACTGCACTTGACTCATCGTTCCACCTGTATTTGACTCAAATGTAGGTGGTATTATTAATACTAGAATTACATACATATATATGATAAAGTATATATATATATATTGTGGTGGAAAATCTCAGGCTTTTTAATTTCTTTAAATGGGTTTCTAATTTAAATTTTGTTATTTTTGTTTTTAAATTAAATGATAATGTTTTCTAATTAAAATAACCAAATGTAAGATTGAAACAATAAATATATTAACAAATTAATAAATATACACCGCTTTTTGACAAAAAGTTATGGTTTTGTTTACAGAAAACCTAAGGCAATCCCTGTCTAGCTAATCTTTAAATATTCTAATTAGTATGCGAAACAAAGTGAGAGCAACAGATACAAATAATTTTGAGGAATTTAAGAAGATTCAACGTCTTTAATCTTTGAAATCGTACTCATTCGCCCATGATTTCTCGCCTTTAAGATGTACTGGTCTTCGGCTTCCAATATATGTGTCCGGAACTTCCAGATATTCTTTGTAGTATCAGCTAATACACTTTATGACTGGATATAATCGAGGTTCTTTGTAAATTAAAGAGTTATATGAGAAAATAACTAATTATTCTTAGTAGAGACGATGACAACATGTGTGATCTTGACACGAAGTTTTTCTAAATCCATAGTAACACATTTATTTATCTGTATGGTAGGCCGCACAGTAGATACATACTTGATGTAAGTGAAATTGTATAGGTAAATGCTGCCAGTCGTGCTATCCTTCCGTCGTACGAGAAATTTTGAAGATTATAAATATAATTTCGTATTAATACATATTTATACAATGTGATTGAAATGTGTGAGTACAGTATATTAAACGTCTTTGAAGAATGAAATTTGGAAATATTTATTTATATAAAAAATTTGTTACGAAAAGCGACATATATAATAAACGATAGTAAAGTTTACGTCTCCTGTTGTTAAAGGGACTTTTTTCTTTTTTTTTAAAAAACGAGATTTGTGAATAATAAGTTAATAAAGAATGACCAAAGTAGATATCTGTAAGACTTTAGAAAGAAACTTGTACAGATTGAATATCTTTGCTAAAAGTTCATAAAGAGGGAGTACTAACGGTACTTTGCCTCCAACTTATAACATCAACCATAATGAAAAAATAACGGCGTGCATCAAACAGTGACGAGAAAATATTTGGAATAAGTAAACTAGTAAAATTTAGAAAAAAATCATTGATAATTAATAGACAATATTTCATATCATTACAATATATATATATATATATATATATATATATACATATATATATACATATACATATATACATATACATATATATATATATATATACATATATAGTTTACCTATTCCACATATTTTCTCGTCTAATTTATAGATACCATTTCAAAAAAACTACTTGCCTTTTGCGGTAAACCATTTGTAGAGCGATTTTCCAACTTCCTCGAAATTGCTGAAGTGCTGCGCTACGAGCGCGTGCCTTATTGATGCGTGTGATATAAAATATATATATATATATAGCAAAACCTCAGATTCTTCAAAATGTAGCGGCGGTTTGGTGATGTACCCTCCTTTATACCATCCATGTTTAAATATACGAAAAAAGCTCGGCGATAGCTATTGGTGATGTGTTAAAGACTGTAATTGAATATTGTTATTCTTTATATTCTATTATTTTTTGCAGATTTGTGCTGTTATTCATAAAAAGTATTTCAAATGAAAGCGTTCTCGGGTTTTTCATTAATTTATAAGAAGACCAAGAGACTCTCAGCTCCAGTATTTGGTACATATTATATATATTGTATTATTGCACATTTGCAAATCAATCCTTAAAATACTGAGAAGTTAGCTTCCAGGATATATAATAAATAATAATTTGATTGAAACGTTTAAAGAAACTATGATCCTGCTAAATATAATTTTAACAACACCTGTGATCAGCGCAAGGTTTAAACGCTGTTTTTCCACGTTAGAAAGAATCAAAACTTTTTGACACAATGCTGTGCACAATGATCATCTGAATGCTTTGGCAGTGATGTCTGCTAACACAAATCTGGTGCAAGATTGAGATAATTTTCACGAGAAAGTAATGGACCACTTCATTTCTAGGAAGACCCTGGATGGAATCTAAAACAGCAGATTTACGTGAATATAGATAGGATGACGTTTCCACGTCCGAAAAAGACGCTGATAAAGAAATTGCGAATCTTTAACGGGGCTCGTGGTTCAGAGCCCAGCTGATTTCGTTATCAGTCTTGGGGTTCCGGGTTCGAACCCCGCAGCTGTTGCTTCCCAAAGTTGAGATTTCCTGTACTGCGAATGCTGAGACCGAATATTTTAAGATACATCACGGGAATAGGCGTAATAATCAGCCTGAAGATGTATCCTTTCTGTTATAAAGAATAATATGGATGCTATTTCCAAATATGTTAAATTATAACGGTGTCCATAACAACTTTGTGATTAAACTAACATCCATATTAGTACCAATATTAATATGAATATAAGTAAATAAAATAATATATATAATAATAAACCAGTAATGATAAAATTACAATTTTCTTGCAATTTCCAATGTATTAAATTTCAAAAAAATATCGGTCTCGGAGGGGACTTGAACCCAACATCCGTATTTCTCCGGTATAGCGGGCTACCAATTGCACCACGATGCCAGTAGATATCTTGTAATATCTCACGGACACTATATTATTAAACGGCAAATGCGTAATAGTTAAACTAACATCCATATTAATACTAAACCACCGTTGGCATTAGTAATGAGAAAATTACTATTTTTTTGCAATTTCCAACGTATTAAATTTCCGAAAAAATGTCGGTCTCGGAGGGGACTCGTGACATCTAGGGGGATTTAAGGCGACTTGGATTCAATGGCCTCGTGGTGCAATTGGTAGCACACTATACAGGAGATATAGGGATGCTGGGTTCAAGTCCCTCCGAGACCGATATTTTTTCGGAAATTTAATACATTGGAAATTGCAAGAAAATTGTA
Organism: Trypoxylus dichotomus; assembly: GCA_023509865.1. Taxonomy (NCBI): domain Eukaryota; kingdom Metazoa; phylum Arthropoda; class Insecta; order Coleoptera; family Scarabaeidae; genus Trypoxylus; species Trypoxylus dichotomus. Next base: position 52,524,769 of record CM042075.1, read on the forward strand.
ATTTTATTACAACTTTGTGATTTTGTAATACTTTGTATCCTGGTAAAAACTGTTATGCTATCATCCTTGTTAGAATAACGGGAACAAAGTTTTATGAGCATTTCTATATGGTCCGTAAGGAATAGCTTTATACATATTTAAGTTGATAGAAAAGAAATGGTATAATACGCTCTTCGTATTACGTCGGAGTGTTCGACTATAGTCGACTCGAATTTGTGAGCAGTTACTTTCTTATTAAACGTGGTTGTGGTTATGTTTTATCAGTACACGTGCACCTACGTACAAGGTTATTTAATGTTATAGTAGTTTGAATCGGTTTGAATACAAGAAAAATGTCGCTAGAACGTAAACGTTCACAGAAGACTTCAGAAGAGCAATACGAATGTTTGCCAAATTTCATTGAAGAAAATGGCATAATTGTGAAAGGTAAATTAAAACCGTCAGAGGCGAACCGCATTAACGGACTTATGGAAGAAATTTACCCTGGAGATAAGTTCCTTAAGAATAGGACCAAAAAAAGCACAAGAGCAATGCCGGAAGGTAAAAATAATTATTTTAGAAGATTCAAACACCAACAGAATTTTTTTAAGGTATTTACTGAATGGAAAGATAATGTTAGACGGAAAGGTAGGGAGATACTAATGCAAACTATCGGAACAGGAGGAGGGCCCCACACAAAGAAGCAATTAAATGAGTTGGGAGAGAGATTATTAGCAGTAATATCCAAAATTCATTTGGGAGAAGAATCGTTACCTGATGATTTAAAAGATGTAAGATACACTTATTTTACTTTGTTTTTATCTGATATATATATTATAGGTTGAAGAAAATAAGTTAATTCCAGAAGAAAGCGAACTCAACACAGGAAACAAGTAAAGGTAAAATTTTATTTTGCAACAAAATAGTACGACATTAATCAAAGCAGCAGCTGCGATGAACAATTTAGCAAATGCTGTGCAGAGAATGACAGAAAGCTATCGTGAGGTGATAGAAGTAATGGAATTGAAAGCAGAGGCTAAAATTACGAAGGCACGAGCGAAACAAATGATAAATATAGTTTGTTTTGTTATGTTTATATAAATAAGATTTTTTTTTTATTTCTGAAATAAAACATTAAAAGTGTTTGTTCGTGTATTTATTATGTAGAACACGAAAATGAAGAGAAATATGAATAGTAATTCTTTATTAAAATATTCAATGATATCAGGTGAAAAACTTAAATTTATAGTAGGAGTATAATTTAAAAAATAGTTAATTCTCTGCTTTTAGGTAAAATAATTTCGTATTAAGGTAGCTCGTCTTCGTCTTTCTTGTCGAAGATAATCACCTACAAAAATATATTCCAGTTTCAAATCACCAAAATAAAAAAATACTTGTACCTGCAATTCTCTCAACATCTATATCAAGTGGTATTTCTTCATTATAATTCTCAATATAACCTGGTTCTTCTCGGATTTTTAAATTGTGTAAAACTACGCACGAATTTATAATTTTTGTCGCACGTATATGGCTATAATGCAAAAGTACGATGTTGCATTAAACAACGAAATCTTTGCGTCAACAACCCAATACACCTTTCGATGACATTTCTGGCTCCTATGTGACAGCTCGTATATCTACCCTCAGTTTTCTTCAACTCCAATTGTTGGTGTTAGTAGCCATGGTTGTAAAGGGTAGCCAGAATCACCTACATAACAGTCAGGTTTTAAATTATAGTATACTTTACCTATTAGCCACGATCTGCGAAGTCTGTCATTTATAAATTCTTCTAAATGACGTAGGACTGCCGATAATGTCCAAATGGCAGTATCATGTGTAGATCCTGGAAACCTTGCATTGCAATTCAGGATATTCATTTGTACATCACATATCTATTGCGAATATTCAATAAATTATCAAAAGACATACTAATATTGTAAATAGGTACTCACAAGTTCAACATTTATGCTATAGAAGCCTTTTCTATTATAGTATGCAATGCTTGGGTGTACTGGATCATTTGTTGGCGGTGCCTTAATTGCAATATAGGTGCAATCAATAGCACCAATGCATCCCGGAAAATGGTATCGTTCCATAAATCTATTGGAAAAAAATTGATTTAAAAATATATTTGTATTTTTCAGTTTGCGCACCCCTGCTTTAATCTATATCTTGCTTCATCGTTCTGCGCACTACATATCGTTCACGCAAATGATCTGCTATGATGTTTGTTATGTCAACAATAGCATTGCTTGTTGCTTTTAAAGGCCTAAATTATAATTGTTACCAATATTAAGTTGATCGCTACCATGTACGAGGGATAATATTGTTGTTAACACCTAAAATATATTTATTGTGATATACCAAATGAATGAATTATCTACTTACCTTTAGTTCTAAAGGTACAGCTGTGTTTCTTCTAACATTCGGATAAAGCTGTTGTATCTCCTCGATCAAATTCAAAATGATATTTTATGGTAGACGAAATAGTTTTAAAAATTGGGAATGGGGTAAATTAAAAGGATTTATAGTATCTCTTATTGCTCGTAATCTAATTCTTTCATTAAATCTAAACATTTTCGTTTGCAATTTCTACTTATGTGCATATACTTACAACAAACCTCTGCTCTACTTCTCCAATTTCATTTAAAATAAATAAATTTAGTAATCCGTCCATTTTTAAGAATAAACAAATCAGTGAATTATTTAAACGTCCTAATTGAATAAAAGTAAACGACTAACCGGCTGATAGCTTTCATACGCCATATTGGACTTACATACTTGTTATCTTTAACAGCAAGTCTACCGACAGTGTTTGGAAGTTTATGTCGAATTTAATTTAAACATATAAATCGTAACAGGTCTGCTACATCAACATGGTATGCAAGGGATACATACCTCTAAAATATGTTAGTACGTAACATAACATGTACATCTTAACATAACAGCTTTATAACAGCACATCTTAGGGTACATACTTGGCTTGAATAACTCATGTAGCGGTATGGATTATTTATTATTATTAGAAGAAATGAACATTTGTCGTGAGTGTTTAAAAAAAACTAAAATAAGCCTTCAAGGATCATTGCTAGTTAAAAGATATGATATTTAACATATTTCTTTACATTGCCTCTTTTAATTGCAAATTTATTAAAAAAAAGAATATAAAAGAGCAGCCCCTATACAAGGCGACTATGTATAAGATGACCATGTTTTCCAGATAACTTCTCACTAAATCGTAAAGAAACATCTTCTAGACTTACTTTCAAACATTTGGAGAGTTACCGATTTATAACGTAATAAACTCTTAAAATTTTACTTTTGTCAACAAAACTGATAACATGCATTTATACAACGTAGTCATAAAGGTATACCTTTCACAACGGAATCTCCTTGAAGAAATATTTTAGTGTACTTCAAATGACTTAATAAATTGGCGCCAGCTATGGATAATACTTGGTTTTCATTTTAGCAGAATACATTGAAATCGGCTCTAACACCCGGCTATGCTCGAAAGCAGTCATTTATATTACAAAAATTTAGTATGCAGCTTAATTAATGAAATGATCCAACTGTCGTTAAAGTCTTACAACCAACATCTATGTCGCCCTAAAAATTCCTTTTTTAAATTCGTGAGTTAATTATTAAAATTAAGTGCCGATTACATAAAATATCGGACGTAGTTACCACTAACTAGTAAAACACAACGTGTAACAGAACATTATACAAGTGGTGTTATTAATTATCATTTCGAATAGCGTACGTATCTTATCGCGCCCGTGCATATAAAATACCCGACCGGAATACAAATTAAAAGGGTCCTTGCGCTTCTTATTTGTAGCTTTCGACCGTATATAAGAGCCGAGACAGATAAAGCAACGTTCTTCCTTCGATAATAAATTAATACGACGTACTAAATTATACAAAACGGTAGTCGTTAAAAATTAACTGCTCGATAACGTCAGATGTGACAAAATTCCGTTTCGTTCGAGAAGTTGTTTTCTTTTCATCAGTGTTTAGATGACTTAGTTAGTGTATATGTACATAGATATCGATAATCATTTTATGGTATACAAAACAATTTTTCTATTTATATTAAATATAATTCTAGGGCAAATAAACATATTTAAATTCAAACTAACATTATTTTAAGTAATTAAGAATTTGTATTTAGTTTGAATATACATTATAAATTAATATATATATATATATATATATATATATATATATATATATATATATATAGTTGTGTAAGAATTTAATATACAAGTTTCATTAAATTTGACACAGTACTCCACCATTCATAAATTTGGTCCTGCCTAATATATTGTGTTGCACTTAGAACTATCTTAAAAATATTTGGGGAAATCCATATTAGTCTCCTTAGAATGGCATTTACAATCTTGTGTTGATAGTATATATTCGTAACAATAAGACATTTACAAAATCCGTGCAAACACAAAAATAATGTATTCCTGTATTAAACTTTATGATGGCACTAGAGCAAGAATGCGTTAATACCAGGAAATTGGGGATGAATACGTTATGAGTTATGAAATAGAATTTTGGAGGAATTATTCACGTGTCTTATAATAAACTGTACATTCAGTGTGCATCCAGTATATTACCGAGATTTATTTGATCCAAGATATGCCAAAACGAAGGGAATTGGATAATGAAATATTTAGTGTTGTGTGCGTAGGTCAACTAAAAAAAGGAAGATACCGGTAGCCTTTAGAGCAGGAAGCGAAGTGGAAGGCATAGATCAACAACGAAACAAGACGACCAATACTTCCGAGCGATTTCCTTAAGAAATCGCCGCCTTCCTCGACCGCAAATTACGGCAGAGTTCAATTTACAACGCCGTCAGCCAGCAAGTGCATCGACAGTAAAAGAACAACTAGTAACGCTAGTCTAATGGGTCATAAAGTATTAAGGGAAGTACGGCTAAGTTCTATACACAAACGGAAAAGACTAAATTGAGCAAAAGCTTAAGCAAACTGGAGTGTAAATGACTGGAAAAAATTCGAATTATTCGGAAGTAAATATCGAATGTTAGTTCGTCGCTGTCCTGGATAAAGAACGTTGGACGATAGTATTTCGAAAACAGTGATACATGGAGAAGGAAACATCATGGTATGGGGCCACTGTCAAGTGAAGGATTAGAAAATTAGTTTAAATAGATAAAAGAATGACAAAAGATGTGAATATGAGAATTATAGAAGACGATGCGGTACCAACTGAATGTGAATTATTTGGGGAGGGGTTCATTTATTAGCAAGATGGCGACCCTAAACACACCACAAGGGTAATTAAAGGTTAAACACTTTAAGTTAATGAATAAGGTTTGTTTTATTAATAAATTTCTCGCAAATCTACAAAAGTTCCAATAAATTCAGCCCTTAGAGATGCATCCAAGTATAATTATGCTTTGAGACCAATTTGTTACACCCGTAGTTTCATTATACTGAAAAACCAAGAAATCGGAATTTTTAATTTGTCTTCAAACTTCTTTCCTACAAACAGCAATATATTATGTAATTATATATCCATTATAATTTCATTCTGGACTATATTTGAAGTCTCTTTAATAACAGTAACGCTATTTAAATGTTTTTGAGACGTCCGATTCAATTCAGCGGAAATATTGCACGATTGTCTGATTACCCGCTTTCAACATGCCCCCCACGACCTCCAAAAGTCAGTTGAAAACACAAACGAATTTAATACTACAAAATTTATATATATATATATGTACCAGTGCAGTAGTTGAAAAGACTTATTTGTCTTTCAACTGCAAGATCAGTATTCTTAACATGTATTATAATATTTACATACATACATAATAGTTTTCTTAAACCAAAAGAATTATGGCCTTTTCTTAGTCATATTCATTTTCAAGGCATTAAATTCATGAAGAAGTAGCTATTTCCATTCTAGAATTATTAGCTTTTTGAAGTTTTGTTGCCCAGTGTTATTGTCAACAATACAAAACTGACAGACTGTAAATTAAAACAACACTTGTGGTTATAAACACTGCTGTAAAATGAAAAACAAGCTAGGAGTCTTTTGGTATTGAAACATTATGGAAATTGACATTGGAACGTGTCAACAGAATAATACACCTAATACATGTTTTTTCCCGCTTGACTGATGGTTTCTGAGGATATCTACCATAATTAAACGTGAGGAACCAATCTTGAGAATACTTTATACGCTACAGCTAATTGAAATGTCAGTGTGACAAATATTGATTTTAATGTTAATCGTGGAGCAACAACAAAAGGAGTGTAAGAGCGATGCTTATATGTATGAAATATTATCAATGATCGCAGATTTCCAACACTTACCTGAGTTGTAACTTTTATCGATCACACGATTATTACATTCACACGCATCATTACAAAGCAACAATAGATATTTTTGTAAACATAGTAATTATATTTAAGAACCAAATACGTTTATATGCTTTTTGTAAGATTTACACCACAACCTTGTATTATTACATAGAACGTGTAACTAGGTCACATCAAAATCTCCATCTGCATTTGAAATTTACACAAAAAATATTTACAATGATTACAGGAAATTAGTCATACGTCTGCAATTTCGTCTATCTTCAACTAACACATCGATTTTACAATCTCCTTGTTACTTAAAAGTCGTGCAATACTGAAAGACATCTATTACTCGACAGAATACAAAAATATGTGAAATAATCAATTTTGAATAACTATGTATGACGGTAGCGCAAAGGAACAATTCCTAATTGATTAACATCTTTAACATGGCGTTACACTGCCTTTACAGCCGGATCAGTATATTTTTATGACCCGAAATCATGTAACTAGTAATATTAGATTATATTGATCAATTTCAAATACACAACGCAGCACTAAAAATAACTCTGCTGTTGAAAATGTTATGCATACTGTGGACTTCTCTCTGTAAACCGTATAAAATATCATGAATGGTAAATATAAATATTAATAACGCCTATCTGGATACGTAACAGAATTAGGTATTTTGGCGAACCGTAAATTAACAAAAATTCGTTGAAAAGGTTTATATATGCGCGATATAGATCTACACAATCGACACAAATTAATATTTTTAAATATTGAATTGCTTTTGCATACAGCGTTCACAGTACTAATTAAAACAATTTAGCGGAACCGTAGAAAAAATTGTGCACGCAGGAGGCAAAGGGTACGATCGCATAAACCCTCTATATAAAATTTATGGCCATTTCAATCCTATCTAGCAGCCGTGTGTTATATATACATATATTACGTTTATACAGCGTAAAGGTTCGTACACAACCAATACACTAAACAATATTATATCTAAATATGTATAATACATATGACATCGCTATGCGCGTACATATATACCCATTAAAGCTGCAGCTATTGCATGATGCATGAGTGAGTTATATTTTTTAACGCGATTTTTATTTATCCCATTAAACGAGTCGCTTACAGCGAAATGAAAATTTTACGGGCTCACCTATCCTCCGGTGTTGCCATTCTAAAGAGAGAAATTGTTTTATTTTTGTTTTACTTCATTTAATATTCTAACGTTAAGTACGTTAAGAGGTACATGCTGAGTAAATACAAATAAATGGTATTACGTGTATGTGTCATTAAATTCAAAGAGAAGTAACGTTATGAATATGAGTTCTTATTCATCTTCAACGGCGCTCACAGCGTTATTAAATTATCTTTTTAGTAATTAATAAATTCAAATATTGTCCCTTACTTCGTAGTTTCCAGTTGTTTATTCATTACACTGCAAAGCACGATTTTGATTACCACATGGTTTAACGAAGTGACTCCCTATTTACCTAAGCAAAGTATGCCCACGAGTACATTTTTGTTTATTATAGAATTTGGGAAACGTTTCTGTAAACAATCATGTTCCGACTTCATTTTTTTCTCTTTTAACATTAGATACTTTAATATAGTTCTCTGTGCCTCAAAGAAGCTAGCGACTATGGTTGGCGGATATGAGTCGTTACCTAGTTTTATATTAACCTGTTTACATAATTTGTAGTATGGTGCATTACTTGGAACATTAGTAAGATCACCCCAATTTTTAAAAAAGGTAATTGAAGTAATATTAAGACTAACAGCAAAATTGGTCAATTGGGAGTTTTTTTAAGTAATAACTATTGTGATTTTTTGTCCTTGTGTGAACATTGGATTAAGTTATATTGTAGCCAAACACTAGTAAGTTAGTGGTGTTATTATTTTGTATAGAAATGTTTTATTTAGTAGTCGGAATATTGATTTTATTAATCAATTTTGTATAGAAAAAATATCGAAGTGTGTTGAACTAAAATTACTTAGAACAATTTTAGCGCCCAATTGATTTATTGTACTGATTGTCGGTGAACTGCTTTGTGGGTTTCGTAAATTAAACTCAGAGTCTGTTTAACACATATATCAAACTACTCAAAAAAATACAATTTATTCTGTGTAGATAAAATAAAGTAAAACAATTTGTTATTACCAGTAGTCTGTAAATATTGTGGTGGAAAATCTCAGGCTCTTTATTTTTTTAAGTGGGTTCTTTGATTTAAATTTTGTTCTTTTTGTTTTTTTTTATTAAATAATATAAATATAATATAATAATATAAAATAACCAAATGTAAGGTTGAAAAAATAAATATATTAACAAATTCATAAATATATACCGCTTTTTGACAAAAATATATATTCTTTTTTACAGAAAACCTAAGGCAATCCCTCTCTAGCTAATCTTTAAATCTAATTAATATGCGAAACAAAATCAGAGCAATAGATACAAATAAATTTGAGGAATTTATGAAGATTCGACGTCTTTAATTTTTGAAATCGTACTCACTCGCACGTGATTTCTCGCCCTTAAGGTGTACTGGTCTTCTGCTTCCGATAAATGTGTCCAGAACTTCCAGATTTTATTTGTAGTATCAGCTGATACACTTTATGACTGGATATGTTCGGAGATCTTTCTAAATTAAACAATTATATGAGAAAATAACGAATTATTCTCAGGAGAGACGATGTCAATATGTGTGACTTTGACAAGATGTTTTTCTATATCCATAGTAACACATTTGTTTGCCTGTATAGTAGGCCACACAGTAGACCCATACTTGATATGAGTGAAATTATATAGGTAAATGCTGCCAGTCGTGCCATCCTTCCGTTGTACGAGAAATTTTGAAGATTATATGTATAATTTCGTAATGATACATATTTCTACCTTGTGATTGAAATGTGTGAGTACAGTATATAAATCGCCTTTTAAGAATGAAATTTGGAAATATTTATTTATATAACAGTATGTTTACGAAAAACGATATATATAATAAACGATAGTGAAGTTTACGTCTCCTCTGCAACTATTGTTGGAGGGACTCTTTTTTTTTTAACTTAAAAATTATGAATTATAAGTTAATAAAAAATACCCAAAGTAGATAGCTGTAAAACTTTAGAAAGAAACCGGTACAGATTGAATATCTGTGCTAAAATTCCATAAAGGGGGAGTACTAACGGCACTTTGCCTCCAAATTATAACATAAATCATAATAAAAATAACGGCGTACACCAAACAGTGACGAGAAAATATCTGGAATAGGGAAACTACTAAAATTTAGAAAAATTCATTGATAATTAATAGACAATATTTCATATCATTGCAATATGTATACGTTTGCATATGTCTGCCTTTGTTGGAGATTTTATAATCTAAGTCTCATTTAATATTTTGATACCATTTCCTTAACTGTTTAGGAGCTGGAAGACCCAATAGGGTGACTGAAGCGATTAATAGTCGATCAACATTTATCATAAATACGATCTAACTCCTAACTACTCAGGTCTTCCTTACGTCTTTCGTATTGTGATTTATTTGCCTCTGCTTTCCGTAGACTTTGCTTCGCATCCCTGTGCGTATAATATTTGTCCGTGGACGTTGCTTTCCATACGTGTGCTTATATGTATGTCTGTAGACCATACTTTGCTTGCCCCTTGCCACAGCCCCCCTACTATAGCGAGAAAATCACAAACCGCCTATTGTGCAAAAGGACGCTTAAATCGGCCGAGCATTGGTGTAGCCCGAGCATGCATTAACCCCGGCAGGCGATGAGTTAGCGGCGGCAGACCGACAGTCGTACTCTATGGGGTCTCGGTACATGGACTTCCTGCTGTAAAGTGCTGTGCTAATTTCTGCAGCTTCAGCGCGCTAATATAGGATCATAAATGTATAATATAAAAATGTATCAAAGTTAACAAATTAAAAAATATTGAACCAAGGGATATACATACGTAATAAATAAAAAGTACAAATATAAAAGATAAAGACATTCTTGATAATCGCTAGAGCTCGTAACAACAATATGAAGTTAAAATTGTTAAATATTTGTAGAGCAAGAATTTGTAGCAACTTCTAATAGTTTCAGTCAAACCTATCTGTTGTTTTAAACATAGTACATACAAATCAGAATACTAAGGTGGTGATCTAAATGTAAATGTATTAGGTCGTTCTACGGAAAAGGGAACATTATTAAACAGCCTGAATTCCCTTAATCCTCAATTACAAATTAATCCTACTACTATTTGCGTTGACTGTAGCTCTTGTCTTGACATCCTTTATTCAAATTTCTTCGTTGGATCACAATGGCTCATCAGTTATCAGATCGTTCAGTATTGATCATCGAGATCATGCTTTCTCCAATACGTGTCGAGTGTTGAACGAATATCGTTTTCTACAGGATCTTCCTAAACCGAATTATAAACGCTTCAAACAACTTTTCTCAAAAGAAACCCGGGCTGCAGTTTATAGGACTTGTAGTACTGACGATAATTTTAATGACAATATTACCTAGACTTAGCATTCCCGTTGATGAAAATTTCTCACCTCTGCGGAAGCCTTGGATTGCAGCTGCTATATGTTATATGTATCCGGTAGTAGCTTAAAATCGCTTTAGAAGAAAACTGCGTATTGTAAAACAATCAGAAAAATTTACAGATCACTTATAGAATGTACAAAAAGATCATCATACTGTTAAGATAGATTTCGTTCAACTAACAAATAAAAACAAAGTCGCTTGACAAATTACCAGTAGTAACATGAAACAGAATAGCACTCGGTTGCACAATTTCAGATATTATAAGTAAGGATCAACTATCACTGATCCTCACAAAGTCACAAGTACTTCCAAAGAATATTTTCCAAATTTTACTCTCGAGTATATATCTCAAATCGATACCAGGCTCTTTAATATGACTTCAATAAACAGTAACGTTAAAGCCATTAGTGTGCATCTTACATGTGAAATTGGCCTCTCTAATGTTGTCCATGGTTTGAGGTCAAATTTTGTTGATGTTGATGATGATACATTATCGTTTAGACCAATATGGGCAACCTTTGACATATTGTGGGCCAAACTTTAGCGTGCAAATACGTTCGTGGGCCGTGTTTAAAAGTAGCGCATTTTAAAGTAGTGTTTTAAAATAGTGTTCATAATTTTTAGCGATAGATATCAGACATGAAATAATACGAAATGTTATTATAATACAATTTATTAAAATAAGAAAATTAAATGAAAAAAATAGGCACAACATTATAATTAAATCGTGAAATTTGGAATTATTACAAACTACGAAAGCTAAATAGCGACAACGAAATCAATGAGACACTTGAGCTTGAATTTGGGAAACTAATCGATCGATGTCTAGATTAATTCCACTGATACAAAGACGTAAAGAATTTTACAAATTGTCATCTGTCAGCCTTGCACGATGTTTTGATTTATTAACTTTCATCATTGAAAAGAACTGTTTGCATTTATAAGTACTGTCAAACGCACAAATCAGTCTCCTTGCGAATTTTCTAAGCTCCAGAAAATCGTCTTCTTCGAGGTATTTTTTGTAGAAAACGCACAACTCCACGTCTTCAAATATAGATTCTAGGAGCATTTTGTACATTACTTTTTGTTGGAGTAGCAAATAAATTGAAACTATCTTCTATATTTTTAAAATCGTTAAATCTCTTCGAAAATTGCTCCGACAGTTACTTGAGTTCTACAGCATATTGAACATAAGCAGTATTTTCATACGCAGAGGCGTGGTGAAATCGTAACTGTTACCAGACAGCATCTGTGCCTCCCACAAGAGGATTTTGTTCTGAAACGCTTTTAAACGGCTGTACAAATCATTTACTAACTGTCCTTGTTTTTGAAGTTTCAAATTTAAATCATTCAAATGGCCTATAAGGTCGACCAGAAATGCTAAGCCACATATCCATTTTGGGTCACTCAATTCAGATAGTGGCTTATCTTTTATCTGCATAAAATCTGCTATCTCATTTCTAAGCTCGTAAAACCGTTTCAGCATTTTCCATTTGCTTAGCCATCTGACTTCACAATAATGTGTTACGTCCTCACACTCGGCTGATATTTCATCCAAAAGCGCCTTGAACTGACGATGGTTAAGCCCTCGGGATCGAATAAAATTGATGGTTCTTACTACCACATTCATAACATTCTGGAATCAAATGGACTTAGAACACAAGTTCTGTTGGTGGGTAATGCAATAAAGGACTATCAAATCATTTTTTTGCACATTTAATTCAGTTGCTTTTTCATACAAAATTCCGATGAAACCTTTACGTAAGCCGACCATAGAAGGTGCACCATCTGCGCACACACCAACTAATTTTGACCATGGCAAGCCAAAACTTGTGAATACCTTTTGAACTTCATTAAAAATGTCCTCTCATGTAGTGATTTCTTCTAACAGCTCTAAAGCAAGCAATGTCTCAGTAACAGTGAACTCTTTATCAACACCTCAAATAAATATAACCAGTTGAGCTGTATCAGACAAATCGGTGCTCTCGTCTAATGCTGTGGAAAATGATCAAAGCCAGTCATACGGTCAGTCAAAGTTGTTTTTATATCATTAGCCTTCATTTCTATACGTCGGGCAACAGTTCGTCTTGACAAATTAACTTTTCTTTTCAGGACACAAAGCACTGCAAACTTCTAACATACACTCCTTGATAAATTTTCCTTCGGCAAATGGTTTTAATGACTTTGCCAATTTTGGAACAAACTATAAAACTAGCTTTCACAACATTATGAAGTTGTGTTCTTTGTTTATGCAACCTTTTGCTGCTGTTTTTCCAAATTTGCGGTAAACTTCTAAAATTTACCTAAAAAATTCCTGTCTAGCTAAATTTGTAAATTATATATACGAAACACAAAATGAGAGTAAAAGAACAGGGAATTTTGATAATTTATTACAATTTTAAATCTTTAATTTAGAAATCGTACTCACACTCATACGTACTGTATCGTATTCTAGGTTTCCTGGTCTTCGGCTTCTACCAATGTATGCGGAACGCCACATTATTATGAATATGTCAGCGGGGACACTTTTTGCTTCAAATAACTTTCAAGAATTTTAATAACTATATTTAATTTGAAAAATAACGAATTTTTCTCTGGAGAAACAACTTCGACATCTGTGACTTTGACACTGTCGTTATTTTATTGTTTACCTAAATGATATTCGACACAGTAAACACCCTCTTGATGGAATGAAATTATTTACAAGTAAAGCCTGCCAGCCGTGCCATCCATTTGATGTACGAGAAATTTTGAAGGTAGTTTGTATTTCATTCCGAGACGATTCTTATTTTAATAATTTGATAAAGATGTATGAGTACGATACATTGTACGTCTTTTGGAAATAATTTGGGAGAAATTATAATTAATCATAAAAGTATGTTTAAGAAAAACGATATATACGTATGTATAGTTAACTATACTGCAGTTTGCATCTTCATTGCTCATGTTGCTTAAGGGACTTTTTATAAGAAATTTAAAATTGTAAATTACATCTCAGTAATGAACAACTAAGGTAGATACCTGCAATATTCAATACACAGAAAGAAAGCTGTACGGAGTAAATATTTAAGAAAATTAAAGAAGAGGGAGTGCTAACGGTATTTTGCATACAAAAACAACAGGAAAACAAAAATAAGGGCCCGAACCAAACATTATTGAGAAAAATCAAATATAGAAGTATTTGAAAATTAGGAAAGAACATTGTTAGTTTAAATGATAATAATACATATTACAATGTGTTATATGTATGTACGTAGATATATATGTTTATATATTACGTTTTAGTTTATTGTTATGTAACATTATTTCTGCGTGTGAGTTTCAGAGTTACTTAGCTTTGTAAAATATAAACGTGCACGTAAAACTTTACTATTATTTCACACCTATCTCCTTCTTCGTATACAATGAACACCCGTATAAATCATCAGATGTATCTTCGAAATTTAGATACCCCGGGATTGAGGTATATTTAAAAGGAACGCTAAACTTTTCTTATTACCAAAAATTGGCCAGGTAATATCAAATTTCAAAATACCACTGAAAAGAATGAATACGTATATATATGCTATGTATGTGAAAATGGAAATTGATTACAAAAAGAAACAAGTAACAATAAACCCACGATATCAAGAAAACGTCGAAATATATAACAGATTTTTTTCGCATACAATCTCATATCATTCAACTCGCAAATAGTTTAGGCAAAGTTCTTCCAAGTCTAATACCTGACGATTCAGCTGAACCACTGTAAATTAGGATTTAATGACATTATTATCCCCCACTATGTGCGCGGTCTCGCACCAACCATTGGTCACACTAGGCGGAGAGGGGAGGATGCGAGTAAAGATGCAGCTGTTTTTAGAGACGCTTTCTGGCGTAGTCTAGGTTAGGTTTAGTCTGATTTCAACTCTGCTATTGAGAGTATGCCAGATTTCCGGTCGAACACGTCAGAAACTACGTAATATCTCTCGCTTCGTACGTTTTTCGGTCGGCTTTCTTTAATTTTTACCATCTACCGAGATGCCCGTTCTTATTATTTGAATGCGTCGCTGCATCATATAAAAACTTGTGTTTTATTTCGTATTAAATTTGGTTTAGTTTTGTTTTGTTGGTGTTTTAGTTTGATTCTTGTGTTTTAATTTTCTCCAACCTTACCTATGTTTACGTTAGTGTGTTTTGTGCTTCGATGATCGTTCTTTTCTGTGCTTTTAATTACCATCAGATTTAGTGGCTTTACTCTTCGTTTTCCGTGTGCGACGGTTTATTTTGAAGGACTTGATGGCTTTCAACACGAGGATCAGGTCGACTTTTAACGTAAGCTTTTGTCTACTGCTTGATTTTATTTCTCCTAAATATTGAATTTGAATTGTTTGCATCTTATTTGTTATGTCCATTAAAAACATGGTACTCATTAGGCTTTTACTGTTCTCTCATTTAGACTTTATACAGCAGATTACATTAATGATCCTGGAATTAAAGAAATATTTCAAAATACGTTTTAAATATACAACAAAGACACAGTCTGTGTAATGTTTATATAACAAATACGTTAGTCTATCTTATATGTACGTATTGGGGGTATTTATCTTAGAAAGGACTTCTTGAGCACGAATTTGATTTAACATTCCTTGTACAGTATTGAAATAGCGTATTATTTTAAGCAAGTTTTTAAATATATCGACGAAAGCATAAATAAGGTATTTTTAAGATGATTTATTCTTCGGGAACCCTAAAGCAGCGTAAAACAAAACTTCACCGTAGAGAAGTAAACAAAAGATGAAACAACAATAATAAAAGTAAACAAAAACATTGGATATGAAAAAAGAACCATAAAACTGAGTGAACGAATGAGAACCAATACTTCGGAAAAAAGATTTAAACTACCTCAACAGAGACGTATATAAATAATTATTCAAAAAAGAAAGGAAATTGTAAACCATTAACTAAGAGTAAATTTCGAATTTGAAAATTGTAAAAAAATTATTAAAAATGTAAAGCATGTTTATAGAAATCTTTGGGTCAAAGCGCTAAGGATTTAGATTGAAATTTGGTGCCCGTCAAATAGGTAATAATCTCCTTCGATTTTCGAAAAAGAAGAGGAATATTTATGAAATGATGGAATCTTACTATTCTATTGAACCTGGTATTTGTGAAACTCCATGGCAGTTGTTAATGATACTTAGGGAAATCACTACTATTTTTAACAAAATACGTATTGATCACAGTATCTGTATATAGAATCGATATGTTGAACTCTACTTTGCTTTTCTTCAGCCGAAGGAAGTATTAACTATAAGTAAGCCCTTTGGCTGTCCTGATTTCAAAGTTCCAACTGATGCATTCATGTACGATAGTAGAATTTTGCTCTCTTTACATGCTCCTTGGAGGTTTTTTATAATTTTTATTTTAACTTAGACATCCAAAGTAGAAATTTTAATGAAAACGTCTGCTTATTTAAGCTTCCTTTAACGACCGTATTTCTGTAAACTGCAGGTGCACATTGGTTTGGATGTGATCCTAAGAAATGATTGCAATCAATTTTATACATTTTTTTTTCAGTTGCGTGGTCTGTGGATGGTAGTTTAGTTTAATTGTATTTTAACCGTTATCGTGTAGTGTTGTATGTGTAAACACATACAACTGCACTGTATAGTTAGGAAATAATCCAGATGCAATTATCCAGTAAGGATTATATGATGTCGAGATTACTATTTAGTGGAGCTTATGTGAAATTTTCTAATAGGCCCATGTCTCTCTACGAATAAACGGAACATGCCAAACAAGAACAGTAACAATAAGTGAACAGAGATATTTTTGAATATTGCAGGGCTTTATACTACCAGCATTGACTCATGATACTGACAACATTCCTTTAACGTAAGATCGTACTTTATCCCATATACAGAATAATACTACGCAATACATTTGCAATCGCATAATTTGTAAGAATTTTCCGAACAGTTGGTCTTCTAGATCAGGAATTTCCAAACTGCAGTCTGTGGGCACCATCATTCTGGCTCACGAGCACGACCAATCTGCTCCGTGACTTTTCACAAAATGGCGCCGTACTTCTCTAGTATGATCTGAAATTTGGATGATTCAAAACTGACTGGAGGAATTAATGTTACCCTTCGGTTAAAAGAATTAGGGATTCTATATCATCAGGTACGAATCTAGCAGACCACAAGAAAAGATACTTCTTAGTATACCTATCGGTCGTAAGGAACTGAGGTAATCGATACCACATGCTATCATCGTGCATAACATTTATAAATTTAGTTATTGTTAAATTTATTGCGCTGGTACTCGGAACTAGTTGAAGATGTTCGATAGGTATAAAATATGTACAGTAGAGTTTCAATAACGTGAACAGCCAAATTGATAAGCCTGTATTCGTCAAGAATATTTTGCCTCTGCAACGAAAATTTGTTTCATTCCTTTTATCAGTAAATTTAGTAAATTTTAGTATTAGGTCGCCAGTTATTCGGAAGAAATATTCGGCGTTAACTTACGTTTATAGAGTGGAATAAACATAACATCGACGAACATGATGAAAATTGTACTAATAGACCATTTTGATGATTCTGGAATTGAGGGTGTCACAGATAAAAACGAAGGATTTTCTAAGGATATGGACAAAATCAGCTACGTAGGAGCAATTCGTATACTTACCAGAGGTTTTGAAAGGACTGAGCAAAATAATGCTAATAAAATTAAGGGTACTCAGACCCTACAAATATTACGTGGACATGCTACTATACTTTCAACTAAACAACGTTTTCGTCAAACAAAATGGATTACTTTCTAAAGAAAAAATTAATTACACTTGTTTATTTGATTTGTTCAATTTTTAAATGAAGTATGCTTTAAGCATGCGTTTAAGTTAGTTTTGATGCCACCTATATTTGTGATTGACACTATCCAGTGACATGAACTTATTGAAACACAATCGTCCATAATAAGTTCACGTTTTCGAGACTGCACTGTATTCAATTTCTATATAATTGAAAAGTTGCATTTGTTTATTTGAAACCGAAATATATGATATTGTGGTTAAGCTGGAGACTTTTTTATTTTTAACTATGTAAAATTATTTCTTATTTGACAGAGCTAGTAGTAACCACTTTATTAGTTATAGAATTATATACGTTTTATCTTCAATGTATACTATCTTGTAAACTTAAAGGGATTGAATAAAAGCACAACTAGACACCTGACAGTTCGAGGTAGGTACCATAAATTCTCGGCCTGACAGGCTTACACAGGTTCAAGCGTGTCCAAACTTCGTCACGGCATTCATGCCCATACACGAGGTCTACGCTATAAATATGACAGTTCGAAGAGTAGTAGCTTTTAGTAGCCAGTCAACCAACGTGACTAGCGCATGAAAATGTCTGAAGTAATGAAAATTGAATACCGCACGGTCATCAAATTTCTAACAAAACAAGGGCATAGCCCAATCACATAAAACAACGCTTACACGACGTTTACGGTGATTCAGCTTCTTCTTATTGCGTAACAATGCTCCCGTCCATACTGCCGCAATTTCACAAGCTGCCATCCACGAATGTGGCTTTCAGGAATTGGAACATCCACCGTATAGTCCGGATATGGCTCCATGTGATTTTCATTTATTTTCTAATTTAAGGAGGCAGCTGTTATAACATTTGACGGAAAAACTTCAGATTATTTTTACAAGGGTATCGAATAATTAATCAGTCGTAATAAATGCATAGAAGTTAGGGGAGATTACATTGAAAAATAAAATTCCTTATATTGTTCGAACTTTTTCTTTCTATATCAGGCCGAGAATTTATGGCACCTACCTCGTACCTATTTTACTTTTTTTAGTTCCAGAATGAGTCAGTAAGTACTGTATTAACCGTCATATTTCTCTCAATGTAGACGCTATAATAATATTCTGTAGAGTAACGGCAATGCAATTTCTTGAAGGAAATAACGAACCGATTTCAATACAGCGATGCACAAAGTGAGCGCTGGTAGACCGTGAGCGAACTCGCGGATATATAAAGTGGGTTATTATTGCGCCAATTAAGAACGTTTTAATTAAAAGTACTCCTATTAACTATTGTATGACGGCAAAAGCTGGTTCTAATAAGTACCATGCGAAGAGAGAATGTAACGGTTTCCTCCCGACGTTCAGAATGGTTCTCACACAGACCAGCGATTCTGCTATTAACGGCGATTTCCAGGTTTTGTGGTTCTCTTTTCGACGATGACGACGACTAGCGTTCCACGCTTCGCTAGTTCTACAGCTATTAGTCAGGTTGTATCCGCGACTAAAAGTTAAAATAAGTAACGAAATTACGATTTAGTAGAGGATTTTCTCTACGGACGATTACGTTGGATTGATTCGCTCTTTTTCGTAGGACTCTCTTTTTACGCGTCGTCAAGGAAATTACTGCGGTCAATTTGTGGAATTAATTTACTTATTGGATTCCGTAATTAAATCTGTCGGAAATGGAGTGGCGCAAAGAGAAAACCGCATGATGGTGATTAAGAATAAATTAACGTAATCGAACACGTACATATGTACATAAAAATTGAGCGTAGTTCATGTTCGATTATAGCAATCGATACCCTTTTTTGATTTATAGTGAAACTGTGACCATCGATATTCAATATATAACTGCACAATTACACTCCTTGAGAAACGAGAGGAGCTCTCAATAGAATGTTGGTTACTTAACGTAATTGTATGTAACCATAGTGGTTTATTACTTTTGTAACATTGTGCACTAACTGCCATATAAGAAAAATCCTTTGAACCGGGAAACCAAAAAATTAAACCTATCAATAGTGTCGAAATGACCAGGGCCATGAAGTGTATCAGTCTGCAAATTTCTTTCGGCATACTTAACTGTGCTTTTAAATTTATGGTCTACGCATCAACTTGTTTGTTGTTGTTTTTATTTCTAATGTGGGCTTTCAGATAATTATGGACGATCTACGTTGATATTAACTATTTCAATTGGATACATTTATTCCACATTTTCAAGTTGTTTTCTCCCAGAACTCTTATTTAGCTCGCAGTTTTTTATGTTTTGTTGTTGTCGGAGGCAAGATACCTCTAATTTCAATATGAATTTTGAAACGTTCTATTATTGCAGTTTTCTTCTCATATTTTGAATATTACATGTCTACATTTAGTACCATTCACATGCATTTACTATTAAAAAAACAAGAAATAATAAAGTATTTGTTTATATTTAATTTCTTCAAAATTAATCCAAATATGAGAAGTATGCTGTTCTCACATGCGCATATTGAATGATAAGAAATTAACTATCTTAGGAAAACAAACACAATCTTCCTAATTCTCGCACGTACATCAACAATGTAGACTGTGTAACCTATCGATCAACCAGGTTAACAGGTCTAGTATACCATGGATGAGGCATTGCCTCGGTAACAACGGGCACTTCGTAGAAGAATGACGTGAAAGTGACTTATTCGAAATTTCCTTATTCAGAATATTTCGATTTTATCTTAGAAAATAGTATAGAAGTTTTTTAAACTCCAAAGTATGCACCGGGAAGTAGTTTTCCAAATATCCAGTAGCTATTATCGAACGTTTCCCGATATGCTTCCGATACGAAAATCCAGGTAGGGAGTGCTGAGAACAAGTGCGTGTACGTGTGTGGGTACCATTTCATATAAAAGCTTAAACCAAGAACAAAAAATTCAAAATTCTCTGTTTTTTTTCAAGGATTAATTTAGGCGGTTATCATTATTTTTGTAGAAGAAAACAATATACAGCGGTCCAAGAAATAAAATAAAAATGTATGAAAAATAGAAAAATCTAATTTTATTAAAATTAAACCCAAAATATTTTGCGAAAGTTCCTTCGCAGGCGCGAAACAAAAATGCCACTGCACTTTCAGAAGTGCACGTTACAACTGCAACCTGTAGCGTAAAAGGTAGGCTTAATGGTAGGCGGCGGTAATTTCGCCAACGAACGACTCACATTCATTTGCACCAGCACAGTGACTCCTTCTGTTTTCAGTATTGGTTGAATGAATGTGTCATGTACACATATTCTGCATCTACAGGCGACGCATATCACAATTTCCTAGAGCTTTTTAATTCTGACGTTCGCGTCGTAATTGACTCAAAGTTTTTTGTTATTATATGCAAAATTTATTGATTTATGTTCTACATAATTACACCTTTCTATTTTCCGTACTTTTTTATTTTATTCCAAAGACACCCCGTATACGGAGAGTGTATATTTACTGTCGTGTGAAGTAATATTTGCGTAATGGAAATTACCTTTGAATTGAGTTAATGGATCTGTAGAAGAACGATTAAAAGCTATTTGTTCCTACAAGATCTCGTAGTCTAGTTGATTAAGGCGTCCTCCTAGTAACAAACCCTACCTAGACATTTTTTCGGAGATACATAACTACACTTTCCTTAACAATTTTAGTCCTTAAAAGTGAAAGATTTTCCTTTCGGATGTTGACAAAATTTAGCTACTTGTTCTTTGGTTAGGTTTTCCCTATTGAAAGTTGTATTAACACTTGAACAGGAACACTTCAGCCAATTTTAGGTGTAGTCTCTTGCAACACTTATGACTCATGAGCGTGAAATTTTTGTATATATATGATTTTATGAGCAGTATATACAGCCTTGTATATTTCATTTCTTCTTTGATTTCGTTCGACACTTAATTATTTTTATCGGCATGATATATAGATTTCGCTTTATCGGTTTCGTATAGGATCGTATTTACTTTTAACTATTAAATCATTTTTGACGTTATACAGACTTTATGAAAATAATCTGTACACGTATTTACCGTGATTTACAACCTTCTACTTAATTTGTTCTGACAACAGTAGATAGCGTAAAAAGTAAGAGATACGAAAAATAAGAATGTGGACCGTGAAACAGATAATTGACGGAAATCAAATTCGGTATTTCGGTGCAACATCACACAAATATTCTTTGTTAAATTTTTCGTTCGATTTCGTAAAATCGCTGAAATCATCAGTCATAGAATATTGTAAAAGTTAAGAAGTTTAAAAAGCATTGAATGTTTAGGACTATCTAAAATAATATAAAAATATAGGAATCCAAAAAATATCTAAAAGTATAAACGACCAAGGGACTGGTTTTGATAAGAAAACATATTAGGGATAGTTTGATATCTGACATCTGTCAAATTATAACTTCTTGTCCTAAGACGAACACAAACATTGTTGATTAAGCCCAGCTTAGTGATTTGTATTTAATAAATTAAAACATGCTCTACTCTACATTTTATTGTATCTAATTTATGCTGATTGTCCTGAATCGACACAATTTGCTATTTATGAGTTATGTTTACAAATTAACAGTCTTTTACGAGGGTGGTCTGATAACTGAGGTAACTAACTCAGAGACGGTGCAATAGTATCTGCAAAAGTTCAAACCAAACAACAGGTAGAAGCCAGTTGCAGTGTAGCGAAGAAAGCAATGATGGTTCCATCAGCTAATAAGGTTATGGTCATGTTATTCGCAAATGTAAGGCCGTGCCGTCTGCTGGAAAGATTTTGCTATCTGTGATCCTATAAGCAATCATTCTGACTGATTATTTGCAAAAGGGAGCGAGCATAATTGATTTCTAAATTGCAAGACGCTATTAAAGAGAAACGCCGAGGAAAGTTAAGGCACGGTGTGCTGTTCCATAAGGATAATGCTCCCAGCCACACATTTGGTATTGTTATGGCTGCTGTAGGCCATACAGGCTTTGAATTAGAGGAGCACTCGCCATATTCGCTGGATTTGGACCCGAGTGATTATGTAGGCCGTTCCCCAAATTAAAAGAAATCGTGGGGCAAAATTTTCCAGTAATTACGGAGTGGTGCATGCTGTAGAGAGGTGCTTTGCAGAAGTCGGAGAAAAAATTTTCCAGGAGGCTGGTGAGATTGAGCACTGATAGACCAAGTGCATTAGTGTAAAGGGAGACTATGTCGCAAAATAAAAATATTTAATTTCACAGTAATTTTACTGTAAGGGGGTCAGGGGTACAGCACAGAGGTCCACCCTCGTTAATTTGGTGACCAGTTTACGCCCGCTGGGGATCTCATACTAAATCCACGCGTGTATACGATTTAGTACAATAAAATTTAGATACTTATTAGATGTTAAACGAATCTAAAACTCCTATCCAATTAATCTTTTTAAAATCAGAACGATTAAGGCCAACACATCGGTAATTCTTTGATTTGCAAATCCTTGGCTTTCGTTTTTTTTCCTTTGCAATGTAAAGACTATTGACGCTTTCGTTATCCAAATATAAAGCAGACGACCGTAATGCCATCCAACAAATCACAATCAGTTGTCACTATATATGCATATTTGCGTTTTTTTTGTACTATTAAAGGCGTCGGGGGATTAAAAATAACGCGCAGATAAAAACAAAATCGATGAACAAATGCTAACGGCGGCAGCAGGATGCTGATAATATCGCAGAAATAGAAAAGCAATTTTACAGTTGTTGATTGGTTAGTGGAACGCACGCATGTCGATAACTTAACATCCCCTCGCTTCATTTCGATGATTCTTTCGTTTGGTGCCTCTATACTGTTTAAATTATGCGATATTAAGATAATCCTCTACATTAAACAATATTTGAAGTTCTCGGGCTCTAATATGAGGGCGGATGTTGGAGCATCGATGGATCAAGTGCATTAATGTAGAGGGAGACTGTCGATATATAAAAAATATAATGCCACTGTAGTTTTACTGTAAGAGGTCAGGGGTGTAGCATGGAGATCCACCCTCTTATAAACAAATATCGAATTTTGATGTTATCATTGATAAAGTATTTCAAAATATGTGCTCAGTTCAAATAATTTTTTTCTTAGTTCGTACAACACACTTACCACTGGTATTAGCATTTCACTTACTTACGTCGGGTTACCGTGCTACTTTGGTTCCCCTGCTTTTCTCCTGAAAAAAGCCTCCTACGATGGAGATCCCGCTTTCTCTTTTCTTGTTTCTTTTTCTTTTCGTTGTTTCTGTCCCGCTTTTCTCTTTGCTTCTCTTATTCCGTTTTCACCTTTTCCCTTTTTTGACCTTTCACTTTTTCCTTTCCTTTTTATGTCTTTGTTTTTCCTCTTACTTTTATTTCATTTTCTCCTCTTATATTTTTCCGGATATAGCGATTCTTAGATTTACACCAGAGAAATAATATTATTAAGTTGCAATCCCTAACCCATAATCAATTTTCTTCCCCAAGATTTTTCGACGTATTCAAGTATTCGTGGTATAAGAGTGGATACGCTGAGGAAAGACCTGGACCCTTTAAAAATCCTGTAGAGTTTTGTCTTAATAAAGATGCGCAGTCTACACCCTTGTGTAGTATTTGCAATAAACCAGCTATTGTGCGGTGTTCATGGTGCAAACAAAATGTGTGTTTTAAACACTTTTACACAGACTATCACTACTGCAATACTTACATAGCTTAATTACTATATGTATATTACTCTTGTTCGCTATTGCAATACATATATGTATACCAATAATCACATTACAGTATGTTATGTATTTAAACATTTATAAGCATTATAATGTTTTTCTAATTCTGCTCTATTGTTTCCGAAATGTTATAATCGTTACAAACACATTTGCTATATTTACGACCCCCATTGTGCCAAGCTATAGGTACTGACCTACACTGCACGAAAAACGACTTCTAATATTCTCATTTGGAATACTCGGCTTATATACCTATTTCCTACATGCAGACGTGACCACTTAAACGTTCGTGGTTAATTACTATGCATTCGGGGATTTAGTTTTATCTATATAATAATATGATCATTCACCAGATCCCTTATCGCATTAAATTTATAATGCAAATTACCAATTATATCTGAAGAGACTGAATAATTAATAAAACTCACGTATGCGTAGATAAGTGCATATCAAATTCATGACAATAAACACGTACATATACTTATTTTGAGTTAGTATTACTATTATTAATTTTCTAAATCTATTATACATCACCGTTTTCTATGTAAAGGCGATCTTTTTTTGATGAATAATGAATAAACTTATTATTAAAAAAATGCGAGCGTATGGGGTACCCCGTCCCCCGTTATTAGCTCTTTGTGAAAATATCTACCTTGAGACCATGTATTATGCTGGAAATTATGTTAAGGATAAAAACTTATTTCTGTTATAGTTCATTTGATTTATATCAATAGACAAGTTTATTAATTTTGAAGCTTTATTATTTTTTTATTTTTACAATTATTAATTTTCTAAACTTGTAATACATCATCGTATTCTATGTAAAATCGGCCTTCTTTTAATGAATAAGAGAAAGAAGAAATGTAAAAAAATGGATGATACGGGGTACTAACTTTTCCCGAATACGGACACCACCACCCTTAGGGCCATGCAATATGCTGCAAATTATGTTAAGAAGAAATTTTAATATCTGTTATAATTTAGCAATTATTTTCAAAAATTGAAAAATCGTCCAAACTTTGGAGGGAGCTGTACCCCAAAATCGTGCGGATACGTCGATAAAAAAAATACGTGTCTCTTATTTTATCGGAGGGGACACCCGCCGGTGTTCCCTTGTTAATGCGAACCTAGCGAACTGACAAATGCGACTGGCAGCGAATAAAAAATGGATATAGTATGGCCGGTAAATTTGCACCGAATTAATTTTGATAATTATATAATTATAAGAAATATATATCACAAATGAAATAAGTTGCAGTTAAAGTCCACCTTTTTGTGTATGTGTATGGGTTTATAAGTAATGGCTAACTATTTATTCGCATCAAACATTAATTTTCAGCATTTTCTTGTCTCTGTCTATTCTTTGATTACTGTTTACGTTTTTTTGTTGTTTTTGCATAGAATGTTATTTTCTTTTATAATTTGTCATTTACGTGCTCGTTTTGACAAGGAATATCAATCTTCTATAATTCTCTTCAATTTCGACAGTATGTTAAGCTATATGTAAACATTAAGTAATGCTTCATGCTTTCGTATGAAATTGTTTTCCTTAATAGCAATTTAAATCGTCAAATATTACATGAAAACTTCCACATGTAATTAGTTTGTAAAATAAAACGCTTAGAAGTTTAATGGGGTGTATGTTAGTCGAGTCAATAATACAAAGTATATTTATTGAAGCTAAAGAAACACTTACACACATTCTAGGATACGTTCTTATTGCACCTTTTCATGCAAAAACATTTACATCATGATGTATCAATCAATATGGGCACTACAAAACTTTTAAGATGAAACGAATTTATAAATTAAGGAGACATTTATAGACAAAAACTAATCCTTAGTAGATTGCATATACATTCCTGGTCATGGAAGATTGAGCACTTGCATTTATAACACAGTTATGCAAATAAACTAAGAATCACATTGCTCTGCAATATACTCTGAGTTATTTACTGCTTAGCAAAGGCTAATTTGTATTTATTATTACCTATTTGCAGTATCATAAAAAGTCTATATTTCCTTTGCTTAAGATAATCACCACCTATTGCGGCAATTATAGTTGGTATCAAGTGCATTAAAAAGATGAAAAACAGGAATACATCATACGAACTTAGCCTACAATGATTCTGGCCGAAGAGAGTGAAATTGTTAAAAAAGGGATGCTGTGCGGGAAGCTAATATATGTTGAAAAACAATCTTCAATCTTCAATCATTATTCATTATTCTACATGTTATACTATTCGCCAAATTAATAGAAAAGCGGGGATTACAAAATCCACCATCAATAATACTATACGCCATCCTAAAACAATGAATTCAAAGAACCGCAATCGCCTAGAACCGTCGAGCAGCACGTCTCAAGCAGATGATTTAAGACTTGCTCATTAGCAAACGTAATTGAAAATCGACGGCTCCAAAAACAGCTATTGAATTCAAGTTCAGGCAGTATTGTAGACCGCCGACTAAAGAGAGATTTCATGGCCGGATTCTGGTAAGAAAACCGCCTCTACGGCGAGCTAATAGAGTAAAACGTTTACAATGAGCAGAAACGTATCGCAAGTAGACAATAGAGAAGTGGAAAAGAGTGGTAGGGATAGGCGGGTCGAAGTTGAAAAGTCTTTGATAAAAGTGTGAGGAGATCTAAGCATGAAAAACTAGTGCGCGACTGTGATGTACCAGGAGTTATTTTGCGTACGAAGATACGGCAGATAAACTTAAAATTATTAAGTTTAAAGAAAAAATATAGCAACAATATTCAATTTTATCAGGGACACGATTATTAGGAGAAAGTTTAAGATGTTACTATTTTACTTTGAGCCAAGTATAGATGCGACGTCCGGAAAATATGAAAATATTAATTCCTTTGCCGTCATCTCCCGCGCGTCTGCAAAGTTTGTGCAAGTATACTACGATGTATTATTCAAATTTCTTTTATTTTTGCTATTTAAACCAATTCATAAGGTATTAAAAACGTTATAAATCAATTAAAAATAATAATAGTGTTTTGGATGAATCCTAGATATGGTTACTTTATTACCATCTAGAAGTAACTCAGGAATATATTTATTTTAAATGACCCGATGTGTATTTTGAAAATAATATTTGCTATAAATAATTGTTAACTCTAAGAAATGCATACTTCTCGTTTACGAAAAATCGCATTTAGTTTTTTGAACAATTCTCGAAGTTATTAAATGTACCTCCCTTATTTCATTTGGAAGAAATATCTATACGCTAATTACAAAATGTTAGAACTTAATTCCAAACGTTTTCAAAATCGAAATGAAGAAACGCAAAGATCTCACAATTACAAATCGTAAATCATTTCAATTTTTATATTACCTAATCGGAAATATTTCCACACTCCCACGCTATGATTTCTAGCGCTCGAAATAACCAGCTGAAACATACATTTCGGGTTTTCGTATTATAAAAAGCGTCGCGGAATTAAAAATAGCGATAAAAATAAAAACGAATGAACGGATCTAGATAGCATCCCATCTGCGCCGCAGGAACCGAAAGCCATTTCATGAATGTTTGTTGGTTTACACAAGCATACAGGTTACATAATGTTATGATTCTCTCTCTCTCTCTCTCTCCATTTCTCCCTCTATCTCTCCTTTTGGAGTGGTTCTTTTGAGCAAAATCATCTTATCGTAGCTTCATTGAAATTAAATTTAGTGCACAATTATATTTGTATAGCTGAAGCGTGTAAAGTTTTAACAAGTTAAAATTTCACATATATATACATATATACATATATACATATATATATATATATATATATATATGTGTGTGTGAATATATAATTATTATAAGTTCATTTCCGATCGCTAGCCGAACAAGGGCTTTCAGAAGAAGATGGGTGAGATTTCGTCGAAACGTCGACTTAGTCACACAGAAACCCGCGAATATTTTTCCGCATACGGTGACCGCAAAAACATTTGTCATAACATATATATCGAATAGTTGATGCCAGCTGACGAAATTGAATTGGTATCCAATAAGAGAAGTCTTGATCTGAGGTTTTGCAGAATTTTGTACTAGCTAAAAATAATCAGTCCGATTTTCATACTACATTACCCAGTAGCAAGTCTTGCCCAATCAAAATCAATTAATTAGTCATCGGTTTCTTCCTTAACATTATGTGATCCAAATTCGTCTTTCAAGAACCAATTATTCTCCAATAAGTTGTCCAATAATTCTCCTCTTGTGACAACAAATATTTCGGGGGCATGGTTCTAATGCTAAATTACTAGGCATTCCTACTTCTTAAACATCTTATACAGTCTAGCGGCTTAATGCGTATATACGCTACCGTCACAATGTTTGGAAGCAGTAAGAAATTTCAGAAAAAAATGTATACTTCAGTTTTTGTCTAAAATTTTATAAACGAACACAAGTGTCTATGAAGACAGTAATGTATGCACATAATCCATGCTATTTAATTTACATTATTTTTCACGCGCTTCTCTATATCACAAGTTTGCAAGTGGTGCAAATGTAACAAATTTATCAAATGAGTATGGCATTGCTAAATCCACGATTTGTAAAATAAAAAAGAACTATTACGTGCAATGGTTTGTACTTGTGTAGGATAAAAGAAAACTTGAAAGTGCTCTACACGTCCTGGAATGAAGAGAAAATTATACAAATGGTTCTTTAATCAAAGAAATAAAAACATTATGGTCGGTGGTCATGTGATCAAAGAATAGGCAAAAGCATTGAATTCGGAGGTGAAAGAAGATTCTGTTAAAGAATTTGCTGTTAGTGATGGTCGATTACGAAGATTTAAGAAATGAGTCGAAATTCGATATTTAAAAATTACTGGTGAAAAATTGTCATCACAGCCAGAATTAATTGATCCGTTTGAAGTCCAGTTAAAAAATAAATTGGAGCAACTATGGGGGAATTATACCTAATGAATTATATAATACTGATGAATCAGTTCTGTCTTGGAAGTTACTAGCAGAGAAAATCTTTGTTTTATTTCAAGCGAAGACTGCTCCACTTAGAAAACATGAGAAACAACGACTAATAATTTTGGTATGTATTAATACAAGTGGAGCTCATAAAGTCAAGTCATTGGTTCCTGATCAGGCAAAAAATTCCAGAGCTTTCAAAACTTTTTTCTTCGCATGGACTATGACTACTCAAAATCAGCTTGGATGACGGAGCCAATTTTTAAAAATGGATTTCATAATTCTTCTGTTGTTCAGGTAAGTTTATAAAGTAAATTTAATTTATCAAACATGAATCTCCCTCGTTGTTATTCGGGAGGTTACACGTTTCCAGAAATGAAGTGCACGCTCAGTAAAAACTCTTATTTTGGATAATGCTCCATCACATCCCCCAATAGAAGAATTATAAAGTAAAGATGGGCCAATTATAACAATGTACCTCTTCCTAAATGTGATACCCTTTATCCAGCCAAAGGATCAGAATGTGATCAGACTTACAAAGTTATATTACAGAAGTAGCCTTCTTCGCAATATCATTGCAAATGGATCCAATATAGAAAGATTAACAAAATTGACAATAAAAGATGCTATTACAAATTCGATGTATGCATGGATCCGATTAGATCCAAGAATGATTCCTAAATGTTGGGGAAAAAATCTAGATTTCAGTAATCAAGAAGACGAGGATGATTTACCACTTAATGTATCGTAGCAAAAATGGAAAAATGATGAGATAGAAGTTTTAGCTGAAACGCATGGATGCGATCGTAGTATTTTTAACGTATTACTGCTGCATGTTGTGTTTATATTTTTCAAATAAGAAAATGTGCAATTATAAATAAATAAACAATTACTGATGCAGTAATGCCTATAACCGAAAACATTTTAGTTTACTTCCAAAGAGGTTTCTACATGAGTATATTGCAACCTTTCTATAGGAGGGCACAAATCTGTTTCTTGTAGCCCGAACGAATTGATCACTAGAGGCCGGATTATATGCAAAGTGTATATATTTTATTTTATTTATTTATTATATTTTAGTCTATTTGTAGATGTCTTGCACTGATTAAACTTAGTTAACGCTAATTAACTTTAATCAGTGTAGTACATCTACATATAGACGTAAAATGTAATAAATAAATAAAATAAAATATATCCACTTTCCATATAATCCGGTCTCTATTGATCACTACTGCAAATGTATGCAATGCAACTCACGTCTATTCAGGTGATATAAATGATAAGTTCTTAATAGTCTGTTTGAGCCATTGCTTCCTTTTTTTCTGTAGATTGTGTTTTAGTCATTTCTCCATTTCATCGCATGTGCAATTATATTAGTGGAACAATTGAAGGTATTTTATTTGAACGTGTAAGATTTTTCTGTGCTACTTCGCTAATCAAGTCTTCTTTTTCTTTTTCTCGTACAAATTAGTTATGGATCTTTTGCAACCTGAATCAGTAGTATAATACATTTGAGGACAATTAAAATAAAAATTTGAAGTGCTAAAATGTATTTAACTTCAACGACAGTAATAAATCTTTTAATTAAGACCTAAATTCGTTTTTCATATCGTATTCATTCAGAGCAGTTATACCTAACTGTACTCAACGAGTATAAAGTTGCGACTAGTTAGACAATGTATTCAAGCACATACATATGCACGTACTACGTATATAGATGTAACATTTCAATTATAACGACGTCCCAACGGTTTCGCGATATGAAAGAGAACGGATGAATGACGCTGTATATGGTTTGTAAACAAGTTTTCATCGTTTGCAACGCTTTAGCTATGAATGAATGCGCTGAGGCTGCGTGACGTGGTACTAAGATGCGATAGTGGCGCTACTACTCGCAATATCCGGAGTGTCGTTATTTCATTCGCAATGAACGTTGAAACGGATATAATGCATGTGTACTTTCGTCAATACAAACTCTAAGTATATAAACTTTTACGAAGTTGCAACTGTTTTTGCTAATAAAACAAACTTCGTAAATGAATTTAAGACACTTGTTCAACTTAAACTTTAATCTCCTAATTGATTGCTATATAATTTCTGATTTACTAAACAGTTGTAGATATTCATATTGAAAAGGCACCTGCCACGTTCAAGTATTTCTAGTATAAATGAACAACAAACGCTGCTTTAAGGTGCCTTTGTCTCAAACAACCGTCAACGACTAATGTTCCAGCTTCCGGTAGTAATGTAAGTATATAATAGATGCGTGTCTACTAAATTGGCTGAGCTACTTCAGGACTACAGCAAAGGATTTAATGCACTACACGTTGCATTGAATGGGCCATTGAACAATGATTGTTATGCTTAACTTTTAATATCGATGATGGTAACGTATAGTTAGGGATTTATGAAAAAGCAGCGAGTATACCATTCATTGTATCAAAGTCCTGTTGTAGTCCAGCATATTAGAAACATAAAAAACTTCGTACTGAGTAAACATTCATGTACAAAATAATACGAAAGCATTCGTTTCACTCCCGCCAAATAAAGCAGACATTGCTATTTTTTAGTAAAGTTCACCTCAGGAACATTTAGAAACAAGAGAGCATATATTGTGTACCTACTTCTATTGCGATCAATCGTCTTCGATACTAATTTCTCAAGAGATCTATCATCTAACACCTCCTGAACTAAGGGAGAAGCATCATAGACTAGTACTAAAGTTTATTAAAAGCCCCGAATTATTCTAACGTCATTTAGAACACTCTTACAATAGATCTTATTGGTCGCAGTGACTATCGCCACTGGTATCCCAGTCCCGTCAAATAAAACTATAGTGATAATCCCATTTCGAGAGTGCAGCATTATTGGTATTGTAATCTTTATTTAATATATGTAATACATATACAGTTATATTGGAATAACCACTCAAATTACCACAAGACACCCCGTTCAAAGAAAAGTAAAGAAAAGAATATTCGGTCATAAGTTCAGACAGTAGTTTATCGTGAGATTCTTCCGTTGCGCAATCGCACTGTGGAACAAAATTATATTTTCCTAGCCAAAACTCGTTACTGAGAGGCTCTGAAATTTTCAATAAATCTACGGCAGTTGCAAATTTTAGTTGTTATATTCAGCTAATATGGTAAAACTTAAGCTAAATGAATAGAAAGTTAAATGTTGAGTTTTACGATCTTTTTTTCACCAAGTTATTGTTCGAAGTTTTAAATAATAATGTAAGAACGAAGTATATATTAAGACAAACGTATATTTATATGGACACAGAATGCAAATGTTTAAAAATTAGTAATTTCCGTATACATGCCTATATTAATGAAACAGTAAACCATAACTTTATATCAACAAATTAACTCTGCATGCAAATTTAATTCACTTTTATTAAGTGCAAACTTTATACACGATAGACATGTCACACCTGCAACTTCATACCCCACAAATTAATTGTTCATTCGGCATACTGTGTTTCAATAGCGTGTGGGTACTAAACAATATTAGTTGCTCAAAATGTACAAGCATGTAAATCCGACTTTCCTTTTAAAATGACAGTATAATAATCTGCTAATCTAAATATCTGCCTACTACTTGCTGAATTAATAAATTATCTATCGGATACCATTATGAAGCCATTTAACACAAACCAGCTGTTAATGAAAATTCTATATACATACTTCAGTTTGAATCGACTAACAATTAGAATACGATTTAAATGAAAATAATAATATTTTTAAAATAAATGTTTTGCTATAGACTTAAAACACACATACTTACTATTATTAATTTTATTATTTAACAAAATAATGAGAGAACTTTCTTCTGCAGCCCAAATCAACGCACGTTTACATAGCGTCACGGATTAGGTGTGTACAACTTTATCAAGTTTGAATGAAATTTACTATATGCAGGTTATGCCAAAAATTGTCAAAATTGATGTAAATACATAAAATTAAATGATCTGATTTGATATGGATGATCTGACAAACTTTTTTTCTTAGTCACATGCCTATCACATCAAAAGATAAGTTTAATTGCTTTCTAGTAAAATAATACATCTTTAGCTATGTAATAAACATTTTCTTTTTCTAGTACGCTTTAAAGTACCTCTTATAAATAAAGTGCCAATGTTCTATTTCTTTTTATTAATTTTCCATATGAAATAATAAGTAGATGTAATATGATAGTAGATTGTAATAAAAGAAGTATTTAAGTGTGGTGTGCGACATAATTTAATCTGACTACACTTTAGGCAGAAAGTTTTTGATAATTTAATGTAAAGGTGTTAGATTCTCGTCTTCTGTTAATTAATTAATTAATTAATAAATTTCTCTGGTTTTCTCAATGTACTCCCACTTCTCAATTTCTCCATCGCTGTATCTCTTCTTCAATATGTTTTAGCATTTTGTTCCAATTTTCAGGGGTAATTATTTTCAAAGCTTCTTGCCACATCAGCTTTGCGTTTTTTAAGAGAGTGGCTAACTTCTTCAACATGTCAATTGCAATAATAATAATAATAATAATTTTTTGTTATGCACTTGATATTTTCAATTGGGTTGAAGATACACTGATATAGTGGTAGCCGAAGAACTTTGTGACCATATGGTTTGTCATTTGATCAACTTTATAAATAGGTGCTGATTTCTACGAACAATGCAATACAGTTAATATACAAAAAAAATTGTGGGTTTAATTTGTTTAGTAGGTTCAGGAATTATATTTTCTGTATGTTATCCTCGTATCTTCATTATTAATTATTGCTGTATGTCTGCCTTTATTGATGCCGTAGTAGCAGCAATTCTACTGTGATAGCCTAGCATTGTCGATTATTGTTAATCCAAAGTTTCTATCCATGACGTACATACATGTATATATAATAGTAACAACTAGGAATCTGCACTCAGGGTTACATGACGTCAATTCCAAGATTGAGAAGTAAACAGTAAATTGACCTGCTACACAGAATGCTTCCAATATAACTAAAATACTATCGGCCCAATCGCTCGATTCTAGATAGTTTTTTTCGTTCATTGCATTTTTCTTGGTAGAAACGAATCTATAGAATCGATTGCCGTAGACTTCAATCAATTATCCATTTTTTAAATTAATCTAATGCTTGCTAATATTAATAATAATTTGTTCATTGCTTTTTTATCTGTATAGATATGATAACTTATTACGTCTAAGTCCGGTCCTGGAACATATCCTTGAATGCCTATTCCTAGTAATAACTTATTTAGATCTTTTGCAAGTACGGGTTATGCTGATTGTCAAATATGAAGGTATAAATGGTATTACAAAAGTTATATTTTAGTTGTTATGTACTTAAAAAACTGTAGACAGATAAAAAGAAAAAATATATAATTGTAGTCTTATTTCATAGACATGTACATAAAAAATGTACACTATAATGTAAGTAATAGTTCGTGATTTAATAGGTTAGTTTTTTTTATTTATTGTAGATACAAATCTCAGAAGAAGCATTTAGGTAATCACTTAGTAGAGTAAGCTGATCATTTGTTTTTCTCCGTACCAGCGTATTTGGATGCAATTGAGGAATAAACAGGCTCACACTGTAACCTACACATCAGTAGGAATACAAATTCTATTAGGTTTCTTTAGTAAACACGACGAAAGTCTGAAGCTTATAAAGCCCAGGCATTGGGTTAACTTGGTTGCAGGTGTAAAGGAAGAATGCAGAAGAATGGTGGAATCGTGAGGTACATTTTCACAGCCGTGTTACGCCTTCATTATTGGATGTTACTGACGTTTTAAAACTCTTTGCCGAGGTATAAATTATATTTTAGGATCATCTGTAGCAGTTGAATTACCATATGTGTCGCAGTTGTGTATGTGTATGATATTTTAACAGTATTTAAACATCAAACTTCTTCTTAGCTGACACAAGTTGTAAATATTGTTTATACCATTTGCCGATAAAAGTTGCTAAATTTACTCATGCATAGTTATGTGCAAAATTGACAACAGTGCTAGAATATAACGTCATGAATCATGGTTATTAATCATGAAAGTCGCCTGTCAAATTAAACGAGCTGTAGGTGACATTGCTTTTATCTGAGATGGACCTTCCTATATAACTATGACAATTAATTTC
The DNA here is from genome assembly GCA_023509865.1 of Trypoxylus dichotomus. Classification (NCBI taxonomy): domain Eukaryota; kingdom Metazoa; phylum Arthropoda; class Insecta; order Coleoptera; family Scarabaeidae; genus Trypoxylus; species Trypoxylus dichotomus. Next base: position 52,560,185 of record CM042075.1, read on the forward strand.
CTCTTACAATTCATAGCGGTTCTCCCATGTTATTGACTAGATTATATCTACTAGATTATGTTATAGAAATAACATTGTTTGTAATTGTTACTGTTATAGCCCATTCTCTCCTGCACTTTATTGGGATTATTACACCTTGCCGAGTACGTTGCGTTTACAAACATTACTGCTCTCACATTCATTATATCATTCATTCGTATTGTGACCTATATCTAATACGCGTAATAAATATACAGTTAATGTAATAGTTATACATTGTTTCTCCAGCCCATCAGTTATATTACTAATTGTAAGATCAACAAAATGAAACACCTTTTTTCTATTCAACATTAAGCTGAATAAAATTTATCTCCTTCGTACATGTCAGTAAATATTAGATACCACGTTTTGTATTTACATATAATAATTTACCCAGTATCTAACTGTATAAATAAGATAACTAGGTATAGTTAAATGTAAAAAATGCGTATATTCGTACTTATGTATATACACTTACAACTTGTATAAATAAAGCGTGTATCCTGATTCACCAAATAGGGGAAATGGCATTGAACCGAAGTGACTCATTTAAACGTATAAAGCCGAACACTTTATCAATTTTCAGAAGAATTGTCCGAGAACTATACTACAACTGTGCATCGACAAATTATAGACTTACTCGCGACGACTGTCTGTTCTATTATCTCTGAAGGTAATGAAAGTATCGTTTCTATTTTTCTTTTTCTGAAAATTTTAATAAATGCGTGGTTTGTTTTCGACATTTGCGTTTTTATTGTGTGCCTTAAACCAGTTGTGAGGCATTTATTAACAGAATAAGGGCCACATTTGTTGCCATAGATACGTTTCAAAAATATGGTACTGAGTGTTCCCAAAATCCAATTCAAGCATGGATATATTTAATATCAAATATTCAATTTTATTCAAATGGTAATCTCTATTTATGATTGTTTCTAGATATTCTGGTTGAAAATAAAATATAGATACAGCATGTTTTACTTCTTATGCCTAAATTCACTCGTTTTCGAGTTATTTTAATGAAATGAATCTATCATTAACTAGCGACAGAAATTGAGTTGAGAAAAAGTGTTTCCTTTGTTGAAGGGAACGAAAATTGAACTGTGACAATGACATTTTATTCATATCTATATCAGAGCGTATTAATTTTGTCATTGTAAAGCAACGAAAATATTTTAAATTTACTTTATATACACCGCGAATACGAAAAATAATTCTGAGAACATGCAGAGCTTATAATCAACTATTAATAGTAGCTCTTTCTTGGCTAAGATTTCAATATCCATCCAAAAGACAGTATGTTCGAGTGCCTCTTAATCCAATAGAATTCCTTACGTTTTCGATTAGCCTAGTTTTTTATCGAGTCTGCCAATTGTTCTTGGAATTTTACTAATACATATTTCCAATATTTACACAACAACAACATGTTTCACTTTCACTGTAGCTTCATCAGATGTTCTCTTGCTATTTGTAAAATTGTGTCTTACTTCTTCGCCCATGTTCAACAGAGTTCTTATGTACAATAGTGGGATGCGTTTAATAATGCTCTCTACTCAGTATAATTGACAAGAACGCTTTTAGAATTGCACATAATACAAGCTCTAGAACTTCATGTCCTGTACATATTCCATGGCTTCCACTTCAGTTGGAAAAAAGTGGATTGAGTTGGAATGTTTTTCTATAATTGTTTGCTGGAACAAATGTAACGCAACTACATCAATTTTCAGTCTGCTGCGTCTGTATACAACTACTATTAAATCACCCAAACTTGCATTGATCGCGACATGCAGGTTCCTATCTTCTTTTGGGATGCTCCTATATGATGCTACATAAATCTTTGCCGTTATAAGAAATTTAAAGTAATCCAAGGAATTATTCTCTTGGGTAAATAGGATTTTCTCAAATTTAAAAACGGATTTGTGTGCCTGAGCTAACAGCGCTATTTCTTTTCTCAAACAGTACTTCTTCGGATTTAGATAAAGAGGATATGTGCCTTATCGGAGGTATTAAATTTTTGTCATGTATAAACATTAAATAAAATAGATTAAAAAATACGTCTTAAATCAAGTAGCGATTTTTCGGCTTCCAGCTTTAACGCTTACCATTTGTCTTTTTATTATTTCAACTTGGATGTATTTGCGTTTACGTTATATTTTAACATATTAGCATTTTTTTATTTAAATTTTATCTGTCTACATTTTAGCATATATGATCATGTTATGATTGAAAGTGACGTGGCTATTATATCCATCTGCATATTTAAAGCAGGTATTCTAAAACAATAGGCGAATATTAATAATACAATAAATACATTTTTAAATTGCTCTTATCATTCTACTCAATGTTTCAGTAGAAATATGTGCAAGCAATATGTTAAAACAGACGTTTTTATGAATATTTCGAAAATAAAGGTTGTTGCGTATGTACGTCTTATGTATAGGTAAAATGAAAAAAAAAACATACATTTATCCATTGTTGTGTATTTAATCAAGACGGCAATTTTACGTTTGCATCTTTAAACTTTGAACTTCTAGTGAGGTATTCCAAAGGCACTAACAAAGTTCAATCACGGAGTCATTTGCAACGCTTGAGAAAACAGAGCCATTAAATATTAACATGTTTTCATTACAGCACGAAAACAAACGCTTCTTGACAGGTGAAAACAGCGGAACTAGCTTTCGGGTAATAGTATTGTGGACGACGATTATAAATCATGGTCCGAGAAAATAAGTCTTCTTGATTATACTAATGGAAGTTCTTTCAATTTCGAGATATGCAACATACGAAGAACGAGAGAGATATAGACTGTGGAAATTCGAAGACTAAATGATTTAGTTTATCTATATTAGTTATTTATCAATGTAAAACGCGTCTCTCTATGAGGATGTTTACCTTTGAAATTACCTTAAATTAATTTAACAGTGTTTGCAGGTCTGAAGATCTTGATTGACAGCTTTAATTAATTCTTAATGAAAGAACATGATATTTAATTTCGTAACAGAACCCATTTTAACTTATAAAGAGAATGCTAGAAGAAGAAAAAAAAACAGTTTGAAGCTAGACAACGTTTGCTAAAAGTATATTAATTACTTATAAGCAGTATCTTGTTAGTCGTAAAAAAGGCCATTTAAGAAGACTCCATTATATTAGAAACACAATACCCTACGCGTCTGATGAATATACAATACTAAAACTAGCCGTACTTCACTAATTATATTGTCAAATACTTTTTAAGCGTTTTCTTTGAAACTTACGCTGAAGTGGAGTATATATATTCTACATGGTACACAGAGAGAACAGGTGCATGGCTATCTCAGTAAAGTATTAGTTGTTTGGCGTAACGATTCTTTAAATATACTTTCTTAGTGTTGTTTAGTATACTCGAGGTCATAAAGTTTCATTTAGTTATCTGAACTGACAATGAGATACATAGAATGACAGGCGCGTAATATTCGTCGAAATTCTGTATCAGTTTTCTCCAACCACTTTTCAGCGACTAAATGGAATTACAACACGAAGATTAAAGTAGAATTTAATGCAATTCTTTTAAGAGAATTACACTAAAACAAACTCACAATGTGAAGAAAAATAAGTCTATTTATTTTATAAAATGTAAACAGTGTGTTAATCTGTCATAGGAATATGAATTTCTTCTTCACTATTACATTAGCGCCATGCAACCCAACATATTGTGTAACCGGTTAACTCTATATACATGACCGATTAACCGCCACGACCGATTATATCATTTAAGTTATGTATGGAATAATACACATTCATCAAAAATGTCATGTAATGTAACAGTAGTCAGTCATTTTTTTTGCTGTCCAGCAATCTGTGGTTAGTACCACATTAGTGAGTACCTTAGTATACTCTTTTTACCTCTAAGATATGCAGTAACACTAATCCATAAATTACAGTTTTTCGGAAACACGTAGTATACATTGGCGCAAGTGTGTAAATTCAGATCCTCCTACAAAAGAAACATGTCAATAGAAGTCATTGTAATTATTATTTTAATAATTGTGTCATGATTCTTAGTATTACTACACTAGGGTGACAGAATAAAATAGACACCTACTAATTAAAAAAAAAGATTCTATTCTCGTTATATATACAAAATATTTTAACATTTTTAAATTAGACTAATATTTTGTCGATCCAGCCTTATTTGCGTGAAGTGCTGCGAGTCGTCGTGGCATAGAATCTATTAAATGATTAATGGTGTCTTCTGGAATATTTAACCACTCTTCTGTAACAGCTGCCACGAGTTCTTCCTTATTGCTGGGTTTTCGAGGTCGTTTCGTCATATTTGTGTGGATTATGTGCCAAACATTCTCTATCGGATTCATGTCTGGTGATTGGCCTGGCCATGGTAAAATCCGAATCCCCTGTTCCTCTTTCCATGTGGTTGTTGTTCTTGCTTTGTGGCAGGGTGCTTCATCCTCCATAAAAGTGGCGTCTTCTTTAGATAAAATGGCGTTGTCGAATATCGGTAGTAGTCCTTCTGTTAATATTTGGATATATTTTGCCGCATTTATATTTCCATCGCAGATTACTAATTGCGATCTTCCACCATACCATATCGCGCCCCACACCATGATGTTCACACCGCCGTATTTCACCGTCTGATGCAAAAATTTGTCGTCCAGTTGCTGTGACGAACGTCTCCATACCCACGTACGACCACCATCACTGAATTGGCAGTATCTGCTTTCGTCTGAAAAAATGACAGACCGCCAAAACTCTTCGGGCTTCGTTCGCATTTCGATTGCCCAAGCCATTCGGCGCCGTTTTTGAAACGCCGTAAAGAGAGGTTTTTTCTTTGCCACCCTTTTATACATCCCCACACTGTGGAGGTATCGCAGAACGGTGCGCTGACTTTTCTGTGAAGTCGCCGCAAGCTCAGCTGTACTTTTTCGCGGTTCTCTTAACACTTCGCGCACAAGCACCCTTTTACTTCTTTCAGAAGGTCTGGCACAACCTGGTCTCGGCTCCACTGTTGTTTTCTTCTTGCGTTTAAATTGTGTAATCACACGGTTAACTGTGGACAACGGAATATTTAAAAATTTACTTATTTCACGTTGCGAAGCGCATTCTGGGCAACGATGCGACCACGGGTGAAGTCACTAATATCGCTCGAGTTGTAAGCGAGGCATAGTTGTAACGATACTAAACTATGACGAATTCCTTCCGATAAATCTACCCCTACCCTAATGACAAGAGAAAGTTCTTAATTCGTTCTTAGAATTTAGCTGTTTACATAATTATACCGCTTTACCTGGTATCTATTTTATTCTGTCACCCTAGTGTATATGTACTTCTAACTCCAGATCCACACTTTTTTCTGCATATCATTTATATAGCAAAAGTGTGTAGTTACACTGTGGGGTTTAAATCTAACTCATTCAACAGGGTTCGTGAAATATTATTACAATGGCTAATAACGTGTTTTATTTTCAAAAGGCGAACATATTTGAAATTATTCAAAAGTCATACTATTATACCTAACGAATATGCTTCACTTCGGAAATAACGTATAAATAGCTTTCACGCATTTTTGCTGACTTCAACATAAACGTTGAATACCTTGAAGCTGATACCTTCTTGAAAATATCCGACATAACCTACAGAATGTAAACATCATTAAACATATTCATGATAGATTAAATGCTGAAGTAGAAGATGACGTAATTGTTTGTCTTTATAGTTAATCGTTGTCGATTCCTTAACTGTAATAAATTGTTTATTACGTCCCAACGACTTGGTATTTTTAAATCTAGTTCACCGTTGTATGTTTATTGACATTATCTACACTTATTATGTGGTTCTATAGTTTAATATAATTTGAATTAAACGTATTAAAGACAACTTAAATTGATCTGGAAAATGTTTTATACTGCAGGCAAGCTCGTATAACATCGTTCTCAATCTGAACAGTTACACATAACGGCCTCCTTTCTTTATATGTGGAATAATTATTAAATATTGGAATTTTGTGGTATTGATTGATTATGTTAAATTTCTACAATAATCGGTATGTAAGAGATAAGCATGCGTGGAATATTGCTGCACACGGAGATTTTTGCTTCTCGTTACATACGGTGATGTGCAAATAGCAGTCCTAAATTAATACTCAGATTTACAACAGACAACTCTGACGTAGCTACATATATTGAAATTATTTAAAATCTTTGAGTATCGTATGGTTCCAGTGAAGTACTGAATGTGAGAATTTTGTAGTCACGCACTATTATTTGGCCTCAGCATGAAAATAGCAGTACCACATCTGGTGGCACTAAATACAGATTTATAAAGTTCTATCTGTTGCAGAGCAATATAACCATTTTTAATTATCCATTTCTGTTATAATATGGGCCGCGAGATCTCCTTAATAGAAGGAAAAGTTTAAACAATCAATCCTCTCTTGTTCTACAAAAATGGTTGTAAATGCTAAGAACTGGAGAAAAGTGAAAAAAAATCGTGGTGGAAAAAGGAAAGCTAGCCCTAGAAAAGACAGAAACGTTATAACATATGAAAAGAAGACACCATTCATATGTTCAACGGCAATTAAACATGAGTTAAAGGTTTCTATAAGGACCTCTATTATTTTAGGTGAAGATTCATTCAAGCATTACGTGCAAGAAAGCCTAGAAAGGTATCATTAGAGACCGGATTATATGCAAAGTGCAAATCCTTTATTTTATTTATTTACTATATTTTATATATTTATAGATGTCTTACACTGCTTGAAGTTAATTAACGGTAATTAACTTTAATCAGTGTAATACATCTACATATAGACATAAAATATAATAAATAAAATAAAATATATGCACTTTGCATATAATTCGCTCTGTAGGTATCATTATTAAATAAAAAGCAAATACAGAGTAGACTGTCGTTTGTTCATGTACACGCACAATGGGATGAAAAAAAGTGGCGTAATGCACTGCGGTTAGGTGAAACTAAAATAGTCTTATTTAACTCTGGTGCATACGAACAACACGTACGAAAACCACTATCGGCAGTATTTCGAACCCCGTACCCGAAAAAGACGGTAAAATCCGGAGGCGCAAGCATTATGCTGTGGGGGTACCTTTCATGGTATGGTGTAGGCTCTTTACATAAGATAGAAAGCATAATGAATGCTGATGTCTGTGTAAACACATTACAAACTGTGTTCCTGTCATATGCAGACGAAGAAATACCATTAAGATGGTTGGATATCCAGGATAACGATCCGAAACATGTTTCTCGTAAAGTGAAACCATGATTTTGAGATAATAATTTTCACATTTTGAGTTGCTCGTCGCAATCACCCGACTTAAACCCAATTGAAAGCTTATAGGTGGAATTGGCTGTATCTGCCGCTAAATTGCAAAATATTGACGATCTGTGGAGAATATGCCAAGCTGATTGGCAACAAATTTCGGTAGAGATATTTAGGCAACTAGTAAACTCACTGCCGCACAGGTGTTAAAAGGTGATAAAGAATAAAGGTCAAGCCAATTACCTAAGTAAAGAATGAATTTTTGATAGTGTCTTGGAATGACTGCTGTTTTAATGCACAATTACTTTCTATGTCCTACAATATAAACAGCTTTATTTTCTCTTTAGAATTAAGTCTATTTATTTATTGTTGCAGTTATGTAGCATGTAGGAATAGAGTTCAATACACTTGGATTTCTTTTATGTAAAGTTATAAATTGATATTTCAGACAACTTAAGACCAATGCTATTTTCGTGCACATGACCATATGTACATACTTCAAGCGCCAACTACACTGTGGTAGCAACCTAAAAGTAAATAAGATATTTTTTTAGGCCATTCTTTTCTGTAACGTGCGTCTAACAATTTGATTTATGTCATACGTCTTTATAGAATACAGGGGTTCTACAGGAATGCCGTAAATTGTCTATGACAATATATTCTTAAATTCTATGATGTAGGAGATAGACGCCATATGGTAGGGTTTACATTTTTTCGATTCCACTCCATACATATCCCGGCGAAGAAGTGAACAAGATGTTTCTCTTAAACTGTCAACCCGTTGAATCTTTACTAGATAAATACATAAATATTACGCAAGAATGCCTGATGTGTTAGGCTTGAGAGAGGATTAAAAATTATGTATATATGTATCTACCAAAATTTTTAGTGGATATATATATATGCCTATGTATTTGTAAGCATCGTCTTTAGATGGCATTAATCTAATTGATCGCAGAATTATCGTGGAAGATAAATCTTAAATGTTAATGTTATTATCGCTATAAATAATGGTGTTATTTAGAAGTTAAATTGCTTGCTTAAATCTCTCAATTTTATTTATTCTTCATTAGATACGCTTAAAGTGTTAATCAGATTTACCTGACTGCCGTGCCTACCGTGGCGTTTGCTGCCGTTGAAGCCGCATATACGGCATTTTAATTAAGAATTTAGGCGCCTTTCGGATGAAATTAACGAGTTTATGGTATAAGCGGTAGAAATTGCCCTTCCTAAATTACTAAATTTGGCACTATTAACATGAATTTAAATAATAGCCTATACGTAAACGATATTCTTGGCTGGAAATTTTATTCATTGTTGATTGAATTTTTTTTGTTTGTTATCCTTTTCTTCAGGGTTAGGTTGTAAGAAAGAGTAGGTTTATGTACGGCTTGTTCCCTGTCTTTTTTTTCTCAAATCAGCAATATTATTCTTTTTACTTGGTTTACATTAAATCAAGTAAGAAAGCAGTCATATTGAATTTTGTATACAATTAGTAACATATTATTTTAAAAATTAAAATTAAAGCGGTGTCTTTACTGAAAATGGTTCACAAATTCAATCTACAACGGTTATAACTTCAAGTAATAGTAATCTAGATAGGTTATTGGACAATATCATCTAATGCAGTACTCTGCGTCAAATATATCTAGACTGACCCCTCCCAATCTACACAACTTTACAATGAGGAAAAAGCAATCAGTGACGAGTTAGCTATTTAAATTAACGTAGTCAGAATGTTTTCCTAACAGAAGCAGCGAAGTTGGACAAAAATGTACCCAAGATCATATAGCACAACAGTGCCACCAGGGACCCCAAGAGATTTACAATGAATCTACTTTACCGTATGGATCCATCGGGCAACTGATGGATAAAAGCCTTCAAAAAATTACGTCAGAATGTGATTCAAATTCCTCGGCCAAACTGCCCAAATGTCAACACTGTTACTGCATGACTTGAAACAAATCATACCACTGACTTTGAAAACTGGATTAATCCATACCACTGAGCTTCATATGTTGAGAAAGCGTCTGAAGAATTGTAATGTGGTGGACTGAGCACGCATTGACAGAAATATAGAATGGCAACTATACAAGGCTGCTCGCATACACCTGGAGAGCTATGAGCATGAAGAAGATTCTTTTTTGTGTCGCGTCATTGTGCTTAACGATACATGGACCAGATCTTGCGGTACACTTCCCCTGTAAGAAGCTGTTTAAGATCAATAAAATTGCGTGCACAGCACCACCCACGTTGATAAAGAAGCATGGACTGTTAGAGTAATGTCTTTAGCAAATCAAAATTTAATTTGTACGATTTAGGTTTAGGTTTTAGATGATTACTTAGGAAAACTGTATCACTTTCAGTAAACGTAATGCTTTGGGGGCACTACTTCTGTAGTAAATCTTAGTAACCTTGCCATTTAGGACAAATATGTGAAAGCTGGTTCATTATTTCGAAAGCAGTTACCAGAAACAAACCAAATACAGAGCGGCAACTAATAAAGTAGGTCCAGAAAATATGGGCTGAGTAGATTTCGACAAAATATTCAGAAAGTTTGGTAAATTTCTTGTTGGATGGAATTAGGAAACATTGAAAGTCAATCTATATATTAAATAGAAACATGTGTATTGATAAAAATACAGATGATAAGTTTATTATATTCCAAAATGGTTTATTTGTTCACGTGTTCTGCACCCTCACTCTGTATTTATGATGAATTACCCGCGAAAAAGAGCAAGCAGCTGAAATTTTGAAGCATTGTGGCTCACTTTGTCAATACTATAGTAATGTAAGTTATAATGTTTGTCTTTTCTAGTTTTCCTTTCTCTACCACGATTTTCTCTCATTTTTCTCCAGTTTTTAAGGTTTATAATCATTTTCGCAGAATAAGAGAGGGTTCTTATTGTTCCCTCTATTAATGAGACAGAAATTTATACATCTGGCGCTTAGTGCCAGCTATGGTACTGCTATTTCAAAATTTCAAATTTTGCATAGGCAAATAACAGCGCATGACTAAAAAACTTAGTAATTCCCCCTCATATTCCGTACTTTACCGGAACCATACGTATTCAGGGACTTTAAATCAGTTTAATATAGCTGCGTTAGAATTGTCTGTTGCAAATGTGACTTATAGGTATAATTTAGGCAGGCTATTTTCGTGCATATGACTGTATATATGCCGTTGTTTCTGGAGTGTGTCCTCGACGCAATTCAGGTCCCGGTGTAATTCTTAGTATAATATTTATACATAAAATAAATAAACAGACGACTCCAACTAAGGAAGTAGGGTGACCTATCGTATTTCATTGATTGTGCACATATTTTTATCCTTCAAGATTTTATCTAACGTTAATTCAGTAAGTGATCGGATTTTACATTACAGCGATACTCATTTCTCGTTAATTAAATTTTACAGTGTTTTATGCATTTACGTGATGGTATATTTAATTAGAATCGAGTAGATTTTTAGGGTAGTGTTCCGCGTATTCGTACTGTATAGTTCTTATTCTTCTTGCAGTGATCTCAAGAGGTCTATGGCCAGACCACCGGATTATAGTAGCACGGAGGAGCCGCCACCACCCGAAAGTATGTGGGGCATGGAGACTGGAACGAGTGCGGAATGCGACTGTCCCGGACCTCCGCCTGAATTTCTATTACCGCCACCACCAAGGCCGCCTATCCTACAGCCTCAGGATCCGCTTTATTGTTCGGAGGAACCCCTGTCGATTGAGACATGCGATGCGTTACCGGTGAGTGTCATTGTATTCTTCTGCGTCATTTCTATAATGTGATTTATATGGATACACAGAGTTAAAACGAAATAAACATGGTTTATGTGGGTGTAGCGATTCTGAGGTGTTAGACCATGCAAGGAGAAAAAAGTTAATGTTTTAATTACTACTAATACGAAAAAATACAAATAAATTCCGCGCGAAATAACCAGGGTTACTTATTTAGTTTGTTTAGCTGTGGCATCAGCGATGATTTTACTTAACAAAAGTGCCTATAATGATAATATAGAATGTTAAGAGAGATTTAATATTGTGAGAAACTTATCCAACAAACATATTTCAACAAAAAAATCGCATGTGCTCTGTGATATACTTGCAACATTGCGAATGTCTACAGTTGTTTCTTTGAGACGCGCCTGTTGCGGTGAAACTGTCTTCATATAAAGAGAAGGGCGTTCGACTTCTAACGATGTAATATTCGGATAACTAAAATGGTTTTTAAATTTATTGAAGAAATTTGTCGAAGTACCGTTATTGTTGCAACACTTCATCATTGAAAGTGTGTAGTGCTGTTTGTAAGTTATCAATAATTTGCAGTGATTGAGATAAGGACAACGAAGTTTTTTGTTAGTCTCTTTATTGCGTCCACTATTGGTACGTACTTGTAAATATCTTACTATCAGCTCATCAAGAACAAACATTTCTGAATAAATTGCTGTATTGTAGGAACCATACCTGAGCCCATTATCGTCGGCTGTCATTCACAATTCGAAAGTTTCGAAGCGTCTTAGCTTCGGCATTATTAATTACTTCCGCAGTACATTGTTGCACACTTGCAGATCAGTAATAGGGCTGCCACAGTTTCTGCGAACTTAATGTACGTATTAGCGTAGAAACATCAGAATTTTTCTTCGACTTTGTTGTCTTTGATATTGCTCTTAATTCTTTAGCGAAGAAACGATACAGCTTTCAGTTTAAGTTGATAAACTTAGTAATTTACATGTTTTCCGAAATCGTCGATGCGGCACTTGTTTAATTTTTAAAAATAGTGTACTGCGCTAATTGAACATAAAATGTACGTTAGATAGAAAATTAACATATGGACACGGTGTTGCATTAAGTTTATCTTCGTATTTTAATTAATAACAATAACTTAGAAGCTTGTAATCTATATCCATTTTTTACATACAAATATTGCTATTGAAAATGTTTGTCGAGTCGGAACCATGTACGTATTTATACTCCAGATAAAACTATTTTATCCAGCGAAGCAAGTTCTATCGAAAATTTACGCTCGTCTCAATTTTAGGGACTACAATGTATTGTTCTATGGAAAGAGATAATGCGATACAAAAAGCAACTGTAACACGATCTGTGCTTTCTACGTGTCATCTTCCACTAATACCACCTTCGAATCTATCGCTCTCTCGATGCCCGGATGCCGATAAAACATTGAAAATTTAAGCGCTCAAAAATGTATCTTCATGGGCATTGACTGCAAATATCATAAACAATGCATAAACGTAGGAGTCGATGCGCCGATACTACTTTGGGTCGTGCTGCGAAGAAAATCGACGCGACGCGAAAGGCCTTTCACAGGTGAAGGTTTCGATTTCTTCGATTGCGATCCGGCGCTTCGGTAGGACTGAGATGAAGCTATACTATCGCTACTAAAATACACGTTTTAGACAAGTATATACGTGTGTGGATATATGTACATACAGCATTGTTTCTAAGGTGAAACGTGGAATGCATCTACGGATGTATCCGATGTAAATTTAATAGTAAGTCGCGTTAAATTTGCAAGAGTTCTGTTTTCGGAGAAGAGATACTTTATTTCCAGCTTTATGTTCTATACGCGCCCACATCACCATTTGATTATTTATTTATCTTGATCTTTATTTTTTGATGGAAGTAAGTATGTACTACTGTTGCACAATTGGCTATATTAGTTTTTTCATTCTGAAATGAAAGACAAAATTACAAAGGGAATTTCTACTTTTCTAAATACAAACGTAACCATATACTAGATGTCTAAATGGCTTTTATTTGGTTCTTGATAACATTTGTCTTGCTTTTTAGTATTGAGTCATCTCACAACTAACGTAGTAAGCACGAAATAACAGAAGACTGGTTGGAATACCAAGAACAAAATTTAAAGATCCTCACCACAATAATATATAATAGGTACAATTGTATTCAATAAAATAACAGCAGTGTATTTTAAGATGTCAAGAACGGATGTTTTAGAATTGAACTATATTTAGTACACGGTATCTATACATCAAATAGTTCCTTTACATATGTGTTATAACACGCATATGGTAGAACTCCTATATGAATAACTTCGGGGAAACTTCAAGTTTTATGTTAACAAAGCAAATAATCCTTATTCAAAAAAATAGCAACCCTGTAGTAGTAGAAGGCATACACACGTTCCTCTTCTTTGTACGTTAAAGAAAACAGTTCTAACATCCAATACATACATACTGTTTTTACGAGCGGGTTCATCCCAGCAGCTATTGTGCAACCCCAAACTTGTACAGTTCTACTGTTGTATGTACGCACGCTGCATTATAATCCCCAACGATACATCTCTTAACAAACTGCCGCCTCTTATTGCCAAAAATCTCAAACTTCAATTTTCACTAGTTCACTCTGAGTGATTTCTGGCACGCGTTAATCTCTTGTGCTTGCTTATTTTCTCGCCTAAGAAGAGGTTTTCTTCTGGCAACTTGACCGCCTTCAAGCTTTACATAAACTAATGGCGTCGCGCTGTGGCCGGATGCGCTCCAATACCCTTTGCCTTCTTTAAATCTTAAATTACTCGGGACGATTCTCGTATTCGGTGTTTTAAAGAAGTGATCCGCCAATATTATGCTTCCCTTTGTTTAATTTGTTCAGACGTCTACGTCTTGATTTTATTGTTGTAGTTCCAGCATCGACTCTTTTTTTCTTTAACACCTTATATACACTATATTCGGAACAACGCAGTTCTTCTGCAATTTGTCGTTAATTGTTGCCCTATTCGTGTAAAAAATAGTTTTTTACTTTCTATAGATATTATCGAAATCTTATAGGAATTTCAGTTGCTTATTGTAGAAAAGACTTTCATTAGATAAAACTAAAATTACTAGCAAAACTTCAATAATCGCATCATAAACTAAGCTCAGTACTGCAACTTTATAAACATTCACTTAATTTTGTAAAAGAATACACCTCAATAAACTGAAAAAATACATTTACGCATAAATATTACTCACTTATCAAAGTACTAAGGTATATAATGGTACCTTCTGATATAGTTGATAACAATTGGAACTATTACCCCATTAAAAAAAATCTTCAAGTTTTAGTTTTTAGGGCAGTGCGATGCATAGGTGAAGCTGTAACGAGCGACACAATGTGTGTCTCTACTTAGGTACATGTGATAGCATAGTTACTCACCTTCTTTATTAGGTTTAAGTAGATTAAATTTGAGATTAGGTGGAAGATTCTGCGTATGATAGTTTGCTTACCGCAATAAAAACTTATTTCAAGCTTTTTAACCTACATTACTGTAGTTCGACAAAACGCAGTGTAAATTACTGGAACCTTTGTGTTCTACCGTATAAATGACCATTGTTTGTTTTGTGCTGTCCATTTTATTGTCACAGCCTGAAATAATACATTACTCTTTAGAACCAATAGAAAAATTAGGATTTTATTTATTCTGTGATGGTTTTAAATGATGTTTTTTTTGGTTTGTAGTATTTATTTTATTTCAACGTAAATTTGAAGTCCGAATTTTAACTCGATATTGAGTTACTTTTCTGTAACATAGTATCCATACTAATTAGTTTGTAAATAGGGATATCTTAGGATTTGTGTTTGTTCGTTCAACAGAAACCGTTGTATTCTGAAAGCATCTTGCTGGTTTTTATTAGAAAGGAAACATTTCCTCAAAATGCAATGACTTGATCGCAAGCGAAACCTATTCTCAAAAGTTCTAATACTGAGCTACTATTCATGAAAGTTTCTAAATTAATGCTGGAAATGATTAGCGTTTGCTCCTGGTGCTGCTTAGAGATATGAAGACATACCTTTTAAAGTTTCACTTTGTATTTTATTATTTGCTACTTTATTTCTTGCACCATATCAGCTCAACCGAGATTTAGAATTTATATATAGAATAGAATTTAGAATAGCAATGTTCTAAAACTTCACGTTACCTTTTTGTGTGGTTACCAGAGTATTATCTTATTGAAATTAGAATCCATCTTGTCGTTCCTTTTTGATTGAAGATATTTCTAGTTTTTAATCGATACTTCCTACAAGAGAAACAATATCCATCTGACTTACAAAAACAGGTATAAATCACTAGTTAACCTGTTCCAAACTTTTCAGTGTTTCATGTATTACTATTCTGTATAAAATTTTAGAGGTCATTTTATGAATACAGTCTGCCTGGGTTCATATCATTCCATGTACAAATCTGCATTTCGCATAACCGCATTTTATCTAAAATTTTATTAAATGTGGTTACCCGTTTAAAAAGAACTTTTTGCTCCGTAAATATGTGGTGAATGTATGATTGATTACATACATACATATACCATTTGTATGTCGATGATATTGCGTTATTATTAACAAAGGTTAATTCCGACAAGTGTCGCGAATGTGGCAGTTGATGGATGGTTACAACGAAACAATGGGTTTAGTTATTATAAAATATTATCCTAGCATATCGGAATAACATTTATCTTCGGAAAAAAACATAAAGTAAACTAAGGACTAAGCTTAAATACACCAAAGTTTGAATACACAAACATCACTTATAATGAAAATAAAATATTGTAACACAAACGTATGTATGCAGTGTGTTTATCAGTTGAATAATAAACAATAATGAAAATTAAAAAAAAAATTGTTACATAGATAACGATAAATTCGCTAGAAAAAAATATGCTGAACAAAAGTTTAAGTATAATAGAAATAATATATCTGTTTTGGATAATTTTAATTAAATTGAAAAACGTAACTTAAATTGATATTTGGTGGGTCCGCCCGAGCTTCAATGACTTTCCTTACACGACGTGGCAAAGATAGAACTAAATTTTCTGTTTTGAATATCGTAATTTCTGACCAGGATTCTGTTAGAGCTTTCTTAAAAGATTATTTGCTTTTTGAATTAGCATGATCAATCTTTCGATCCAATAATTCTGAAACGTGCCCTATTCGATTTAAGTCCGATAACTAGGGAGGAGTACAGCATGTGCAGCATAATACTCTAGCTAATCCTTCCCCAAACGCGCGGTATGCTTGAGGTCGTTACCCTGTTGGAATATTCAATCTCTTCCCAGATCCCAGCTATTCACAGAAGGCTGCAGATGTTCTTCCAATATACTTTTACACATACACCTGTCCATTATACCACCGATAGAAGATAAATGCTCTATTCCAGTTGCTTCAATTGCTCCTAAAACCATCACACTTCCGCCACCATGCTTAACGACATGCATTATATTTTTGGTTTGAAGTGCCGTGCGGGACTTGTGCCAAATTTTTGCGGCACCATCCTAATCCTTGCATTTGTTTGCAAATTCTAGACGAAGCCGACGCTTTTTGTCAGAAATAACAGGTTTCTTACATGGAAGTCTGTTTCAATAGTTCTCATCCGGTAAAGCTCTTTATACGGTTTTCAAGTGAACACGTTTCCATGATACTGCAGCAATACTACCAGCTAATTTTGGCGCACTTATTTTTGGATTCTCTCTAACTTCCTTTAGGATAAGACTAACATCTCGGCAAGAAAGTCTTTTGGGTCATCCAGTTCTGGGCTTTTTTCCCACTGTTTTGTAAGTTTAGTATTTTCTTATAATATTCTGCACATTTGCCAATGACATATTTAAAACTTTGTCTATATTTCGGTAGGATTTGTCTTCTTGAAAATGTTTAATAATAATTTTTTTTTCACTAGCCTCTATTTGCTTTCTTTTGCCCATTGTTTTGTTTATACGTCTACTGAAAATAGTGGAATCAGGATTAATACTGAATAAAACTGTGCAAGTAACTAGATTAGCAAATAGAATAGTACTTCTTTCGAAAAAAAATCACAAGAAAGGTTGCAATACAAACATGGTTTGGATTATACTTTTATCCAGCATATCTTTATTTTTTTTGTGAATTTACCGTTGTCTATGCGACAAAATAAGTTTTTTAAGCTTGCGTATCTGCTTATTATTGAACTATAAATAAACTGCATACCTACATTTGTGTTAAAATGATTTATTTTCATTTTAGGTGACGTATGTTTATTTTATCTATAATATATTTAAACTTTAGTCCCTCACTCTATGTTCAATAGTGAAGAGATTAATGTAGGAGACTATACAAGTGAAAAGAGGTTAACACTGAATAAGAAGCCACTGAAGACACGCACTTCGTATTGATTGACTCTTCACTGGCTCATCTAACTTTCCCTCGTATGGGGTCCTTTTAGTCTTGTAATTCTTCTACAAATCTATTGTACTGTTGTACTGTTACTAATAGCCAATTAAAGAAATTATGAAGTATAGCTGAGGAGGAATACTGACTGTACACTGGCAGAATCGAAGGAAAATATTGGGAAATGCAGTTAAAGTTGAACCGAGAGAAGTTAATAAAACTCTCTTTATAAGTGCTTCAAGCTTTTGAATTTAATTGAATTCTTCATTAGGGAAGGTAAACATCGTCACGGAAGAATAATTTTAAACATACTTGCATGAGAATAATGAAATCGGGTTAATAAACAATAAGACATCGTTTAAAGAATGCTTCTAAGTTTACATATTTTGACATTTTCGTGTTGCTATTGATTTCCATGTGCTATTTTACTCTCCAGATGCATTTACGTAATGCGTCATATGTAATTTATGTATTTCGTTATTATTACCAAAACCGCACTGTAGCCTTCTTTTGGTAGTAATTGTTTAAATCATCAATATACTTCAAGCTAGGGTATTGTAAAGATGAGTTGTGTTAAACAAAGCTTTCGACAAAAATAATCAAAGGTGATAATGAATCATTCTATGGTCGATTGTATTACAACAATATAAACGGAGAAAATGCTTTGTAAAATTTGTGTCGTTAAGGAAACAAACGACATAGGAATTTATTCGTCATAAAAACAATTTTATTATAGAATAAGATAAAGAATAAAGTTAGTATGTAAGCTTTCGGCTAAATGTTATAAGACTATCTCGTGACGTCCCTTCAATTCTATTTGAGAAATAGTCATACAGCGTTAAACTTCTCAGTACGATTTCTCGCCAGTTTTGATATTTGTGTTTATGTAGCAACACTATTTGCATCTTTCGACGACGCTTACTTATTGGAATTTGAAATTAATAGTGTACTAAGACTTTTGAAATGAAAGTTTTGTTGCTGAAACTGGCACGCGCGAAATTATTGTAACGTTTTAAGATGTGTATGCTGTATATAATATGTATGACTCATTAACTTTTGTTGGTTATCTAGAATAGTATATACAATAGACGATGAATCTGTGTATTATATAGTTTAATGGAGGTATGTTTTATATGCAAAGTAGCTAGGAACTCTCCCTTTTTCTCTCTGTAGTTGTGAAAATATAACTAATTCTTTCTGCCATCCAATTTCCAACCTTTTTTCGTTCTCTGCGTTCTACGTAGGTCTCATTGAAGACAATGTTTTTATGCGCGTATATATTTCTCTTATATCAAATAAGTTTTTTTTTTAGTTAGTTGTAGTACTTGATAAATGTGTATACTAGTGTGCAATTTGTAACAAAAAGCCTATGTATTGCATTACTATTTTAATGGCTTAATTATTAAACATAATGTATTATTTCTGTTGCATAACTCCCCCTCCCCCTTCTTCCATTAATATTGACATACACAACATCAAGCTCTTGGTAAAATACAAATGAGGCAATTAGTTCCACACCTGGACAATAATCTATAATTTTATTTATTCAATACTATCTATACTTTTATCATCTCGTACTACCAGCTATAAAACTGCGAAGAGCTACCGATTTATAATTACAGTTTCACTATTGGAAAGGAAATATAGGGAATATATGTATGGAAACACAACGATGTATATCTACAAAGTTAATTTTGCGGCTGTGATACAGCACTTGCACTTTAGAATACCGCGTTTAATACATGCATCTGTTTATGGTATGTAGGAGACCATGTTTTAAACGTAGCATTCTATCCGAGAATGAATCATGTGCATAATCACCGCAGGGAAGTGAACTTTGTAGAAACATTTTGAGTGCTTCTCCCTCGAAATTGTACAACGGAAATTATAACAAGGTATACTTCATGGAAATATTAAGTTAACAAATAGTATTGTTATATATAGATATCTTCGTTTTCAATATAAAGCTACATACTATTTTCTTGGAGAATATATTTTCATGCATTTTGGTGGATACGTTTTTACGCGTACGACACACTTAGTATGAAATAGCATGTGTTGTTATTCCTATTCCTTGGGTTCAGTACTTTTACAGATACAATTGTTTTGTTAAACATATTGATACTGTGTACAATAGAGTGTTATTAGTCATAAGATTTTAATTTAAAGTATGCTTTTGTATTCTCATAAAATAATTAAAGAGAAAATATATTAGTTTGAAATATGAAATGAATACGTAGGCTTCCATGGCCAGTGTCAGTAATAAACGAACTACTTCCGGAATTGGATCGTGCCATGATGAGATATATAGAAATGAAATAAGAGTAAGAAGAGAAAGAAATAAAAAGAAAAAGAGATAGAAAGAAGAAAAATGAAAAAAGGGGGCGTGAAAAAGAAAAAAAATATGAAAAGAGTAAGAGAAGAGAGACCGAAAAAAAGGGGGAAAGAAAGAGAAGAAAAGAGAAAGGTGGTATCCCGACGTTTCGCCTCCGTCGTAGGAGGCTTCTTCAGGAGAAACAGGGAAACCAAAGTGGCACGGTAACTCGAGGTGTAAACCACGCTAGAGACAAAACCACTTTAGGCAGAAGGTTCCCTACGATGAGAGCGAAACGTCGAAATCCCACCTTTCTCTTTTCTTCTCTTTCTGTTTCTTTCTTTCCCCCTTTTTTTCTGTCTCTCTTTCGTTCTCTTACTCTTTTCTTTCTTTTTCACGTCTCGCTTTTTTTCATTTTTCTTCTTTTTGTTTCTTTCTCCTCTTATTATTATTTCATTTCTATATATCTCATCATGACACGGTCCAATTCCGGAAGTAGTTCGTTTATTACTGGTCTGATATTACGTGTAGTACTAGAAAATAGTGTAGAAGAAACAGTATTTATCTCTATTTTAACAATGCATTTTTCTCCACGTAGAATTTTTTTTTGGTCTGGCAAGCCCCGTTTCATAATCTTGCTTTCAGTTTAACATCCGAGTTGTTTTAAAGCATTATATATTGTCTGTATATATATATATATATTAGACACTTCTAGATTGCTGTTAATAACTGCTTCATAAATTGTTTTGTACACTTTCATTTATCAAATTGTATTTTATTTGTTAACAAGTTTGCTACAATTTTCTTTATTGTTCAACTCTTTTTGATATACTGGATTTCACGAGATGTCCTGAAGAAGAGCAAATCAATTACTAGAAAAATTGTGGCAAATAATAGATTCAATTAATAATAATTGGTCATTCTGCAACTTTTGCTTACTTTTCCTATAGTAAATAACGCATGACCTAAAAAACGTGAAAAATGTCTGTGTACAAGAAAGGTTTTGTAACATCCCTTTCTAATAATGTCCCGTATAATCTCTCATTATTACTACTAGTGGAAACTTGCGGACTCCGCATGTTATCTCCACATGATGTCCAATTCGTTCGCTGTGAAGGCAAAGCGGTGTCCCTACGGAGTCCCAAGCGCTTCAAGAAATCATCGTGTCCACCATCGTTCCCGGTTTCATGCGATATCCGCCCGTCCGGTTGTAATTTGTCTTCGGTCAACTTCTGACAGACCGTCCATTAATTTCGGAGATTCTCATTGTGATTCACCGACGTGTTTATGGTTTTTAAATTTATTGCGCGCCATAAGTAAACATTATACAACGTAGTTCGCGTCGTCTTGACAGTCTAATAAATCCTTTTGTTCACTGTCGAGTAGTTAAGGTAAGGCAACTTTTATAGAGCGTTGTAAAATTCGGAAGGCTTGCCGAAATTGTTGACGACAATGAGTCGTCCAGTCGGCTATTGCAAATATATGCATACGTACATTGAGTGTCACTAACACTATAATTACGATAAGTAGATATGTATGCTTTAAGTTAAAGACCATAATAAAACTGCCATCATTTAAAATGATTTACTGATGTCGACGGTTCTGAAAGGCTTTACCGTTTCCACGAGGATCCTTTTATGCAAGTTCGAAATATTTTGAGATTTACTACAACTGATTCTAGAGCATATTACTGTGCTTGCAATTATGTCAAATTTATGTGGTCCTAAACTGCTTCACTGTTCGTTTCCATTTTGATAAAGAACCAAGAAAGAAAGTCCAAATAATTCGCAAAAATATTTAATGATCTAAGTATGTAGTATTTATAGACGAAACCTGGTTCTCTTTAGATTGGCTACTACTACGTCAGCGCTTGACGATAATGTAATTGTAATTGTAATGTAATTTGAGTTTATATAAATAAAAACTTTCCTGCCGTCCTCGCTAACGCTGGTCAAACATACGTACCTTTATCCATAACAATAGACTCCCTACAACACCGTTACTATCTATAAGTGGTGAACACATTTACCAAAGTAGACTTCACGTCTAAATTTTGGGTCTGTGAAATCAATTCTCCTTCTTCTAACATAAATTTAGTTTTGGTCAACATACGAGATTCTTAAGCTGCGATATATTATCTGAAAATTGACAGAAAATGTAAGTGGCCATGCAGATAGCGTGTAGATATCGCTTCCTGTATTAACGCCATCTCCAAAGTATTAACACATGAACGACGTTATTTTAATGTTTTTGAAATGAAAACTTAATTGAAATACGTTATTATAATGCGATTAACGGACCTGGTAGCTCAGTGCCCTGCGCGCTTGGCAGTTAGTCTCGGTGTCCCGGGTCGAACCCCGGGGCTGTTTCTCAGGGTTCAAGTTTTCTGTAGTTTTCTTCACTCTATAGGCAATGCTGAGAACGAATATCTTAAGACGCATGCCAGGCACAGGCGTGTAATAATAATTCGTGGCCGGCCGATGCCCCGTGTAATTGGCGAAAGTTGTTACGGGATGCGAAGGCTTAAAATTATTGTAGTATTATGAAAAAGAACATTAAATTTGGATTGTAATGGTTTGCTATAAGATTAACTATTTTTATTACTTTGTTATATTTTATTTAGGTTATTATGATTAGCTTAACTATGCTTTTCTGGGATAATTTACATAATCAGTTGGAAGTAGTCTTTTATTCTACATAAACTAAACATTTCTTTACAATGTTGTAGTAATTACGTCAAATTAAGTATTATATACACTAATAGTAATATTGGTCTAAATTTATAAAACAACGTTGCTGTTTACTAGTATTTCAATTATTAGTTTGAAATGCTGTTTAATTCAACATTGACTAAACCTTTTCTTTGTGACGTTATTGCGATTCTGCAAAATTACGTTGATTTTAAGATCTCGTAAATCAATACCTAAAGGCACAGTTTGGTTTAGTGTTAATTTGTAATGTTCATATGACGTTGGTGTATCACTGTATAACAACGTTGCTCTCTAACATCATTTCAAACATTGTTTAGTAATTCGACATTACTAAACCACTGTTGCATAACGTTAAATATAACGATTCCAAGTTTTGCATCGTTTTCTAAGAAAGTTTGTTACAATTATACGTTTATTTGATATTTTTTTCGGCGTATGGTAGAAATACGTTGTTTATGTAGTATGTATTGAAACACTGTAAAGTTATAGTAACGATTATTCAACCAACGTGCTCCCACTGGGAACTAATTGGGGCGATATTCATTAGTCTCCTCAATTGCTTGATCTATCATCAAATGACTTCTTTTGGAAGTTACTTAATGGAACAATAGTTTATTACTCCTCAGATAATAAGGCTGCTACTATAGAAGAATTGCAAACAAATATCTGACGAGAAAGAACTAATGCTAGTTCAAAGTACCTAGTGTAATTCCTTTTAAGATTAATATTATATTTCTTATGTATAGATATGGATTTTGAAATCTTCAGTTTATAGGAAAAGTTCAGGTTTCAATACGACGATTTATCAAATGATCTTAAAGGTAGGTTTTGCAACACTACGACATATTTTAGAAGAAAAAATGATGTATCGTCAATTCCAGTAGAGTCTGTTTCATTCTGATTTCTAAAATCACTTATATTCAACGTTCATTATTTGTTACATAATATTCTAAATAATTTTGGAAAGGCATTTTAGATGGAATTCTGCTGATGTTTGGTGTAATGTTTATGACAGTTTCGTTGCTAGAGATGAAAATTTTAATATAAAAGCATTTTCAAATTTATTTAAATTAGCTAAAACTAATCTAGATGATTTGCATAACTCTAAAGTAAAAAAATTTCTTGAATTAATAGTTTTCGACAGCCCACAATTTCAATATTAATTATTATTTCTACTGAAAACTACCATATCTATTATTTAAAACTAATTTTCAAAACAAATTTTATTTGATTTATAGAGTTGGCAAAATTCAAACTATATTTTCAATAGATCAATATCAACATTAAAAAAAAAAGGAGGTGCTACACTGTTCGGTTTTGACACATATGTGCAAAATGAAAAACAAATCTAAAGCTCCCTTCCTTTTCTACATAGCGTTCAATTTAGTTTGACTATTTAGCTTTTTAGTTTCGTTTTGATCACAATCATTTATAAAAATAAAGTTACTGGAAATTTTGCCTTATGATAAACATATAAATATAACGGATGTAACTTTTACACTAAAATTTAGAGAGCACTTTGTAAATAGCAACCAAGCATTTTTGAACAATCACTTAGAGGGTTCTTATATGTATGTAACACATGGGCTGAAAAGTCCCGGACCTAACAAAATTTTGGTTCAAAATTAGCTTTATTCATCAACGTAATCTCCATCAAGAGCAACGCAATCATTCCAGCGCCGCTCTAACATTTCAATACCACTTTTGTAGAACGATTTATCTTTTGCCTTAAAATAGGCCTCAGTTTCAGCGATAACCTCTTCATTCGTGCGAAATTTTTTACCGGCGAGCATTTTTTTGAGGTCTACGAACAGCCAGTAGTCGCTGGGAGCCAAATCTGACGAATACGGTTGGTGTGGGAGCAATTCGAAGTTCAATTCATGTAGCTTTACCATTGCCAATTTCAGCCTTCAAGCACTCCAATAACGCTATATAATATTCACTGTTGATGGTATTTCCTTTCTCAAGATAGTCGATGAATATTACACCAAGCACATCCCAAAATACCGAGGCCATAACCTTTCCAGCCGATTGTTGTGCTTTCGGGCGCTTTGGACGAAGTTCACCAGTTGCTGTCCACTCAGATGACGATCGTTTTGACTCCGGAGTGAAGTGATGGATCCATGTTTCATCCATTGTCACATATCGACGCAAAACTTCCGGTTTGTTACGTTTAAACATGGCCAAACACTGCTCAGAATCATCAACACGTTCTTGCTTTTGGTCAACAGTGAGCAAACGCGGCACCCACTTTGAACAGAGCTTTCTTATAGTCAAATGCTCACGCCTCATTTGGACGTCCACTGCGTTCTGCATCATCGGTGTCTCTACGACCACGTTTGAAGTCAGCAAACCAACGTTTTATTGTTGTTTCTGATAGAGCGGAGTCCCCATAACACTTTTCAAGCCGTTGCTTCGCTTGAACGGTATTTTTTCCCATCAAGAAGCAGTGTAAAATTAAAACACGAAATTGTTTTTGATCCATTGTTTTGAAGATAACAAAAGTAGCGTGACTCTTAGCACAATAACTCACAAACTAATGAATAGAATATCATGACATTTTAACAGCTGTCTTTTGAAGGTTAGTACTAACTGAGAGAAAGGTGACTGCAATAAAACCAGCGTCATCTATGTGTTAGGCCCGGGACTTTTCAGCCCATGTGTTATATATTGCAAACTCCCTTTTTGTGTCTTTCATTATTTATATTTTTATTTCTCTTTCCAGTTTGACTTATCTTAAGAGTTGGCGTTGGTCCGACAGAAAATGCGAAATGCAATACATTAGGTGCAATTAACATTTTCTCTGATGACTTGTTTTTGTTGACAAAGTATATTTCTTGTAGTTAAAAGAAGTGGAATAGGAATTATAAAGCACAACGCATAATGAAAGCCTCAACTTCGTTAACTTGTTCAGTTAATTTTGTGATAATCTACTCTCTGACGCATCGAAAATATCAATACGAAATTAAATAAACGAAAAAAAACAAGTGAATGCTGTTTTTCTACTACTATAGATTACGTTTTACATAAACAGCTATTTTTGAAAAGTCAGATAAGATTACGAAAATACAATGATATTCTTTAAGTTTCCGTTTAAAAATCAACGTTTCTTTGTAAGGGCCACTTACGCACTTACGTATTTATACCAAAAACACACTTTCCAACAAATATTTCATTTACGGTATGAGTAACACGAACGCACTTTCACATTGACTTGGACGATAAAGATTTCTGAAGAATTTGCCTGCGGCCCGAACCACTTAACAGACCTTAATTGTCTCCTTCCGGACTTCCAATAACGTTCAAATAACGTACCAGTAATCACTTACAAAGAAGATCCATCGCATAAGCGCTTTGGAAAGTGTTTAACACGCAATTCGAACAAATGACACTCCGAAAATACATAAGCAGTTTAGGAGATACCCTAACAGCACTAGTAGTAGCAATAATGACCCTCAAAACGTGAAACATTTAACGGAGAAGAAAAAACGTTGCTGTCAGGGGATTTATGAGCCGTCTAAGTAGCAGCCGTTGATTGCTACAAAACATTCTTAACTCCAGTTTATCCACCGGCGTCATTCAAGGCGGGGAGTCCACGTTTTCCCATTTACATATCCTTTGTGTTGAAATGTGTTTTTGGGACTGTTGTACATCGGTATATATGTATGTAGGTACGTGTGTTATATGTAAGAGCTCGCGCCATGCTGCTGCCGTCAGACTAACAACCCTCTTCTACAACCTTACCGCGCGAACACGTTGTTTTGACGTTATTTATAATACGAATAAAGGAGTAATGTAAACGGATTTCGCTTTTCATACGCCACTACATAAATCCGCACTCCTATGCATGATTTAACTTGAAAGCGTTTCCACATTTGCACGTACATATATGAAATAATAAAATATTTTTTTCGGGGCTGAATTTTAATAAGCAAGTCATTTATTTTACATATTGTAGAGAGAATTGTTTATCTATTGACTTAGTTCACGTTAGAATTTTTTAAGTTTAAACAACACAAATTAATTTTGAAACCAGGGAAGATCATTGTTTAATGAACAGTAAAGCCTGATAACTAGATATTTAAGATGAATCGTTTATAAATTATATCATAAGTAAGTACC
Source organism: Trypoxylus dichotomus (assembly GCA_023509865.1). NCBI lineage: Eukaryota > Metazoa > Arthropoda > Insecta > Coleoptera > Scarabaeidae > Trypoxylus > Trypoxylus dichotomus. The sequence goes on from CM042075.1 coordinate 52,586,780, forward strand.
CTATATTTAAGAAATATAGATATCGACGGCGGCTTAGTTGTTCTACTAATTTAACTTATTCTCCTCTCATTCAAAATAGCATCAGTCTAATTTCCATATAGATCATGATGTTTTGTGACAGTGCCTTCACGGTACTCATTTTCTCCGTCTCCTTAAAATAGTGATCCATAGCAACTATCAGCTTCTCATCCAAAACAAATCTCACACCTCCGAGGTGTTTCTTAAGCTTAGGGAAGAGACGACAGTTCGACGGAGCTAAATCCGTGAATAAGGGCGATGCTCAAGCGCTTCGAACTTTAATTTGGCCAATTTTACTTTCTACCGGTTTTTTTTTTTTTAGAATAGTATTGTCCAGTAATCGTTTGTCCCTTTGGAAGGTAATCGATAAGAAAGATTCACTTCGCATCCCAGAAAACGGAAGTCATCAAATTTCCTTCTGATAGAATGATTTGGGCCTTCTTCGGAGCCAGTGCACCACGCCTAGTCCACTGTTTTGATCGCCGTTTTACTTTCTAGTGTGTAGTGGTAAATCCAGGTTTCATTACAAGTCACAAGTTGGCGCAAAAAAATTGTTGGATTTTGATGAAACCACTCAAAAGTAGCTGTAGAACATTCCACGCGTTTGAGCTTTTGCGGTGGTGTAAGCAATCGCGGTACCCATCTCGCACACCGCTCAGACATGTCTAATTTAACATTTAAAATGTACGTTATCCTTTCTCTGGAGATGCCTGTAGCCTTAGTACTATCTTTCAATGTTGCTCGACGATCAACTTACACAATTTCAAAACTTTTTGCACGCTTTCTCCAGAAGTGGCTGTTTTTGGGCGTTCAGAACGGGGATCGTCGTATACGCTCGTACGACCTTTTTTAAATTCATTCACCCATTTAGAAACCTTCTTAAAAGTAGGAGCATCCTCGCCTAACACATTTACCATATCAGCATGAATTTCATTGTGCAAAAAATACTTTTTCAACAGGTATTTAATCAAAATCAATCGAATTTCAATATTGTCTATTTTGCTTTGAACGAGTATTGTAAACTACTTGACATATTTAATGTTTGTAAAAGAGCCCATTATGGACAATGGCGCCGAAATATTAGAACAAATATGATTCTGTGTTACGTCACTGCTGATACTGTTGCTCGGTTTTTGTACATGTACCTTATTCTTATTGAGTATGGAATTCTAACGTAAAGTCTCCTACGATTAAGTATTACAATTTCAAGTAAACTTACATGCTTTTTCCTTTAAAAATGTGTTTTCTTTCTAACGAAATCTTAATACCGGTTTCTCAAAGCGGTCTTACAAGTCTTATGCTACTGTTGTTCAGCGTTAGTAGAAGGAACTCACTTCCTGAGCAAACCACAGAAAAATATTTCAAACAAAAATGATTCAAAAAGAAATGTTGTATCACTTAAAATTGTATTCAAGTCTGTAGGATATTTCATCTGCATCGTGTATAGCGAAAACTGATTGATTTTTATTTAAAAACGGTTTTTGTGAATTGTTCAGCGAAGGAGTAACCCTCCATTCCAGCACTAGATGAATACGCTGTATACTTGTAAATTACTGACTGTACAGTCTAAACGTTATTCCTTTATCGCGATACATCCAGCAAACGCTCAGTAGCATAACATAAACAGGTGTTCCGTCGCATACATAATCGCTTAATCATGCTTTTACAAACCATCCGCTTTCTGTATTGCTTAAGCGTTGGGGGCGTTTGTCGACGGCTAGCACACTATCTAATGCACTAGTGCACTGGTGTGGCGAAAGAGATGCATCAAAGGACATATGGTTATATTCGCACTGTACCATGAATTTATCCAGATTTATATAGAAAGCAGTATATAAAGGGGGAATATATATATATGTATGCAATACACCATATGTAATATAGTAATAGTATACATATAAATTGCAGATTGTAACGCAATTGTAAGAGCTTAGTCTTTTACCTTTTCTATATATTTTTCGGGTCACTATACGATGGGTATGTGTATCTCATGATCGATTATTCGAAGGGGTTATTTACAATTTTGATATAATATGAGTCAAAGTTACTTAGAGAAATTAATTATAATGTTTGTCGGTTGCGTTGCGTGAGACATATCTACATTTGACGCTGAGTGTTAAATAGATTAGTTTGCAAATAATAAAAAAATCTTAACGTCTTCAGAAGGAGTGGCATTTTGAAATTTCGTCAAAATTGTATTCATTATTTGGTATTTATGCAGAATAGTAAACCGTCGTAACATGTTAACGCTATCATCACAAGTAACGTATAACGTTACCATCTTGATAAGCTGAGAATATGGTTTTGTAGAGATTTGATATTTCATGCAATTTACAATTGGGAATAAAAATTATGTAAAAAATTCTAGAAATCAGATAGGCAATTGGTGAATAATGTTCAGCGTAATGAAAAAATGTTCAATATTTTGAGAAAGACCATTCGATACCTACGGATATAATGCAGGCATAATTAAAGTGATCTTGAAATTAGTTAACAGAGGATAGCAAAATTTATACATAATTTTACCACCATTATGAAATAAATCAAGAAATTCATTACGTTCGATGCACTTAATCATCTATTTACAAAGTTCAAGAGAACACAACGATAAGACGATCAACTACCTCACATTAGGAGCAGACAAGAGCTAATACAAATACATCATACGTCATGCGTCGACGATCACTGCAAACTAGATGAGCTGACAAGTAGGGTCGGCCTAATAATTACAAATAAAAATAAGAAAAAGCCATTAGCTATTTATTCATAATTCTAATTATAGATGTTCTTTATGCAATTGTCTCTGTACACTTAACCTTTTCGCCATAATTTATTTTCAAACTATTTAGTTTATAAAGTGCTATTGGGGTATATACATCGCAGTGTTACTTCAAATTCAGGCATCTAAATGAAGTAAGTCTTACCGCCGTAACCGCATTTGTGTGCCCGCTCTAATTTAATACGTGCAAATTTATTACGCAAGCTAATTATTAGTGACGTAATTACGAGTTTTTTATTTTGGATACAGGTACATGCCGATTCTAGCGCAATTGTCACCCAATAAATAGGATTTTTTCTAAATTTTGTATCAAAAGGTGTAAGTAAATAAAGTAACATATTTTTTTATAGTTTTAAATACTTTCTAAATTAATTTCAACGTCTCGGAACATACACACATACATATGTGCTTCATTAGTATTTTTCATAGATAACTATTATCATGTTCAATGTAAATTGGCATACATTCCTTTATAGAAAATGGCTCTTACTACAATTGATCTGAGTGTTTAAAATATTCTCCAGAGGACCTTAACTTGAAATTTTTAAGGTTTTAAGAAAATAAATTGCTGGAAAGAAGAGACTGTACTATAACATACCGTAATGGAATTTTTTGTGACCTCTGTTCTCCTAAAGAAATATGTGTAGTTTTTGTTATATTTGTTTACTTACCTTTGTCATTAGATTATCTTTCTTATTAATAGTTTCCTTTAATTTAATAGCATTGTTAGGGGGAATGCATTGTTGGACTCCCTCTAACGTCGGCTAGGATTTTAACTTCAGGCTAAACTAATAGATTTTTTTATCTAATCGTAGATTACAGTTTTCTTATGTTATACTGTGCATTTAAATTCATTTCCCAAAATTTCCTTTCGCCCTCATTATCTAAAAAATTCCCTTTCTTTTGAAAAAGGGAGTCTCTTAAGCAACAGGAAAAGAAGACCAAGAAGTTGATCTGTCACAAGCTTATGTTACAAAATTTCATTCAATTAATGTAAAATCCCATACAAACATATTTAAAACATACGCATATACACACAGCAAATAGCGACGATCGCATTGAAGGCCTAGATCTCCATTTCTGAAAACGCATAGGAAGTGTTTCCGTTGCCACCTTGCCGAGTGACACCTTAAACATTTGACAGATAACGTGGGTAACTAGAGCATCAACGCAGCTTGTACGCTCCCTATTTAAGCGAAAAAGCCAGTTATTTAAAGGAAAATACCTTAGAAATGATATAAAAGTTGTAGTGGACAGTGTCTCTATATTACAACAGCCGAAAATCGGAAGAAACACTGCTGTTCCAGTAAAAAACTCTGATGTGGCCTTGGACTTTTTCGTCGTCAGTGTCCTAGTGCGGAGACCGAAGATATACCGATCTACAACATTCAATTGCGTATGTGACTATATAAAGAAGAGGACATATTCCGTGTGAAAGTTATTTGTTAATTTAATTTTCAAAAATTTAGCATGGTAAAGATTGCGTTAGGTATTTATCGAAATCGCTCTCCGTTGGAATAACTTTAGTTAATGAAAGCATTGTTAGTTTTTGATCCAAATTTCTCTATCTGTTCTTATTTTATTAAATACAGTCATCTTTTTTTATCAAGCAAAATTCCTAATCAAAGAATCTGTTGCACTATATAGTACATTCTGAGCCATGAGATATCGCTACAATACGTAGGCTATTTGCAGGTGAAACTGTTTTTAATTCTGTAAATTCTATAAGTCAACTACCTTCATCGCAACAATAAAGGCTATAACTAAAATACGGTTGAAATAGTTACAATAGTATTAATACAAATCCTAAGGCCGTTTCACTACTGTATGGGAAACAAAATAAATGCAACCCAAAAAGTCAGTGAAGTTGAGAATTGCAACTAATAGATATACTCTGATGACCGTATTTAGTAGTTATATCATGTCTAATAAACTTACCAAAAACCATTTTAAAACTAAGTGGCTTGCGATAACATAAACAATTAACTGTACGTAACACAAACAATCTACTACGAGCGAAATGGTTACCCCAAAATCCCTATAATATGCTGAATTGGTAATACAATCATATCATCCCTCGTAACGTAAATTATACAATTTCGCATATCTAGCACAAAACCGAATATAATTGAAAATCATCGAGCCGTTCTAATGCGGGTTGAATTTCTTTTTTGCGGCGAACCTGTGCCTCTATTCGTGGCCTCCTCGCGCGTTAATTTCGGCTGGATTAGGTGCCGTGTTACGATAACGCTTTCGGAGGTATCCAAAAGCGGCTCGCATATATTCCTCGCGTCGCTCGTTAAGTAAATCAAACGAGTATGTTCACACAGTATTAGACAAGTTACTGCGTCATTGTACACGGTACGCTGTGAGAGAATCGCCGATTGTCGTTCGGTTTTAATCGAACATGGAATTATTTACCAGACAATTAGGAATCGGCCCGAGTAACAATTCCACGCTAAAAACTAGTAGCACTGCTCGACACCTCACTTTAATTGAGCATAATTATCGATTTGGAATCGCGCTGGCTCGTACAGCCAGAGGGCTAATTAGAGATATCGAAATGTAATATGTATAATTCAAGTAGTAGATATCAGTTTAAATGAAAAGGGAAATGTACATATACGCGCGTATGTACGTGGTAGACCCCATAAATTCTCGGCCTGATATAGAGAAAAGAAACTTGGAACAATATAAGAAATTTTATTTTGCAAGGTAATCTCCCGTAACTTCTACACGTTTATTACAACGATTAAAGAATAATCTGTAAAAATAATCTCAAGTCTTTCCGTCAAAATGTTCTATAAAAGCTGCTTGCAACTCACTGCCCTCCTTAAAACCTGAGGTCTATACGGTGGATGTTCTAATTCTTGAAAGCTATATTCGCGGATACCAGCTTGTGAAACGGCGGCAGTATGGACGAGAGCATTGCCGTGTAATAATCGCACACCCTTTGTTAATTTTCCACGACGTTTTGCGCGAATAATCTCCCTTAATTTATGCAATAAATATGAATAATATGCGCCGTTCACAGTTGTATTGCGCTCTTTAAAGTCAATTAGCAAAATGTCCTCTCAATCCCAGAATATTGTGGCCATCACCTTTTTCGTTGATTGAAAGACTTTCGCCTTTCTGGGACGAGGTTCATCAGGTCGCCGCCATTCCATGGACTCCCTTTTCGATAGAGGATCGTAAAACAGAACCATTGTTTCACCCTCTGTGACAATGGATTCCAAAATCAGTTTTGGGTCGACTCCACACTTCTTTAAAAGACGACCACACACATTCGACTCGACGTTGACGTTGTAGAGCAGAAAGAAGTCGCAGTACCCATCTTGCACTAAATTTAATCATACCCAAATGGTCATGGAGAATTCGGCTAATATTTGTTTCGGATATGTTTGTTATCACTGCTAATTCCTTCACTTTCAAACCTGCGATCTTCTAGCACTAAATCTTTAGTGTCAATTAGTCGACCCGACCGTTCAAAAGCTAACGAAAACATTTTGGCCACTTTTTTATAGTGGAATACGAAGAAGGTGAATCACCGTAAACACCGTCTAAACGTTGTTTTATGCGATTCGGTGTGTGCCCTTCTTGTGTTAATAAAAGTTCAATGACCGTGCTGTACTCAATTTTCATTACTTCAGACATTTTCATGGGCTAGTCACGTTAGTTGGCTGGCTAGTAAAAACTACTACTCTTCGAACCGCCATGCTTATAGCGTAGACCTCGCGTATGCAGGCAGTGACACTTCACCCTGTACAAGCCTGTCAGGCCGAGAATCTATGGCGCCTTCCTCGTGTATTCCACTATAGTCCCATTATGTATAAAAATAATAAGTAATTTTATAATTTAATATGACGAATGTACTGTATATCCCAAAATTTTGAAGTAAAATTATTTAGTAATTTATTATTTAAAATAAAAACGCTCAAACACTTCAATTTTCATTTTTAGCAGGCTACCTACAGATTTCTAAGTGTCTTCAATCCGTCATCATCAATTACCTAAGCCCTGACAATCACAACTTTAAAAGGTTAACGCATTTGTTCCTTGATACCCCGTTTAATAGGTTAACAATTTATTAATTGAGTCAAATAATAAGATTATAAATTTTAATCGTTATATATACAAATTGATTCATTAATACTGCTGTATTTGTACGGCTGTACTGTATGTACACAAATATTAAAGGCCTTTTTATATAAATTCACACATTTTTTTGACAAACAGTTGCGTTAAGGTGATTTCACATGCTTTCGGCATTTTCAATTCATTCCCTCCGAATTACAGGTACGTATATTAATAAGTTGATAAACAGCTGCACACAATATTAGATGTTTATATGTTGAAAATAAAAAAATCGAAGCGTTTGCCGCTTTCGATTTGTCGAACCTCTTTCGGTCGAACGTAAGTGTTGGGCAAACAGAAATGGGTAACTGCACTTATTACCCTACATTAGAGTATGTTTTCTTATTCACATCTATCAATATTATACAACATATTTTCAGCTTCAAAAGGTGTTACCCATTATATTCTCTACCCATAGAGAGTGATCGAAAGTTCTGTTCTAGTATAAGACCCGGGTGCGCTTTTGTCAACCTTACCTTTTCGTTAAACCTTTATTAAATATATGCCCCTCTATGATAAAATATTGTATAGAAGTATTTAATAACTACTTAATGTCGTTTCATCTAACAATAAGTTACACCTATGTTAACTCAATATCTCTATTATCCAAAACCGCTGTGGTTAACTCTATGACAGTGATGAAATAGTACCAGTAGTACGTCAGCCTGAGTTTTCTCAACAGACAAACGTTATTAATACGTATGCTGATGAATTTAAAGCGAAATACAGAATTATAAAAAAAAGACTTTCGATGATTTATATTTATTAATCAGTGCACATCTAAAACCACTAACACGAAGAAGTTTTTCTATTTCGTGTATATTGCACTCGGATATTGTACTGCTGGATCCTTTCTAAAAATGCTTATAGCTAATACTGGCATAAGCAAATCTTCCGCCGTCAGAATTATAAATAAGTGTATTACCAAATTGCTTCATTGACACCTCGTTAGATATGCATAACACATAGATTCGACAATAAAGGCATGGAATTAGAAAAATCGTCCCATCGTGTATGTGACCTTTGTAAAATGATATGTGCAGTTGATTCTACTGATACTAAAGTACCACAAACAGCGTGCATTGCTAGATAACAAATATATAACATCATTGCTTACCTACCAGGTTCTGCGTTTTTGATGATTGTGTGCCCATTTATCTGTAAGAGGTTTTCGGGCAGACTACTTACTACGTACTAGACGATAATTAACACCGCTTCTAAATCCTGTAAGTTCGAGAGAAATAAATCCACCAGAAATTACATTGATCGTTACTTTGATGTACTAAGAAATTTTTTCTTAATTTGGCCAAGGCTTTCGGTATAAAATTGTAAATAGTTGATTGTGCAATGCTTATTACTTGTGTCCTGGGGAATGACCAAATAGATAAAAATGAGAATGGAGTAATTGATGAAGAGCATCAATTATAGATAAATAATAATGTAAACACTGCAGTTCGAATTGCAGTTACTAATTGTTTGCTTCATATAAATCAACATGCAATAATTTATTATTATATATTTATTTATTTATTATATCTGTATGAGTACTAAAATAAACAATAGTTACTACCAAAAATAAGTTGCTTTAAAATTTGGAAACGCCATTGTAACAAAATATTCTGCTGCATTATTAAATACATTTGGCATAGGTTGTACTTGTTCTTCTATGGCAGCTAAAATTTACTCTCTTATTGGATCTAACTATTGTATATACTCCTGCCAGTCTAATATATTTCTATCTTAACCTTATCCGTTGCTAATTTAGCCTTCGGATACTATAATTTCTATAAAATACTAATAAAATATTAAAAACTATATTGGTAGAAGATTATTATTTTAACATATTTTACGTTCTCCTTTGCGACAGCTTTTTAATTTTTCCCTTTCAAGTTATTAAACAATAATCTGAAGGAAGCATAACCCTCCGAATATTATCGTTAGAATAAGACTTCACTCTGCGACAATCTCCATTCATAAATACCTTTCTTTTAGTGTAAAATTTAGTTTGCGTTTACTCATTTTGAACACACAGATATAATTAATTTATTAAAAAAGAAATGAAGGCAATTTGACGTTAGTGGGGTAATTAAAAAAATAAGTTTTGCCATTTTTAGGTGGTTGTGTAAATTTATGTCAGTTAACAATGGTTTGACAATGCTTTATGAACTCACTTACATGATGATGTTAATGAGCATAGAGCTTAACAAGGCTTTATACAACCGCGAAGATGATGTAGACGAATATTTATCCTCCGTAACATGATTTTTGAATGTAGAGCTTGTATCACTTATATCAACTAGCTACGCGAATTCTTTCAACGATTTTTGAGGTAATATACAGAACAAATTCTTCTCGCAATTACAACAACTGTTCTCATAAGCAGGATACTGCATTACTTCAGATAAGTATTGCGGGACCACATGTGCATCTTCTAATTCTATTCGGTTCACTCACTATTCCCTAAACCTTACAGAACACTGTCATGTGTAAAAATCACCAAATGCAGTAAACAACACTTACTAAAGCGATTTTAGAAAATATAATTAACCAAATTTGATATTAACCTTAATATAAAGTTTGTTCCCACTTACTTTTGGGCTCTTATTTATCTCACTGTACATGCCTAATTTGTCAGATTACCAATAAATTTACCCAACTGAAAAATGTTAAAACCAAAAGAAAAAAATACTAAATTAATGGTTCAGTACGTTCACAATCAATGCAAAACTAACATTAAGTATCTACTCTTTCTTAATGTTTGCAGCTAGTTTGGCAAACATAGTGAACACGACTATGTTCATAATCATTTTAACGCCACATCTTATCTGTGGCTTTCGTACGAGAGAATTCGCAGTTTATTGTATGCAATAAACTTAATTAGGGAATCCGCGTTTGCAGGCGCATAAAGTATGTCCACAGCCGGAAGAAAATAATTACGAAGCAGCCGTTATGAAATTTTACTCATTTCATGGTATTTTAGTCGCATATTAAGTGTGTATGTCTATTCCAAGATGGATGAAGTTCATTCAGCACGCACATTTTATTGCAACTACTCGTTTATGTTATTTCTTATACTCTGATTCATTGTGTTTATAAACTATCACGTGCAAAAGACATAAAATTAACGCGTTATATGCGTATGTTAAAAGTAAGAGATAAAAGAAGATTGTTGATATATAATTTTCTTGGGTTAGCACCTAAGATGCGACAAGAACCTTTCTACTTCATTAAATAGAACATCTAATGTTTCGAAGCCTACTAGTACTAGTAATGTGTTTGCTTCAATAATATTGCAATAAATTTGTCGAAGGAAGCTAGAATTTGAGCAAAAAATTATTGTCGCACAAATCAATCAAACTGTCAACGTAAGTTGACAATGGAATATCGGGTGTGACCGGTGGTACCGGCGGGGTGGTACCGCTTATATTCACACCGATTGCGTTTAGAATATTTCCAGCGAACCGTTACAATAGGTAACGTATTACCTTAAGCTATGTAGGACTTATACAACGTCATACCGCGTGCATAATTGTCGACCTTCAATTCAAAGAGAATCGCGTCCCAAGGAGACTACCGCACAGTTGACATTCGTTAAGGATCAGACACGCTTCGCAATCAAAGTGAAATGGAGAAAAAGAATGAACGTTGACGGTAAGAACGGCCAAAGGAAAGACGAGAAAAACGAAAGAAGGGAGCACAATAGACCACATGGAGACGACTTGAAGCGCAAACAACACAACAGCTACCGGCGAACAAAATACATACACAGGATACACACGCACGTATAATTCACAACCTGGTTCACTATTACGGTGCGGTTTCCAATACGATACCTTACTTTTAACAGATGAATGAAGCTATTATGTTTAACTGGCTTATAGCGGTTGTAACATCTGATATACATATTTAAAAGTTTATATCTCACCCGAAAAGCAATAGTTTGTATACGAAACTATTTCTTTTAGGTATAGAGGTGTAAATTACAGAAACGACAGCTGTTAAAATAAGCAATTGTGGTAAAAGTTTAATTCACATATCATTACTTTATTTCTGATCAAACTGAAAAATATCTAAACGTTATACACTGAAAACAAAATCAAGTTACACTGCAGAACATTGGTTATTTGTCGTCACAACCAATTATAAATACTCATTTGAAAATGTAAATTAACAATAACATCTAAAAATACTTTCCGAATATAAATATAATAGTTACTGAATTATCATTGCAGTTTCAAAGATTTTCCTCGAAAAACGTACACACATACAGTATTATGTAAGACATTACACTACTCGTATAGTTTTATCTGTTGCCTGTAGTATTTGCTACATAACACTTGGATGTCTAATTTAACATTTTCTGTACTCAGTGTTATTTGACTGTTAAATTCTACAAATCTAAGTACATTGTTTGCTTTTCGCGGTAATAATAGTTATAACTACCGCTATATCTTGCCGTAAATATTAGATAAAAAACTGTAAACTTATGTCTGTTGACTAGGTAATGGTAACTACGAAATTTAAATCATACTTTAAATTCGTGCATAATATACAACTGCGTGCAGTATTAAGAAGAAAACATAATATGTAAAGAAAACTGTAAGTCTAAATACATTTTTAATATTTTGCCTTATAGTCTTTGTTTGCGATGACTGCTTCGCATTTTCGTGGTATGCAAGCAACCAATGCTTGACATCGCAAATCTGTAACGGAGCGCAATCTTCCTTCAACTGTTTTCCATTCTTTTCTCGGTGTTGTAGTAAAAATGGCCTGTTTTACGTCCACCCACAGATTTTCCACGCTGGTGATTGCGCAGGCCACATCAGAACCTTAACCGAAGTCCCTCGTATCCTGTCCTTAACCTTACCACTTACATGTTTCGGGTCGTTATCGTGCATGTGCACCCAGCGAAGCGGCATCCCTTCCTCGTCGTAAGGCAGCATGATTATTTGAAGTATATTTCAATAGACAAATTGGTCCACAGTCTCCAGTATCCAAAGGATTGGACCAACACCATAGTATGAGGAACGTGTCCATACCATAATAAAGGTTCCTCCATGCTTGACAGTCTTTAGTGTGTAATTAGAATTATATTCCTTTCCTATAAGTCTTCTAATAGATTGCCTTTATGCTTTAGATCCAAATAATATGGCCTTAGTCACATCTAAGTCATATTTCGCCATCTAATAGTTCGCCAATTTAAAGTTTGTTTTATTTGTGTCGAAGTTGTAAAACGGTGTGATTTAACAAATCTTAATGCGCCAATCATCTCTCTTAGATGTGTTTTCTTTCTCTTCGTTCATATTTGTTGAGCATTTTATCGTTTCTTTAATGTTTGTATGTTTTCCCTGTTTTTATTAATTTTTGAGTAAATTCACGCTTTTCAGATGTGTAGTGCTTCGCTCGACACACAAAACTAAATAAAACACACAACTAATCTAGTATCATCAATAAAACTCAACCCTGCACCCAATATACTCGATTTTCTACACAACATTACTACTATTTCGCACAGTAACAAAAATCTAGGGTGCTAAGAAAACAGACACTCCCCCGTATTTTAGAATGAACTTTGTAAAGAACCCTTCTTTACGTCAATTGGTCGCCTGTTATATAGATGTCTATGATCTGGGATGTAATTAAATCCTAGATTCGGTATTTTTATATGCACTTTGAGAATTATGGAACAAACATGTGTAGTAGGAGAAATATCACCCCCTCCCCCAATTCTTCAACCGATAGTTATTTTGTTGAACTAATTAGATCGCCTTCTCTTGCTTCTCCTTCGCTAGGCAACAGCAAATTAATATTCTAGTTTTTTTTTGACATATTCTATGCTAACCAACTAACCAACAACTATATAAATAAACAAAGTTTTGGTAATATAATAGTTATATACAAAACCATTATACTCTACATTATATAGTTACATATATAGTTACTATAGTGTTAAATAAAATGTAATAAATATATGTAAACCACGAAATTGGTCACTGCTACACTGAAACACTAAAACGTCTCACTAACAACATTACAGCAACATGTCGCTAATATTGGACGTTTCGAAAACTAACCTATCATCCCATCATACTGAACTGTCGTAATTGCACGTAATGTAATCCACTTCAATGTTTTAGTACAAATACAAAACACCAAAGCAACAAAATAATCCTTAGTTTGCAACCAAAAATCAATTGTTGGCTGTTATATGACATTAAAATAATTCATAATGTGTTACGTTTAATGTATCGATGGAAATCTATGAATTCAAAATTACCAATAATTCGCAATGATGTACTAAAGCATTCGAAAAACTTATTGAATGAACTATGTCCATGGTATATGGAACTGGTATGCTATATTTTTTCGTTTTAGTATTTTATAATAATCATTGCACACATGTAATATTCACAATAGGAAAGTATTGAAAACACAATTTTTCAAAAGCTTTTAAAACAGTGCCGAATGATTGTAATACTATATCAAGGAGACTTTAAACTTATTAGCTTAATTAACACCTAATTGATGCAGCAGATCTCCGCAGCTGCTAATTTAATTAATTGGAAAGTTAGTTTTAGCCTTGTGAGCGTAATGCAACCAAGTAGAAAACAAGCAGAGTCGTGTTTTAGATGAAAAAAGGTATTTCTTTGCAATGGGATATAAAATCTAAACAAAACAATATCCATCAAAAAAATTGATTACTTTGAATAAAGTACAACATTTCATTCACACAGTGCAAACGCATGTTGATGGGTAATGATGAAATTTGTAGCAAATCCCAAAACTTACAAAACGTTCCCTTTACTATATTTGACTAAATATCATTATCTCTTATCAGGGAATTCAAGTGATTAAGAGATTTTAACAAAGTACTTGGAGTTATTTATAGCATATTTTTCTATCAGGTGAGGAACTGCAAATATTCTGTCAAAGTTTATTTCTACATTATCAAGAACGGTTACGTAGAAAATCAGATATTGGTGTGACTGTTTTACACGCAGGTATTAGATATGCAATAAGCTGTTTACAAATACTAGCAATATCCAATCCAAACACTCGGCCAATTCTGTGACATGTTTTCAAGAGGCACTACTAGTGTCTAATTTTCCAAATATTACAGTACCATTTCGAATCCTTCTAACATCTCCAGTTTTAGTAGCTTTGAATGAGCCAATCTTTAAGATGAAATTGTTTTGTTATAGTATTTAGTTTTTGTTCCTATTTTGCTGATATGAAATAAATTTAGAATATGTCCAAAATGATGATCGTGAGAAATTTTCTGAAAACGATTTTCCACTCATTATTTTCTTTCAGTGATCCAAATTACGCCTACTAGAAGTAAGTATAAGTCTTTGGAGCGCCTAGTTGCTGTCCTTCGTCTAGAGAATTGCAGTATCTCCACTGCTGATTTTCTTCTTGGACGGGAGATAATCCCGTGGGCTGAATGCTAGTAAAGATGGCCCTTTACCATGTATGCGTAGCTGCAAATTCCCGATACTCAGAAGGGGTCTGGCTGTCAAGGTCAATGTACTAATACATATTTCTTACACGCCACCGATTCTCCGTTGTAAGCCTCAACATTCGATTTTGTGGAACCTCAAACTGTGTAAAGTACCGTTTAGCTTCTGCTATCTAGGCTGGTGTGTCATAAATCGAGATAGGCCTTAAACAGGATGTATGCAATAATTGCTTGGTGATGTCGGTATTCAAGTAATTTGTCCACCAAAGCAGTTACATATGTTATGTGAATGAGCTTATCTTTTGGGAATGTACCATTATTTTTTTGAATAAGGTGGTAATTTAAAAAGAGGCAATGCCGTTTTTTCTCATGGCAACATTTGGCCTGTGAGTTTGAGTTTTCTCTTTCCATCAAATTTGAAGTACACAAAAACAGTGTTATTTTAATATTTTTCGAGAAATACGGCTGTAAATTTGCGAAAATGCTGTGCATAAGATTCTCAACAAAATGAATATGTGTGGCAGAGAATCCTGGACGGCTATTTGTCAGATATGCTCAATATATTATCATCCACTGTGAGTTGGAATAAAAACTTATGTAAAAATTTGTTTAGTAATCTAGTATGACATTTGTTTGTGGAAAATCTTATTGTTTCTCGGTAAATATTTCTGCTGAAATATACATAGCTATAATAGAAATGTTTGTCGGGTTTTGTCGTGTATTCACTGTTTTACTTGACGTTTCGCTGATCATGTTGTCAGCTTCTTCTGAAGGAACCTTCTGATCAGTCCTTAGAAGCTTCTGAAGAAGCTGACAGCATGATCAGTGAAAGGTCAAGTAAAACAGTGAATACACGACAAAACCCGACAAGGATTTGTACTATGGGCTACAGTCGTGAAAGCCTACACTCAACTATATATATATAGCTGTTTATTCGCAGAAGAAGAAAGTATCTCAATTGTGAATTTTTTAATATTACTACCAAAACTTCCTTAAATCTTTGATTTAAAAATATTCCGTCATATTTGTATCCTTTCAATATATTGCCTGAATTTAAATTGGTCGAAAATCTAACAGCCCTGAAATGGTTGGTTTTTAACAAAAAACTTTTTCTTCAAGAGAAATGCTTTCCTATAGTTCTGAAATATGGAATATAATCAAATTATTAGACATTGAATTCCATTACTCTGGTTTCTCTTCAATGCTCTTCAATCTAGCTGACAGAAAGTTGTGGCAATGGAGTTTATGCTCCCAAACTGTAATAAAGGAGAATGATAAGGATCAGTGATGAAGCCTGAATATTCACTGCTGAAGCTGCAGCAATTAAGCACGCTTTTAGGTATGTTACAAGGAGAAGTTTGAGAGGTTCTGTAATCATGAGTGACTCTGAAAGTGTACAAAATAGAAAACATCCCACGAAAATTCAGCCCACTATATTGGAGATACCCAGTGAGCTTGATAATCTACGGAAGGCTGAATATCAAAGTTTATTGGGTTAAAAGTCACGTGGGAATTGTGTCAAATATTGTTCCGGATTATCTAGTAAAAGAATCCATTCATTTCAGTGGAATTTATTACCTTGGTTAAACATCGATTTTTAAAGCAAGAATTGCAGAACCATTGGGAAGCGGTCTACACAAGACATATGACGCAGTATAGTATGCATCCTTATTTGCATCAAATTGGTATAGACAACAGCAATTGTCAACACTTTATTACATGACGATTGCTAGATTAAAATTCAATCACGGTCAATTCCCACCTCCTTTACATAAAATAGGATTTACCATTGTGTTCACGCGGCAAATCATTAGAAGGCTTCAATCATTGATTCTTGGAATGCCCTAAACTTTCTCAGCACAGAAACTTGCTGCTAGAAGAGCCAATTCGTGCCAAAGTTATACCTGTATACTTCAAACAAATCGTAAAATCGCTTATGACGCGATTATGAAATTTATAAAAAACACAAAAAATTACTATCTGATTTAAATAGATTAGTTGTTAGATAGATCTTTATTTACTTGTGTGGATTGTCCCCTTTCTACTGTTGGTCGTTTTCTGTTAAGTCATCTAGTTAAACGTCAGGATGTGAGCTTGCCTCTTTGCTGCTCCTTCCTATCATCTGCATATAAAATTAATAGAAGTATGTGTTGCGCTTTGTAAATTATCGTTGTATATGTTTAGTAATTTATTAAATAATATGGCGAAATGGGCTCTGATCCCGAATGCCAGGAAAAAATTGTATCAATATTGGACTAAGAATGTAGAGGTTGCTTTTTCGCATTTTTTAATACTTATCTTCTGTTTACAAGACTAGATAATTTACAATACTATTCCTTCATTTATATGTCTGAAGACAAAAGGGCTACATGTCACCATTTTCCTTTCTTTTAGTTTCATTGGTCAAAAAAGAATCCGTCTGATGTTACTCTGTTATTGTTTTTAATAAAAAAAAAGGAAAGAGAAGCTAACCGATGTTGGTGATTACGGCTTCCTTTCCTCAAATTTCAAAGGAGATATCTTTCCTTTTCTACAATGTTTTCCTCTCTCTATCTTTATCTTTGTCCTTTCCCAATAAGACGTACAAATTATTGGAAAGTATCCGCTATATATATGAAGCCCTTGCCTACCAGGCAACCATCGAGCTCTACAAATCGTTAAACTTTTAAATTCCGGAATGCCTATGTTTAATGGTGTGGTTAATAAGGACGCTCGAAGAAAAAAAAAAGAAAGAATTGGGGAGAGCTGAATAAAAAATAATTTAGATACCGGGATTTTAATCGAGCGTGGAATATAAACGCTACATGAAATGTCCTCCGTGTAATTTATGTGACGATACACTTTTCCATTCTGAAAAAGAATGACTGAAAAGAAGAGAGGCTCTCTTATAAACGCGAAAGAAGGACGAAAAGCCAGACCATCGCCGTGTATTCCGTAAAACTTTTCTTTTCATCGTTGAAATTGAGAAAGTGTCGGCTTTGAATGGTGCCACGCGGTACTTACAGCAAAGCACAGGTATTATCGGCCACTGTAATAGAAAAATCTAATTGGATTTACTCATTTAGATTAGCAAACGGTAATAGAGCTTGAATTAGATTCGAAGTTATTTTATGGTTAATAATAGCTAGAGACTAGGGCTGATTATCAGTGATAATTAAAATAAATAATGGAAGAACATAAGTCGTTATTTCAAAGTCGACTCGGTAACATTCAGAAATGTTAGGATAAACAATGGATATTTCCAACCTACTGCAAACAGAAATATTACGTTCCAAAGTGCAATTTATTTACGAATTCTTAAAAATTTATGAAAGATGCAAGCAAAAATCGTAACCAAAATAATCGATATCTCTCGTTTGATCGCTTGTGATAACTACATTTAATTTAACTTAGTCAAATTTAAACATAATCTGTTTCTTACAATAAATAAGACCCGTAGTGCATTGATTGTTAGGATCTGTCTGTCCAGATAACACATTGCAGTTAATCCCTCATCTAAGTCTGGAAGAAATCCACACCAAATCACTACCGAGTCTAATTTCTAGATTTTGGTTTACCATTACGAGGAATGTCTTTTAAGTCTTGCATACTGGGACATAGAGGATGCCATTAATCAAATGTCAGTATCAAACATTAACTTCCATCTTTAGTTAACCTAATCTTAAGTTTCAGTATGATACGTGTAGTGTTGTAGCTACAGCGAACTGCCAAAGTTAACAAGTTAGTTCAAAAAATTGAATTACATTTTCGCGCAATAATTCTTTTATAATTTTCTATTTCAAGTTGGTTTCTGTTTTCGGCAATGAAGTACCACATCAGTAAATAATTTCTTGTTGGTATGAAGAACTTAAATGTGGACGGATTAGCGACGACCCAAGAACAAGTGCATCAACGAAGATCCACATATCGTGACATTGAGACATCAACGGCGATTTTAAAGAGCCCAATTTTAAAAAAATTGCATGAGGAATTGTATATAACAAATTAGTTTCCCGTAGGATGCCGCATTCGTTGACCGAAGAACAGAAAGTAGCTACTTGAATTACTGTCAAAATATTCTAGATCGCTTCAACGCCGGACACTCTAAAAACGTGTACAACACTGCCAGTGATGAAGAATGATGGATTCACTCATACGAGCCAGAAAATAAACACCAGTCGTCTGTTTGGGTATTCCAAGGTGAAGAAAGGTCGACAAACGTCATCCTTTCTCGAAGGATCTCTAAAAAGGTGGTCACGACATTTGTCTCGATAGCAGGTCATGTAGCAACGATTCCTCTACAGAATCAAAGAGGTGTTACTGCTGGTTGGTATACAATCATTTGTTCGTCTCAAGTTATCGCTGGGCTTCGAAAAACCAACCACAAACGACGAATTATCTTCCACCAAGATAATGCAAGTTCACACACAGCACGCCAGACAATTGAATTTTTAACATAACAAAACATCGAATTGTTAAACCATGCTCCGTACAGTTTGGACCTAAGTTCCAACGATTTTTTACCTTTCCGAAAATCAAGAACGGACTGCGTGGTCAAAGGTTCCAGTCATCCGCAGAAGCTCTCGATGCCTTCGGAAACGCAATTTTTACTCTACCAACAAACGAGTGAAATAACTGCTTTCACAGTTGTTTCGAGCGCATGCGAAAGTGCTTTAATCTTGGTGAAAAAATACTTCGATAAACAATAATGTCGTTAAAAGCTATCTATTGTTTTATTGCAGCTCTATATGCAAAACTTATTAGATAACCCTCGTAAAATGAATCAATTCCATACTCTCGACGTTATTGGCTTCTGAAGATAAAGCACTGCTTGTAAATGCAGCTACGGGTTGGTAATATTTGTACATTACTGTAAATAGGCGTACAGCAGAGATGATTTAACGTTATAGTATAAAAATCGTAAAGGTGTAGGCTTCTTCTCCTTTCTTCCTTCGCCCTCGAGGACTTTTACTTTTGAAAAGTTTTCACGGGGATGTTAATACGCGCGCTGAGCTCGTTTTATCGCAGCGGAGTAATTAAAAAAAGTTTTCAACACGACGGCGCCTTATGGACGTTATTCGTTCGGTCGTTGTGTACTGTACGACGATAAATTTGCGGTTAGAACGCGTTTTGTTTGGTGTTTCAGCCGTACGGGATTGTGTAAAATTATTATAAAGTGTGAAAAGTGTTCGTCGTGAAGAAGATGGTGATTCGCGAAAACTGTGTAAAGAAGATAGTCGTTAAGAGTTTGTTTATACCTGTAAAATGAAGTGTTTTATACCAGGAAAATGGATCTCCCTTTTGCATTGTTGCCTTGTGTAAGTGGTTTCCACACCACGCTTTATGAATGATATTTTTATTACTGTACGCTAATTGGCAATTAAAATTAGAATAGCTTACAGTTCGTATGAGAACGAAAACTTTTTTACTTCCGCTTTTTCTAAAAATAAGATTACCGATTACTTTGTGCTTATCTGGAAACTAGATTAGTTCAAATCAGATCTGAGGAGCTGCTATTTGTTTTGAAACAAATGGCATTTTTATTAACAATGACAACCAAAATAACACTTGTTATCTTTTTCGTTAAATTAAATTTTAATTAATCTTAGAATTTCGTATCAAAACAGAAATCATTTTTCAAAACAGTTTGAGATTCCATTTTTTTTTAAGGTTAAATTACTTATTTGTCATTTTGAGCAATAATTTGCATATTTAAATTCTTAGAATATTGATGTGGGAAATAATTTGACGCGATTTGTGTTTGGTACGAAGTACCTTTACTGATTAATATAACGCAAATTATTGGTTCTTATTTTTACAGGAAGCTTAAATTTCGAAAAATATTTGACTTTGTATGAAATCAGTTTCTTGATGACATTGCAATTATACCCATTCACTTACGTAAAGAAATTCTATTCTACTTGATGGCGTCTTAGTCAATAGTACAGATATTGGTAACTTAGATAAACTTTATCTAAACACGTAGATTTCTTATGAAACATATAATAAACAATCTTCCAGTTTGCTTAGTGTTTTTTAACGTCAATCACCTCTAAAGAACTTGCTATACAGTATTATTCAGAAAAAATTACAATTTACATATGTTGAGTAGTGATATCTTGTAAAATCTTGTCTTAAAATTCCATCGTTTAATATTTTTTTTTACTTCAAAAATTCTAGAGATATTATTACACTATCTCAAACAGCCTTATTATTTGAAACGGTCAATTGATAAAATACTTATATAGTCTTTGTTATTTTGTAATACTAGAAAAAGCGATTAAAACTTGCCTCAGTACGCACTATCTGTGTATAAATAATAGATAGACAATATTTGTGCTGTGATACAGGAAAGAATAAGTGCTACCATTACAACAGAAATAATCAAAATGTATATGCAAGAGTTTTAAAGTTATAGTCAAAAAGTTGCTGGCGAACATTTTCTGCATTTATTAACACATGGGCTGAAAAGTCCCGGGCCTAACACATAGATGACGCTAGTTTTATTGCAGTCACCTTTCTCTCAGTTAGTACTAACCTTCAAAAGACAGTTGTTAAAATTTCATGATATTCTATTCATTAGTTTGTGAGTTATTGTGCTAAGAGTCACGTTACTTTTGTTATTTTCAAAACAATGGATCAAAAACAATTTCGTGTTTTAATTTTACACTGCTTCTTGATGGGAAAAAATACCGTTCAAGCGAAGCAATGGCTTGAGAAGTGTTATGGGGACTCCGCTCCGTCAGAAACAACAATAAAACGTTGCTTTGCTGACTTCGAACGTGGTCGTAGAGACAGCGATGATGCAGAGCGCAGTGGACGTCCAAATGAGGCGGTAACACCAGAAAACATCAAACAAATCCACAAAATCGTTTTGAATGATCGAAAAGTAAAGTTGCGTGAGTTAGCTGACATCATAAAGATATCAAAAGAACGTATTGGCTTTATGTTGCATGAGCATTTAACTATGAGAAAGCTCTGTTCAAAGTGGGTGCCGCGTTTGCTCACTGTTGACCAAAAACAAGAACGTGTTGATGATTCTGAGCAGTGTTTGGCCATGTTTAAACGTAACAAACTGGAATTTTTGCGTCGATATGTGACAATGGATCAAACATGGATCCATCACTTCACTCCGGAATCAAAACGATCATCATCTGAGTGGACAGCAACTGGTGAACCTCCTCCAAAGCGCCCCAAAGCACAACAATCGGCTGGAAAGGTTATGGCCTCGGTATTTTGGGATGTGCGTGGTGTAATATTCATCGACTATCTTGAGAAAGAAAATACCATCAACAGTGAATATTATATAGCGTTATTGGAGCGTTTGAAGGTCGAAATTACAAAGAAACGACCGCGTATGGCAAAGAAAAAAAATTTGTTTCATCAAGACAACGCACCGTGTCACAAGTCAATCAAAACAATGGCAAAACTACATGAATTGAATTTCGAATTGCTCCCACATCCACCGTATACGCCAGATTTGGCTCCCAGCGACTACTGGCTGTTCGCAGACCTCAAAGAAATGCTCGCCGGTAAGAAATTTCACACGAATGAAGAGGTTATCGCTGAAACTGAGGCCTATTTTGAGGCAAAAGATAAATCGTTCTACAAAAGTGGTATTGAAATGTTAGAGCGGCGCTGGAATGATTGCGTTGCTCTTGATGGAGATTACATTGATGAATAAAGCTAATTTTTAACCAAAAAGACCGTGTTTTCTTTGTTAGACCCGGGACTTTTCAGCCCATGTGTTAAGATGGTGTATGAGAGTACCAAGAATATATTAAGAATATAATCAACAATGTTTAAACTTTGGCGACAACAATCGTACATTGATATTTGCAATAGTTAAGTAATCTATCTTCTTCTCTGGGTAATTTTGTTAGATAATATACACTAAATATAATCACAAGTTACAACTACAAATGGGAAATTACACTATTGAATACACTACACTACACTGTCCAACACAATTTTCGCTGACTTCTATGTGAGAGTTGTTTTTTACAAATTTGGGTGTGCTGAATCCGAAAATTAATTCTTGCGTATTACGTCAAAATTCTAGATATAACAGAAGCATAAAATTTTAATAATTCATTTATTTATTTAAGTACAATATTAGTCACGAGTATAGTACAAGTATTTGTTTTAATGATCATTAAGAAATTACAAGGGTACTTGTAAAAACACAAGTCTCTCACCTTGTTCATCGCTATAGCACCTAAATTTTCGGGAAACCTATCGAGTTGACTATGACTTTGAAAAGTACAAATAATAAAGACGATTTTTTTTTTGCCTTGACAAATAGTCATTTGGCCAGGTAAAAAATAAGAATCGATACGAAAGGAAAACAGCACAAAAAGATACACACTTCACGACACGGGGTCGATCGCGCCGACTTAAAACAAAACAATATAATTAAGAAGTTTTAAAATTAAATTAGTACATACATAGATTTCAAGTTAAAAGCACAAACGCAGCTACTTGTCTAAATTCAGATTAAATTGCAATTTTCAACAGCAGCCACAAAAAAATCTGTTTTCAAAACCACTCATTTTAAGTAAAAATAAAAATAATCTAAAAATTGATAAAAGTACTGAATTATGTGTTTGAATTTTAAGCACAGTGACTTCTAGAAAATTCTAGATTGGAATACAAACTTCTAGTATTATATATTATTAAAGACCAAAATTGTATTAGAGAATATAAACCTGCAATGGTAACGTGTATATAGAAGACAAAGAAATATCATAATAATTTAACTTGGCAGCTGTTTATAATTAACAAAACGATATTGAGCTAACAAAATCAAGCTTATAAATTCCATCTCAGAGTTTCCGAACTATCTTTACAAAAGGAAACACCATCCACTCCATATAAACGTTATAAACATTACTTTTTTTTAAGAGGAATAATTTTCTGTTAGACTCTCTTCACTCAACTTTATGCGTTTCGTAATTATGTGGGCTTCTTTATATTACTTAGGCGAATTTCCTGTTACATATGTATACTTAAAACGATTTATTAATTAATATGATTTTCACTTGCGAATAATTAAAGCTGCAGTAATTAATATCCAACTGAAAGTTATATTTTTACATGCCTAGATACGTCGAAGCAATTGAAAAGGAGCGAAAATATACGTATTCTTCTCACTTCATTTCTTACTAATAACAATTCAATTACAGTTATAGCAACGGATTATTATTATTAGACTGTGGATCGCAATAATCGAAATCGTCCTTAACGATAAAATGACGCTTAGAGAAACTAAACGTGTTTATTAGACGAAATTGCAATCATTGGAATTAGTGCGCGCAATTCTAACCTGACCATTGCCAAATTGAATATAATCTTCCGGAGATGTGCATCGAAATTGCATTTAATACCGTCAGAACTATGCCGGTAGATAGCGGTATTGCAAATATCGTCTATTACTCTTAGTGCAGACTCTCTGCAATGGCTGGAATTCTCCAGTAGTGCTGACTGAAACGTGTGCAAGTACTGAGAGTAGATACTATTATTGTGTTTAGATCTAAAACTGATTTCCATTTTGTCCACGGTTGTGAGATAATTGTGCTGTGAATAGTACGATATACTGCACTGGACGAAACCAAATCAACTTCGGCAACATCCATATACATACAGGCACATAGTATTTTGCAGGATGCATATATTTGCGAAGGATGGATAAAATGTGTGTAGGTTCGATAGGATAAAGCAAGTTGAATACCATAGTATTTTGAAAGAATATATTTCTCCTCAATTGTCTTGCTATAGATAATACTGCATATTGTGGATTATTATATGAAGAAGAGAAAAACACATTTAACAATCCTGAAAGCTACTTGGCATTCTTTATAAAAATTGAAATAGATATTTGAATTAAAAAGAAAGTAACGAATCTGACAGAAATCAGAAAAAATATTCAAGTGTAGTGTAAGGAAATGCCTAAAGGAATTAAATTTAGAATGGTGTATGGAATACGATACAAAAAATTTGATACTTTCATTTTTTTTATACAAGTCGCGAATTCAAAAACAGCTTATAAGCGCTGTAATTCTCAAGCCCAATTCATCTAATTTAACTGAATTTATATTCCTTACAATAAGCGAGATCTCCTTCCTCGGTTATTAATAATAATAGTACGTCGGTTTCTAAATCATGATTAACCTTCCACTACACTGCACTGTATCAACCTCATGTTCAAGAACATATTCAAAACTTGAAAATTTTAAAATGAACCATAATACTTTGCACAGTTGTATGAATGTATGTCTTACAACTTGTTCCTCCGTTTCTTTTATGCAACCGCGATGTAGACCGGCATGTTTCGCAAAATTTTGTATAGAACGTTGTGTTGCAATTGGCATGGATATGATACTTAATATTGCAGTACTTTAAAAGAGTAAACGACACTAGTTAACAATTTAACATGCATACTATTATTAACAGTTTGTTGAAATAAATATGGAAATGCTAGGATGTCTTTACCAAGATTCCATGTGGCTGCGTTATATGTTTTCGGTACGCTGTGATGATCATAGCGACTGCTGATATGGACGCTGGGCGGTTTGTTTGGTCAACTCTTAATTAAAATCCGTAATAGTTGCCTATTGTTTATTATACGGGCAAACCGCAGACACATTTTCGAGTACAGAATTTGTCGTTTATGTGCTGTCTGTAGCCGTACGGTTTACACAAAATAGAGAGGAAATAAAAAAAGAGAAACACGGAAATAGCAGCAAGTGCGATTGATAGGAAAATATATGTTTTAGTTTGATTTGAGATACCGTTTTTCTCGTATTTCGTGTTTAGTAACTAGACACCGCACAAACTAGTTAATGCATCGATGTACTTGTTTTTTTTAATTCCGCAGTGCTATCGTCAACCCTAATAATATTAAAATTATTCTTCGAGAATTATTTTCATTTGAAATCTACTTTTTTCAGATCATATTCATGTCTTTTTAGTAACGTATTTTATTAAAAAGGCAGATCCCTTTTACGTTTAGAAATACATATATGTATTTATCGTACCTATAAAAGTCTAGTACGGTATCATGGTGATAGAATTGAAAACAAAACAGCGCAAAATGTACTAAAGATCATAATAAACCATATGCACGACTGTTTATGACACTAAAAGATTGTGTATAAGTTACTCATCCAATTCTTCCTGTGTGTGAAATTTCTTTGTTGTTGATTGGACGTTTGAACATAAAAGCTGTTGTTTCTAGCATTTTCCAGGAATACATCGTTTGTACCTAATTATACATACTTAACACCAGTAAATTTAGTGAGTTTGATAATGGGTAATCCCATGATTAGGTTAGGTTATTACTGTTTTAATGTCTTTTTAAGTATGTGCACATATGCGCTCATGACGCTGAATTTACACAAAAACAAATATTTTTCATTCTTTTACAGACAAGCGCCGTATAAATAAAGGCCTTTTAAATGCAGCAATTACCTTGAATTAACATTTCTACTAATCTATTTAGCAATATCTCAATTTAAGAAATTTAAATAGTAAAATATTCTAGTCGTTGTGTACTAATATGTAGAACTCAGCAGTTCATAAAAACATACATGTTGTAGTTCACTTATCATTCAACTCTAAAAACAGGTAATGAGTAATATATTTATCGGAGAACGCGTGAACACTTTCAGGATTTAAAAAAATATTGTATTCATGTGCGCTCTGGTTATGAATTGTAGTTAACCAAATTTTACAATAGCGATTTATGTATTGCAAGTGAATCGCAAATGTATTGTAATAGTTAATGGAATATTTAATTTCGTGTCATTTTTGGATGGATCAATAACGGAATTTAATTCCAATTATGTAATATCTGCTAAGCTTAAGCATAATTACGTAAATATGGGTTTTGGCCTTAATTAGGCATTCTATTAGTTGATCGGGTACTTTCTTATTAATGAGTCTAATACGACAATAGAGGTGGACAACGGAATACCGTCAGAAAAAAGGAACCTGTACAATTCTTCAATCAACATGCTAATATCCGATGGTTTTGGTTGTCATGTGATTCTGGAAGAATCCTCGTGCCGGTGTTGTAGTGTGTAATTCTTGCATTTTGTAAACTTTATGCTTTATAATAACAATAATACTAATAGTAATTTGCAACAGGCTATAACACCCAACTATAGGAAATTACTATGATACATAACAGCAAATAAACAAAAATTCATATATGTATATAGCGGATAATATCGAAGTAGCAAGCCTCAAAGTGGATGCGTCAGAAGAATAACTCAATTCAAAAGAGTGACTAGAGTTACACACAATTTTAAATTTGAATTCGCAAATGTAGGATGATAAGGGTCTTGATCTAATAAGAGGCTTGGGTCACAAGACACATTACATAAAAAATTGGCTGTTCCATATTACTAAATTCTCCAAAATTATTAAAAAGCAATAGAATAGAATATGTGTAAGAGATATTAGCATTGAAGAGACATTAAAATCATTAAGGATCAGGATATAATTACACAACATGCAATCAAGGGTACTTAATGTTTCTAAAAGAGACTGAAAGTAATTCACAAGTTCTTTCGGGGAATAATAGACAGCAGTCACTGTAACAGTAACACCGTTGGAACAAAAGATCTTCACTCCAACCAAATCGATGATAACTTATCATTGATAAGTACAACTTCCGATATCGCAAGAGGATCCAGTCGCTGGGACTCAATACCAGTTCGAACACCGCACAAAACGCGACCGCCCCTCGGTAAAGCAATTGCAAGAAAATCACGATTCTGACGAAACACAAAAAAAATCTTCAGAAAAAGCTCACGACTTGCCGGACTATCATTCAAGCTAATCCAGGGCGATCAAATCACAATCACTCATAAGTACGGAGTTATAAAATTTACTAGTTTTGGAACGAAAACATCAGACATTTTGATACTTGCATTGAACAGTACAGCAATTGAGTGTATTCAGTTTAAATGCACTATTTAGGATTCTATTAGCGTATTTTAACTTGAGGTTGTTTTCACCCTTCGACAATCTCCCTCAGCTCAAATTTTAAATTTTTATAAAACTGGAGTTCTTTCTGAATCCGATCAAAATTTAAGCGAATACCAGCAAAATTTATATTAACCTTTGGGTACTTCACATGACGATTAATACCGTGCACTTCGAATTCGAAATGCAACACCAGATTTATTGGACGAGGATGGATATTAGACCGGTTGAAGCGTCCCCAACGATGTAACCAATAATTGCCGGGCTGAGAGGAAGAGTTGACTGAATGTAAAATCTCATTTCTCTCCACAGTCGTCAAATCAGATGACACCAAAAACAATTATGTTGTTCTTCTTGGATTGACGGTCCGTAACTTGATGTACGATCCTTTCAAAATCTGGGGCCGCATACGTTTAAGATTATTGCTAGTTACAACTAAGGTTTAACACGCTTATATTGGCGTTAAAATCCTCACGGAGTTGAGTAATCGAAGCTCTTAATTCATTACGTAGAGTTATAGTCGAGGCACTCTAAGTTCACATGCACGTCATTAACGCGACGTCATACATATAATCAAACGACGAGTAACCCAGCGTTAAATGTTAATAAAAACTAAAAGGGGCTAATTCCCAAATTGCACACATCCTCAAGTCGGGTGTCCTAGACTAGAGCACAAGAACAGTTTAGCGGTCATTGGAGAATGTGAATAACTGCATAGAATATGAATGAAATTACATTTACAATTTAGTATGTGAAAGTGTAAAAAAACAAAGGCAAACAGGTTAAAACAGTTGTGTTAAAGAACTGAACAAACACATTCAAACAAAGTTTATCAAAGTAGAATATAATACATTTTTGGAACTCTATTATAAGTATCCTAGTATTCTAAAACCACCACAACCAATTCGTACGCATTGAAGAAGATAATTACAAAAAGAGCTTTATTGTCTTGAACATTTCGACAAATAAAGACCTTAATGTTACTATTTAATCCTAAAGAAATCGCAGTTATTAAAGAAAATCGGCTTTCAATATACTCATTTCAAATTCAAATTTTATCATATTAAACAAAATTGCAGAGATTTCATGTTAATAGCTGCTTCGAATCCCTTACGTAACTTCAAATGTTATTTTAAATATGCACATGTTCCGTCTCGAGATCTAAGATGGTTGTTTTCTGTATATAAAAACATTTTTATCACAGCTAACACTGCTCAATGATACACTACTGGAAGCATGGCAAATGCCAGTATATACTCGAAGGCATTCAGTTTGATAACGTTTCGCAGAAAGTTAAGGAATATTTTATATATTGTACGTATTGACTAATCCTTGCCAGGACATCAAACACTTGTTGTAATGCTCGCCTGCATTATTAAACCATTTCTACTGTATGAGTAACATTTATGAAAGAATGTTTACTGTAGATTTCTAACCTATTAAGTATCTGTTTCACAATAGTTGAAAATTATGAATCTCTACGTATTTTAACATTTAATGTGCATTCTCGAAGACTTACGTCGTTACTTCCTTGTTTTTCGTTTTATTGAATTCCGGAGAGCACTTCAGCGTTCGCTTCAGTTTTAACTTTTAAATTGATATTAAACCGAGGGCGCTTCCTTAAAACAATTCACATAAAACAAAACAATCAACTGGAAATTCGTATTTAAGAGGTAAAAGCATTGACAAAACGAACTACGAAAAAAAAAAGAAGAAAAAGAAAGTAACGAGTGAAACAAACGCGCGGAACTCGAGACAAAAAGCGATTAAAACTTAGGCAGGTAAAAGAAAAACTCTAGCGCGCGAAACGATGAAAGTAACGATGACGAGGATAACGATATATTTGACGAAACGTAAAACAAATAAAAGAAGAAACAAAGGAAAACCGAGTCGTATAAATCGTAAAATTAATAAAGCACTTTTTTTCGGATAATTGAAGCGTCTCTGCTACAAACAATGGAACAATCTGATTTGCCGAATCGCCCCTGACGACGGAACAAAAGGTGCCTACAAATTTCTGCGTCGAAATAGCTGGCAACGGCTGTAATTTTAAAGTTTTCCACGGTGCATTGCTCGTCTGTTCTTGTCACCAGCTTTGTTTTTACGCTTTCTTTTTGAAATTTTATTATCGTATTTTCTTGTTATTCTTTTCTTTGTATCGAATTACCTTGCGTAAACAAAAGATTGTCACAGCCCACGATAACTCCGATTCTGGCTTGCTTTAACTCTAACCAGCACATAATCCCCTTTCAAATAGTGTATCTATCCGTTGTATAAATTCCGAGATCGAAGGTGTAAGATTATTATAAATGATTTATTAAGATCAAAAAATGTATTGTACTTCCGCATTCTTATCTTAAATACAAAAAGAGTGTCCTTCTCTCCCAAATGTAAATTATAGAAAAGAAGGTCAGTAAGTGACCTTCATAGAAATATAGTCCAATAATTTTAGATTTGTAGAAATATATTTTCAAAATTAGTGGTAATAGCTAATTCTGGAATGTGAAACGAGCACTAAAACGCCAAAGCACGTTTCTTCACCATTATCCTTCATCACTCGTATCAAATACATTTTCATTCTGGTAATATTCTCGAAGTAGCTGCAAAATGTATCGGCTATCCAGCAGATTGATATTTCAAGAGTCTGTTATAATTCTCTTTGCAAGCAAGTGAGGAAGACTATGAAAGAACAGGGACAACCACATCATTTGATAAGAGTTATACAGTGTTTATACACTGACACCAGAATTATGGTAAATATAGGCGGAAGATTAACTTGGGAAATACCAACAAACAAAGGAGGTAGACAAGGCTGCTGTGTATCGCCAACATTGTTTAACATATATATTGATGCTATTATAAAGTAATGCAAAAATAAATGCCCTAAAAGAATACGTCTAGACAAGAACACCACCCTAAATTCTATCTTCTATGGTGATGACTTAGTGTTCCTAACAGAAAGGGATATATACATTACAAAAAGTCTACCAAAAATATGAAATGAAAATATCCGCAAGTAAAACCAAAACCATGGCTTTCCTGGGTAAATACCCAATTAGCACAAAAATAATCATATACGATACTGTATTGGAACAAGTGAAACACTGGAAGTATTTAGGTTGCGATGTGTCTTATGATCGAAACAAAGACATAGAAGAAAAACTGCATAAATTCACACATATATGTGGAACAATCAGCAGAACGTTAGAAAACGAAACAAGAAATGATACACAACTAAAATTTTGCAAGATGAGAACAGTGCCAAGCCACTTATACCGTAGTGAAACTTGGACAACAGCGAAAAAATAGGAAAGCACGACACAGACACAAGAGATGAAATGTTTATGAAGAGTGAAAGTTTGCTCAAAATCTGATAGAATAAGAAATGTAGATATAAGAACAGCACTAAACATCTTCATCATAAATAAGAGAATAAAGGAAGACTGAAGGGAGGGAACACGTAGAACGGATGCAAGGGACGAGGTTGCCAGCCAGAGCAAGATTTTACAGATGTTTAGGAAGAAGATGTGTAAGCAGACCAAATAAAGTATGGATATCGTAAAAGGCGAAGTGCTTAAAACCTAAAATGAAGAAGAAGAAGAAGCTATAATTTTTCTCTATATAGAAGTGAAAAAAATTAATTAGCAACTAATTAAGATAGAAATAAGACGATCAAAAAACTCATTAGAAACAAATCAGAAGTAAAAGTTTAGAAATCTCATTTAATAAATCACTTCAACGGCGTCATCAATCTGATTTGATATTTTCCGTCGTTGCTCGTTAAAAAGCAATCGATGCTAAGCAAATCCTATACCAAGTTCTTCAAGGCTCTTTTATTTTTCATTTTAGGAGTAGGTTATTACTACTTTGAACGTCCTGCATATGTTCTACGCTAAACATTTCATTCATCTGAAGAATTAATGTTTGTACTAACTTTAATATTTTAGTATACCGGACTATTTTATAATAAATAACGTAAAAGGCCACTTAGCATCAACTTTGAGCATAACTGAGATATACTAAGAGTCGATACCACTTCTCTTTAATTTGGAATCACTGGTAGGCTCTCAAGTCTTGTAATAAATCAACTAATGCTGAATATATAAGATTTCCTGTAGCCTGATCTTCAGCAAATACAGTGTATGTACATTTATTAATAGCACTTTGCATCTTATTGCTACACCGTCCAGGAGTTTTTTGATATTTGAAGTGTTTGTTTGTCTTTTATTTATTACAGTGTTTGCTACAACGCCTTCTTTTTATTTTATTTATTTATCTATTTACTATTTATTAACAATTTAACTTATACATTTTACACCAAAATGTAAGAATTGGTCTGAATACTGTTCGGTATTCTGTTATTACGTTCTTCTTGTTGTCTTCATTTCTCGTGTATTGTAATTCGTAAGTACTGAAAATCTCAAACTTTTTCTATTTCCGTTTCTCCATGCTGTATGTGTATTTCTTTTTCCGTTTTTAATACAACCATGAGTTTTGTCTTACTTGTATCAATTTTCATCCCATAATCAGTGAGTGCGTTATTCCAAACGTTTATGTTGTGCTCTAAAGTTTTTTTCATTTCCGACTATCAATCGTCTGCAAATACACATTGTAATTTCTACCTTTTCTAAGTTGTGATGTCCTACACAAAAAGTTCTTGTTCTCCTCCTTGTTTCTCTGATAGTTTAATCCATAAATACTATAAATAGTAAGCTAAGGCCACCTCCCTGTCTTTGTATAGAATATCTCTGATTTCATGTTTTTGCAAATTACATAGTTTGCTCTTTCTTCATACAAACTTTTGACAGCTGTTATTATCTGCAGTTTGCTCCTTTCTTGTGTAAACATTCTCATACTTTACTTCTGAATACCTCAGAATTTTATAATGTTATTCTATTCGTTGGTATAAACACAAAATATTAAAATAAGATTGCATCAATTCTTTATGCCACTGTTTTGTTAACCGTTAAAGTGGCTTATACTTATAGAATTTCTTTTACTTAATCAGTATTATTTCTGCCAACAAAATCATCATTATCATTGTGAGATATGACAGCATCAGATATTGCTTGTTCATTGTCTCTATTTGATTGTAGGATTTGCAGTAAAAACTATGAGTTGAAACCATAAGAAATTAAATTTTCTAAAAGATTGTACTAATCAGTTCTAAATGCAATACAGGACGTTCTTTACTGATTTTATTGATTCATTTAACGTAAATATTTGCAATGATCTCCTTGTCTCGGATATTTGCACATATCGTAGAAATAACAATAACGTCTCATCCACTTTCCATTACTATGTAGTATTATATCACGCAAATACTGTTCAGTACGACTTTCTTTGTCAATTTTTAGTATTATTTTGTTTTTGGCAATTCAATTTAATTCCCACCTGCTCCATTCGAGGCTTTGATTTACACGACCTGTCTAATTAAATCAACGAGCAAACTAGTCCGCAGACTGTGGAAAGTTGTTGTACATGACAAGTGCAACATACCAGCTTGTAACTGATGAACAGCTGAAAGGCAGAACATCTATCTAGACAAGATCACGTAAGCTTACTAACTACATGTAATTACGTGCACGTTACTACCTTCGCTGGTATGGAGTAAACCATAGTGATTCGATACGAATTTAACACGAAAATATGGTTCACATGCTTTAAAATTTCGAACCAGTGAATTCGATTGCGCTTTTATCCTCCAACGTTCGATATATTACTCAGCGGTATCATCAATATCCATTTTATCGTCATCATTTTCTCAAATTATCACTTAATTAGAATTTAAGTGTTTTTGAACTCACCCGAATTTTTCGGCTCAATACGTTCCGGCCATCCTTCAATCCATTCATCCATCCTTTCGACTATGTACATTAGAATTTCGTCCAGCTATATATCACCGCAACGTAATACTCCGAATACTCCTCGGGTAGCGGAAGTTCGGGTGGCCTGCGGTCGTAACTCCGGTACCCGGAGCCGCACCATCGCGTTCCCGACGAAAAGTTGTTCAGAAAATTCCGACTAATTATCGGGCGTCATTAGGAACTCGTTAGCCGCCGCAGAAATACCACCAGCAGTTCGCCGCACTTTCCGCAACTTTACATCACGCAATCGTCTCCTCTCCCCTCTCTCCCTCTTTCTACGGCCTCCTTCGACGTTGAGGAGGCGACAAATATTTCCTGAACTCAGTCAAATTTTACTTGCTCGCTTTCGTACTTAACTAAATGAGAACTAATTTCGTCCTTTAGGGTATGCATCGATTTTACTTTAAGGATACGATTTGTTAGTTTATTGGTTATACATTGCCCATATAGATTTTTGCCCAACAAATATACGGTAACTACTCTCAGTATATAACTTCAATAATAAAAATTTTATGTCTTAATTCAAGTTACTAAGTTGTAGAGACGATGCTTATAGAATTATGGTTGCAAAATTTTCTCATTCAAAATTCACATTCTAGACTTGTTAAACTTTTTGTCTTTATGATATAAGGAGTATTGGCAAAGCATAGTGTTCGTTTCTATAAGGACATGCCGGCTGTACCAATTATCTGATAAGGATGAATATTCTTACAACGTTGAGAGTGTTAAAAAATGGCGTACGAATATTTGACGGGATTATATTGCTGATCTTGTAAACTTATTTTCAAATACTCAAATTATATTTAATCGGACACCTTATATATTTTTGCGTCTTTACACTCAAGGATGTAAAGCCTATTCAAATATAAAATGTTATATCTGCGACACCACAAAATTATAGTTTATAGCTGACGTTAACTAACTCAGTCAATTTTTGGGTAAGAACTGCTAACTAAATGAAGCGTAGTGATAGTCAAAATGTCACCATAACTTATTTATATGATGCAAATATCTTCAATTTCAACGGGAAACTTTTTTAAATGAAAAATCCTGTATATTGTGTATATCAGTATATCATTTCTAAAGTAACTACTTTCTGAGAAATCTGACTCCTTCCGAAATACCTTAATCAATCACGAGGATTTCATTAAGTTTTGGCACATACGTAAATTGTTTCTATATATCGTACTAATTCACGTTTGTTGCAGTTTATACAGAGAAATATATTTTTTAAGGAAGAGTTCGAGAAGGGAATTCTATGAGGGAAGTTTTCATTTGTATTTATTGCCCGAGTTTATAAAAGCATGTATTAAGGGAAGAAAACAACAAAATAAAATATTTTTGAATAGCTAGTAGAACGATTTGATGCAAGTGGAGGTCAATACTCAAGCAGTGTAATAATACTAAGTAAGAGAATACGTTATTTAAATATTACTAACCATCTGCGCACGTGTTACATTAGGTCTTTGCAAACCCACATAAACCTGTTTTACTTTTGATGGCGTTTATGAAATGTTTAATTGTCTTTGGAAGTGCATATATTATTGACAGAGACAAGAAACAAGAAATTGATTGCAAATATCTGTCGGTAGAATTATATTTTTTTGCAGATAAATTGTTACTATGATATACCACCATACTTTGGCAAGTACTTAAGAAGTTCTAAAGGTATGATAGTACAGAGTATTTATTGATTATTTTCGCTCTATATACTTTTCTTTGTAAATTCTGATGGCAGCCATATTCTTTCTATGACTTGTACGAAGAGTGTTAAATTAGTTCTTAAAAAAATTCAGTTCTACATGTACACCTCAACCGACATGAGTTAATATAGCAATTATATAAAAAGCTTATGACACCGCTATCTAGTCAAGGATTTCATGTATAGAGGATTATAAAAGTAATTACGAAAATTTAAGGTATCAGAAAATAATCGTTTTATAAATATTACATAATTGAGGAATTCTGAAGGAATTTAATAAAAATTCAATGATATATTAAATATACAGGGTGAACCATTTGAAAGAGCGAAGTTATGGTGACACCTAGTATCTCATAGAAGTGTTAACTTTTGGTTTCCAAAACTATTGATACAGTGGTTTCAACTTCAAATTGTATAAAAATATCATTATATATGTAGGTTCTACTCTTGTACCTAGTATGTATAGGCATATAAAATGCACTATTTAAAATACACCCCCTGTAACCGATTACTTGCTTTCAAAATATTCTATATATTTGAAAGTACCTTTACAAGATATATAAATCCAGCAGATCTAAGTATACTTGAGATTTCATCCTTTAGTTTCAGTGCATTTTGGACATGTTCAGCACCGGAAAGAAGGTCGTCCATGTAAAAGTCATTTTTTATTACATTACTAGCTTCTGGAAATTCGTTCTCATTTTCAATTGCCACTTGGTATAGCACTCGACACGCCAAATACCGTACCGTACGTGATAGTATTCAATCTAAAATGTTTAAGTTCTTCGTTCTTCTTACTCCGCCAAACTATTCGTTGTAAATCTCTTTGTTTGGCCATAATATTGCATTGTCTACACATTTTTTCAATATCACTTGTAAATGCAACGTTGTGTTTACGAAACTTCAGTGCAATGGAAAACAAATCGCGTTGAATCGTTGGTCCCACCATGAAAATGTCATTTAGAGATAAACCAGAAGTTGTCTTACAGGATGCGTTAAAAACAACTCGTAGTTTTGTTGTCGTGCTCGATTCTTTCATTACACCGTGGTGCGGTAAATAATATTTGACGGTATTGGTATTATCCTTACTTACATCAATCTGAGACATATGATTTAATCTTTCATATTCTTCGATAAACTCAACATATTTCTCTTTGAAGTTAGGATCCCTTTCAAATCGCTTCTCGAGCAACTCAAATCTAGAAATCGCTGTTCCCAAGGAATCACCCAAAGTTGCGACATTGTCTTTTAAAGGCAAACTAAGCTCAAATCTACCTTCGTTATCTCGTCTAAATGTTTCTAAAAAATGTTTCTCACAACGCAGTTCATACCTTGTAAGCATCCTTTTAATATTAATTTCTTCCACTGCCCAGAAGCGTTCAACTCGCTCGTGTAAATCGTTATTGGAAACTGCCAAGTTACACAAACATGTTTGTCTATTCGCAGCGCTCACAGTTCCAGTTACTATCCATCCAAACATAGTTTCTTGAATAATAGGTTTATTCTTACCTAATTTTATTTATCCGGTTAGTAATGCATCGAAAAATATACTGGCACCAAGTAATAGCTCTATCGGTTTTGGTACATTAAATTGCTTATCTGCAAGGACAATGTGCTGTGGTAAGTCCAAGTTAGACAAATCAAAA
This sequence comes from Trypoxylus dichotomus, assembly GCA_023509865.1. NCBI lineage: Eukaryota > Metazoa > Arthropoda > Insecta > Coleoptera > Scarabaeidae > Trypoxylus > Trypoxylus dichotomus. The sequence goes on from CM042075.1 coordinate 52,623,354, forward strand.
GCTAATTGTGGCAAATTATCGGTAATTTCGTCAAGTATCAAAAACACATGGTTTTGTATTTATAATTCTAGTGAGCAAATAACCGTTCCTGTTTTTCTAGTGATAGTGTTTTTCGTAGTATTTATCCAGCGATTGGAATGTTAATATCTATTGTTCTCAACTGCAATTTCTCTAGTAGTGTGACGGTCATAAAATTCGCTTGTGATCCACTGTCCAGTAGTGCACGACAATGTACCCATTTACCATAAGAATCGCGAATTTGTAGTATAACAGTAGGTAATACAACTTGTTTTCTTAAATTAAGTTCGTTTGTTGACGTTGATACAACAGATGCGACCGCATCAATTTCGTTATTAATATGTGTTCCAATTTTCACTTGAGTTTCACGTGCTAAATTTACTTGTGTTTCGTTAGTGGTAGCCGACCCATTTTCCTGTATGTGCAGCAAAGAATGGTGTCTTTTATGACAATATTTACATGCAGGAGACCGACAATCTTTTACAAAATGATTCGGACGTAAACAGTTTATACAAAGTTTAGCTTTCTTTACTTCAACCATCCTATCATTTACTAACATATTCATAAATTTATCACAATTTTGATTGAAATGTTTTTGTTTACAGAATGAGCAATTTATATCTCGTGTTGATACGTAACCCACTGTCTTATTTTTATGAAAATTACCTATCGCTTTGGTAAATACTTTGGTTTTATTGTCAATAGTTTCTAATAGTTGGCAGCGTCGTGGTAAGAAATCAGTTGCTTAACCGTAATAGATTCGATGTCATCTACTGCAATTAGTTGTTCCCATTCCCTTTTTGAAACCTGGTCTAATTTTGACGTTGCAGTCAAAGCTTGGAAATGTTTATTAAAGTTATGAACTAATTTGCGAAGGGATAAAAATGACTCGAATTTTACCGGTTGTAGGTCATAAATAGCCTTCATATATGTATTAATAATTAAGCGCTTGTTTTCATAGCGTTCTTTCAATAATGACCTAGCTCTTTCATAGTTATTATTTGACATTTCAATCGAACCAATAACCTGCGCAGCTTCACCTTTTAGACAAGCTTGTAAATAGTAAAACCTTTGTATATTTGATAACTGCAAATTATTATGTATTAAACTACTAAACGTATCGTGAACCGTTACCCATTGACTAGAATGTCCAGAAAAATCTGGTAAACTTATGTTTGGTAGTTTGACTTGACCCTGTATATTTGAAACATTTACACTGTCTCCTGTATAACCGCAATTTGTTGAGTGATTTGAAATTCTATCTAATGGTTGACTTGGTGTTACAGATACATTACGGTTTGCGTTTAATAAACTTTTAGCTAAGGAGAATACCTCGTAATATGTATCTTCAAACATTTGTCTTTCATCGTCTTGAATTTGGTTACCCTATAAAATTTCTATGTCGCTTTGTATAATTTCGAATTTCTCTAATATATTATCAAGTCTAGGTAAACGTGACTCTATTTCCGAAACTCTTATCATTTTGAATAGTGTCTAAAAATGTTTTAAATCTTGTGACTTGCGCTTTTAATTGACCGCGTTTTAGGACTAAAGTTGCAAGCTCTGCCATGTTATGTTATATAAATGCGTTCTTACTCAATACAAGCTACACTAGTTTAAAAAAGGTGACCTATTTATTTGTTCCTATGTATGTATGTCCAATATTGTAAAAGGTTCAAATATTCCAATTCCACTTCAATTCGTAGGTTATGCCGCCTACGTGGTTACGTTCACTTTTCCTTTTTCTCGCAATTTAGCCTGTTTTCTTGTGTTAGTATATACGTATCTTTTCAATGATGTGTTTCAATCCGGCTCATATGGACCAAAATGTTGTATTTACAATAAATAAATACGTACTACAAGTGTAAGTGGACTGTATATTGTGTTACTCACAAGTTCGGCAAAAGTACAGTTGTGTCTAAAAATTTTGTGTATCATGAATATAGTCACGGACAGAATAATTGTGTAACTATAATAGTGTAAAGTTCAAACATATATATATATTAAGGTTTTTTAAGCATCACTAATGATACCGAAAACATTGACCCTTGCCACATGATAATCAGGTAACACTAAAAGTTACAATCACGTTATTTTACGGTAAACTACCAAAGAACCGAGGAAATTAGAAATCTTGTCTAAATGCTTCATCTCATCCTATATACTAAAGCTGCCACAAGAACTATACCATGAGCGCACTTTCAACGCGTCGATTGCCGTAATTGTGACTAAGAGGCTGAAACAAGATTTCTATAAGTTAACAAGCTCGAGAGATACGCATGCTATTCTGCAGGACGATTGTGTGTCGGTATGCTAGCTTTTTCTAGCGGTATTCTGTACCCTTGTTTAACTACTACTACATAATCCTATCCTCACATCGATCTCTTCAATTTGAATCGATTCAATGCAACTCTATTACTGCAAGATGGGGGGATGGAGGGAGTATATCGGCTAAACATTCGTTATTTGTTTCAAGTGAAGCCGCTCTTCGATTCATCTTCCCGTCGCCCAGAATGCAATCAACAGCTCGCAGCTTCACCCTGTATAAATAACTGTGTATGAAAAGAAGTTTCCACAAATTATTACATAACTGCAACAACAGAAACTGAACAGAGACGTGAAATAGAGCGAAGTACCTTTGTTATGTAAATTAGATATTATTTTTGCAAGTAGTTCAATTACAACGCTCTAACACAGAGTACCGCTAAATGACCTAGCGACTAACGTGAAACTATTGCTTCATGTATTAGAAACGATTACACGTTAAGCTTAACTGCTTGATTCCAAAGGCATATACATAGTATAAAATAAAATATTTACACCAATATAATTTAGGAATTTTATTACTATTATGTAATGTATATTTACTTAAACGAAGGAAGTTCTTCTTGGTGTGTAATTTTAAAGTTATAAAATTTCATTTTAAGCAATACGCGTTAACGTTATATGCAAGACTCATCAGTCCAAGGAAATTTTACTGCGTCTATATTTGCACTATATTAGTCATATTCGTTTCCTGTAGATAGGATTGCATATCTGTTCGTATCAGCAGAAAGATCGTAGACACGATTTTTTCCTTGATTATTTTGGCAATAATCTGCGAATTTTGTCACGACATCGCTTCATTGTCTATAAAATCTGAATCGCCGGATGCGATTATAATTGACGGCACAATGTTATTTTGTCACAGTAGACTAATTCATTATTTACTCATCCACGACATTAAGATCGCATCTAACAACGGCAATGTTGTTAATACACAGACCGTAAAAAACTACTGTACAGGTGCGGCCGTCTACTCCACACTCATTCACGCGACGAAGTTTTACGATTAGAAGATGAGGTAAACGGAAGCAACGAATATCTGGTATAATTTTGCGATTTCTTATTTTTAAAAGCATTTAATTCTTTTAAATAGGTGACTATAAAAAAATGTTTCACAAGAACTAATGTTGCTGTCTTTTTAAGAATACTATGCGAATAATGACCGAATAGATTTTAAGGAAATTCCTAATAAAGAAAAAAATAGGTAAGCAATTCTTAAAAATGCCACTAGCTATCGTAAGACTGAAATTGCGTAGTAGTTGTTTCATATAAATTACTGAGTGTGCGATCCACTTACTTCACTGTCATAGCTTTTATTGCAGCTGATTCTTTAATTAGAGTGGTTATTTGACTACCCAAAAGAAAAATTACGAGCTTTCTGTTTGAACACTATAATCTCAAGTGCTCTCGATTCGTGTAAGAGATTCTCGCAAGTCATGTACAAAGGTACTCAAATGATGAAAAGAAAATAAATATGTTATCTTCATATCTTATTACCCAATGTAATCACTCTTAGATTTTTATAGGAATCCAGTAATGAAAGATGGTACTTCCCGATTACCATGTAGATTAAGCCTTTGTCTTATGAATTCTTTGACATCTAATAACAGAAATTGTAACACAAATATAATACCAAGATTAACTGGTTATTTCTTTTGCGAATATATGAAAAAATATAACAAATTAATATCAACCATCGGAAGAAAATACGTACTAATTGTAAGGCCAAAATTCATAATGCACCATTAATAGGACAGATTTGGCGGCTCACTGCCCTATTTTCCCATCCCAAAGCAGATTGTAGTTTTGTGCAACTGTCTACTATACTTTCCAATGTCGTGAAAGTTGTTTTGCATTGAAGTAAATATACGGTAAAAAAAACCCATATGCAAGAAAATATTTTTTGTTAACAATTGCGGAAGCACGATGGATACATATACTTAAAATTATCTTGTTTATTACATATATATATATATTGGTGTCCAGCTTGGCGAGAGACTAAATGTATAGATGTTGAAGCTTTGCAAATACGTATTATGGAGTATTATTAATATTTTAACACAAAAACAGTTTCAAACATATTCCACGTTTAAATGTCACCGGTTAAAAATTATTCAACTTTCCTTAAATGTTTTGACACATACAGGTTTTGCGTAAAACATTTCAACGTATTCAAAAATGGAAAACGTTAAACAGTCTATCAGATAATCAATCCATAAGTTTGCTTATGTGATTAGATTGGTCAAAAATTATACAATGCGTTTGTAAGCTACAAGTAAATATGAAAATATTCAACATAGTAATTTCTTCTTTTTTAAGTGGAAGCCACCATTTTTCGTATCGGATTTGAAATTTGTAACAACTTTCCGCTGGCATTCATATAACATAGTATCTAAAATATGCCATCTCCACAGTAAATGTGATTAGATGCACATTCATAGAACATTTTTAATTTTTCGAGAACATTTTGGAACTTTAGGAGTAATGCACCTGAATTTGTTAACATTTACCACAATTAGGAGGCGATTTTTCTTTTTGAAACCTAATCACTACTTTTGGAGAATGTAATCGAGTGAAACAATAAATAAATGAATGTATTTAAACCGACGCCAAAAATGCTGAATAAATCTATCTCTTACGTTAAGTATAGAGTCACCAAGGATGCAGGACCTAGAATTGACAGTATTGGCGTTTTTCAACACAAATCTAGAAGCATATTTACATGACGTCTAAGTTAACTTGAGGAATAAAGTGCAAAGTAATCTGAAAGAAGGACTTATTTTCACTTATTGCCGCGTATAAATAGTAATAACCAATATGCGTTTCAGTTAAGTTTTCTTTTGAAAATTCAGGAAGATAAGGAAGTATTCTTTTATTATTTTTTCCGTCTATTGCATCTAATTTGTTCTATTTTTTAAATACATTATTATTATTGTTTACCATCATTTTCTGTGTTTACGCTAAGTTGTTAATTTTTAATATATATTTCGTATTTATTGTGCATCCCCCAGTCCGAGTTTATAGCACTCTTGGAAAAATAGTAATGCCTAGTGGGATTCGCCATAAACATGGGTTGTAGATAGTGTGCACAAACTGTTTCATGATTTTGTTGGTTCATCTTCTCGTTGTGAAGGGTGAGGCGCTGTTATTTACCCAACGGGGAATGGGGATTCAGGAGCATATCTGATCTGCCCGAAAATATACCGCCACTATACCAACGCGGGCGGAATTTTAACGCACGACGCCTGACGCTGCCATGGTTGTATGCAAGTTTTCTTTTACTGAAGCATCGAGCTGTTTAGTCGCGTTATCTGTGAGAATGACTTACACTGGCTAACAGTTCGCCAAAATTTGATATAATGTTTTGTTATGTACGTAACCTTTTAAATATTACTATTTGATAACTGTTAACTGAAACACAAAAAAATGTGCGTTATACAACTTTCAATCATCAGTTTAATATTTCCTTTATAAGATTTCCTTGCGTGAGGTTTACAGGAACAGTCTCGCTGAAGATTCCAACAGTAATCGGCCGTCATATGGGTATTCCATCTTCCTTAGTACCTTTCCTCCATAATGCTCATGTCGTTGACAAACAAAATCACCCAAGTATTCTGGAAAATGAACATAATGAATCTTGATGCTAATGTTACATCCGGGCGTCCGTTCTACTAATAAATAGTAAGAGTAATAAATTTCGCCGTGGTGTATCTCAAAAACTGTAACTGGTAGGAAGAAATGCCAGTTATTTTTGGAAACAGCGCACCAGAAATACCATAAATCAGTTCATATTTTACAGGCACCACGACAAAGAGTTATTTTGTTGGGCGCTGTTATCGGTATAAATATATGTATGTTACATAAATTTCAAATCCGATACGAAATAAATTTTTGCTCATGTGAAATGAATTACGCTATATTGAGATTTTTCATATCTTCTTCTGCCGTACGAATGCCCTGCATAATTTTCAACCAACCAAGACAAAACTTATTGATCAACTACCTCAACATATTCTAACGTTTCATGTTTTCCAATTCTGAATACATTGAAATGATACCAATCTCAAATATAATATCACCTGACAAAAATTTTTAGAAATAATTAAGTCATTCCAAAATGACGTGATTTTCAGCATGCGTTACATAGACTATACTAAAATATTATAAGGAATCAGAATTTGCTAAAATGTACAGTGTTGTGTTTAAACCAGTTAGATTCAGACCTGCCTCTAGTATAATCGCAAGCTGTAATGTGGTAAAATATATTTTTAGTAAAGTAGGAGTATACTAATAATGTGTACTTTTTACCAAAGAATCTCTATCCGCATAACCTTCCATGGAGCAAATGCACCTTGGATACCATAGTTACTATAACGTACATTCAAGAATTCAAGAATTACTACGTTTGCCTTATCTGCATAAAATTCTTATATTACACTAAATCTCTGGGTAACATTTATACATAATTTAAAAATAGGCACGTAATTTATTCAGTCCATATTTTTTTTTGACAGAATCACGTGCATGGAATTCTGTAGTGTGTGCGATTTTTAACTGAGCGCATAGCACTGTAACTGTCGAAGTCGAAACTTGTACATTGTTCAAATATTAAACATTCGCGTATAGAAGAACGCGTTAAATTAACATGACGATGTCGATTCGGTAGTCTAAAGGCAAACATAATTATCTATTTCTACTGTTTACAATTTAACAAACGTTCTGACGAAATTGTCGATCTTGCCGACGACGTCGTTCTAACGCTGTAAGATTTTTCATACGGTCGGTATTTTAATTGACATTCCCTGAAAATCTATTTTTAGCACTTTACGTTCGTTTCTTTTCCTTTTCGTTGTCTTTGCCAGAGGAGATTGGTATTCCATTATATTCCGGAACTTTATTTCGAGTCTAAATTCTAGTATTAATAAATGTCTGGGAATATAATTAGAATATTTTAAGGAATCATAATAGTCTGTATTGACGAAGTCCAACTAAAGATATCTAATTATCATACCTATGCTACTGAAAGGAATTGGCTCTTTATTTGTTTAGGTAGTCTAGTATTGACTGAAGGTATGTTTTGTACACATATAGAGACGAAAAAGAACAATATTTATACCTAAAATAAGATCCAAAGCAAATAGTATGTTACCCACGTATAATGTATTTTCTAATAATTAACACCAACCTTCGCGTTTGTCCGGCGAGGAAAGTATTTACTTTACAATAGAATCAATTCGCAAATATTGAATACAGAAGTGATGGCATAAAAACGATTGTAATATTAAAATTGGTACTAGTAATAGAATAATACGATAAGAAATAAATTTCTTACTATCCAATTGGACTTAACGCACCCTAATAGATTAGGGTTCTTCCACTTATGAGTAGATTACTGAAGAAGTCGAAAAGGGCGAACAAACGACCTAGAGTCTGCGGCTGAAAAAGGAAGACAACCTTACGCACCATGCGGCACATTGCAAACATATCACGTTGACGGGTCACGTATAGCTTACTGCAGATTTAGCTAGCAAGGGACATATATAGCTGATAAAGATATTTCTGATTGTAAATCTCGTGTAATTGATAAATAATATTAACAGCCTTCTTCTGAAAGTTTTCTTTCGTTTTTCTATTATTGATGCCATTTTTCTTTTGCGAGAATGTTGATTGCTTTGTCGAGGTTTAAGTAATCCTAAGAAAATAATTAAAATGCATTAAGTTCTAAACTATATTTATTCCGTTTCCACATCGTCTAATAATTCTTTCATTGATTGGGTTCAGATTTTTAACTCGATGTGTTTCCGTTCAAAATAAATCTTATTAATTAAAGTTTAATAGAATCAAAGACATTTTCGCTGACAAAATTGACGTTGCGTTGAAATTAATCCAATATTTTGTCTGAGAAAATGTGCGTAGTAATTTGCATATTTCTACATTCAAACGAAAAGTTTTAGTGAGAATTTTCGAGTTGTAAAAAGTATTTCTCAAGATAATCCTTCTATGACTTGGGTATACATTTTAAATATGTGCATTTGCAAATACACTACCGTCCATAAGTAATTGGCTGCCCATGTTTTTTTTTAAATTTCGAAATAGATCTCGTTTGAGTTCTGGATATTATTATTTAAAGTAATTTATTTAATATTTACATCTGCGTAAAGCCATACAAACACACATTCTATATATATAATTAAATCAAATTATGGTTTCCTCAATATAGCCTCCTCTATTTCTTATAACTACTGCGCATAATTTTGCCAGAGTTTTTTCTGATATCGTGCTCCATCCTCCATGAAGAGGTGGAGGGTCCACAGGCAGATGTTACAGAGACTTGTTTTACCTTTCGATCCAATTGTGGTCGGAAGATTCAGGGGGCAATTCCATAACTTATGGCTGCTCTCCTCTTGTTTTTCTTGCAAGTAATGTGTCTCAGCTATATGTTTCAAATTATTGCCACGCTCAAATGTGAAATTTTCACCGAGAAGTTTCAACCCCACTGACACGACATTATTTTCTAAAATATTTGTATACCCTTCTTTTCGTAGAATACCCTTAGTTTTCACTAAACCCCCGCAAAATGCCGCCAGACCATCACTGAACCTCCTCCGTCTTTGACGGTCGGTGCAATGCACTAGTTCTTCTGCGGACCTTCGAGCGAATACACGTTTGCGTGAGTCGCATACTTTGAACTGCGACTCGTCACTTCACAACACGTTCTTCCTGTCACTTTTCATCCCGGAAGTCCAGCCTTACCTAAGCGGCGTTTCACTATCGTCACACAAATCAGTTTCCGCGCCCCCGTTCACTTCAGCCGCAATTTTTGGCGCAGTTTTTCGTCGATTTGCTTTGCTATTTTTTACAATTATACATTCTCCTTCTGACATCGTTATTTTTCAGTCGTCCACTTCTTTTCTTGTTGAAAGAACTACCACTACTCGCAAAATTTGTTCACGTTGTAGTCCACTGTTTGCCTACTATTGATCGATTGCTTTTACTCGTTCTATAGTAACTAACAATTAAAGCACGCATGTGTACGGACAACACTCTAGTTTTCGCCATAATAACACAAATAACGAAGAAATATAAAAATTCTCAGGTAACAATTCGCTTGTGTGTGTTCCTAATCAATAATAAATTTCGAACTAATAACCTACATTAGTATGGGACAAAGAAACCTCGGATCACAAAATGCAATCAAGCAAATTACTGCATCAAAATTCCAAGCAAATCTCATTTACTGGTATAACTAAAATAAGTTATTATTTCTAAATAATCATTAATGAAACTTACTGATAACGTGTATATATATAAAGATTCTTTGCATCTACTGCTTTTATTTGTAGCGAATAATTCATAACGATAAAACATAGCTGACCAGATACTTATGGACGCTAGTGCAGGAGTATTATTTGTGGATGTAGTATTGTGTTGACTTAATTTTATACCTAGCCGAATAATTTTGAGTTAATTCCATGACTAATTAATTTATAACGAAATGTAAATCCTAAAATATATCTAATCATTTTATATGTTACAAACACCTTCTTGGAGTAATACCGTTCTATATATCATACGCCATGTGAGACAGTATTACCCTATACTAGAAAATTCTGTTATGTTGCTATAGTAACCATTCGTTAAAATTTACGATAGATTACATAAACGTATTAACGAACAAAATATCTACAGTTGTCACTTTCGGAACATGGATACATGAACCCTATGCAGAAGCAGTAAAACTTGGAGCTCCTGAATTTAGAATAGTAAATACTCTATGAATTACCTCTGTCTTTGTTATGTAACTCTTATCCGCACTATAAGCCACAGATAAACAGAACTAGACTGTATATCAGATATGTATGTAGTTACTAGATCTCGGATTACATAGTAACAAATGTTTTGGTAAATTTACTACAATATTTATAGTAATAGAGTTATAGTTATTATCAAGAACACTTTCTAGTAAGATTTCCAAAGGAGCTTCTTGCTAAACCTTTAATATCATGTTTTATTACCAGTCAAGAAAAATCTGTAATTCAAGTTATTCATAAAACAAATTTGTGTAAGAAAACAATAACTATCCTAAAAAACCGGTGCGTGTCACGTACCTAGAGGTGTACCGTCAGCAAACACAATCATGTACTGATGTATAGATCTTGTATCATTATTGATTTAGTATTTCGATATATGTATATTCAACAAATATAAATATAAATATGTATATATACCTGAGGAATAGTTCTTAGGCAAAGTACAGATCACGGTAGAGACACACTAGCGCTCTCTATATTCTACCAACTGAACTATACGTATTTGACCATATTTATGCTAATATAATGAATGGTTAGAATTACGTTGTTTAGGTATTGTCAGCAGGTTTTGTATTCGAAATGCCGAAAATATCGAAAACGATATCTACACGCTGCCTATATAACCACTTAAACATTGCTGCATCTTGCAGGTGGAATCACAGTTAAAAATCTCATATGTTTCTTTATTATTGTATTATGGTCCATTTAAACTACAAACAGAAATTAAGTTCACATATCCAAAATTTAGAACTCTAATGAAGTCTACTTCTGTGCCATGAAAATATATACGGTCCATTCCTGCTCTTTCTTAAAATTGGGCTTTTCTTATAGCGTGTTTAGTAAAATCGTAGAAAAATTATTAGCATATGTTTAAATGTAGTTATCTACACGCATTTTCAAAAGAAAACGGTCTGATAGCAAAAACGGCACACCTGAGATAATGAACCTTGTCACTTACAAACAATTACTTTCTATTGTAACACCCGAAGGTAACCTATTATTTACATTAGTTACGTGCTCCTACACAGGTTTCCTGTTACATACAGTTAACCACCAGATACATACATATTTCTAGAAAACGTAAACATTCTTCTGTACGTATACTCTTAAATTGACTAACACATCAGGGCCATAAAAGTACATCTATGCATACTGTTATCCTGTAAGACCAAAAATCAGTTTCCTTTGTTTTCTTAGTAACATATTAAGCAATACAAACGACATGGCTGAACATAATAAGCAATCTCCGTCGTATCCGCTGCACATAAGATGTTTGAAACGATAGAACAATAGGTAGTGACGTAAGTTGTTGTAATATAATCGCACATACGTTCTCGCACGATTTTCTCGCGAACAATACCCAATATTCACGAACAATTAATTACATTATTCCTCCGTACATATGTATCTTAGGCGTTCAACTATATACTATGTAGAAACACATGTACCACGAAAGTATCTGATCCGTGGAAAAAGGACTAAGAAGAATCTTCATTGTTGTATTCAGGAATATTAGGCGTGGGCTTGTTACGACATAGAGTGTTGCGCTCAAAAATATGTGCATTATTTATACCCCGTATACGGGATGTCGGCGGTATTACAGTTACTTATACATCTACAAAGCCAAGCGTATTCAATAATGTAACTATATTTATGAATAAAGTAGTGGAAGAGCTAGCAAACGTTATTGTTCGTGTGAAACTATTTTGAAATTTCAATACCTTACTTCATATGTAAAACGACAGCCTCACTGTTTGAAATGTTCAAGCATATAAACCTATTTTACTTCAGAAATATTCACAATTGTTACTCTATTATATTTGAGAATTCCATTTCTATACTTCTTTCAAAGTATATTATTAATAAAACAAATGACACACTAAATTTATCAAATGCTACCATAGCTTGGATACAAGCAAAAACGAAAACATTATCTATGTTCTAGGTAAAAATCTGTATATACTGCTACCAAGCACTGACAGAAAAATATTTCAAAATTTAAACTAAATAATTAAAATCCTTTTTTAAGATTGGAGAATAGATCCGAAAATGAAAATGCACCATAAATTATCTTTAGTTTCTGAAAATCAAAAGCTCATTCCTATGAATATCAAAGTCGGAAGGTCGTCATTTTAACGCGCGAGCCTTTAATATTCAATTTCAACAATGCGTAAGTATCCTAACGTGATTATAAAATAATTTCCAACTGTAGTGAAATATGTAAGAGTATATCCTGTAACTAGAACTGAATAATTTTGTCTGCACGATACCTGTATTTATATTTTGTCCTTAGAAGATAGCTATTTGGCTATGTAAATTTAACTAAAAGTAACAAAGGAATTAAAAACAGCTATAGCAACACTTACTACCAACGAAAAACATCTATTACATTATGCACTATTAGCCCCATAATTTCAGCAGCACTATTTTATAAACGTTTAGTAATATTGTTGCTGTATTAATGGAATTAAAATTGTCCTAAACCATTATAATATTTATATGTAGAACTCCGAATGCAGTGCTTGTCATGTACAGTGGCGGTCATATAATTAGCAACGAGTATAAAATTTGTATTCTTTTTTCAATTATTTCATCTAAGTAATAGAAAATGTGTTTAGCAGTATATATAAGTATTTGTATATACATTTTGGGTTTTAACACCATTAATTAATTAGTCCATATTCACGCCTTTTTAGTAGTCTAATCTGTTTTTCGATTTTATTTCGAAGGACAAATAATTAACAACTTATATTTTAGTAATTTCATTTAAATGACTACACATTTTGGACGGGTTTAATATTTTGTTAGAAATCCCTTTCTATCACTTACCGCTCGGCAACACTTATTCATGGATTGTACAAGCACTCTGTAGAACTCCGGTGGAGTCGAATACCATGCCAATTCAGTTACTTTGTAAAGCTTATCCAAACCTGAGTAATAGTGTTCACCGACTTTCTTTTTCATGGCATACCATAAGTTCTCAATTGGATCGAGACTACACACCGGCCAGCTAATAACCGAAATAAAATTAGCTATTACAGTATCTTTGACGCTCCTAAGCGACAAAGACATTTTCCAGTATATGGATGTACTGATGATGGATTATGCCTTCTATGCGGTGAATAGGTCCAACCCCTCTCCAAGACATGCATCCCCATACCATCACGTTTCCTCCTCCGTGTTTGATGGTTATTGTGGTGTACTTCGGGTTCCACCTGCTGTTTGGAGGCCTACGAAAAAACAAATTTCCGTCAGAACCACAACGGTTTACTTTTATTCGTCCGTAGATAAAACATCTTTCTATTGATTCATTGTCCAGTTAATAGATTATTTGGCGAAATCAACTTGATGCTTACGATTTCGTTTGCAAACCATGGGTTTTTTGCGAGCTATTCTGCTAAATAAGTTACCTTCATTCAATCGCCTTCGCCACCTTTTTTTTAATCAATTTAGGTGTTCTGCTATTTGTCTATAAGATACGTTTCTGTCTAAATTTAAGATAATGTGACGCAATTCGGGAGTACAACTTCTTTTGTTACCCATGTTAAATTTTACTTGTAAGTTGTATTTCTACTATTTAATTTAATGTTGGATGAATGTTTACACCACAATTTCACTAGTAAATTCACTTAACCCGGTAATTTACTACTGCAGATAACAGTACGTCTTGCTAAACTGACTGTTGTTAATTTTATGTCTGCGTCAACATATGCGTAAAACGGGATTTCTCCCATTTCTAAGTTAACAGCTGTGTATAGGTTCGGGTGTTTATTACCAGTCGATTTAGTATAAAATGTTAGTTTTGCTTGTTAAAGCTGGCGGTGTCGTATTGAACAGTATTCAAAGAAATGCCATTTTGTTTCCCACAAGTATAGCATTGTTAATTATATGGCCGCAATTGTATACTTTTCAGCAGTTTCTTTCTGAGAAGCGGCAGAAACTTATGTACGGCGAATAATTTCAAGAGATTACGCACACGCTTCGAGGGGAAGTAGTGAATAAGCAGGAAAAAGTTCAACACAGCAGGTGGTGTTATAACTTTTCCTGTCTGTCTTGGATTTTCTTCCGTACCTTACGCGTCTCCATATAGGGAGAGGATTTCATTGTATTTAGGGAGAAAACGCGAATTTTCGACTACCGCGTGCGGCACAATGGTGAGCTATCACGAGACTATGTCGTTAAATAACTCCGACGATATACACACACTTATGTATATATGTATAAGAATATCAGTTTGGCGGAATGAAATGCTACATCGTACACCCAAAAATAAGTAAAACCGAGAGAAGAAAATTGCCTACATGTATGTATGTATAGGTAGGTAGATAGGAAGGTTAGATTTTGCGTACATAAAAATACACAGTAGGATTTAGTCGCTTTCCTGTTCCCTCGCATCCAGTTAATCGGATCAGTGTAATGCAACGTTCCTAATAAAAAAATCGCTCACATGTTATATTCCAAAAAAATCTTAATAAATCTAGTATTTTTTCTATAGTCTACACTACGAAGAACTAAGCTTATGACGTGAAAGTTTATATATTTACTGACCAATACGACACTGATAATGTTCCGATACTGATGTAAAGGATCTTTCAATAATAGCCACGCATTTCTTAGAAAATAAAACACAAATACGAGGGCGACCTGAAGTGTTTCCGGAATCGACAAGAAAAGCACGGTATTTTTAAATTTTTATTTTTTTTTATTAATGTAGTTTCCTCGAAGATCAAGCATGCCCTATATTTACAGAGAAAATGGTACCAAAATTCTAGCATATGCAGGCATTCCCGAATAAAAGGCACATTGGTAGTATGGTTTAGTTCCTACCAACTACGATCAATGCTAAAAGCTGCAATACACGAAAACGCTTCGTATTATATAGACGTACTATGTAACAAAAGTTTTTGGTATATCGAGTATGCTCTGATATATCATTGGAATTCCTCCAAAGCTGTTGATGGTATATATAGAAATTATTGTTACGAAATTTCCGTTTTTTCCATATATCTTGGTAAAGTTTATAAATAATCGAAATCTTTCATAATTTATTAGAACTACATTTAGCAATTTTGTTACCACTTTGTATCCTATAATAAGCGAGCTCTTCATAGTACCTCATAGTTGGAACCCCGTATGTAAGCAGAGCACACCATGAATAATCCGTTGATATCGCCCAAATTCATGCAGATATAAAACGTCGCTTAATTGTAGTTTATCTGTTTACTGATCGTTTTTGATCGTATTCGCAACGAAGAGAACTGTATTTAAGTAAGAGCTACTTAATAACTTCCACTCTCACATTATTCACAAATAATCACTTCCCTTGTGTAAACTTTTTCTTATAAGAGGCGGTTTATTCATATTTGAATAAAATTTCAGGTAGCTCAATCTAACGGATAAACACAAAAATGTGTTTATTCACCTTCTGACAGATGCTGATAAGCAGTTTACCAATTACTTATCAGAGGCATAAATTTATCTGTCGCTTTCGTATAGGAAACAGTAATATCATGAATCAATATGGAATTTATTGAAGATTCTGAAGAAATTTTTATTGCAGAGGAGGTTCAGACAATTGATGAATAAAACTACTAATTGTGCTGGATCCGAAAATCATATTAGTTTTTGCGTATCACGTTAAAATTTAGCTCTATACCATACTATGCTCTTTGAAGAGTTACTCATTCGGCTAAAATGTTACTTAATAACTGATAAGATATAAACAGGATGTGTTTTTGCAGGAGTAGTTGTAACAAGGATAAGGGATAAATTTCCGTTTGTTGCACTGTCTGGTGTGCGTTTTGGTTTACCAGTCACTCTTCCTTGGTACCGAGTTTCCATGGTTTTTAAATCTTGATGAAATCTTTGGCCTTACAACACTTAAATTTTCGGGAAACCTATCAAGATTATTACGAAGGAATTGAAGCTTTATGTTCATGTTACAACCTAGGCGGTGAAATTTTTGAGGCATTGATTTCACTAGATATTTGTAATTAGAGATTTTTTTGGTTCCAAGAAAATTGTTCGCGACCATAGTGAATGAAGTTCAGGCTCCTTTTTCAGCTTCGTTCATAGAGTTGATGAGATTTGGATCTGTCATTAAAATTCTAATTTGAGATCCATCAATTACCCCAGCTTAGATTTTTTCGGCACTATGTAGATGTATTACACTGATTAAAGTTAATTAGCGTTAATTAACTTTAATCAGTGTAAGATATCTACAAATAGACGTAAAATATAATAAATAAATAAAATAAAATATATGCCATTTGGATATAATCCGGTCTCTAATAATAATAATAATAACAATAAGCGTTTACAATCTAACAGCTCAAAAACCAATTACAGGACAAATTTACAAAAATAGTTACGTATTTAAAATTCAAAAATACAGTACATATTGCCAGTAATAATTCTTACAAAAAGAAAAAAATAGGAAGTATACTGAGAGACAAGGAACAAAGAGGGACCCACAAAAATAGATCAAGATCCTGTTTATTCTGCCTTATCATGAGGCTAACAGACGTCTTAAGCAAGATGTCCGTATTACCTCTAGGTACTTGGGAAACAGTAAACAATCGAGTCCAACGAGTAGGTTCTGTAAAATTTATTTGCGTTAGAAGAGCTGGTGAATCAATATCACTGTTTAAGATCTTGCAAAGCCATCTCACACTGTAATACTAACAATGGTCAGCAAGGCACAGAAAATTGTGCTTCTGAAGTAGGCTATAATATCCAGTGCCTCCTCTTATCTAACAGTACCTATTGCGATTTGAATATAATAAACATAAAAACACAATGCAAATAGAAATTTACATGCAAATATGGAGGCTTATTTTGATGAGAAACATTTTCCAGTGTTGAACTGTTTTCGATCAAAATTAACGTTCTCAATTGCCAAGGTAGTGAAGGTAAGTTATAATTTGATTCTAATCTCATCATGTATTGAAATAGATTTGTATATAGGTGCTTTTTTCATAAATGATCTTAGGCTTTTCCACACTGTGTTTGAAGCTTTCTTCGGGTGTTGTCGTAGTAGTTTTGAATCATTAAAAATACTAAAGTGAAAAATGTATCACAGCATCTTCTAGCTTCCGCTCTTTTTTCTTGGCTTTATTTCGATAGGTATGAACCGTACCTTAAAATTACTCATATTTGCTCGTGCTGCATAGGAGCGATAGGATACAGATATACGTACATAAAAGGCATTTTCATAGAACCTCGTTTTGATACATTTTATATTTTGGAACTAATACGTCACCAGACATATTTAACTTCAGAACTAAGTCCGACACTTTTCTCGGAACCTGTAACTCCATCCCATTTTACTCCGTGAAATTTTTATATATGCCTGAAATATGTTCTCTGAACTATTGCGGTTGTCCTACCTATTTCGCATATGCCTTATGTTTTCTTTTTCCGGATTACATGCACTCCGCCGTCGAGGAGAAGAAATTGAATTGACTGCGAAGGTCATTTGTTTCTCGCGCGTGGAAAATCTCCATACCATCTAGACGTAGTGTTTCCGTTTCGCTACGTTTCGTGCCGTAATATAATGGAAAATGACGGCAACGAAGCGAGGGTGCGTGTAGTAATGCACGATGTCAAAATCTTATTGGATCACGGGAGCGGAATCCAATATAAACACCGGTGTAATCTCTATAGGTAGTAGCTAAATAAATTGACAAATTGTGTGTGTCGATGCGATTTTGTTTTCGGCGTGTCTAGGTACGTACAAAAACAAAAGCAAGTTAGGCAGTGTTTTATGGATGTTCATAACAGGGTATTAAACCGTACAACGAAAAGTGTTTTGTTTAGGGAAGCAAAACGAAAATAAAAGATAGTATAACCTAAATAAGCTCAGATATTCTGAATAACTGACTAAACATTTGTTATGCCTGCGTAGTTATAATTGTTATATGTATTCTTTTTCATTAGGTACGTGCACAGAAGGTTTCTGATACTTGAAGTGTTTTTTTTGAATACGTAGTAACAGCAAGTAAGTATATCTATATATATATATATATCTATATATATATATATATATCTATATATATATATATATATCTATATATATATATATATATCTATATATATATATATATATCTATATATATATATATCTATACATTTTTTCTATAATTACCTAGTATAAAGATAGAAAAATATTTAATATGGAAAATATTATTGACACTTATTGGCAACTTTTGCCTTAAATTAAAGTTAACTAGTGAGAATACGTTGATAGAACTTTATACATTACAAAATATAGTGTAGTTTGTCTAGCACAAACATCAATTTAATCTTTATCGATATGATTTTCCTTATAACATTATACAGATAAGAAAAATCGAAAGGTTCTGTATACAAGAATATTATAACTTGTACCTCCCTCAAAAAGTAACCGCGCCTTGGATGATTGCGAAGTAACTCTCCAACAATGAAGTACGAGGATGAATCGAATATGAACCAGACTTTGGTTTTAAAACATTAATTGGTAGAGTATAAAAATTGAATACACCGTATTTTTCTATATAATCTCTTCTTCATTCACACATTTTCCCCACCGTATCGGAAGTTTCTTAATTCCGTCAGATAAATATGAATGTGGTCGCGTCTGTAACCAATTACGCACGAACATTTCCACACCTTCCTCGTTGTCAAAGTGGTGACCTCCCAGTACTTCTTTGAATGACCCAAACATGTGGTTACCATACGGTGAGATAAGATCGGGACTGCAAGACGGATGTTCCAGCGTTTTCCAATGAATTTTGTCCAACTTATTTTGGGTCAATTCAGCTGTGTGTGTGATCTTGCCCACACGTTTCGGTAACTCAAATCATCTGATTAATTGGACACTCCCATATAATATTCTGAAATAGGCAGCAATTTTCCATATTGTAAGGCGGCGGTCACCTTCAATCAGCTCACGGATCGCAGGAATATTCGCCTCACTGGTGTTCTTCCGCGGTTGGCGTAAATGGCATTCGTTTTCCACTGACTCTTGGCCGTCGGAAAATTTTTTGTACCAGTCGTAGATTTGGGTCCTTGAAAGCGTTTTTCCAGCAAACTGTGCAGTTAGTCGACGCAAAATTTCGACAGGTTTTACGCCATCCCGCACTAAAAATTTAGTAATAATACGTTACTCAACGAAGTGTCCACCTTTTGCGCAGATATGATATTACTAAAAGCCCATCTGCTCTGGCGAATCGAACTGGTTTACGTCCCTCCATTTTACCTCCATTCTCTAGTTGGTTTGGGACTTTTACAAAACCAAGGTATAGGAAAATATTACGCCACCGACTTCATCTTTGGAAGCTGAAGAATACGGTTTTTCACTACGACAATATGGAATCGCATGCAGCAAGACTTATTTTAAGTTTCTTTGAAGACGTTCATGTTTATCCTTTGCCTTCATCTTCCAAAACTCCTAATATTTCAGCAATAGAACACGTATAGGATACTGTCGACGAAAAGTCAAACAATATGGCCCATTACGAATTATGCATTGCAATAAAAACAAGAAACTGTTTTTTTTTTTTACTTTTATAATTTGATAATTATCAGTTTAAATAATTTAAAAGGCATTAAAATAAATTTTGCATGATATCACTGGGTAGTTATTGCATTCTGGTGCTGAATTTAAAATTACAATGTTTCTGAAAAAATTCCAAACTAAGCTTGACATAGTTTGGCTGTTGGATTGGTTTAGCACATCTAATAAAATGTCCAATACAGAATTGAAGGCGCAGATGCCATAGTACGCAAATATTAGATGATAAATTTCCCGAATGTGTTTGAAGGACCTTGTTCTTGACACCAACACCAAATACGAGTTATTTTTGTTCATGTAAAATTATTTCTTTGCAGACATTCACTTTGTTCAATACTGAAATCACTGTGTGCCTGCAATATTAATTATAATTTCCTCCAGTTTGAAGATTGAAACTTTAGATATTATAGAATGCGCGGAGGCGGTCGAGAGAGCGATTTTAATGAAAATACCAACCAAATCTGTACGCAGATGTTGGAAAATTCAACTTCCAAACTCTAAAACTTCCCATCACAGCGTGTCGCCGTCATCGGTAAAGAGGATTTTCACCTGAATCACGTTTCCACGAGTGGCTCTAATAAGAGATTCCTTCTCTTCGGAACGATGTATTTTTTCTCGTTTCCGTTTTAAATTCATTTTTTCTTAGTCCTTCAGCGAAGCAATTTTTCCTTATATATTGCCGAGTTATTCGGATGAGAATTTTTCCACGTGTGAAACAGTGAATGTAAAGGTTTTGTTTACAGTTGCGAGAAGCAATATTAATGTAGAAGGGGAAGAGAAAATGCTCTGCAGCTAGGAGGAAAAATAAAGTAAAGGAAAAAGCTTTGCTATCGGTTATTATACGACGTTAAAGCGAATAAAATATTTAAGACTGTTTTCGTCGCTTTTTTTGGTTAAAGACGTATGCTTTAATGGTATTAATTTAATTTTCTTTTCCGATTGGAAATAATCTTATTTTCCAGCTTAAGCAATAAATTGATATTTTTAAAGAAATTCAGTTCAAAAAAGTTCGACGTGTTCTTGCCATTGTTCTTAGAACTCATTATTGAATTCTAGTCATCATCGAAAGCTCTAGAAATTATTATGCTTAGTTTTCATTTATAAAACGATTACGTCGGCTTACATTATTTAAATACAAATAATAAATAGGTATTTTAAAGTATTTAGGTTTACGAGTTGAAACCGCGTCGTAATTGAATTAGTCTGCCAATTTTTGTTCTCAACGATACGGCATGCAGCAGCCCAGGAGTAGTTCCGTGCAACTGAGAACGAAACGTCGGCATATCCGTGCAATTATGATACTGTTTCAACCCGAGAACCTAAATTCTTTAAAAGGAAACAAATACCGCGAAAATCTGCAACAACATATACCTTAAATAGCTATTCTTCTTCTAAAGGTTCCTATCGGTTCTAGGTTTATTAATTTTTTGTGAGATGACAGTTGTTATTTTTTTCATTACCAATGACCCTTAATTTTGTCTTTTTGGTGTTTATGTCCAGATCATATAATTGGCTATGATATTTTATTATATCCATAAGTTGTACTTTTTCCAAGCTGTCAGCGAAAATGACCGTGCTGTCTGTATAGTGCACATTATTTAATCTTTCTCCATTCAGAAGAATTCCAGAATACAGTTTGTTCACAAGTATCTAGTCTATCTGATTTCTAATTATACATCAATTCGTATCTTAAGGTGCTTTTCATGTATATAGCCTTCTAGCTGGAAGTTGAAACCATGTACATATTTGTTATTACGAGTTCGTGTTCTTCAGTAACTTGAGTCAGTAAGTTGCTTCTATCATTCCTTTAGGTATTAGAAAATATATTTCAAGCGAAACGCTTGCTAAGCACTTATTAATTATATAAATAAATATTACAAACCTATACATTATGTTCTATGGCAATAGTTAACACTTCGATATTTACTTATATAATTTACATGCAAAATTCTTACAGTATATTTTACTGCGCAAAGGTTTTATAATAGACGTTTATGAAAAAGTATAATTTTTCTGTTTGAACTATTCACCTTAAGTTATAAACTACTCGCATTTCCTAGACGTACAACATTAGTTAAATGATTCTTTTTAGGCTAATAACGTCGTTAAAATCGTTAATATAATTCAATTGTCATTATTCCTTCCTTATATATCAATTTCTTAATTGACGGTTTGCAAACAGAGAAATTGAACAGTATTAAATTATGCTTTGCTAAAAGTTTCGTATAGTGAACAGAACCCTTGATCTTTTTTTGTTAATTATAATTTATCAAGTAAGTATGTGGATCTGTTAAAGAATCCTGTAAAAATCACTGTAAATCTACGTTCGATTTACATAATCAACGCTTGATATTAAGTGAGCGGCCGTATATTGGAAGAGGTACATCTTCGGGAGCGTCCCGAAGGAGATGAGTGAGACCGTGTGGAAATGTCGAACTAGTCTACATACACCGTCACAAACCCGAGAATATTATTTCACATACGGTGACTGCCAAAACATCCGTTTAAACATATATATGTGTATACGTGTGTGTTTAGATGGGCGTTCTTGCGAAGAAATGATGAGAATTGTCGGTTTTCGAATACATTCCGCGTGGTAAAAATATTGCGGTTCTGAGAAGAACTGTTCGACTCTCGACGTTTTAGTCTTATGAGTGGCATATTCTTCTGGAGCAAGTTATGATTGGATCTGATCATAACTACATATTTAATTATAATTAGATCATAACTACATATTTAATTATAATTAGATCATAACTACATATTTAATTATAATTATAAGAAATAAGCAATTAAATCTCATATTGCAGTAATTTCCAGGTCTTGTTGGCAGTATTTTATTCATAACATATGAAGATGTATATTAAACATTCTCAAAATGCCAGAATTGTATTGAGTTACATTCCATGTCAAATGGGCGCATAACTTATTCTAACCCCAAGCACTGGTTTACTCACATTTTACTTAAGGTGGCAGATAATCGTCAGTAAGATAAATTTATCAAGTATCAGATATTTCACTTTGGTTTATTCGCCTAATCTAAGGGGTAACGAACCAGTACAGTCCAATGTTTTTAGACGGCTAGTACAGCAACGAATAAAAGTGCAGTGTAAATTGCAGTTTCAATTTAAACATAACCTAATATTCTCATCATAAGTAGTATACCAAATCTAACGTGTTTGCATTTGCAGTGTTCGGTAGTAAAAGATGTCTGATAACAAAAGAAAAAGCTTAACCAGTTTTACGAATTATGAAATGGAATAATTGAACATAGGAAATTTCAAGATGTGGCGAAACTTAAAGAACAAACTATTGACAAATTTATAATGCTTGCTAAAGGACAATTAGATTTTTTTTAAACTAATACTAATAATTGCTGAAAAAGAATCTCTTTCCTATACGGAAACAATCGCACAAAATAAAGTGAGATTATAATTTCCGATAGATATACATACGTCTGTCGGAACGGTTTAACGGTAGATAAATTTATCCCTGTGATAGTAGTAGAAGTAGAAGTAGTTTACCAACTGCTTTTTATCTGTCAGAAGGTAAATAAACACGTTTTTGTGTTTAGCCGTTATATTGCGCTAATTGCACCTTTATCCAAATGTGAATAAACCGACCCATAGTGAAATAAATGTATTGGGATAGTAGGCTATCTAAAGATGAGCAAAGTTACTTAATACTTTGATTACCATGACAGTCGACTCTTTTAATAAAAGCCCATGTATTTCTTTATTTCCTTTTCCCTGAAACATATTTTCTTTTAATATAGCTTTTTCACGAAATTTGCGGGACAGATTCATTTTAGGGATTGCAAACATCTTGCAATTAGGATAAAGAAATGACTGAATCATTACAGACTATCAAACAACGAAGAGTTAGATTGGAATTTACTGAAACATAGTTATAAATTATATAACTTTTCGCCAATACCTATCAATAAATTCTTCAGCATAATGATATCTAAAAACAATGAAAACTTGAAACTTGACTTATGCAAATATTGGAAAAGATCCGACCTCGATTCACCATCAACCACTCTCGCATATGGCGATTTATTTTGGAAACTTTTTTAATATCATCGGTGGCGAATCTGAGAATTTAAACTAAAGCGTCCCAAACAAAAACTTTGATCCTTCTTTCGACGTTTAATATCACTTTCACGGTTGGTCATAGCTGTGGAAGTGCAATCTTATATAATCGTCACAACTTTCATTGCAAACGCACCCCCAAACGTTACCGGAAAGACGTAGATACGTGTATAGAAAATTTGCATTTGAAATGTGATTACGGCCCGTGGGAAATCCGCCGTCGGCCCGCGATTAAATATTAACACGTCATTGCAAATGCGCCGCAAATAACAACGGAAACAATGCGGCCCTAATTAAATGCCCCACGGTCATCGCTAACTGCGTTGTATGTACGTTAACTACAGTACGTAGGAATTATTAGGGTTAGGTATGGGAGAGCCCTTCTATGCACGGACAACGAGTAACGGGAGCTGACGTTAATGGCGGTTGCAATAGCAACTAGCATAATGAATTGCTATTCTATTATAAGATCAAGTTGGTCAGTTTGAAAATTGATTTTGCAATGGATTAGTGTATATACCATGCCTTCAATTAAATTTTCATTTAGGGCAGCCTATGATTTTCATTTTTAATGTTTCTCGAAAGTCAAACTTTGATAACTGTCATAGTAAATAAATCGACTTTGCCATGACAGTTGTCAAAATTTGACTTTCGAAAAATATTACTGTTCCTGATTCATTGCAAGTCATACAATTGCATCTGAACAATAATATATGTTATTATCCAAATTCTTAATATATTTTTTATAAGATGATGTCTATACATTCATGCGAAAGTAAGCAAAAATGAGAAATCTAAATCATATCTATATATATATATATATATAAGCACAATGCATATCTACTCCATGTAATTTTGCGCCTAAAACTAAAAATTATTTGAAATTTAGCAATTTAAATGACGGTTTAAATAGTGGATACCTTGAATTTTCATTCACAAACTAATTAAAAGTAAGAATTTCCCGTTGATAATACCAGAGAAATCCAATTATTATGATTATTATTAGTTTCTGACTAACTAACGCCTGAAGATGGTAGATAAGACACTACCGAAACGAGCAGTGGTCCTTTCCAGGACAGAAGCACCAACGCACGGAGAGGAATCCGAAACAACGCTATCACACCTAGTACTCGCGGAAATCTCGAACATCAAATATATATATACAATAAAATTACGATTTTCTTGCAAATTACCAATGTTTTTAAATTTCTCAAAAAGTATTAACCTCAGTAGGATTTGAACCCACGTCCTTTCCGTTACCAGCGGATCCAACTAGACCCCACAACGGCATCTAGGTATTAAAAGTGATTTGTACTCGCAAAGGGTCCGGTGGTCTAGTTGGTATGGCGTTCCGTCGGTAACAGAGAGAACGTGGGTTCAAATCCTACCGGGACTGGTATTTTTTCAGCAATTTAATAACTTTGGTAATTTGCAAGAAAATCGTCATTTTGTCATTCCTAAGTCCAACGAAAATTTTCATATGAATTCAATAGATGTAGATATATGTATACCTTTGGATTCTTGGGTGTTACTCTGTGTCTGATGCCGATTCATATTGTGATGCGGTGTTGTTTCTCGACGTTTCTATGAAAACAATCTCTGGGTAACTCCTTCGATAACACACAACAATCCAAAGCAACAGATTACAATCGCCAAAATATCGGAAACAGCATATATATACAAATATACGCTAGAGATTCGTTTTAGATTATATGTTAGATGTACTTATGTTTAGGCAGTTGATAAGTGGTTTTCATCTAATATACGCAGGGATAGGTAAAAGTAATCTAATGCTGAGCGTCACTCTGTTATTGTACCCATGTACTTATTGATATCTTAGTATATATATACATAATATATTGTTTCCATAGCGTCAATGATTCCTTTTTCCTTGAAAGTGAGATTTTACAGTGAGGCGACGAAATATCAAAGCGACGGAATATTTTACAGATATTATCCTACACCTTAATGGTCCTACGCTTATAAGCGAAATCACTTGTAACACAGTTGTGCCGCTCATCGCACACGAAAAAATTCTTTACGTATCAGTAACGTAAAATTAATTTTGCACCCTTTATGTGTTGTTGATTAACGATATTAACGATATTACAAAGGTCGCAAGATTCTCGTTATTTTACCGCTTTGGAAGGGTTTTTTTAGTACTGTGGTAATTAGTTCCGTCACTAGATTAATTTTAAATTAACATAAACGATATAACTTCAAATAAATATCTATGTTAAAAAGCACATTCACTTAATCAAATTCAAGTATTCTTCGCATGGACTCGCCTATAATACGACCGCTGATAATATTTTTTAAACCTTTCACAAGAGATGGTAATCATTTCACGTTCATATCTGATATATTTGAAAACATGTTATTTTCATGATTTACATCTATAATTCGTTCGTATCTGTTGGCTGAGCAGGCTAATCAAGACGTACTCAGACCAGTTCACGCTACAGTACCTCCTGTCTAGCAACTAACAGACGTATACAAATATCTAACATATAAAAAGAAACTGAAACTAAACTTAATAATACGATTCAAGATCCTCCGAAGCCAGCGGCGGCCTTCGGTCGATTAGGCCCGACAGTTGTAGATATGAGCGATGGCTGAGTAACATGTAGGGAGCCAAGTATAATGCGATGTATACCGTAAACACCGAAAGAATAAGTTGGAGTCTAAAAGCATTACGTCGTCGTAACCTCGCACTGGTCATTATCTTAATATAATGTCATAATTAGTGGTCACGGCTCAGTGACTGTCCTGTACCGGGCCACCTGTCCGTGCATCGCTGTTGATGATAGAAACTGGAGGCCAGTTATTAAAATATTAGCACTACGCATGAACGTAGATGTCTTTCCTGTGTGCTTAGGATACGAGGTGCAACAGTGTAACTTCCAATCATATTTAATATGAAGTATGAAAATGTATAAGGGTGACAAAGGTTGGGCGGTAAGCTGACTAATCCACTTCAATCAATTCTGTCATAGAAAAACGATTTGATGTTACTCTGAAAACCAATTATAAAGATACAATTTAATAAAAAAATACTATTTTTTGCTTATCAATGTCACAGTAACAGGTAACAATAAGCGAGAAGCAATTCAGCAGTATTTGATAATGAATAATTACTTTTATAGTCTATTCATTGAAACCATGACTAACATTTCAATATGCTCACCGCTAAATGACTTCTGGAAGTAGCCTGTCTGCTCTAAATATCGTTTTCCTCGATGGTATACTTGCGAGGTTACAGGTTACATTATATTTCCTTTTTGAGGCTTGAAAGTCACTTCACCACAGATGTAACAAAGTTGTCAGGACTATTCACGCAGTTGGGTGATAATTCGAAAATCGTCATTAAAAACTAAGGAACAATTTAGAACGTAACACGTCATTACCGAACACACCTAACATCCCACAATTACTCATTGCGGAGAAACCGTAAGTCGTCCAGTTATTCCCTTAAATCAGATTTATTCAGGCCAGTACGCTATTCAGTGAATAAAATGCATTTTAAAGGGGCATTATTTTAAAGCGGCTCAGAAAATTATTCGAAGAATTAAATATAAGTGGCAAAAGATGCTAATTTAAGGGTTAAACATACAATTTTAAAGAAGTGGTAGGTGATAGTCAAATTTTGATGGCATGTTCGGATTCAGTAGGCAAAATTACAAGCAACTATTTTTTACAACTCCAATCCTGCATTTTCTAAGTGTTTGTAAAGTCCTGGAATCTTTGCTTTCGCTTTCTATCCAATAAAACTTGCTTTCTACTATTCTATTCCCAGGTAAAACTCAATCCCACTGGGGATAAAATTCTTGTATCCTTCAGACCGAAAGAAGGATAAGATATAAAAAACACTTAAATACCCAAGCGATTTACAAACACTTGCGCACCTTCCGTATGATTACATCATATGATAACTGCAGGAATTACATCGTGGCACCGCGTACACTGTACGCGAACAGTACCACGGTCCGCTTTTGAGGTTGCCTGCCGACTCTGTAATTAAGGGTTAAATGGTCACGTACGTTTATATACGCAGCAATGTACGTCTTCATATGCGTGAAGTTGGGGAAATATTCGGGTTATGTTAATTAAATGACCATCGCCAATGTATGTGCTGCCTGCGCCGGACCATCATCTGAGCCTGCGGAGAATTATTTTAGAAGCAACGAATTTTTGTTTCGCGGATAATTTAAAGGACGAGTTTCGAATGTGCGTCTGGAGATTTAACTTCGCGGTAACATTTTAGAGGATAATACGGGAGCATTAAAGTATGTCAAAAAAAAGGACAGTATTTAAATAAGAATGTGGAACCGCTAAATCCAAACATACCGTAGCACTCGTGAAAGGTTTTCGACAATGAAAACGTGTTAATTGAAGGTCTAGGGATAGCTTCTGTGAGCAATTCTTAGTGTCCTTGGAGTGTAGAATCACACACTGTTTACTTTATATAACTTTCTGACGTATCTCACGCCAGCAAGTGGAGTGCAGGCTATAAATGGTTTCCGCATCCACACAGGATGTACCGCCTCTGTATAAATTCGGCAAATATTTACGTGTGTGTTACTCTTTCAGACCCATACACATTGAGTGTGGGGGGAGGGGATAGGCTTGCAACATAACAACACTTTCGTACGTTGCGCAAGGATGGTTGTAAAAAGTACGATTTAGCAGGTGGATTTACATACCTCCTGCAAATATTGAAAATGTAAGAAGATAAATTGTGCATAAATCTTTTACAAATATTATAAAAAAATGTTTGTACGCTCCTTCGAACTGTAATTCAGCGTAAATAATGATTTAAAATGAGGGTACCTTGTAATTAAAAGTTTTAAAATACAGCTGCTAGGACGTGGAAGGTTGAAGGTTCGAGGTATAAAATACCTTCTCCATATTACCGGTTAAAAAACTAAAACGTTTGACTTTCCTTTGTTAGGTGTCTATTCTAACTTTATCCTAAATTTTTGGGAGATGCTAAATATAAAATTATACTTAATTGTAGAAATTACAACTTTGTAGATGACTGCCAAACACCAGCCGAGTTAGTTTTCATTATAGCAATAAATTCTTTTTAACATAGAAAAAAATACATGAATATTAAATAATATTAAATTAAAGAAAATAAAACAGAAGCATCTCACCTCTGTTAGATTTAGGATGTTAAATTAATACTATTAAATGAAGTTTTGATTATTGTTACCCGGTGAAAATTTACCGGAGGAAATAGGCGTTGATAACATTTAGTCCGATACGTGCTGATGGTCACGCATCCTAATATATGCACTCAAATCACATTATGTTTCCTGAAAGACGCTGCAAGCCATCAGTAACTTGTTTATTAGGCAACTTTGGTAAACTAAAAAACAGTGGCGGTTTGTGGCTTTGTGACGAAAGGGCGCTGTTGTAAAAACATATGGCAATATCATAGTATGTCAGAATAGATACGTTTTCGCATTATCATTAGGAAGGATGTAGGTAATTGCAAGCAGAGGAAGTATCTGCCTTACACCGTAATGGCACTCTTGTTGATAAATCAAAATTGACAACTGAAAAATATAATTTAAATTAAGTATTGAAGCTGGTGTAGTATGCTATTAATACAAGAAAGATAAGTGAAAAATTAATATCCAAAAACTGTACAGGATTTTAGTCGCTACATTTGTATACTAAACTTTTTATACACTTGCAAACTAAATAGTGATGAAAGTAATAAAAAGGCATAATTACTGCCAGGAGTAAAATAAGTCATATACAGTATCGTGTACTTTGCTTACTACTCTTTGTTCAGATTGCATCATTGATTTTAAATATTCGATGACTCTAGGAGCTGCTTCAAAAGCGCTACAAAATTTAGTGCAACGCGTAGAACGTTTTAATCGATAGCATTCTCGTGTTACCATTTTATCGATATTAAACGAAAAGTCTTAAAAAAATCTTTTCTATAATTGATCACAAAATCGTTTTTTCGGTAAGCAATAACCTCAAAAACTTTTCAGGTTTGACAAATCTAGGATCGCCCTGCATATGCTGCAAAGAAATCGTAATGATCATAATATAAAAGTAAATTCGAAATGCAAATGACAATGTTTATTTAAATTGTTACGAAAGCATGGAAATTTACAGAAACAAACATATTTTGATGAATACAAATTTGGGTCCTCGAAATTCCAACTTTTACTCTTTATAAAATCATGCTTGAGTGCAGTTTTAGATTAGTTTGTGAGTTCAGTATTACTGCTGAAGATGATAGCATAGCTATTGAAACGCGTCCAGTTTTTAGTGAAGCGTTGTGGTTAGGCAGATATTAAACAAAAGTAAAAAATATGACGTACCAGTACTTTCTAAAAAAAGACAATGTTGCACAAAACTGTATAAAACTTTGTTCAAAGTTAACCAATCCCTATTCACGGGAAATAATTACAAAATACCGTTCTGTTTAGTAATGCGCAAGAAGAAACTTGTATTTTCAATATATTTGCTTAATGTCTGAGGTACAGAATGTTGGACGAAAGTAAAAAGATGAATAAATATAGTATTTTACACGATGTATGTACATATTTTCTGGCAGAATATGGTAATTTGTATTTAACGACTTTTCGCAATAATTACTTTAAGCTTGGAATCTGCTTCAAATACTTTACCTACTAACTTATCTTCAAAAAAGCGTCTGAAGATTATATCGTCACGTTCAAAGCTCTCTGGCGACTTCCCCAAACAAGTATCCCTAATCCAATCCAATCTTTGCTTTACATTAAACCTCCGCAAATGAAATATTGAAGTTCTCCCGGCCGAGTCGGATTCGCGGAACAAGGGGGGAAAACGCCAGTACCATCACCATCATCACGACCGATTCGTTTTTCAATTTGTTTTGGTAGGGTGGAATTATTTTGCATAAATTTTACGCCAAAGTTAATCGTAAATTTCCTCTCTCGCTACTACATTTTGCCGTTTGTCGCCGCATTCCACCGACAAAGTCCTACCTACGCTACGGCGGTGCGAAGCGTAACGGGTGATCAAACTTGCAAATCGAGCGATCCCCAAACGTCATTAAATCATTTTCTCGAATTCTCGGTTGCTAATTTTTCGACAAGTTGATATATTAACTGTTAATCTAGGAATCCGTTCTCTCTGAGTAAGCCGAAAGAATAAATTAAAGACGACTATGCGCACGACAGAAATAATCGACCAATTTGCCTAAGTCGTAGAAAAGTTCAATTTTTCCACTTAGTCATGTAGATTTTATCAAGGTAATGACAAACTCTTGAAAAAAGGAGAAAATTTAGCCTTTTCCGATGTAATATTTAATATACGGAACTATTTAAAGATACTAAATCAAACACCTAAATCTTCAAACAAAAGCTTTTTTGCTTTGAAACAAACTACCATCAAAATGTATTTTTAAGGTACATGTTCTTCAAGTTGCAATTGAAATTCTAATCAGTTTTTTTCTGTTCTTTTTTTGTTCTGCTTTTTTTTCATAATGAAACATCTTCTATACGGCTACATTTCTAAATGTTTCGTTTAGTTCTCATACAGACTTTTAAAAATTCCTTTACCTTTTGCCGTTAAACTAGAAGCAATCAATTACTAGAACCTAAATCTTGAGTGCAAGTGCGATGGAGTGCCGAAATTATGCATGGTTATTGTAATTCGTGCTAAAAGGAGGTTGTTGAAAGATACAAAAACTTAGTTTAAGGAAATGAAAATCCCATAAATGTCAGTACTGTGAAAAGAACTCTATATTGTTGCACGAAAATGTGTGCACCATAAAAAATAACAATAATGCAACCGGTTTAGAGAAATTCCACAAAATAGTAGATCATCCCGAAGGGGGTTCTAATTTTAATGCAATTACGTGGTGTATTAAGCACCACCTCATGCAATTAAAAAAAAAATAAAGAAAAAAGTGGTCCTAGACGTCCCAAGTAAAACTGGGCTAAACTGACAGATACTCAGAAGGAAGAATGGAATTTTATAAAAAAATTCTAAAAACGTAATTAATAATCTTACCATATTAAATGAATTTATGAATATTGCTTAACTGAAAAATTGCAATGGACTAAGAAAGTTCATAGTCATAAAAAGTTAAAGTTTAGTTACATGTTATTAGGAGCGAAATAGTAGGTGCACTATTTATTAAAACCGTACCAATATCCGAATACTATTTAGATCTGGTGCAGAATGAAATTTTACTTCAGTCCGTAACATCATCAATGAAGAACAAATAAATAATGTCTGATAATGGTTATTTTAACCTTTGACCTTGACAAATAGTCACTTAGCAACGTGAAAACTTAAAAACGTAAAAATTCAAACAACCTGTAGTATCCATACAAAATAAACTGAAAGAAAAGCGAAGAAAACAATACTACCTTATACCTCACCACGCGGCTTTGGTCATGTTAACCTGAATCAAAACGATATACAGAATAGATGCAAAGCTTTAGTTAGTGTTTCCTGCAAAGATGGATTGAGGAACCCCCTTATTTGGGAACAGCTTATAGTAAAGGACCACAAAACATCGGAAATAGGGAATTTAGAAAGTTCGCAATGCTATCGACGGTTTCAAGAAATGTCTCCGAATTTCATCACGAAGAAAAGGTATTATTCCAAACGTATTCTACCTTTTGCTGACAGTAAATTTTTAAGCTGGTGAAGGTACAGAGATTACCTCTCTAAGTAATATCTCTATATTTACCTACTAGCTTAAAGAATCGGTTTTCCCTGGTGAAACTGATTTGCTTTTCCAAAGTGTTGCTGTTTCAATATTAACCAGGATAATTTAATCATAATTAAACATAAAATTCAGACTGCGATTAACTGTACTCCCTGGCTATGTAGTGTCGGAGTTTATCCTGTTTTATAGAACTTACATCATGAGATACTCATTAGTGTACTTGTTTTGACGATGACGTAGATGTCCTCGAATTAAAATAAAGAATATAACGTATCATGATAAAATTTTGTATAAACTGCTCTCTGTGAGATTAATTTCTGTTCGTATTCCAGTATATGAATTATTTGAAATACTTATTTGCTTAGTATACTTACACTTAGCAAAAAATACCGCTATCACATTGTAAACAGGCTAAGTGTTTGTATACAATTTCCGAATATACATTTTTAATTCTTTCTACATATTTGAAATTGAAAGAAAAATTTGATACAATTAAGTGTATTTCTCGAAAGAAGTTGGAATATCGTAAAGATTACCGTTTTATTAAGACCATGATTATATTTATAATAAACACCTTTTTAGGGATTACAGATGCCTCTAACCATTTACTTTCCTTAATCCGATATTAAAGCATTTTATAACGGCCCTCTCTTGAAACAAACAATGCGTTCTGTGTAGTACTAATCCAGCGTATACGGTTATGAAGAATGAGTTACACTCCAATATACATATATCTATTGATGCGATATTGTGATCGATAATAATTAGAGTTGTTTTGCTATTTCCATCGTTTGTGGAACTCATATACTACCCTGAAGACGGCAGTAGCCTGCCGAAATTTCGAGCTATATAAGTTCCAAAAAACGATAGAAATAGCCCGAATAACAATACTAATTACATATATCAAAAAATCTTTAATCTAATGGTATACTTTAGATTCCAGCTATATATAAAATATAGGAAAAAGGAAAGAAAACGGGACCAATACGGGAACAGTATTACAGATAATTTAATCAGTCAATGGCAATCAGTATCGTGCACATCTGCACAGCATCAGCTCAAGACTGGAATAACAAGTGAAAGCGACAATCAAAAATTAAAATAGAAAACTCGTACACTTACCACTCAAGAAAAGGAGTAAATTAAATTAAAGCAGATACAAAAGACAACATCACACAATACGGCAACAGAACCAACTTCAAAAAAGCAAAATTAAAATTGTAAAAGGACGTACGTAACAAATTAGGATGACAAAAGGTGGCAAGAAAGTTTTTTGAAATAAATAGAGAGACATATATCAAAAGTCTAGGTGGTTTTAATTTTTTCGTTTTTTTATTTTAAATTTAGTAACTATTTTATTATCCATTTTATTTGCTATTCAATTCTTGGGCTGATGATGTGCACATGTGCATGATAGCGATAGCTATTGACTGATTAAATTATCTTAGATACTGCGAGATTGGTTCCATTTTCTTTCTTTTTGCATATATATTCCGTTTTCTGTACAATATTTTAGTTTTTCATGAGCATAGTTCATCCCTCTAACTGATTGCTCGATTTTTCACCGCATATCATTTTCTACTGCGCACTTTAAAACAGTTAAATTAATCGTCATATAGTTCATTGTAAAATTCTACCGGTTCCTGTCTTAATGTTACGTGGTTACAATTAATAATATGAACTTTTTAAAATTAAACAACATAACTGCGCGTACTTTGACATCAAAAACGAGTGGACACGAGGGAAGACCGAAAAGGAATTGTATACTAAACTTTACAAGAGAAAGAACTTATGCTCAGAACGTTAGAACTTAAGTATTTGCTACGTTTCAGATCAAAGTGAAATGTTTATTTTTCGAAATTTCCTTAGTCGGTCCTCATCTTCTACAAAAATTATGACATGATCTTATTTGATAATAATAGCAATTTATCGTACTTGCAAGTACTGTATATTTATGCCTCAAAGCTACTCACATCATTTCCATAGGTAGGCTTACAATAAATCTAGCGTATTGAACGAACTTTATCCTAAAATCGAACCGCATCTCCCGAGCGATAATGTTGGTAATTATATAACAAAATCGAGCAACTGACGCTTTCCTTATGCGCCTATATCTCTTATCGTTAGAGCAACGCTAACAGAGTTTGTGTGTCTCTGATTTATGGATTATCTGATAACGAAATGAAACATAATTAATTCTCCGGTATGATTTAGAAACTGGCGCGCGTGGAGGAATAACTGTGTTGTTGTTGCGTACTAATGAGATTGGGAAGCCCGGACTAGATTAGGTGAAGAGAAGACGAAACCTCGAACCCGTAAGAGTCGAACAATGAGTAGACGGAGGTGGTGGCAAGGCGTAGCGGTGCCGTGAGGTTTCTAGGGTAGATTTTGGAGAAAGGAAAGTTCGGTTATTAGTTGCGCCACATCGAATTAAGGATCGGTCTGGAAGGGTGCGAGTGTGAAGTGCACCACCATGATGGAAGGAGGCAAAGGGGTGGTGATATTGAAGCGTTTCTGTTCTCTCTATGTATATACATATATATATATATATATATATATATATATATAGATGTGCGGGGGACTCCTCGAACCAGAGAGGAAGTTTGGGACTAAATGGATTAGTGACGCCGTTAAGATAACAAACTATCGCAGCTCGCTATGATTGCAGCGTTAAAGCAAGAAACGAAGCGGTACGCCAGGAACTCCACAAATACTGCTCCGTTGGCGGATTGGGTCGTATAAGTAGCTCTCATTTGTCAATGACGGAATTATCGATGGAATTTATGGGTTTGAAAACCGAAATACATAAAACAAAAAGTAGCACCGGCATGCGGACATATGTTTGTTACTATCAACTTTCCTCAGTTCAAGCTTATTGTTACTCAAAGAAGCGTACTTAGAGTATAGTTTTAATATATATTGTTGACAGAGTTAGCATTTAAATACTTATTTTACAAAAGTTATTTTATGTTTCATAAAAAATACCATGAATTCTGTTAGCCTTTTACTATAGACTGTAGTAATTGTAACATATTTTCAATAATACCACAAGAATGCTGTTAATTTCTTTTAAAGCGTGCATGTCCTGGCAACTTGGGCAAATGTAATAAGTTTTTTTCAATTTTGTGACAATCTCGGATTTGATTACTATAACTTTTCAATTGAACGTTAAACATGAAAGTTTTAGAAGTATTACAGAGAGCAAGCAGTACAAAATGGGAGAAACATCTATAGGTTGCGCGATATAGGGTCATGTCTGAAAATATTAGTGTGCATATTTGATCGCTTATCGTTTAGCTTTTGCTTTATGCGGTGCGGTATTTCGATACATTTTTCATAACTTATAAACAATTTTATCAAATCTTCTACAGTTTTTCTAAACTCTATATCACTTTTAAAATAGAACGTGTTAGCACAATTGCTCAGGAAAAGTTTATGAAGTCAATGAAAATAGTAGTGTGATATTTGTGCTCATGTTAAGAATACTGAAGAAGTAATACATTGTTAAAAGAAAATATAATGGATGATTTCCACGAAGAATTTACATTGAAACTGTGTTCTAATCTGAAAACAACTAAAGCACTGGTTTTATTGTAGTATAAATTAATCTGGATTTAATGGATAAAAAACGCAACTAAAAGTAAATAGAGCAATGTCGGGTTGCTTAGTTTTCTTCCTAGTTCCGCGGTATTCGCTTTTTTTAAAGAAGAAGAACCCGGATACCTGGGTTGAAACCGCCTTGTAGTTGCACGAGTCTGCTAACGTTTCGCTCTCGATATGCAACCGCCCAGAAGAAGTTCCATGCAACTGAGAGCGAAACCTCGGCGGACTCATGCAACTGCAACGTGGTTTCAACCCGGAAACCTGGCTTCTTTAAAAGGCAACGTTAAAGTAATTTTTTTGGAAACTTAACTTCTTTAAAAGGCAACGTTAAAGTTTTTTTTTTTGAAAACTTAACTTCTTTAAAAGGCAACGTTAAAGTATTTTTTTTTTGGAACGGAATAATTTGAGAAGTATACTTTTCTTCAAATTAAGAAAATAAGTTATAACGTCTTTCCATCTTTTGTAATAACCCCGTAATAATCGTAGCAAAGACACTACGGTCTACCTGCTTGGAAACGCTCCTGCATTCGTCATACAGGGATATTTCTGTATTAGGATCATACTGCACATGATTTTGAACCTCCAAATTATTTTGTAAATTAATAATTACGGACCATGTTCTATTATATATGTCCACATATTTGTTTCCTTTCTTGTTTTTGATAACAAGGTCAATGATATTCTATTAGTAATCGAGGTGTTTCCACGAAATTTGAAATCTTTTCATCTTCCAATGTTTTGCGGTAATATAGCTTAAACAAAAGACTGTATGTCCTATCACTCCGATTTTACGTAATATTCCTCATAATCACAATCACAAATCATTTGCTTCTCAAGGTTCTATAATATCCTTCTTATTATTTTTTATAGGGAGTTCGGTGAGCTGCCCCATCTGACATGAAGCATTTTTCACGCGATAACATTGGCTTTTACTAAAATTGGTAATACCATACTGCAGAACCGTACTTCAACTAAAAATAAAATCATGTCTTCATGATAATCCAAACTTAATAATTATGTATTCTTCACAAACGATTGTTAGATTCATCTTTTTTCTGACCGAGCATGAAGAATAATTATTCTTTCTTCGTGAAGCGGGAACGTCAACCTGGCACATGCCCATCTAATCCCTAGAAATAATATAGTGGCTGTCATACCACGTTTCATTTATTAAAAGGTAATGTTGCAGTTTCAGCAACCACGTTTCATTTATTAAAAGGTAATGTTGCAGTTTCAGCAACCTCAAGCTTTCCATAAGTGCACGACGTTGTGTACTGAATTGCACTAAACTTCCACCCTCTTCCACACTCTTTTCACGATTCATTCAAGTAATACTAAAACATTCGTGTCGCAAGCAGCGAATAGTAAAGAATTTGTGCAAAGTATTTTAAAACAGCGAGTAACGTAAAGTAATGTACGGAAATGCGTGCTCAAATAGTGACATATCTCAACATTGGCAAAAGTAACTGAGAAACTGCTACATTACTGAAATTATACCATAGACCGTGGATTATAACGTTAAAACATATCAAAGAATCGTCGGTGTATCCAATAAACAGCGACCCAGACCGCCAAAAGTAACAACACTAGCAGTAGATTGCGCAAATCGAGCAAACCAAGTAGAAATAACAAATAGCGCCAGAAATTTTTGCCGCAGTGAATATTTTGCGCCCAAAACCAGTTAGCGTCATCACAATAGAAAGTCGTTTGCGCCAAGCTGGTTTGTATGGAAGAATTGTTATGTGGAAACCGTTATTACACAAAGTAACTAAAGCTAAACGGTTGGTGAGAGAGGTTAGCGATGGGCGAGAGAATACAAAGACTGGACGTTAGAAAATTGGAAAGTGCTCTGGACTGATGAATTTAGATATCTCATCTATCATCAACTCGTCAAACGAAAGGAGAAAGACTACTTGAATCACGTATTATAATAATAAAACATGGAGAAGAATGAGTTATGATTTGGGGTTGTTTTGGCAGTATCTCTCTGGGTAATTTGGTCAAAATAGGTATCCTTAGAAAAGAAGGTTATACGGACATTTTAGAGAGGAATACCATCTCATCTTGAACATGATCAATCCGTGGAAACTTGGTGTTTCAGCACGATAATGATCCAAGACACAGTGCAAAGGTATGGCGTGAGCATTTGGAACAATCGTAGTAGCGACAAAAAATTGTTATTATGAAGTGGCCGCCCCAAAGTCCAGATCTCAATCTCATCGAGCTTTTGTGGGAGAAATTCAACCGAGGTGTTAGAACCGCTAACTCTGGCAAAGTGGCTGGAGAAAGTTGCAAGATTGTGTGCGGCAAGTGGAAGGCGGACATATTGACGAATCGCAAATTTAAGTTAATTTATATTTATTTTTGTTAGCAAATTGATAAGCGCATTATTTTTGTAATTGTTACAGTTCTTTGTATAAGTACAGGATAAAGGTTTATAATATCTTAAGGATAAGTAAACACTTATGGCCGGTAGTGTATATTGCAGATCCAGGTTGCAATCAACGAAATTTCTTTTCCGCTGCATACCTCCGCCCATTTCTGATCCCAACCCAATTCTATGATAAAGTTAAGCAGTCGCGCTTCCTCAATTTGGAAATTATTTTCTCCTTAACCGAATAAACGAAAATCGATCAAAAACCTATCATCTTTACTTTTACGATCTCTTCTAATGTCATAATAGCACTCGGGAGGATTCCGGCGAAGATTCGTCGGGAGTCTCAGTCGAAACGCTATCAATTAATAATAAGCTCAATCGCGGAAGCCGGTAGTAGAAACATTCGGAACGTGGATAGCTACGATTTCATCGCTTTTCTCCGAATTCCTCGGCTTTGATGGTCTTGGCCGTTGCCTAAAAGCCGCAAAGTACTCGGTTATACCAATATACACACCGCGACCGTAGATATCGCGGCGATCTTGCCTGCCGTTTATCTCTGATATTACGATTTAGGCAATAAAATTCTTCTGTAGGGCTTCGGCAAACGCTAGAACTCGACTTGATCGGTAAAATATAAAAATGTTATATTTAATTTTCACCAATAGCTATGACGCTGTGCGCTCGCAGTTGGTAATCGATTGAATTTTTCTGTAACAGTCGTAAAAGCAGAAGCGAGGAGTAATTTCGAAAATATCCGAAGCTCCATACGCCGTCAGCCCGAACAGCTTTAAATCGACTGCAATTATTGGAAGTACCCTGGCTTACGGATATAAATTCATTTCGTGCAATTATTGAGCTTACGGTTTTATATTTTTATTTCTCGAAAGA
Source organism: Trypoxylus dichotomus (assembly GCA_023509865.1). NCBI lineage: Eukaryota > Metazoa > Arthropoda > Insecta > Coleoptera > Scarabaeidae > Trypoxylus > Trypoxylus dichotomus. The sequence continues at coordinate 52,662,715 of CM042075.1, forward strand.
CCAATCGCTAAAACCATGGCGTAAAATTTATATGATCCGAACTTTGTAACGAATGAGTGTAAAATTGCTCCAGCGCATTTTTTTAGCTTTCTATTCGATTCTTGTTTTATGATTCAACACATACAGATCTTATGCGGATTAGTATGGCTTTATATACTAACCTAGTCGTCCTTTTACAATATTAATTTTCTTAGTCAAGCATCTTACATTTCACTGTGCTTGCAAGTTTGTCTTCAACAATCTTTACAAGTCTATATTGTATTCTGTCTCGTGTACGTGCTTAACCAACTCTGATTAGCAAACGTGTTTCCTTTTCCTGACCATGACCTTTTCTGTATTATACAAGGTCTCACCTAATTTGGAACTTATTGTTATATGGCAATGAAATATGTTAGTAAGAAGATGTTATTTTACAAAACATGTAAAAGCTATTCCTCACATATAACTGTGTTTCTATTATTACGAATGCGTTCGGCTACATTCTATGAATTATAAGAGTTGTATACTGAAACAACCATTCGTATAATGCACTTGCTCTACGTACTCCATTTGTACGAAATGTATAGTGGCGAAAATTAACTCAAAAATTATCTAAAGAACAACACGTTTTTCTATTAGAACGCTGGTCGTATCATCACAAAAATTCAGATTTAGAGAGACTGGATCCGTTATTAATTTACCACGAAAACTACAACTGAAAGGAATATAGATTTAGCTGTGGAAAATTGTGTGATCAGTCCACGTTTGCCATCACGAAACAGCTTGTGAATTAAGAACAAATCATTGAATGAACTTTTTATACGATGTGAAGTTCCGTAGATATCCTCTGAAACTCTTGCAAAACTTGCATCCAAGCGATGGTTCTCACCGAAGAAAATTATGTGAAGAGCTTCTGATCAGGAAGGAGGCTGATCAGGAGTTCCTATCGAACATTGTGTGGTATGATAAAACCACGTTTAAATTTAACTAACACGTAAGTAAGCGAAATAGCGTATACTGGAGCAGTGGAAGCCCGTATGTCATCGTAACAGAGGATGTAAACATCGCTGGTGTTACTTGTTCGGCTAGTACCTGAAATGAAGGTATCGACGGGCCATTTTTCCTCGATGGTACATTTAGAAGAGCTGGTTATCTGGAAGGGTTTGGGGAAGCTGTTATTTTAGAAATTTAGCGTGCTTCTCGATTGACTGACGGGCGACACACAGAGTACCTCCTCGCCGATTTTTAGATCTTCGTGAGCATCGTGAGCAGGGGCAATTTTTGAAGTGGATTGTACATTTTCCAAAAAAGAAAAACACGAGATTTAAATTCCCTACGAAGTGGCACTGAAATGTCATTCCTGCAGTTTAGTAATGACCTCCAATCGATTAATCGAATTTGTTCCATCGCTTCTGAACGTTCGACTTATGTATTGAGCAAGAAAGTCTCCACATTGAAATTTATTTGTAAATCTTGATGAACACTATTCTGACTCACACTTTATATAATGCATAACACAAGTTTTCAATAAAGGAGATCTTTACAGTTCAGACTGGAAAACAAAGTTGGAAGGTATTCAAATATTTTTGGGATATAATTTCGGCTTGTAAGCTCATTTTCAAGCCATGAGCTAAGATATGAAGCTGAGATCATAAGGCAAGAAATATGTGATATATTTGGGTAATCACTAAGTGGGGTCTAATCCTAGAAGTGCTTTAATGCCGACAATGCAACGAAATTGTTAATTTTCAGACCCCGTCGAAATCGCGAGATTCAGCAGCTATTTGATTTTGTATTTTTTGTTAATTTAAATGTACTAATATGGATTTCCATTAAATTTAAAAAGGAACTACGTGTCAATTACAGTTTATTTTTCAGAATTGTTGTTAGTGTTTACTCTTTTTATAATGTTTAAGGTTATATTAAAATAAATATATAAAATTTGAGTAAGTAATAATTAGCATATTTTTACTAACGTAGATTGCCAATAGAGTTGGAACAGAAAACATTGTAGAGTTGATAAAAATGTAAATTGCTGCTAATTAATTGTCTTTAGAAGGTTGTATTTTGGATTTTCTTATAATCTTTGAGTATTACATTCATTCGTAAAGCTTAAACAGATAAAAATGATTATTTTGAATCCGCTTAGAACTTAAGGAACCTAAGATACTAATTATAAAATCAAATTCTCAGAACCGTGGGTTGGATTTTACTTAAATTTGCAACCAAGTAATCCAATTAAGCAGCCGAAACCTTCCTCTTAAGTCGTTTTTAGTAAAGTTTTTTACGGTTTCATTTCCTTTAATACCGGAGAAAAAATGGTCGCACCGGTAGCGCCACTAAATAAAAATAAATCCATGCGAAAACGAAGGCGAGGCCTAATTCGCGAAAGCATAAAACTTTGTGAGGGCTGGGTAACGTGTTAATTCTCCATTGAATTGAATTGTGAAATCAATCTCCGGCATGGACGACCTGATATCGCAGATAGCTTTAGAATTTCCAATGGATAGCCAAATTTCCACCTGCCGCATCTATTTAGGTCCACAAGAAAACCCTTCCCTTTTAGCCCGTTCATTTATTTCAGCATCCTAGTTACCTACTTAGAGAAAGAAGGTGGTTAAACTTATACTACGGCGTTTTGGACATTGATAGAAGGAAAAACATACTCAGTATTTGTAATTTAAGATAAATTAATGTGACTGTTATTTAATGAGCTGGAAATTAAGCGTTAAATTTTTTGTCGTAAGCGATAATTAATTACTAAAATGTGAGCGACAAGGCAACTGCTTGTTATATGATCGCGTTATATAAATGAAGTTTTCGAAAGATTAATTCTCGTAGTTTGAATATAGTTTTTTTGTGTCTACTTAATTATGAAAATAATTCCTACTATTACATTACCTAGCAAGAGAAATAACGAAAGCTGATATCCATTGTATGAGAACGATTTAACAACAGAGTGACTTTTCTGCGAAATGCTTATTTTGGGGTAAAACGTATATTTCATTTTTCTGCATAACTCGATACATCTGTACTTCAAAATGTTGGGCAGAGACCTTAATGTCATGAATCTTAAACTGCATAGCTATCTTGCAGTTGTTTACAAATATTAGGAATTAATCTTTAAAAAGTGGATCAAGATCATTTTAACTGGTAACCGAAGACAATCACCCTGCTTTAGCGCTGAATCTATTAATACCATCATCACGATCTAATTTTGCGTGTTGTAATAAAAACGAGAGTATATAACTTTAAGCGCCCAGATTTTATTTGTACAATTTATTACTATCTATAGATCGGACATTTATTTACAATTACACCAATATAGACGATTCTTGGTCTGCTTTTTATGCTGAAATTTATAAACACTTAGATATGTTTGTTCCAATAAAAATCAGTGCACACACTAATTATCCTTTGTGGGTCATACGCGATCACATGAACAACACTAATCTTCAGAATTATTATCGATCCGTTTATAAAGAACCGGTTGCCTAAGTGACGCAAATGCTTTTAAAAGTCTGAGAAGGAAACTAAAAGTTGATTCTAAGCGGTTATACAGGAGCTTTATTGAAAACTATGAATTCTTTATTTCAACCAATCGTAGACATTTTTGGCAATTTGTGTATTCTCGCAGGGATGGGGGAGGTATTCCTGAAACTATAAAGGATGATTACGGCAACACGTATAGCGATTTACCTTCCATAGTAGACGCTTTTCGAGACTTTTCTCAATCGGTGTACCTTCCATCTACATTAACACCGATGCCTGCTGCTTCGATTTCTCGGGGTGCTATGATTGACCTCGTTTCTGTGACTGAGATGGGCGTACTGTATGCTCCTAAGTCGTTAAAAGATAATTGCACAGCGGGTAGCGATGATACACCGGCCTTTCTGGTTAAGGATTGTGTGCATATTTTTGCTTCTCCTCTCTGCTACTTATTGTTAGTCTTACTCTCATAACATTCACCTTCACATCAGAATGTAAGATTGATACCTGTTTACAAAAGTGGCAAGAGGTGTGTTGTTTCCAATTACCAACCTACAGCGTTACTAAATAATTTTGTTAAAGTTTTTGGGAAATATTTATACAAGTATATTTATGGCCAAGTTGGACCCTGGATTAGAGGTAGCTAGCACGGTTTCGTTGTTCAACGATACATAGTATCTAATCTTGCTACAATTACCCAGTATTTGTCTCGCAGTGTAGATGCTGGAAAGCAGGTAGATATTATATACACCGACCTAACAAAAGCGTTTGATCGAATCGATCACACCCTGTTTATTAACAAATTGGAAAATATTGAGTTTCGCCTTTGCTTTTGACCTTACTCCATTTGCATCTTCTTGATAGAAAACAGTTTGTGATATGTGTGGGCTTTGAATCTGAGTACTGGGGTTCCTCAAGGGAGTAACTTGGATCCACTTTTGTTTCTGATATTTACAAACGATTTGTGTGATCAATTGAGCTGCCCAAAATTATTATACGCAGATAAATTACTAATTCTCAGGATTGCTTTTATTTGCAAAGCCAATTTAATATATTCCACCTTTGGTGTATCAACAACAATTAGCATGAACAAATGCAAAATTGTCATCCACTCCCGTAAGACAATTCCAATTATCGACACTTATCAATTGGCTGTATCTACTTTACCTAGAGACAACTCTATGAGAGACGTGGGTGTCGTCTTCGACTCGAAACTCACCTTCACGGAGCATATACCTAGTATTTGTGCATTGGCACTAAGTATGTTGGATTTCATTATACGTGTTACAAGACCTATTTTTCTTCTATAACACCTATTGTTTAGTTTTCTATTGCTTTTGTTCGGTCTAGATTGGGGTACGCGCCTTTGATTTGTTCACCTATGTACATCTATCAGATACATCTGGCATAGATTCAAAGAAAGTGTTTAAAGTTATACTTTAAAAATTCTCATTTACTTTACTTAATAATGGCTTTATTATCTCTGAATTGTTGAGTCGAATTAAGCTTATTGTTCCACGTCTGTGATTCAAGGATACAAATATATTATATAGAATGTGTAATGGCTCCAACTTTATGGATACATGGATGTGTTAGATATACATACTTCTTTTACTCCTTGCAAATACGTTACACTTAGCAGAAATTCGTTTTTCATTGTTCCTTACTCATTTCTTTTTTAACTAGTGAATTTTTTTCAGGTACATTAAAGCACTTTAAGTGTGAGTGTGGACAATTATAGTTTGTTGTAATTTAATGGATATATATTGCAATTTGAACAGCGTTTTTTTTAATTAGTTTTGTGTTTACTTTTAGTAACTGGTTTTACATGTGTATATTCATTTTATTATCTTCGCCTTGTATTTGGATATTTATTTTATCTGTTGGGCAATAAGGTTTTATTAAATTTAATTAAATGAGTGCGTGAACCCACCACAAAGCGTACGGTAAATTTGGACCAAATCGTTGTAAGAAATGGCTACACAAAATACTGATTTCGATATCCATAAAATTGATCAAATACTTAAGTATTTGTTTTTATTTGATAAATATCTTTGAATTACTTAGAACTGTTAAGAATTCTTTTCTCACTTAGTAACTTTAAGGAAATATTGAGCATTTTTTATTTTTATTAAGATAATAAAATGTATTACATGACCAATTTTGTGAGTTACTTATGTATATATAATTGGAATTAATAGATACAATGTCTTTCATCATAATTATCTCAATAAATTAATAAAATTACACTTTATCCCACAAGAACTAATTATACATAATAGTACATGAACTGAACATGGTAGCTATTATATATTCCATTATTTCTAAAGCAAAGAATGTAAAAATAACATTTAGTGTCTATTTTAGTATCACTTCAACACCTTTCACTTTCTTTTTTTAATTTTCTAATTTCTGTATGCTTCAAAGTTTCTTTTATAAACGCGGAAAATTTCCCTTTTTTAATATTGGAATGAAAAAGTGGTATCACGTCGACGAGCACACTTTGACAATAATCTAACTTGATTAATCCGATAGAAATCCACGAGCGGACGCTCAACAAAAGCGAAATCCATCATTTTCCAGTCGGATACCATCAAGTCGATCGATGCCGTCACGCCGAACTAAAGCAAATATGCTTGGCCGACGTCTCCTATATAGAATAATGACCTCGATTTCGATTGCATATATATACCGTACGTCTCGCTCGCTGTAATCTTGATTAAAATCTTGTCCGTCCGGGTATTGGCGCGAAAGCCAGGAGTGTGCTGAAGCGAACAAGCGAGGAGTTCTCTACTTCCGCCATATTTCGCTACGGTCCCTCTTAGCTAAGGTCGATTCTGATTAAATCATCGCGATGACCTACAGGCGGCTAGAACTTGTAGGTTTTCACCAGGTACTTTACGGTTTTCTTTTAGATGTTGAAAGCCGTATTTGTGTAGGTTTAGCTGCATGGGTGTGCGTGTATATGTGACCCCGTTCGAACCCGGTAGTACCTGTAATATGGACGCCGAGGTGAGGTCCATAATCTCGCTTAAAAGAGAATTCTATTGGGTATTATTAAGTACTGGAGGAGTAGTGTGGTACGTCTTTTACCTTTGCAATTATTAAGACTATTATAGAAAAAATGAGGTACATTGGTTTAATATACAGTGCGTATCATCCATTATTAAGTTTTAATTATTGATATCTTTGGTTTAGTTATACCAGATTAAAGCTAACTGAGCTTTATAGTTAAAATAAACTTCTTTCCTCTTTAATTTCATTCATGAATATTCTCGCTTAAAAGAGAATTCCATCGCGTATTATTAAGTACTGGAGAAGTAGTACGGTACATATTTTACCTTTGCAATTATTAAAACTATTATGGAAAAAATAAGGTAAATTTTTTTTTATTATACAGTGCGTATCTTCCATTATTAAGTTTTAATTATTGATATCTTTGCTTTAGTTATACCAAGTTAAAGCTAATTGGGCTTTATAGTTAAAATAAGTTTCTTTCCTCTTTAATTTCACACATGAATCGTATAACTGGCATTACTTTTGTTTGTTAGTTTAAAATCACGTCTTGTAACTTTAAAAACTAAATACCTGTTCTTGGTAGATTACTGTAAAAACCAAATACACAGTGAATATAATTCTCTACTGCGATCCTTTGTCCAAAACTCCAGGATAGTTCAAGGTCCGTCACTCGACATAAAAGGAAATGACTACGATTTGTAGGATTATGAAGGTGTTCTTATACACAGTGGCCGAGATGGAAGAGGCTCGGAGTCCTACTGTACGTTATATTTGAATCTGGCACTCGAGAGAGGGGCCACGTAATGTCCAGCGGCCATTTCATGTTAACTGTCATATTGTATTTGCCAGTGTTGCGTTGTCAGTTCTTAATGATGGTTGTGAATAGGGTCCTCCATAATGCCGTTTTCAATCGAACAAAGAATAAACACTATTCTTGAAAATTATTTGGAATGTAAATCGTTTGTAACGGGTTCGCAATAAAATATCCGTAAACGTCTACTCCTTGTAAACGTGTTGTACAGAAAATGATTACTAAATTTAGAGCTACAGGCTCAGTTGGTAACGCCAAACGTAACCGTGTAAAGACGATTAGCTCACCGGAAAATATTCAACGTGTTCATGTGTTCAACTATGCTAAGAAGTCCACTAAAATCAACTAAACGTCTATCCTCCCATACTAAACATCAAGCGAACATCATGCCAGAATATATTGAAGCAGTTGCATATGCGAGCGTACAAAGTAAGAGTGATGCAAACATTAAAAGCTATGGATTATGTAAAACGTCAACATTATTGCGAATGGTCACTAATGGACCCAAATCTATACTTTATCATAAATGAAGCATGGTTCCATCTTCGCGAGTACATGAATTTTCAAAACACTCGTTATTGGGCAACAAAAAATCCCAAGCAACGCTTTAAGGTGCCTCTGTATGATGTAAAAGTAGGTGTTTGGTGTGCAGTTTCATACCGGGCCTCTTTTATCTTGGCCACTCTGTAGAAAGTAACATTACAGTCAACGAGACATGTTATATTCGGGAGAATAGATATGGAAAACTGACCAGAGGTGTGCACTTGCTGTAATGACAACTAAAGCTGCAGAAACGAGTACTGCTAGAGATGCGTACGGCTCGGTTACTATCAATATTAAAAATAATTCATGTAATTGCTTACTATTTTAGTTTCATTGTGTTGTTGATGTAGCCTCTACATCAACAAAGTCTGCATCAACAACATAATCAAACTAAAATAGAAAGTCATGACATTCATTATTTTTAATATTGATAGTAACCGAGCCGCACGCTACTGCGAAAGCACCCGTTTCTGCAGCCTTAATGACAACTCACCCGAGTACATTGCTAAAAATGCGCAAGTGGCAATTCACAAATGCGGCTTCGAACAAATCGACCATTCTCTGTATGATCCACATACGGCACTGAGTGTCTATTATGTGTTTGGAAATCCGAAAAAGGGTGGATGCCATTTCAATGACGACGAAAACGTGAAGATGTTTGAACATATGTTAGAGACAAAGAAAAACAAAACAAACATTCTTAAGCTAAATAAGTAATCGAAATGAATGATTCTTTCATTAGAATTTCATATTTTCTTGGGCGTAAAAAATTTTAAATTATGGAAGTATGTGCAAAATATATTCCTTTAGCCCAAAGGGATCCTTCCATCATTGTAGGTTACAGTTTTATGTATAGGAAGACAGTAACTCGTAATTTCGCAAGAAAACGAACATATTCGCAACCGTGCACAGACATTGTTCTCCAACTGGTATAAATATATTAAAAGCTTCAGAAGCTCACTGTTCTGTCAAGTCAACTTTAGTATATGCTACACAAACATAATAACTTAACAATGTAACTAGCAAGAATTCAGACAACGTCCAAAAGCATGGTAAAACAATCATATCTAATTTTAGCCCGTCAGATAGAAGTGTCGCTCTCATAATATGCAGCGACATACAACTTTTTGCTGCTTCTGGCTCCCTAGTCCTTTCCAAAGTACGATATCCACAAGCGTTGATCGAAGTAGGCGAGTCGACAAGTCCGAAGACCGTCATCGACTCCCTCATGTGGAAAAGTGATGCCTGTCGGCGGTCGGTGACAGATTGACAGGTTAACATTTAGCGTCTACGCACGCATTCACCGAGTCGACCGTCAAAACTGACATAACTGGAGTAGATGTGAATCGATATGCACGTAGAAAAACTGGTACTGGTGTACTTTTCCACGAAACGAATAATTATCGTTCTCTTTGTCACTCAGGCGTTCTCCCAGTCTCCCTTCATTCAAAATCCATTAAAGTAAATGTGATGGGCCAGTTTCCATTAATAGCATAGACTTTTCGCCTTCAATTTTTAACATATGTATACGATGCAGTAATTCCATGTTTGTGTTGATTTTTGAAGCATTCTGAGAATCTAAATGACGCATTTTGAAGTCCGTGTTACATGGCTATTGCATTTTAATTAATGCCTCTTGTTACTGTGATTCATCGAAGTTCGGCAATTCAACATGCATGTTTAAAAGCGACTACTACATAGAGAATGCACTTAGGGGTAGTGCATTAACGGTTTGCTGCTATGTGTGCTTCATTTGATTTATTTAAATATATGCATGTTTATAACCCAGTTTGTTTGAATTGTACTTACTAAATAAGTATACTGAGAAGACCAGATATTTTCAAACACAATTTATTGCTATTTTTTATACACGATGTTTCAAATAACATTGCCAGCATGATAATCCATTATGTATCATTGTAAGAGATACGGGTTCGACTAAACTAGATGAAATGGACTTCAGCATTAGAAAGATTAGTAGCTGGTTTTACATATATAAAATTGCATCTACTTCAGCTCCTGGAAAAAAATTGTCAGCATTATTTTTTCGCAATCATTTTTTTACTTTAAATTTTTCTCGGACAATATCAAGGAGGCTTTGAAATAGTTGAACTGTTTTTCTTCTACAGAAAGAAAAAAAGACGTTTACGGAAATTTCAAGACACATGAAACGTTCAGACAATATGATTACAAACCCACTTAAATCCCAAAAATACTGAAAATAGAGGTAGGCCTACAACAACTACTCTAGAAACAGATCCGCTATGCAGTAAGATTGGCGAAGCGGGACCAATCTATAATTTCTGTAAACATTTTAAACCAGATTAATGTGAATATTAGTTCACGTACAATTAAACGACGATTACAAAACAATAACTTGCAAGGGAGACCTCCCACGAAAGTTCCTTTCTTAAGAAAAAAAAAAAAGAAATAAGCGTGTGGAATCTGGTATAGAAAAATGGAGGAACTTACTTTGGAGTAACGAATCTGAGTTTAATCTGTAGTAGAAATTTTATCACAGCACGGTGTTCAATTTCCTCCATAGTTTTAGTTTTCTTCCGTATTGACTTGTTTAGCAGGCAACTATTCGTAAACGACTGACGCTATAGGGCTTGGGTCGGTTGTTTTTCATTTACGAGGGTCGGAGTTACCTCCATTTCCTCTTTGTCTTTATTTATGGGTACAGTTCATTTATTTATTCATCTATTTATAAATTTACATTTTTTTTCTCCCCTTTTTAGGGCCTGTGTGCAATGTGTTACATTTTTTTGTTTTATTTTTTTGCATGTTTGCTTCTTTTCGGGGGTTGAAGCGTTATACCTTTCTTTTCAGCTCTTCTTTTTATTTGTTTGACGCCGTCTCTTCTCAGTCTTCTGATTGACTTAATGATTTTTCTTACCTCTTCGTTTGGGTGTGTCTTCGTCCTTTGTACGGTGTCATCCAAACGCTCAGTTACGTGTTCAGTGATCCGTAACAGTTGATGGGTGGTGGAATGCTCCTGCCTGAATCCGAATTGGAATCCGGGTAGGATTTCTTTTTCACTTACGACTTCCAGGAGTCTTCTCTGGATGACTTTCTCCATTACCTTGCTTAGCCCGGGGAGTAGGCTGATCGGTCGATAGCCGTCGGTGCTATCCTTGGGTTTGCCGCTTTTGTGAAGAACTATAACCGTGGCGTGTTTCCATGTCTGAGGAAAATGTTGGCACCTCAGAACACCGTTAATTATATCCCTGAGTGCATTGATTGCACCCAGCTGCAGGTGTTTAATTGCGGCGTTGGTGATGCCGTCCCGACCAGGTGCCTTACGGTTTTGTAACGTCTTGATTATATCAAGGAGCTCCTCTGCTGTTGTTTGAGGTGGGTCTAGCTCGTCACCGTAGTCTGTACGGGCTAGTCCGTTGATAGCGTTCGCGAACTTTTCGAGGTCGTTACTTGCGGGTTTGTTCGGCAAGAACGTGTCTTCGAAATAGTTCGCGAATTCTTCGGTTTTGTCCCTGGGGTTGTTAATTATTCCCGTCTTGCTTTTTAGAGGGGGTATTTTTCCCGATTTCGGTTTGAGCGCTTTCGCCATCTTCCACAAGGCGGATTGGTCCTGCTCCAGTTCCTCAATCTTCTTCTCCCACTGTAGAGTGTACAGTTCCGCGATATCTTCTTTTATCTCGTTTGTGATGCTGTTGAGTAGTGTTTTTGTGTGTGGGTGTAGGGTTCTTTTGTATTCTTTGTATAGTTTCTTTTTTTTGAAGATCTTGACCTTGATGTGGTCAGGAATCCTCTCGCGGTGTGAGATGGTTTTGACCTTTGTAGCCGCTGCCATCGCTTTTTAACGTCCTCCTCGAATTGTCGGACCATGTCGTCTATGTCGCTTGTTCTTTTTATGATTATAGGTCTGGGGTCGAGTTGTTTTTCGAACTCCAGCCAGTTCGTGGTGTGTGTGGTTGTCTCAGCCAGATTTTTATCCAGCGACAGGGTCATGACGACCGGGAGGTGATCGGACGTCAGGTCGTTGACAGTTTCAAGGTGGTACGGAGTGGTGACGTTCTTTACCACAGCGTCCAGCACATCGGAACCGGTGGGGATGTGTATGTGAGTGTCTTCTTCTGGACCTTCGACGGTTCAATCGTATTTATTCGCGATTTTTGCAAGCTGTCTCTCTCGTATTTGTTGTCTTGGAGTTCCAGCTTTTGTGTTTACAGTTCAGATCCCCCGCCAATATCGTGGGATGACCCGCGCCAAAGACCGCGCGGAAATCCGCCTCGGATAAGACGGAGCCCGGCGGACCGTAGCACGAATGGATCTCCACGACACCGCGCGCAGTGTGGATCTGAACGGCGGTTGTTTCCATTTCGATGGTGTGTGTGGCCACTTGGTGGTGTTTTACGTTTTTTTTAACGAGTACCGCTGTACCCCCGCCTGGTCCCGAACTACGGTCTGTTCTATAGATCGCGTATTTCGGGATGTTGAATTTGTGGCTTGGTTTAAGTAGTGTCTGACAGTAACGCAACATCGATGTCGTTTTCTGCCAGAAACACCCTTAATTCGTTTTTTTTCCTGGTAACACTTTGAGTGTTCCAGAACATGATTTTTATTTCGTTATTGTTTTGTTTATTCATTGATGGTTTTTTGCTTGTTTTTTTTGCGGTTGTATCGTTTGTTTCTTTTTTGAATGGATATATATTTAATATATTTCCCTTTACTGTTATTCTATTATTTTATCTCAAAACTTATGGCATGTTCCCTATTTGTGTTGTTGCTTTATGTATATTAACAAATTTACATGACTCGGTGCATTTATAATTGTCACACAAATACCTTACTTGTTGAATGCTATTTAAATATTACTAATTGAACAGTTACTAATTGTTCAATTACAAAATCATAGCAGTTATAGGATTACATAACAATATTCTGAAGGTTGCAAAGAGTTACTTCTTCAAATGTGAAAAGGGTAAATATTAACATATGTTTAGTGCAAAATGAGTGCGTTAAAAGGTACTTCATGGAAAATTTGAGCAATGGAATGTTTGTAGCAAATAAAAGATAAAAGGCGTTGCTACTAAAATGATTAAAAAAATAAATATGTACTATAATTTATCGATTTTATCTAAAGCCATTAAACCACTTCAAACGTATCTACATTACATATCTGGTTCACTAAGGAAGGTTGTGTAATTTTGTGAAGGTTAGTGACAAAATTACATCAGCCCTACACACCTTTTACAAAACGCTTTGTACATAGTAAATACATGTTCGGAGTATAAACTCGCCAAATATTGATGTAAATACTGTACAACAAAATGTACTTAAGTAAAGTAAATAAACCCCACCTAATCGGTACATAGAAACATAGAAAGATATTTCACGTTTTGTGATAGCTAAAATGAAGGAATATTGTAAGCCGCAGTGTAAACCAAAAGGTGACACAATTATGTATGCGTATGTTTTAATAATGATAATTATTATAACGCATAATCAGATCTAAACTCTAGTTTTAATTCGGAGGAGTAAAATGAAAAGCGCTTACACAATGGAATTCTTCAAAGCTACTTTTTGGCAGCAGTTTTAAAACTAGCTAGGATTTTGTAAGTTGTAGTTACGTAATTAACTACATATTCATTACATATTTGTTTACCAAAAACATATCCTACTAGATTTCATCTTTATACATCGTACCTTTTTTAATGGAAGCTTCTGGATGTTGCTCTATTCTACTATAACTCTTATTTTTATATGATTATTTGCAAGCGAACAACAATTTAAACTAATATTGAATATAGCAAATACATATTAAACAATAACTTGACCATAAATACTTGTTAATGCATTACATTTCCTCCTAAAATAATCATTCACTATCACCTTCCATTTCACTTCAACTACTAACTTTGCCCACTCTTATAATAAATGGCTGGATTATATCATGGATTAATACATCTATCTCGCACATCTTTCTTTCTCTCTGTAGTCACGTTCTATACATTTTATCCAATTGTCCGCAGTGACATTCTGGATTTCCTGTAGTAAAAGTACCCTGGCATCTACTAATTTGAATCAGGTATTCTCAATTTCCACTTTTTATTTGAGCCCGCACTAACTCAATTGGGTTGAGTTCGCAGTGATAAGGTGGTAACCACAACCAAGTTTTGTTGTAACCTCTGGCCATCCCATCTGTCACGTATGTGTTATATTGGTCTTTTTTAAGGCGAATTACATGAAAGAAGTTCAGATCGAACCATGTCTTCATTGTATTCGACATTTTCTGATTTCAACCAAGCCTGCATATCGAGCTTTCTAGACGTTGTTGTGGGAACTTTTTCAATTTTACGACTACGATATGTAGTGTTATCCATAACAATAACAGCATAGTCTGGCAGCACTGTCAATATTTGATGAAATCTTCTTTCAAGCACCTCGGAATTGATTTCTTCATGATAGTCAGTTGTTTTTACCTTCGAAAAGCAATAAGCCCTTTTCTTCAAAACCAGCCCCGGATCCTATATGCAAAATAATGAGACGTCTTCCCTTCCTTAAAAGATTACATAAGCCTGCAGTCGATCCTTCATTAAACGCTTGCCGTCGACTTTTTGTAGTATCATCTACCTAAACATTCTGTTTGGTATGAATAAATTGGTCGATTTTGACGATGATAGTCTTTTATTGTCATCAAATACCTTCTCCTCCACCCGATTATATTATCATCAAAGTTTGTAGTCACATCATTATTCGATCGATAAAGCGAAGACAAGTGCTATATATAAATATTACAAGCACACACATTCACAAGCAAGATATAAGTATATGACATAAGTTGTAGCTATTTAAGTTAATACGTGATAACCAACTACGACGCAACTACAAAGGTTCGTGGTTTTCAATATATACTCAAAATGTATTGCATATTAATTAGAACATCGGCACTAACTTATTATTTTCATAAATTTGTGCAATGTTGAAAGGCACATTTGTGGCAAATCATCACGCTGTTTTACTACATTCAGCTGTTTATCAAGTGTGGGAACTTTATTTTATAAAAAGACCTATGAACTAATTTCTTAATACAATTCTTAATAATTTCATTGCAATCAGCAATTAAAGAATGTTTTCTAGAAGTTTGCTTAAACGGGGTAACTTGTCCTTTCTTTTTGTATTCTTTTATAGTACGATAGATAGTAGACTGTATTACTCCTGAATATAAGATAACGTTATAATATGTATAATGGTGGTAGTATAACACCAACCTATCATGCTTGATATTCTTGCGACAATAGCAGTAATTCTAATTCTGGGGTTATTAGTTCATAGTTTTTTGAATTTAGTCAATATGTTCTGCTTCTCTATCCAATCCAGATGTCCTAAGCTCAGAAATTTTCGCTCTCTCGGCGGGTATATTTGAGTCCCCGAAATAGTTACTACTTCTCCCATTTCTTCAAGTGACTAGAGTGATCGAAAAGTATACATGGTGTTAGTAGGACAGGAGTATATATGGTCAAATTCCACAACAAAATATGTCACATGAGGAAATCTTTAACTAAGCTGTGTGAAAAGGTTTTAAAAACAAAACCAGCAAGGGAGCATTGGCAATAATCCTTAGAATGTTCTAGTTCTACTTTATCTACTTTCCCGAATTTGCAACACTTGATTCGTGCTGATATAAAAACAACTGTCTTATCAGAAGAAGTACCGCATATTAGATAAAGATATTAGCTCCACATGCAGGTATTATTCAGTCAAGCGTTCATTTTTTCAATTCTCTAATCGTAGGAATTTATTATATAAATACTAACGAAGCACCAAAACATTTACATATGGATTAATATAGTTTCCGTTCCTAGAAATCTACGTACTCAGCTGCGAACTTGCGAATGGTGTATAAAACTATAAGAGGAAAGGATGTTTATTCTAAAGAAACCGCATTTAATATTTCAGGATACGTATTTTTGTAAAACTGATCTTTATTGCGTCAAAATTTGTGATTATATTCGACTACGTTAGAGAAAATAAAATCAAGAAGCATTTATTGATAATCTACAGGAAGATGAAAAACCCTATAGTTGTTTTCAAGAAGATGAACTAAATTTTATGACAGATTAATTATAAAGGAGTCGGCGGCCTGCTGATTTACTTGATATAAAATTTTTCGCTCTTTCTCTTTTATTGAACACGGTATTTACCAACGAACTCCCTAATTTAGCTGAATTGCGAACAGCTATTACAAAAGAGGTAAGTAATATTTTATTTGAAATATTGCACGATGTATTTGACAACATGAGGGAACGTGTAAAATTGTGTAAACACAGGATGGGTATTTTAGACATATGTTGTATTCGTATTTATGGTGACAGGTGTGGTTTCCCCATGTTTATCGTGTTAAAGTTATTATATGTGAATTTATTGAATATTTACGTCATAATGTAGG
The DNA here is from genome assembly GCA_023509865.1 of Trypoxylus dichotomus. Classification (NCBI taxonomy): domain Eukaryota; kingdom Metazoa; phylum Arthropoda; class Insecta; order Coleoptera; family Scarabaeidae; genus Trypoxylus; species Trypoxylus dichotomus. Next base: position 52,678,968 of record CM042075.1, read on the forward strand.
TCCATGTACATTATTGAATTCCAAATAGCTAATTAATGAAACTATAACTTTCGTACATCAAAAGTATTTTCAAAAAAAAAACTTTCAACAAAACTTATACACATTTATGTCTACTTATAGGTTAATGATATCTCCCTTTGTAAAGGAGCAACTGTGTCGAAAAGTTTTTAATCTTTTATTGCTGATAATTTCTTTATTATTCATAACTGGTTTATTTTTCTTCTTTGATATTTTTCCTTGATGGTTTTTGAATTTATTCACCTCAAATGCTTTTATGGTAACAGATTTATTTAAAATTAACGCTTTATATGTAAGAAAAGTGTCGAATGTTCAAATTTGTTAAGAGTATCCATTTTAATAGACTTTCACGTGTTATAAACCTTCCAGTGTCATTTTAATATAACTTAAGTAAAATTATACTTTCACCCGTCTTTCAAGAAATAGATGTAGTATGACTATTATAGCGACACATTTTATTAAATGGCTGTTTACATTAAAAAATGTTGTATTTCTATTTTGGATCAAAGCTAATAATTAATTAATAGTGCTGTATATATCAATACTGTCTAACCTAACTCAACACCTTACTGCAACTTCTGAAATTAGCTGGAGAAAGTTGGTAATATGTATAACTGTTATGTTTTCTATCGTTGCGAACCTATATAGCCCAAAAGTTACAAAGATTTAAAGTTCCCTACACCAAATCGACTCCCTTCCGCTGAATTGTAGCAACAGGGTGCAAACCCACCGCCTCAAAGCATCGAAGCGACTCTCATCTTTCACTTTTGTATTCCCTAGCTTTTGTGTCTCGGCAAGATAAGCAGAACAGAATTTCAACAGGGCGACAATGTGAAAATAATCTAATAGTCTACAGTGGGTGTGCGGTGTGCGGTGAAATATAGAAAGTATAATGCTACTATGGATATCTGTGCAAAATAATAATAAAAGAACAAACCAAATTTAGAACGTTTATAGCTCAAGGTACGTCTGAAGCTTGAAAAATTCGAACCTCGCATGCCCTTACATTTACATATAGAAATTGAACGGTCAGCTTATTGCTTCTTAATGTCCATGCCGTGATGTATAATTGATGCCTGCAGTTTAGTCAAACTGGTAGTTCGCGTTTAACGCTAACATTTTAGATCTTAAACAGAATGGCCTCGAGCAACGCAATTTAGTATATGTATGAATGAACAAACGACGCTAGCCGCCACATTTAATATCCATGCATTCGTGCAGGATAAATGTATATGCATATGGAATAGGTAGGCATTTTAGTTATAGTTGACCCATTTAGATGTAAATTGTTTGCTTGCAAATTTGGTGCAATAAGGTTTCATGCAATTGAAATAATAGCTTAATTTAGGAAAAAAATAGCAACATACATCCACATCGCAATAAACGATATAACCAAGCTGTAGAAAGAAATGCTAATTCAAAAAAATAATGGCAAAATTGCGAAATTGTTTCAACCGCATTCGTTTTACTATAATGCCTTATTCAGTTTTCTTGAATATATGAAATAATTACAAATACAATTTCCACTATCCATATGAATAATATTGATTCTCCGTCTTCCGTTTCAATTTGTCTGTCTTGCAAAGATAAGAAGTGAAAATTGCGGCGGAGCACTCCGGTAATTATAATGTTTTAATAAAAAATGTCACCCATCTACAATAACGTGTGTATTAATGTTTTTTGACTATCTATTACCTTTTGCATGACAGTTGACAAGTACACGCACTGCTGTTTCTTTTGCTAATAAACTTCTAACATCTTGCCGTTACCTGGCGTAGCGAATGAACGAACCAATTATACCGGGTTCCTTTTTTAATATTACACATACATTTTTTCTATGTGAAGCTTTAAATAAAAAGATAATTGTCAATGATTTAACAGCATACTAGGCAACCAGTCATACACTCATATTAAACGAGCGAGAATCTTAAGTTCCGGGCAAAACCAGTTACGAATCCTACCACAGATCTCTCTTAATACAAATAACATAACTATTCTGCAAATTTGATGAGGATATTATTTCATTTTAACGATTAATTAAGACAAATAAAACGATATAACAAAAACTAAATCTAATTTTGTAGTAAATTTTCTATCTTCCTTGTCTAACAAGGTGATCTTGAAAGCAAGGTATTCCGAATAAATTCTGGGTCAGATTCCATCACATGCAGTACGTATATTTACTTCGTCCAAGTTACGTATTTGCACGTTTTCAATTTTGCTTTTCAGATAAACCTAAAGAAAGAAATCATTTGGAGATAAATTGGCTGATCTTGGGACCAAACCTGCAAACGCGTCTTTCAAAAAATTTCTGACAACATTTGAAAATGTGGCGTAGCCCCATACATTTGGAACTAAGGTACATTAATATTCAATACCTCAATTGATGGGATGAAGTGGCCTCGTAACAGATTCAGATATTTTGCTGCAGTCAAGTTACCGTCATTAAAAAATAGGCCAATAAGTCTATCGATTATTATTCCAATCCGGACATTGACTTTTTGAGAGTACTGTGTTCGGGTCAGATTTTGAGCGTGACGATTTATGGGGGACCAATATCTAACGGATTAATGGAATTTTGTATTTTTCAATGGATAAATGTGGAATACTGACCGGAACTTCTGAGAGTTGACTTGTCCATTTATGGTAAATGTAGTTTCTTCATTTTCATTTAATATATTAAACATTATTTCGCAAAAAACAGTTCGCTTTGCTTTGTCTCCTTCGAGAAGTTGTTGGCTTACATTTAAATTCTTTCAGGGTTTCGTACGTTACTCCAAAATACCTGGCTATATCTAATAGGGATTCTACAGGTCGTTCCTCTATATAACACAGGATATTCAACTTCATCTCTTCTGTTAAAACGTGACTGGGTTTATTTCTTTTTCTGTGGAAATTTAGGAGACAACCGTCTTAACAGTTATCACGTAGTAATATTTAAAAAGTTACGTACATAACAAAACATTATATCTAATTTTGATGAATTTTTTCTGAATAGGGCGGAAAGAGTGAATGTCGAATACTAGATATGATAGAACAAATCTGACGACATTAAGCACATGAAAATCGCGTAATTACTCTTCTAAATTCGAAGCACCGAGATGTGTGTTGACCAGTGCTATCGATTACAAAGATAAGCGATAAACTATTAGTGGTAACATGTTATACGATTTTACAAGCCACTGATTTATTAGTACACAATAATTGTTACTTCAATGAGACTTCATGAAAGTTTGAGGCAAGTACGTAGTATTATAGCAAACTGTTTGTTATAATTTATAAAATAATAATTTCTTAATTATCATCTTTTTACTGTACCTCTCTGAAACCTTCAAGAGGTTACCATGTGTAACAATTATTGTGTACTAATAAATCTTTGGGATGTAAAATCGAATAACATGTATCCACTAATACTTTATTCTTTATCTTTATCTTTAATAAATCAATTGTGAAAGGACTCTTTCTGCGACCGGCCAGAAATGAGGCGAGCATAAAGTCACATTCACCAATTTTGTAAAATAGGAAAAAAAGACGTTCATCGTTACATTTACATAAATTAACTAAAAATTTTCACGCAGAATTGATCAATGTGATCAACTTCACACCTTTTTAATGCTTTCAACATCAAGTATCAATCGGCATTTTAAAAAGTAACTAGGTTTAGATACTGTACCATAAACTGTTGTTGTGATATACAAGAAATACAGTAAAACTCGCTTTTAATGTACTCGTCGGGACCATACAAAACGGTACGTTAAAAATCAAAAATCAAAATCAAATTTCCAGACGTGCCGAAAACAATTTTTTATGGTTTCCTGCGAAATTTGTTGCCAAGCTTTGCCTGCCATTTCTATTGCTTCTAGCAAATTTACTTCATTAGAAGCTCCAGTATCCAAATTCGTAATGTGTTTCATTACTAACCTTACATTCCTCTAAATTTATATTTGCACTTTCGCCATGAATGTAACTAGCATTTATGTTATGACGTTCTTTAAAACGATGTAGCCAATATGCTGTGCACTTAAATTCACTATCGTTGAATTATTTACCAAATTCTTCTGCTTTAGTTTGAAGAATTGGACCGCTAATTGGTATATTATTGGTTCGTTGATACTCAAACCATCGTAGTAAAGCTTCATCAGCACTTCCTGGATCCGGTTTACGTAATCGCTTGACATTTTTGTCTATTTGTTCTAATGCGAGAATTTTATCTTTATATTTCATTATGGTAGAAAATGTTTTTTTAAGACATTTAGCACGACAAATATCAGATTGTTTTTCACCACTTTGAACTTCTTTAATTACATTTATTTTCTCATCAACTGATAATGCTTTATGTCGCCGCTCAGTAGAAGTACTCATTTTTAATACGAAAAGTTGCACTTAATAATTTATCGAAACAATTGTGTCTAACTTTATCGAACGATAACTGCAACTCGGCCGGATAAAAATAGGAAAATCCCTTTAGTACATTATATTATACGCCCCACCTAACAGCCATTACGGTGTATGAGCCTCTACTCTTCGTCGAGAAAGGTAATTCCCCGGTATTTACAATGTAGTGCATGCTGGTTTATATCAGATTTATATAATAAAAATCAATTAGGCTACAAAAAGAACATAATTCTTTTCTTCAACAAATTTTTGTACGTAATAACAGAAGTACGTAATAAATATGTACCTAATATCAGAACAAAGATACATTATTTCAAGTAAGTCTTTACCGGGACCAAGGAAAGTATACACTGTATCCGAAAATATGTTATATACAAGGGACTCGTATAAGCGAGCTCTACTGTCTAGAACGATTTTTTTTGTCATAGGTTCAAATCCTTCTGAGACTAATATATTTTCAACAATTTAAAACCTTAGTAAAATGCAATAAAATCGTAATTTTATCATTACTAACACCAACGAGAGCTTCACATTAATATTATACGTTTTATACAATCGATTTACTTACATCAAATTAGGCACTAATTACATCTCTGAGGCAGTTTCTAATGTAATATCTGCGCTGTGTCTTTCGTGGCGTTGTATTAATACGTTTTATTTGATGGTACATTCAAGTCAACAGTGGCTTGCAAAGTACCTGTAATAGAGTCTGAGTATGATCCCATTTGCATACTAATATCATAGGAACAGGGGCTTTTCCTGCATTAAATCTTTAAAATTAATTCTTCTTACTTTTATTCCATGCTTCAGTACTTACAACGGTTGCTTTATTCATGTTCGACAATGTACCTTGCTAGAGAAACTCAATTTATACAATGTATTAAAATTAAATTTCTACATAATAAGGTCAACATATTTTGAATATAAGGTGAATTAATCACCATAAACTTTAAAAGAAGCGCAATAATTGGAAAAGCGAACATAAAAATACGTTGAAATATTCTAGAATATCATCATTAACAGGTTGCATTACTAGCTGTTTTATTTATAATATTTACGTGTGCATTTCTCGCTATCTGCTACTTGACCTTGCTTATCGCGCAGCAAGTTAATACAGGAAATGATATAAAAACCCTTACATCGCAATCTGCAATCGATATGAATCAATCAAAGTTTTTACGATTATTCTCATGTATCTCTATAAATATAATCCATCCAAAATACACTTCAAAAATTTCCAAGGTTCAGCATCTATCAAACAATCTCTAGTCACTATATCGATGTAGAAACGACCAATCGATCTATACGCTTGAATTAGGCATTAGGACGGCTATAATATTACAAGGACCGCTGCGGACGTGCTAAAATTCAGATTTATAGAGACGTGTTGTTTTAGTAGTGTTAGAAAATATAAACGCCCGTCCGTCCTTGAAATCAAAACTACGACACCCGGCCCGGATTTACGCAAAGCAGCGCTGAAATTTATTTATTTTATAGTAAAGACAAATAATTCTCTGACTACGCCGCACTTCGCCCCCGCTTTGCAATAAAATCATTCGCACGGCATTGAAACGCCGCTTAAAATGTAAGCAGATTACCGCACAAGAATAATATACACGCTGTAACAGGGAAAGGATTGCCGAATGATTTGTGTTAAATAAAATGCGGTTTTTCTTCCTTTTTTTTGCTTTTAGAGAAGCGAAAATATAACATATACACTTCCTCGAAATCCCTTATTTATTATTTTATCTGTAAAAAAAATAATCCGTCGAAAGATTGCTTTCCATCAAAATTCCTTATATATCTGTGTCACACATCAAACACGTTTAAAGGGGTCATATAAACATAAAACCGTTTTACGATTTACGTAATGAAATAGTGACTTGGAGTCTACTCAACCCTACCGAAATGTAAGACAAATGAGGCTCACAAATTAAATATAAAGGACCAGATAAACTCCAAAAGAGGGCAAGAATTACTAATCGTACTTTTGGCCCCAAGCTCCGCCGTTGTTAGAATCATATCAACATGTAACCCATATCCGAATAAAATGTTTCATTAAAAGTGGTTTTCGAATGTGATATAAATGAAATGCACTCTTTGTCGGTTAACAGAACGTGGTTAGATGTTCATCAGCTTCGTAGTTATTATACTTAATTTTTGGGACTCTTTTAAAAACCCTGATAATTTAAGGTGAATAAAACACTTTTGCCAATTGTTTTTTACCCTGTTAACTTTACTGAAATTAACTTGCAGACTGCCTAGAATTCTACGAGAATAGCAATAATTAAATAAAATTGCATTCATTTTTATATGTTCATAGATCAGTCATCTGGCACAGATATTGATATACGGAAGGGAAGCGTTTTGGGTTCATTTGTACTTGTATTTATTAACGACTTTTCAATACATATATCGGTAATTAAAGTGTTTTTGTATGCTGTTCACTCCTGCGTAGAGATCCTTGACACTGAATTTACATTTGACGCAGATTGAAACGACCGTTAAAGGATTTAATAAATAGTGCACAACTTGTAAACTTATGATCAATAGTAACAAAACTTTTATGCCGGAATTCTATAATAACTATAACACATGGGCTGAAAAGTCCCGGGCCTAACAAAGAAAACACGGTTTTTTTGGTTCAAAATTAGTTTTATTCATCAACGTAATCTCCATCAAGAGCAACGCAATCATTCCAGCGCCGCTCTAGCATTTCAATACCACTTTTGTAGAACGATTTATCTTTTGCGTCAAAATAGGCCTCAGTTTCAGCGATAACCTCTTCATTCGTGCGAAATTTCTTACCGGTGAGCATTTTTTTTGAGGTCTACGAACAGCCAGTAGTTGCTGGGAGCCAAATCTGGCGAATACGGTGGATGTGAGCGCAATTCGAAGTTCAATTCATGTAGTTTTGCCATTGTTTTGATTGACTTGCGACACGGTGCGTTGTTTTGATGAAACAAAATCTTTTTTCTTTGCCATATGCGGTCGTTTCTTTGCAATTTAGGCCTTCAAACGCTCCAATAACGCTATATAATATTCACTGTTGATGGTATTTCCTTTCTCAAGATAGTCGATGAATATTACACCACGCACATCCCAAAATACCGAGGCCATAATCTTTCCAGCCGATTGTTGTGCTTTCGGGCGCTTTGAACGAGGTTCACCAGTTGCTGTCCACTCAGATGACGATCGTTTTGATTCCGGAGTGAAGTGATGGATCCATGTTTCATCCATTGTCACATATCGACGCAAAAATTCCGGTTTGTTACGTTTAAACATGGCCAAACACTGCTCAGAATCATCAACACGTTTTTGTTTTTGGTCAACAATGAGCAAACGCGGCACCCACTTTGAACAGAGCTTTCTCATAGTCAAATGCTCATGCAATATAAAACCAATACGTTCTTTTGATATCTTTATGGTGTCAGCTAACTCACGCAACTTTACTTTTCGATCATTCAAAACGATTTTGTGGATTTTTTTGACGTTTTCTGGTGTTACCGCCTCATTTGGACGTCCACTGAATTCTGCATCATCGGTGCCTCTACGACCACGTTGTTGTTTCTGATGGAGCGGAGTCCCCATAATACTTTTCAAGCCATTGCTTCGCTTGAACGGTATTTTTTTCCCATCAAGAAGCAGTGTAAAATTAAAACACGAAATTGTTTTTGATCCATGCGTGACTCTTAGCACAATAACTCACAAACGAATGAATAGAATATCATGAAATTTTAACAGCTGTCTTTTGAAGTTTAGTGCTAACTGAGGGAAAAGTGACTGCAATAAAACTAGCGTCATCTATGTGTTAGGCCCGGGACTTTTCAGCCCATGTGTTAGATAACCAGATGTAATTAATATTTCTTATGATTATCTTAATTTGGTTGCTGGCAAAGAATAGAAATTGTTGATTATCGTTCTGGACTTTACACTGTCGTGGGATGTCGCACAAGCCAAATGCATGGTTTGACCTTCAAAAGGCATTATTATGCTTCATAGCCTGAAAACATGTCTTCATATACAAATCCTTTAAATGTCTTTTACGCATACGTGTACTCACTACCATCGTATAAAGTTATAGTCCAGGAGAAACTAAAGGCATAAACCGTGCTTTTGTTTTATAAAAATGCATGGTCATACGAATTTTTAAGCTACCAACGCGCACATACTAGTTTCCTTTAATCTAGTAGTATTGTTAGGAATAATGCATTGTTGGACTTCCTCTAAGATCGGCTGGCATATTAATTTCAAACTAATGCATAAAAAACGAGTTCCTTAAACAATCAACATAAAATCACATCACAAAATTCAATATAATTAATGTAAAATCTTATACAAAAATATTTAGCACATGAATATACACACGATAAATTCATCCCACATGACTACCTTTAAGAGCATTGAAACACTTACAAATTATTTCATGGGAAGAAGCAAATCATGATGTACCGTTCTTCAGTTTTTTAATGTTTTTTTCTCGGTATTAACACAAGCACAGCAAGGAGTTTATGTTAAACAATTGTAAAAACTTGTCTGATTTGGACGGAATTTAGATAGTAGGTTACGAAGACTTGGCTGAAATCTGAGGTAATGTATTCACGATAGCGAAATTGTTGTCAACTTTTGAAAAATCACTTTAGCGTCAAATCGCCCTCGTATTTTGAGTGTTATTAGTAGGATTTCCAAAATAAAAACAATACCTAGTATCAAAATGTATCATTTTTTTACCAAATAATTGGAAAATGGAAAGTTAATTCGAATTAATTTATTTTCAGCGAGAAAATAATTCAGTCCACGAAAACAATTGAAACGTAAAAGACGAAGAACTTCGTGGAGGTACCTTAATCAGAGATATCCTAACAAGGGTTTTAAGTAGGACTCCGCGATATGTCATTAACATGTTGGCTGCCCAAATAATCACTTAGTATAGACGATGTCTACATGCCAGCTGGCAGTGCGGGTGATACTTGACACATTGAGTTTGATTACGGAGATAAGTTTGTTTTGAACTGACTTCATCGCTCTAATCTTAATTTAAACATGTGGCATTCTAATAATGCTAAAATGGAGCTTCTGTCGAAATTGGAAGAATGAAAGTGAAAATATGCTTGTTTCCGTTTTGTTCAAGTATGTGGGGTTAAAATTTGTTTAAATAAGACAGCAGTTCAAATTTCACGATGTCACTTATCTAGAAAAAAGAGAACCAAAATTAAGACCTCAGTTTGTCGCTATGACTTTTATGAATTTAGATCCCTTTTCATTAAAAGTTGCAACCATTGCTGCTTGTTGGGTCATTTTGCCTTTGTGTTGTAAGTGTATTAGCTACCCTGTTGACAATATGCATTTATTTGAATGAATCAAAATTTTACTAGGAAGATTAAAAAGCGTGACTTAATACTATTTTTATTATTTTCTTTCTACATTATTAAACAAAGTTATATATACCGTTTATATAACCGGAAAACATTCACCAGCATTAATGAAGATAATTAAGCTGGGCTGCTTCGTCTAGTCTTGATTAAATTTAATTAAGCAGAAGTATAACAACGCACTACAACTCTGTACTATTTCGTTTGATTCTTTTGTTCATAAACACTCCCGAACATACATATGTTAAACGAAGAAGATAATGAATGTATTTTCTTTGTGTTTGTACTTTTCTTTTTTAGACCTAATCTTACAGGTACCTACAGAATATTACAACGATGTTTTCATGCCAATGCGATGTTTCTGCTTTCTACCATAATTTTATCATTTCCTTTATATACGTATATACATATACACATATATGTATACATATATATTTCTTACCGTTGCCGTCTGATGATACTGTCGTCGATTCTATATATACTGGACCTGCTACGTTTTCTTGTTCCATCGCTGTCTTCTGTCTTAATTAATTAAAACGAGAGCGAAGAATAACTGCTGTGGGCAGGACGGCGAATGCGATAAGAGAAAATTAAGCTGCAGTCTCATGTCGGCTTCATTACAATCTGTCGAGGATCCGGAAAATATATTTTTATATGTCATCCGAAATATTATTTTTTCTAATCGATGTTATTTCGGTGCTTATTAATCTCGTTATCTTCCTGACATATGTTCGTTGTTTGCTTTTCGTTGTTAGGAAGAAAAAACCATGCACGATCGTATATTATCCATTTGATTGGCGGTATTATCTGTTATTAGTTTTTTTCTTCGCTACGTTTGTTACTTGTGTTCTAGAATATATTCAGAATATTTAGTTCGGTGCATAAATAAGATATTCAGATATATTAAGAGATATTTTTTTTATTTTTTTAGTATGTCGTTCATAGAACACAGCATTTAAATTTGAAAGTAGTCGCGTTTGATGCTAATGTAACGTATTTTTGGTGTTTGTTTACAAATCCATATAAAAACAAATTACTAAATTGCTTTAACTACATCATGTGCAATAAAATGAAGAAAGCAATAACTAGCGACTCCGTCTACTTGGCACACAGTGTTTTCATTTTACTGTCACAATTCAAAAATAAACTGCGAGGAATGCTTTTGAGTCGCGACGCTGTTACCGATGTTAAAAATTCTGTCTTACTTTCAAAAATATTTTCAAAACATGATCGTTCGTTCAACAAAGTATGTACACCACCGCCCACAATAGAAAAGACACTTTTAGTTTTAACAAAATATTTGAAAAAGAAATACTTTTATTATAATAGTGAACATGAACTGGATATCGCTAGTTCGAATTATTCTAGGAATAAATAAATATTAAAAAGGAATTTGAATATATCGTCATATAATAAAATATTTTTTAAATCATCTCATAAACTTACGTCTTAGCATCCAGGTTTTATCGTCCGAAAGATACTATATTTATTCTTTTCTAAAGTTGTTAGAAAGAGTTTTTGAACATAGTTTTTCATAGATTATATAGTTGCATTTGACCATAGTTCTCTGCAGTAGATAATATCATTTTAGCAACACATATTAGCACACTGTGGGCGTAACAAATTTTGACAGAAATGGTTTGAGAGAAGAAAATATTTTGTTACAAAATAAAAATTTTGTAACAACATATTTGTGTTGTCTTCAGCAATGTGGCTGTGGAGTAACGTATAAATTCGACCATTATATTATAAATTTTATTCTAAAAAGTTAAAGAAGACAATGCAAGGTTGAGTGTATATGCTCACCAACTATGTAAATTTAAGAAAAAGTTGTATATTTATCAATTAAGCCCCTGCTACTTTTTAATTCAACTAGAAACAACGATACCTAGTTTTTCTTCTGGTGGTATCGTTACCCCTGTTGAGTTGTCATTCCCTTCTAGAAGAAGAGTATCCTACCACCGAATAACATTCTGGATGAGTAGACAATTAATGTAACAAGAGACAGAAGTTTATTATTCGCAGAAAGCAACATTTTAACTGTATATACATTTAATTTTTTATTGTTTCTATGTATTTATATACCGAATTTTAGAATGATAGAAAAACGGATAAGCCATGAGCAGAGACAATGAGATAGGACCATCCTCGGCTACTAACGGTTCCACGTTTAGCGCCATCTGCCCGGCTTGGAAGAAACTAACGATAATGTATACATTAAATCTAAATCGTATAATGCTTAAAGAGTAAACTATACGTAATATAGCAAAATTTTATATGAATACTACATAAAATTTTGCAATGTAACGTACAGTTTGCGTTTGAAAAATATAGTAAATGAATTTATAAGCAAGTATTAAAAGAAAATCAGCTGTTTATGATCATAATCGTTTTACAAGGCATATAACATTTAGGAAGGATAATAAAATAAAGCTACTTAATCAGAGAAGCATATATATTTATAATCAAAGTTATAAGATATTTACAAGTAGAAGTATTAGACTCAAACACGTCCAATTCAGTTAATATATTTCTCTCTTGGTTTTCGATATTTTCCGCATCTGTTTTCCATGAATCTAGAATATCACAAGCTGTAAATTTGCCGATTGTAACAGGTAAACATAGTTCGGGAAAACTAGTGGTAATAATTCATCACTTCTTTCAATAGCTTCTGCTGCAATGCACTTTCCACAAACTCTACAAATTATTGGATATTTCTTCATACGCAACATAATACTTTCTCAGTCCATTCTATATTTTTGTGGGATTAGGAAAGCTATGCCAGCATAACACAATAGACTTCTACCTCACTTACACCTACCAATAGATAAAATATATGATTAATATTTTTTATCGAAACTTTTGTAAAAAGAAACTTAAAAGACTTGTATATTCTTAGAAACTAGATAGAAATTTTACTTCTTCACCTTCATCCGTATGTAAAAGTAAAGTGCATACAGCATTGTTTTTATTATTTAAAAATTGCTACTTCTGTATAGTTCGTTATTGTTGCCGTTAATGGGGTGTGTCAACATAAAACCATCTATTTGGTACAATGTTTACTTACCTCTTGTTTATCCCTCTCTATATCTATAAAGCAAATACACTTCTCACCATAGTGAAAACAACTACAACAACATATAATTTTTCTCCAGGTAATAATACATAAAAGACCAAACAAAACAGTTGTATTTTACATATGCACATTTTCGCACTGACGATGCGAGCACTCTGTCTAGCTTCTGAAGAAACATTTTTAGCGAACTCTTTAAATTTAACCTTACCCCGAAGAAACTAAAGATATAGGAACAGCATCGTGAATTGGAAATGTTACCCCCGTGGCCATGAGTATTGATCGTACATAGAGACAACCATTGTTGTACAGATCCCACGATTTCCCATACTGAACCAATTCAAACCTTATAGCCCGTGTGAACTAAATATGATAATATTTTCGAAGACAAAAAAAGATAGCATCTATTATTATATTGATATGCTGCATACCTTTTATTCTCGATTTACAAGTTGTTTCTATTGAGCCTTTTGAAGAATTGTAAAACTATTTCATTCTATATTCATTTGGATTGATTTGCACCTACGTTTAAAGAACTCGTTCCGTTCAAAATCGTTTCAAACGGGAAAAGATCAAAACTAATAACAAAAAAACATTCCTTTTCTTCATAGTGTAACATGCCCTGACATATTTCATAACTCAATTATCCTATTATTTAGCGGCTCGTTACATTTATATATTTACCCAATTTATCTTAATTCACGTACACATGTATCCAGCGTGTACTCCACTTGACGAGAATAATTACAGTCGTAGGCGTCTATCTTGTAATATTTACGAAGCGGACTATTCATATACCTCAGTTACACTCTCGCGCCGCCGCTAAATATTCAGCATAGCGCGAAGGCACTCGCCCGATATCTCTTTCTTTCGCGTACGCTTCCTTGCGCTTCCATGTTTGAGTGTACGCGTTGTGTGTATACACTAACACTTGGAGAAATTGCATCATCGCATTTTCTGTAATTTATTTTTGTGGTTTACAGGGTAAGTTTATTTATTTAATTCGCACCTTTAAGATTTTTTTTGTACATAATATTAATTAACATGCTAGAAACAAATTTTAACATTTAGATTGGATTACTCTTCAGATATAATATCGACGGTTTGAAGCCATCTTCGTAGGAATTATTACACACGTAATCATTCATATATGTAATGAAATTCTTTGGTACCCGGCAATTGAGTTAGTGCAGAGTTTTTAAACAAAGTTTAGGTTACACCTTTTATCTGTGATAGAAACTAAGACTTTAGATTAATAGTATGTTCGGATATATCATAGACGGTAAACCGCAAAGCAGAAGTACATTATTACAAATTAATGATCTTATGACAGATAAGGTCCCACCAATTGATCTCAATTTTTTTTCCGCATAATAATTTAGTACTAACCCCCACTTATACATGTACTGCGGTACGGCGTTATAACCCGTGTGTTGCCGTGAGTGACTTAGAACTAATCCAGAGAGTTCAATGTCCACGTTTAGAATTCGTACTTGTACCAGGTATATGCATACGTTTTCTTCCGGTTTAACTTAGAGACAGCGCCAGCGAAAAGTATACAGCGTATTAATTTTAACACATACGTCATTTTAAACTAATATCCATATTAATACTAATATTAACATGAATATCAATACTAAACTACCGTTGGTATTAGAAATGGTAAAATCACAATTTTCTTGCAATTACCCAACGTAATTAATTTCCGGAAAAATATCGGTCTCGGAGGGAAGTTAAAGCCAACATCGTTATGTCGCCGACATAACGTGCTTTCCTTTGCACCACAAGACCAATGAGTTCAAGTCGCCTTAAATCCCTCTAGATGTCACGATGCCAGTAGATATATTGTAATATTTCACGGACACTATTATTGATACAGCAAGTGCGTAACAGTTAAACTAGTATCCATATTAATACTAATAGGAGACAGAAAGATGTTGGGTCAATTCCCCTCCGAGACCGATATTTTTTCGGAAATTAATTACGTTGGGTAATTGCAAGAACATTATAATTTTATTATTTCTAATACCAACGGTAGTTTAGTATTGATATTCATGTTAATATATATAATAATTTGACTATAAAAAACATATTGAACGTACATACCTGTCGAAAAAGGTTATAGTGACGTTATTTTTTTAATTTATTTTTATGCTGTTTGTGATTTAAAATTTACTTTACTTACTAAAAGAGTATTTCATCAATTCTATGTATCTATTCCAGATCAGCCCTTTCGATCAACATTACAAAACGCTCAAGTACAAATTTAGAAACTGGGCGCAGCTTTAGTTAATAATTCAGCTTGTGGGACTTTTCGAAGATTAAATAATTTATCTTTCAATGATTTACATATAATAATATTAATAACTCCTAAACTCCTATTCATACAACCACGTGTGTGTGGTTCATATATGTCATTGGAAACTGTGTATATGAAAAAAAAGTGTAGTATTATGAGGATTATAGAACAAAACTGAAAAATGTGCATTACTTTGAATTGTGTATAGAATATATTTGTTTTAAATAGTGCTTAGTTTACCTTGAAAAATGCAACACTCTATCTCATATTTCGTTTTTCCCACTATAATGACACACTTTTAACGAATATCTCCCAAACATTAAAAAAAATAAAGTTGTTTCAAGTATTCGTTTAGATCATGCACTTGGTAAATTGGACTCTTCCAAATTTTGGCATTATAATTTTTGTACAAGACCCAATTTTCTTGCGTTAATCTTGTCCACTAAGCTTGCTTCCTTCAGCTTTAGTATATTCCATGAAAAATAAACATCCTAAGCAAGTGAACTCCAGGATGAAAATGTACTGCACTATTATATAGCCGGAAACAGAAACAGTCCCTTTAATTCAAAAGAAAAACGCTTTCCCTGAAACCCGTCTACAAAAGCTTATGGTAATTTCCCTGACGCAATTACAAAAATATCTAAGAAATTATGTAACATCTATGTTTATTAATGCATAATGCAATCCTGTCTGTTTTAAAAACAAAGTTTGTTTGTATTTCGATTTTTCAAAGCATAAATTATTAAATTTGGACTTCTTGCAGTAAGCCCCTGGTATACTGTTCTTTCAATAAAACAAATTTCAATTCAACAAATCTATTACTAAATCAACACGGCATTCAGTATTTAAGCCATCGCCGCGAAATGCATGATGCGAAGTTTATATGGAAGCTGTGTAATGGATGGATTGATTCTCCTAACCTCCTCTTCTGTTTAGATTTTTACACGCCTATAATTTGCATTGGCTCGTTTCCTACCTTTCCACTTCCCTTTTCTAGAATCAATATGCTACAAGGATCACTTTTTGTAACCATGTGCCGGGCAGCAAACCTACATTATTGATTATTATGATATATATTTTACAGTTCTGTACTGATTAACGTTGATTTACTGCATAACTTATAAATTTGTATATTTTGTACGTATTGTAATGATATGAATTGTTGTCTATTATTTATCAATGAATTTCTTCTAAAATTTTACTACTTCACCTATTTCAGATACTTTCTCGTCACTGTTTGGTGCACACCATTATTTTTATTTTGGTTGATGTTAGAAGTTGGAGGCGAAGTACCGTCAGTACTCCCTCTTTATGAAATTTTAAACACAGATATTCAATCTGTACAGGTTTCTTTCAAAAATTTTACAGATATCTGCTTTGGGTATTCTTAATAATTATTCACAATGTTTCTTGTTTAAGAAAAAGAAAGAGAGTCCCTTCAACAACACTTACAGAGGAGACGTAAACTTTTGTTATATTATATATATATCACTTTTCGTAAACATATTTCTTATATAAATAAATATTTCAAAATTTCATCTTTAAAAGACGTTTAATATACAGTACTCACAGATTTCAAGTACATTGTATGAATATACATTATTCCGAAATTGTACTTATAATCTTCGAAATTTCTCGTACGACGGAAGGATAGCACGACTGGCAGCAATTTCCTTTATAATGTCACACATATCTAGTATGTGTGTGTATTGAGTGGTCTACCATTTAGGCGGACAGATGCGTTGATCAAAAGTCTGACATGTTGGCATCGTTTCTCCTGAGAAAGAATAATTAGTTATTTTCTCATATAACTCCGTAAATTTATAAATATCTTCGTTTATATCCAATAATAAAGTGTATCAGCTGACACTACATATAAAGTTTGGAAGTTCCGGACACTTACGTAGGAAACCGAAGGCCAGTCCATCCTAAAGGCGAGCCAGTGAGTACGATTTCAAAAGTTAAAGACGTCGAATCTTCTTAAGTTCTTCAAAATTATTTGTATCTTTCGATCTCATATTTTGTTTTGTAAATTAATTAGAATATTTAAACTTTAGCAAGTCAGGGATTGCCTTAGGTTTTCCGTAAAACCATTTTTTTTTTAAATGGCGGTATATATATTTTTATATTTGTCAATATATTTGTCTTTTCAACTTTGCATTTGGTATTTTAATTTAGAAAACAATTTCACTTAATTCAAAACAAATAAATCAAAATTTTAAATCAAAGAACCCAATTAAAGTACCTAGCCTTTATACACCGCTTTTTGGCGAAAGTTCTCTTAAGGATTGCCTCGGTTCTAGACTTAACCCTTTATTGCACATTGTATATTTCAATATACATTTTTTTTAAATTCCTATAGCTTTTAACAGGAAACTGCGCACATTCACGTTGTATATTTGGATATACTTGTATTCTAACTGGTTTTCCACCTGCAAAATCACAAGTGGCTTGCGTCGGACCAATCATTGGAGGGGGGGGGGATGATTCATCTAACTCGTGCTATTTTATAGCGATGCAGATAACCTCAACAAACACGTGTTCCTTTGTTTACTGTGTGTGGTGGGAATTGTTTATAGAAAATACAAATAACCAGGTGGATTTAGTATGTATGTTCTGTTATACATTGTGCATTCGGATAAATATAAATTTTCGTCCCCATAGTCATGGATCCTAAGCTATTTTATGGGAAAGATGATGATAGTGTCACCGACGAAACTTACTTGCTCAGCGCATCATATATGACTTTGAAGTATACGCAGGATCAGTGGAGCAATCAGAACATCTCCGAAATATTAGTGCAAATTCTAATGTTGTCCTCCATTTGGCCGATTGTATACCAGAGAATTTTAATTTTGTACTATTCTACGATAACTGGTTTTGCAGTCCGAATCTACAGATAGAACTTGCAATAAAGGGTATTTACAGCTTAGCTACGGTCCGAGCAAATTGAGTACCAAATAATGGAATGCCTTCTGATATAACTTTGAAAAGACAGACCGACGCTCATACGCTGATAGAATGGCAAGTTGCCAAGATGTAACACTCAGAATGGTCAAATGGATGGATAATAGAGTAGTAAACTTGTTAAGTACCTTTATAGGCGCTTATCCAGAAACATCGGTAAAACGTTTTGGCAGAAAAACGAAGCAGCGAATACAGGGAAAGTGTTCCAGTATTATATTGCTTTACGATAAACTTATGGGAGGGGTAGATTTGATTGACTCTCTCTTGACACTATAGAATAAAACTAAGATCCAAAAAGTATTATACGCGCATTTTTTACCATATGTTAGATATATGTGTTGTTGTTGCATAGCCGTTCTACAGACGTACTTCAGATGACACTGAAGTACCGAAAAAGAGACAAATATCACTATATGATTTCAAACTTGATATCGCAGAATCATTATGTTGGGTTGGAAAACAAAGCAAGCGAAGATCTTCTGCGAATGGAACAACAATATCCTATAAAAAAAAACAAAATTTACAGCCCATCCAAATACTGATTGCAGGAACGATAAAGTAGATCACCGGCCTAAATATGATTCAAAGTGTGGCAGATGCAAAAATGCAAAGTGCCAAAAACTAGTACAGTGTAAAAAATGCAATTGCCACTTGTGTTTTGTGTCCGACAGAAACTGTTTCTACTTGTTTCACACTAATTAGTAATACGAATATTAATTAATCATTTTCTTTATGTGTTTTTTTAAATAAGGCAGTAATTTCTTTTAGTTACAATGAATTTCCATTAGGTATATTTATTTATTTAAGGGTGAAAATTTATTCCTACTATACTATTGCTCTATTTACCTTAAAACTAATAGGTTTTTGACAAAAAACCTAAACATTTTTAACTTTCAAAGTTATGTAGAATAGAGGGTTAAACACTCAGTGACATCGTAGTGATAGTCGGATGTATATCATCACAAAGAGTTGGAATAATACTCAGACACTAAGGCAATACGAATATTCAAACATACATTTACAGAAGTTCCAAATATTATGTTAATGTTATCCTATTATCCAAAGCCTTTCTGAATTTTCATTTTTTTATAAGAAAACATTTTGAGCGTTATCAAATAAATATAAAACTGTAATAGATATATTAGTTACAAATTACATAACTTAATCATTTTTCGCTAATAACTTTAACAATACATACTCTGGCTGGATCAAATTTGGGAACGGTAGTGTATACATTTATATACGTAATATTTCGTTGTTGGCGGGTTGTGGGAGAGTTAGTCAAGGAGCGCGTGCCCGTACGCTTGAGTTCATAAAATTACGGAGTACGCAAAGTAAATATTTCTCCGGAATTTATACGTAAACACCTCCGCAACGCCGTCTCTGTTTGAAAGATAAACGTTAAATAATGCACGATATGTATGTATATTCGTGGTATTTTCGTGTTCGTTAGCTTTGTTCGATGATGCTTTAGTCCGCGAAAGTTTATAGTGTATCGTTTAACGTATAATTCGTTGCTTTTTTACGATTAGATTGTTAGGTAAACAGAACGGGCATGTCGGGTGTTAATGACCGAAAAATTATTTCGGGAAGTGTAAAATTGTAACGTACAGTATCGTCTTGTCCATCGCTAAATAAATTTACATCATTTTCATTTCCTTCCATCCTTTGCAATGCACTTGGATGGACCTCAAGATAAACAAATAACAGTAGACTGGAGCAAACCCGTCTGTCTCTTAACTGCAAGCAACATTGGAGATGACGATTTTTTGATATTATTAATAGAGCTATAAATAATTGCATCAACAATTACTAGCTACTTACAATAACAATAGTAGCGTTTAGTTTCTTCTGCAACAAAGATCACTGTACTCACTTATAAAACATTGTAACTGCCGAGAAAGTCAAAAGGTTGAATTCAATACACAGCAGAATTTCTTTTAATTTCCCATACAGCCATATAATAAAGCGAAAATAAAATTAAAAGTAAAAACATATCTACTTCTAGCTTAAACTATTATAGCCATATTATTAGCCATTAGCATATGGCATATAGCATATCGCTAATGGCATTTTCGTCTGGCCATTATATTATATATAAAGATATACAAGCGTATACAGCAAAAACATGCAAAAGTTGTTTGACACTTTGCCAAAGAGAATGCTTGAAGTAGTAGAGAAGCAAAGCGGTCCACCGCACTATTAAAAATTATTTATATATAAAGTTCATTATTATTTTATGTGTTTATAAAGTTTAATTAAATCGTATACTACACTTTTAACGCACCTTTATTTCGTCAATAACACAAATTATGCTTATATCGTGTATTTTTGTCCCAAGTAGTGATAGAGATAGTGTAAATTTGTTTCTCGTATGTAGAGAAACTTGTTATTTAACAAAAGTTATTTCAATAAATGTAGTCTTCAATACTTTCATCGCAGACTGTATAACAAATGTGGCAGTAAGTGCAAATTAATTAATTGTGGTAGTTTTTGGCGTTAGAAGGGCGTTTAAAATATTGATTTAAAAAAATACGGATGCTCAGAACGAAGATTTAGTTAATTCAGCACAGAAAAATATTTACTTAAACACATCAGAGAAGGCATTTATCACTGCTTGTTACAGGTAAGCAGCAACAGTTTTAAAGTGTCAACTAATCAAGAATATGGCGCTTATATTTTAGAAGATATACCATTCCAATATCATGTGAAGTTGGCAGGATCAGACGAAAATGAACAGTCATAGATTTGGAAGCAGTCAAACCTGTTCGTCTCATACAGCGTAGGAATATTCAGTCACTCTCTCATGCTCTTAATATTCCAATTTCTAGGCGACATAAACATATTAATCTTATTTAAAGGCACTAAAACTTGCAAAACATTGCTCATAATAATTCACTTCTCAAAAACACAGCCAACAGTACTCATGTTGCTAAAAAAATTATTCTACTTAACACAAAGTCAGGCAATGTTTTACCTGACTCAAGACGAAGAGAAACCTTACTGTACTTGCATGAATAAACGTTGCATTACGTTAGTGATGTTTCTAGTTGCAGTTTCGCGACCGTGATGGAAACATTCTGAAAATACATAGATGGAAAACTAAGGATTTGTGCGTTTTTCTACAAAATAACCTGCTAAACACTGTAACAATAATCGACCTGCTAGAATACTTAAAAACAACATCACAACTACTGTTGACAAGAAAGAATCCAAAGAGGAATTGCTGGAAAAATTTCTTTCAGCAATTTGAAACAAATGTTTTCGTTCTAACCAAGCTTAAACAATTTGCATCCAATAAGCTTATGCTAAGCTCCATTTAGATCTTGATAATGAAGATTTTATTGACACTACAATGATTTGTCAACTTCGAAATAGTCCCATTACAAACATACTGGATCTTTTAAATTCTGCAATTCTGTTCATTCTGCGGCATTACGCAGCACCTAGCAATATTGGCGAATTGATCACTTAAGCAACGCATTCAACGTTAAATAAAATTTTTCTAAACTCATCAGCAATGATTGACTTAAATTATGAAATTACGAACTATGATAATAAGTATCTGACCTTGGAAGAGATAGTTTGATTCCTTAAAATTAACTTCAACAAAAATTTTATTCAGTAGATTATTGCTTTTAATATTAATTATGATATGAATAATTTTGTTTTTAAATTTTTACGCTATTTTCGAACAAAAAGCAGATACTTATTTCTGGAGGGAGTTCATAATATGTACTTCACTACCACATTAAGATGTACATAGTGTAACTATTTGTTACTCAATATTCCTTATTCACTGAGATCTAAAGTAACTATTAACAATAAAAAAGTATTTAATATCTTTTGGAAACAATTGCTACTAATCAAATCAAAGTCGTGTTTATTTCGGACAATAGAAGAATATAACTGTATCTTGATCAAAAAACTACTTCATAACATTAACCTGCACAAAATTACATTACCATACCTGTTAATAGCGTAAATTTAACGTCAAATTTATAATACAATGTAAAGCTTAAACAATTTCACCAATATTTTAACAATTGATGCTATTGTACGTAATTGTTAACCTTATATGTTATGTAAATCCGTTGGGTTGAAACTGTATTTCAATTAAACTACCAACTCTCCATTGTAGCGCCCCAATATGAGCCGTAAATAATTTAATAAACGTCGAAAATTTGGCCAATAGATGTAGAATAAACTTTATTGTTAAATTTAGTGGGTTGTCCTCCGAGCCCTAATTACTACTTTTACTCATACCATTCTTTTGCAAAACTCAAGCTATGAATATGCATATAACAATTAATAAATTAGTAAACGAGTAGTCAAAACCTTAACATGGAATAATTAAAGTGATGTAGGCACCTCCACCATAATTACATCTCTAATGTTGCCTCGGAGTATTAAATTAAGTGATAACTTAAAACAATTGTAATTGATATGAAACATTTTTGGTCAACAATATTTGTTATATATATACATTTTAAACAATATTTTGCTAATTCTTATTAAATTGTAGTTAAAAGGTGTTACTTATACAGTATTGACAGCATGAATCGCAACACTTTAAAATTTAAACTAAAATTTCGGTTGAAAAAATTTCTGTCAATTATATACGTGAACGGATAAAACTCTTTTGGAATATAGTTAAGAGCTTATCATTTCTAGTGTTGTGTTTTTTAAAAATGTAATTTCTGATTAAATAAAAACATCATTTAAAATTAGGAATATGTCATATTTCTAGTAAAATAATACCCCTATTTAATATTAGTTGGACCTCTACTGTGTTAACTAACAGCCCTAACTTTATTCAGCCTAATCAAACCTAATCGCTATTAAACTTGACCATAGCGTTCTGTTGTTTTTTTTGTCGAGCATCACGTCTTTTATTTACGACACTTCCACTTTGATTATATATTTTTTAGGAACTGACTAATTATAGAACTGCACTTAATACATTTTCTTAAAGCCCAAATCGACAAAATCTCTCTTTTTAAGGAAAGAATAACCGCATTTTGATCCGCTTTTAGCATATTGTGTTTCACCATATAAAGTAGAATATGAATACATATAATCACTGCCTAACTGCAACTAAACCATTTAAGCGTTTGAATTGGGTTTATATATTTAATATTTAGATACCACATTTAAGTAAGAGCATTAAATCATAAATTACCTAAACCCCCTAAAAGAGTAACCACCCTTTTACGGATTTCTTAGAAATGTTGCGGTTTATTCTATCAGTATTGTATATCGGCACTATTACAATATATTCTGCTCTATAGCAACATTGTAGCCGAATAGTGCCCACATCTCTGCGCAATCACGATTCTCCGCCTGTTTCAAATCCACTAAAACCGTAGACACAATCTAATTATCTACATTGCCAATAACATATATATATGTACATTCATTGTTTGTTTTTATATATAACACATGGGCTGAAAAGTCCCGGGTCTAACACATGTTAGTTTTATTGCAGTCACCTTTCTCTCAGTTAGTACTAACTTTCAAAAGACAGCTGTTAAAATTTCATGATATTCTATTCATTAGTTTGTGAGTTATTGTGCTAAGAGTCACGCTACTTTTGTTATTTTCAAAACAATGGATCAAAACCAATTTCGTGTTGTAATTTTACACTGCTTCTTGATGGGAAAAAAATACCGTTCAAGCGAAGCAATGGCTTGAAAAGTGTTATGGGGACTCCGCTCCATCAGAAACAACAATAAGACGTTGGTTTGCTGACTTCAAACGTGGTCGTAGAGACACCGATGATGCAGAACGCAGTGGACGTCCACATGAGGCGGTAACACCAGAAAACATCAAAAAAAATCCACAAAATCGGTTTGAATGATCGAAAAGTGAAGTTACGTGAGTTAGCTGACATCGTAAAGATATCAAAAGAACATATTGGCTTTATATTGCATGAGCATTTGGAGAAAGCTCTGTTCAAAGTGGGTGCCGCGTTTGCTCACTGTTGACCAAAAACAAGAACGTGTTGATGATTCTGAGCAGTGTTTGGCCATGTTTAAACGTAACAAACCGGAATTTTTGCGTCGATATGTGACAATGGATGAAACATGGATCCATCACTTCACTCCGGAATCAAAACGATCGTCATCTGAGTGGACAGCAACTGGTGAACCTCGTCCAAAGCGCCCGAAAGCACAACAATCAGCTGGAAAGGTTATGGCCTCGGTATTTTGGGATGTGCGTGGTGTAATATTCATCAACTATCTTGAGAAAGGAAATACCATCAATAGTGAATATTATATAACGTTATTGGAGAGTTTGAAGGCCGAAATTGCAAAGAAACGACCGCATATGGCAAAGAAAAAAATGTTGTTTCATCAACACAACGCACCGTGTAACAAGTCAATCAAAACAATGGCAAACCTACATTCGAATTGCTCCAACATCCACCGTATTCGCGAGATTTGGCTCCCAGCGACTACTGGCTATTCGCAGACCTCAAAAAAATACTCGCCGGTAAGAAATTTCGCACGAATGAAGAGGTTATCGCTGAAACTGAGGCCTATTTTGAGGCAAAAGATAAATCGTTCTACAAAAGTGGTATTGAAATGTTAGAGCGGCGCTGGAATGATTGCGTTGCACTTGATGGAGATTACGTTGATGAATAAAGCTAATTTTGAACCAAAAAAACTCTGTTTTCTTTGTTAGGCCCGGGACTTTTCAGCCCATGTGTTACACGAGTAGAGAATTAGATGTATGTATTACACATACTACATGTATCTTTCAACAAAAATTAGTACTTATTATCTTTGGCAACCCCTACTGTAGACGGTATACATAGTACGTAAATAGTACAATCAGTGTAATAAAGGCATGTTAAATTTTCACCAAATTTACGTTTCATATGTAGTATTACGTACTAATAATGTGCAATATACATATTACGTACGACAGCATATTACATTATTAATTAGTCTCAGTATTACGTTCACGAGATAGTTTTACATTAAGTTTAACAGGCCATTACTGAAATTCTATTGCAATAATTAATGCGAGAAGTAAATTTGGAGCTGTGCATTATAATTTTAATTTTCTAGAGTAATGTTCTCTCGATTTTAGTATTACTCAACATTGTGTTATAAATAGTTAATCATAATTTTCGCACACTATGTATATTTACAAAAGAACACATGTATCGCAATAAACTCATATACTATAGTAACATTTAAAACTCATGCGTCGTATTGACGAATAATCTTGAATATTCAAATTTTACTCACTGTATCCACTTTGTTTTCAAAGTATTTCTAGCTTATGATATTAGCGTTGTCTATCTTGGCATTTTCAAGTCACTATAAATGACGTGTATCAGATTTCCAATTCGTGTAATATATAACATAACGTGTAATTTTTGATAGCCCCGTTGATTAGTTTGAGTATTAGACATTAATTTCAAATCTTGCAATGCTACTATCCCTTTACAAATTGGTTTTGTTTCTATAAATAATTCTTATAGTAAATATAAGCTATAGACTTCAGTTAAATGTATTTCCGTACACTATCTTAACGCCAAATTTAATGTAGATTTGTATTATAGCTTTAAACTTTCTTAAACGTTAAACATTACCATTAACTCTACCATTCTCCTAAAAAGTCATTGGATTTTATTTTACGATAACTTCTTTTAAAGAATATTCCTTCGCTTCTATAATAGATATCCGCAGGCTCCCGAAACAATATATCGTAATACGTACTAATACTGTTCGAAGTGCAGCCCGTCAGGTACTGCTGTGATGTACCATATATACAGATTTACATGGTAATGCCATTTATAAAAGTTTCCTGCGTGTTCGAGAGCCCGCAGAGCGTACTGAGACCGCCATATCCACGCGGCAAGTGGCGCATAAAGTGTAGAGAGGGTGATTTGGGCGTTGAAAAATGGGGCGCACGAGGAGCGATCTGTTAGCGTGCGGGGAAAAACTATGGCTGTGTGTCGTTGATGCTCCTGCCGTTGCTTCATGATGTATCCGTTCACGAACGGACGTGCTGACGCGTTGGAACCGTAAAGCCGGTATAGATTCGAGTAGCCCTCTTCTACGTCTATAATCCAACGATAGACGGCGAATTGTAAATTGTTGCTTATTGTTACGGGTTTTTGGCTCAATTCGTTTTGCTTATGGACGTTTACTATACCCGGCTGGATAGGGGCCGTACAGAAATGTCAGTTTCGAAACAGACAATTACAACTACTACTTCATCAAATTGACGCCTTCAAGATGGGTGATTTTTGAATATTAGACTGGAATTATGGAAGTAAATACTGTTGCGAATATATGATAAATGGAGTAAAACATTGTATGAATAGATATAAGCTCGTTAGAGCCGATCCAGGACGTGTAAAATCCTACAAATTGTACATTAAGTAGGTATTTTCCATGCAATATATTTATGTCTTCATCGTTCAATATTTACTCGTCATTATTTATTTCAATATCTGCTTGCTCTACTACTCTAACAAAACGCACGTAATGTCATGATTTGGGATATTAGTATTTTAGTTACGAGTAATTTATTTTAAGCTTTGCTGAGCTTCGAAATATGAAGCCCGAACGCCGAATCATCCTCTATCAAGCCAATCCAAATTCACACACAACGCACAAGATAATTGTTTTAACACAACAAAACGTCGAATTGTTAGACCATCTTCCGTATAGTCTGAACCCAAGTGCTAACAATTTCTTTACCTTTCCGGAAATCAAGAACGGACTGTATGGTCAAAGGTTCCTGTCGTTAGAAGGAGCAGCCGATGCTTTCAAAAACGCATTTTTGATTGTACCGACGAACGAGTGGAATAACTGCCTCCAGAGTTGATTCGACCAATGAAAGATGCATTAATCTTCGCGGAAAATACTTCGAAAAACAATAAAGTCTTTAAAAGCTATTTACTGTTTTATAGCTGTATATGCAAAACTTAAACGACAACCCTCGTATGAAGCAATAGTATTAAAACTTCAGAGAATACTGTTAATATGTTAATGAAACTATCATTCCAATAGTAATACTACATATTGCATCAGCTTTAATTTACAATAAATGTCATTACGAACAATTACGTTATGAGAGATGATAAAAATAAAATTTGATATATATAAGTGGATAGTCAAAAGTGGCTACTCTTCGGTTTTCGAGTTCTTTGCTGTGTAGAGAATTTATAATAGTTGGCGTTTCAGTTACAATATTCTTCAGAAGTGAACTGGCCACTTTTTCACACTCCGGAGTTTATACATATATGGTATTCCGTTCTTGGGTGCATAACTGTTCCGCTATGTTGGGACATGCCCATTACTCTCCTCTGGGGTTTGAAATATGATTTCCAAATACTTGGTAACTGTGGTCTGTCTTTGCTATTGATATTCTGTATTTCAATAGCTTCTCTGTACAGCCTGTGGTTCATTTCCTAATTTCCTTTGCTCCATACACACTATAGGACGTGCGATTATATACATAGCCCAGGCCACGACAAACCAATCATTTCACGTTTGAAAAGAAACCTGACATAATAATCAAGTATTACAAACTTTCTACGCAGCAAAAAACCCGAGAACCGCAGAGCGGCCAGCAACAACGGCAGTGAAGGCCAAAGTCTTCTATGTAAATATTTTAGGACATTGAATTGTTCAATTTCACGAACTAGAGGTAATTTATGCTGCACTTTTCATTTTTGATATTACTTTCCAATTAAAAAAAAACATTTTAGAGATTTATTTCTTATTTTACATTTTGAAAGATAAATTTTAATGAAGCATAATTTACTTTGGCCTCCACGAAAAGCCTTTTGCTTTCAATAGAAGTTTTTGAGTTATCATATCAAAATGGGTGTTTTATTTGAACCAAAAGAATTCTGGAACCAATGATACCTTATATTTTCCAATGATTTATTAGTGATGAATTCGAATAAAACTTCAATTAGCATAGTAACGTATAATATAAATAACTTGATGTGAATTGGTTTCAGTAGTCGCTTTAACTAAAAATCTGTTTATTGTTTCAGCTAATCGATGCCAGTTACCGAAGCAGCCCTTCGTTGCAGACCTCGGCTGTGATAGTTCTGTGTTCCGTTCTACTTGGACTCGCCGTATTCATAGGAATTATTCTAGTTTGGAAGTAAGTCTGCAAAATTCCACAGTTCTCTTATGCAAAATATACACACAAACACTTAACGCATTATTCAACCGGAGAGCGTGTGCACTATTTACTTGCCACAAGGATCAACAAATTTGCTCGCGCTATGTTACTTTATTCACCGTTCGTAACGTAGTCAGTTCTAACTGTTCGGCTTGCATTAGAAAAGCAAGACGCTCAAATTGCTATTTTCTCCGGGCATCTCCGGAAAACAAGATATTTCCATTTCGCAAACGCGTACTTAATCGCTAACATTCCGTAGAATTGTTCTTTATGAATTATGTACGGTTACCTTTCTTGCACGCAAGCTACGAGAAAGCATCGGCTGCATTTTGCGAGACGTATAAGAAACATTATTGTCGGAGCAGTATTACATTGGTGTAACAATAGCATCTACCATCTAAGCTGAGCATAAGTAAATAAGAAGGTAATTTCATGCTCTCTTACTAAGAACTTCTATAAAGGCATTGCAATATTAATGCAAGAAAGCTCATTTACGAAATGTAGGTACAAAAGGAATTAAGAACATGTTTCGTAATAGTACGAAACTCAATCAATATTTTTGTGTATAATTTTAGAAGGAAGACGTGGAACAAAGCAATCCTAAATAAAGAAGATAACATTACAAAGAGAAGACTGTTAGAAACGTACATTGAGCTAAATCTGGAAATTAGAAATGTCTACCTTCCTGTGATTAAAGAAAGCTCCAGGCGAGGACGCGCAATGTCCACAACGAGAAAAAATGATCATACGCATACCATATCCCGCAGATAAGAGAAAAATTAGTCAATTCCGCAACCTCTTTCTCACAGAAAATTGTAGCTTAAATACATGTTTGAGGATATTAATTTCTGTCCCCCTAATTAGCCACGTGATCTAGTTTATTGGATTAAGGATTACGAATAATTTCGAAGCGGTTACAAACTTCACATCAAACCAGTTCGCTAAGGAGAGATAATAAAGACACGCACTTAAACGAATTATGGTTTTAATGATGACTTTGACAACAAACAACACCATTCCTCTGGGCTGTTCTGATGACGACAGGAGATGCACTGCGGACATTTCGAAATATCAAATTTCCACAAACGATAGAAATAGCTTAAGCAACAACTGCAATAAAATGTCAGTATTTCACAACTTTCTGTTAAGCCCAGAATAAGATGAAACTTTGAGAAGCAATGTAGAAAAATACTAAAATGTAATGCTATATTAGTCACGGAAGATGCTTTGCACCAAAAACATTACAAATCGGATCAAATTACTTTATACACCCATATTCCAGGAATTTAATTATGCTAATTATTGTGAATTACTTGACTTGTAATGAAAAAGAAGTAATCGAACCTCCAAAAAATATTGGAATCTCATATTCCAAATTTGGTTACAATATTTTTGAAAAAATTAGGAAACTTTTGATTTAGTTAAAATATTTTACATGGTTATAAAATTTAGCCATTTATTCCAAAACAAATAGTAGCTCATCAAATCTATTACAGAACATTTTGTTCAAATCTTTCGAAATAACATACCTAACATATCTGCATCTTACATTCAAAATTGACAGTTACTTGCAAATAAACTGGAAGATGCTATATGTAGCAATATACACAAGTCTCCAGAATATTAAGGAGTGGAAATGAAAGAAAGACACAAAAAGATGAAATCTCTGTTCAGAAATCTAAGAAACAATTGTGCATACACAATTTCAATCTTTTTTGTGTCTTCCTTTCATTTCCACTCTTTAATATTCTGGAGACTTATATATCCTTCAGGACGCACTAATTTGAGATGATTATGCAAATAAGTTGTGCTTCATTCTTTTTCTATGTTTTTGCCATGTATCGTACTTGATGCAAGCATAAATAGATATGCGTAAAAGAATGGCTTTGTCATAATGTTTAAAGTAAAACTGTAAATATTTAATGGAAACAAACAACAGTTCCGTCTGATATTTAATTTCTAACAAATAAGTCGCATTAAATTACAGCTTCTCGTAAAACACATACAAACGTGTAAATAACGTGATGTGTAGCCACACGCTTTTTCCTTAGTTAACATACTCGTTTTCTTCCTTAAGAACGCGAATGCGAATATTCTAAAAAACCCTAATTTGTATTCTTCATGGCGACTACTTTATGATATTTTCAAATATCTTGCAAGTGAAAGCTTTCTGGTGTATATCGACTTAAATAAATGGCGGTTCTGTCATGATTACTTTTCATGTTTCTCTGTTCAATCGGGAGAAATGGGGAATTTGATATATCGAATACTTCTTGGCCTATCAGGAGGATTTTTGCTTTAGTGTTGAAATTGTAATACAAAAGGCAAGTTGTGCGGCCAATAATCGGATTGCGATCTGGCACTGAATAGGCGCAGATTGAAACGTACTCTGAACGCTCTGCGTGTAGAAAACACAGAATCGCCAAAGAATAGTGACATGCTGAAATCTTTTGGGTTGACATACCTACAAAGCCATATCACGCTTGTCTATCCACACCCATATATTAGTAACAGCCCTCTAAAGTCCATACATTTGTACTATTGCGTCTTCATTTCTTCGGCATAGATCTTCAACAAGAATCGCTAGAAGGGGTCAAAAATCAAGGTGTATAGACAAAACGACTTTTTTATGGGAGTTTCTAAAAAAACTGATTTTGATTTATTTCTGAGAAAAAATCTTCTAATCGATACTTGTTTACCTGTGTCCAAAAGACTTTGATAGACTTTCCAAAGCCAGACAACGGTGCAATCTTCAAGTTCTTCTGTCATCCATATTCTTGTGCTTGTTCTTGTTTCGTAAAGATGTAACCTTCTTTTATTATTTGCACAAAATTTGTTATGACCAAACTAACGTAGCTACAATAAAAACAAATTAACCACTCTACCATTTGCTAACAATACAACTTTATCCATTCTTCCTACATGTCTCTGTCGTCATCCCTTTCCGATTACAACAGCAATCAGATCCAACTATCGATTGAAGAAGAATAATGATCCATCGGCACGATTCCATCCACCTAATTATTAAATTCTGACCGCGGTGGTCGTCCGGTTAACACCGCTTCGCTTTTTATTCAACGCTGCTTTTGTTCCTTTCCTCCTTTTTTTCGAATCTATTTCATTTTCCCCTTCGGCGGTAGCTTGCGCTCAACCAATGATGAGGTTTTCACTCGAACACCGCACATATCCTACGATGCCCGCCACAAATCGTCACTCCCGCGTTTTCCCCCTCGCGCCGAACTTCGCCGAACCGCTCTATAGTCCGCTATCCATCTTGCCCGCTGTCCGCAAGTCCACTTTAAACCACTTCCGTAGTTCTCACGCTCGAAGAGCTTTCGCTAAAGCCAGGACTTCCACCACTCGGAGTTCGTTCGTGCTTTTATTTTAAACACTGTGTTAGATACGCAATTTTCCGACTTTTACGACTAGTGTCATACCATACCTCTTTTTCTTGTAGATAATCCTCCATTCTTGTTATCAAAATCTTCTACACATATCTACTTATAATATAATTGGTATATAATCGAGCAGTTGCTGAGGCATATTAATTGGTAACTGTGATTATGCACAGAAGTGATGTATGTTCATGAATTACCAAATTGCATTACCACTATTTGTGGATCTGGACAGCGGTACTGACCATTACTTTTCCGTAAAAATTGTAACTTCTTAATGGTAACGTACATCATGCATTTTAATTTAACATTTGCAACTTCAAAATAGTAAAATGTCTACTTACAATTTGTATCGGAAATAGATGCGGCAACTTAGCCTAGTTAATGTTGACATAGTTACTAAACTTAAAAAACAGAGCCCAGTAACTCCACCCAGAATTCTACTCTCTCTATTTTTTATCATATGTAGATCACATCCTCGGTAGATATTTTTTCTGAAAAATATGGAATGAAAATCATCTGCATTTACACACTATGCAAAGTGGATAGCACTACATATACTCTGATGCGTGTAAGGCAACGCTACATATTACACTCGCTACAATATTTTGTAGGTACTACATTTTTCCCAATAAATGTCGTATTAAACTTTCTGCTAATATCAATTTTGTTAGAAATGTCATACACAAGTGATTAAGATGAGAATAAATGATTGTTTCATTGTATATTGCCTATTCCGGTCTATTTGACCCGAAAGAAAATTTGAATTACAATTCTGTGTTTGTATTAAATTTTGTTTTATTGGGCATTAGTTATATTATTCGTCAATATGTATTAGGGCTCCTTTACTTAATAATTATTTTTGTTATGATTTTTTATTATTATTTACGTAAAGTTCAAGTCGAAATAACCCAGGCTTTATTGTATTATATTTACAACTAAAGTATGTTAACTTGAGTAAAAATGTAGTAAAAACTTTATACAGATGTGTGCGATAAAATAATATAGTAACAAATTTGTACTTGTATGGGCAGCCTCAACTTATTAGAATCTGCATATCATACTTTTATAGGCGCATGATTTACTACGTATGTGAAAGATCGCAATAACTAGTCTGTACTTGCTAATAATGTTGAGACTATAAAGCAAAGCATCGATGCACTTATGGTTTGGTTCTTGTGTTTACATTCAACATGGCATATCGCAGATACTTGACACTGACAACGCATTACAAGTGCATATCGAAGCAGTTGACAGTGATGATAATATTTCCGAATATGAAGATCATACAAATAAGGCGTCCGAAATTGATAGTAAAAATATGAACCCAAATATAAATATATAAATTTCTTCCTCAAAGGATAGAAAAAGGGCACTTTGGTGAGTGTAATAAAGCAAGCATCATAACTTATTTATGGTAAACATTGGGAAAATTTAGGTATCACAATTTTTGAAGTTTATGTAGGACTGTTGTTATTTGGATGGGTTAATCAGTCATATGGAGACTCAACGAAAGTCATGTAGAATAAGAAATCTAGTAGAAATATATTTAGAGTCATGTCATCAGAAACATTGTGCATGATATCTCGTGAGCTTCGATCTGATGGCATACTGGTAAGCTTGTCCCGATCCGAGATATTTAACAATTACTTTTTATTTCTACCTATATAACCTAGTAACTTATAACTTATGCAGTCTCTCTTTTTTTTTAATAAACTGTCGTATTGGTACGAAGAACACAACTGTAAAATATATGGGACCGAAACAGTAAGTTTAATACAAATTGTAATATACAAGATGTTAAATAATACAGTTCACTCGCACTTTATTTCTAAAACTAACAGGATCACATTAGTGTTTTCTTTTCAACTCAAAACAATATGCAATTTATTTGGCAGGTAGTTTTAGATAAACAAACTGTTCTGCTAACAGGGTAAAAGATAATGGAGAATAATGTATTCATTCTTTGAAGGAGAAAGTCAAACAAAAGAACCTATAAAAGGGAAGTCAAATACTTATTAAAAGTATATTAGTACTTGCTATTTTCCGCAAACGAACTCTTGTACTGTCAGACTAAGATTGTCATCTCAGCACCATAAAAGAGAAAGAAACTAAAGTGCTGGACCAACCTACTTTCAAGATACTTTTTCATTAACCTGTTGATGCTATTATTGTTAATAACGCAAATTATTTTGATATGCATTTATTTTAGCATTAAATCGGTGTTACATTAAAAAGTTTTTGTTCACAATTAATATTTTTTTAATGTATAGCCCCAGTAGTTTGACAGTTTTATTGATAGAAGAATATCATATCAATTCTGGTTTAGTTGCATTGCTGCCACGAATAATAACAAAAAAGTGACTAGGCAATTGTTAGCACGATTTGTACATATCGTGATCAGATTCTCGAATGTTAAAGGCAATAAACGCTAATACAATTCAAATATTTATTCTTTTACGTTTACAATATTATTATCATTTGCCAAGAATTACTTAATTTTCTGATTGTACTACTTTTATGCATATAAAGTTGTGTGAAAGACATATATAAATATCTCTTAACGTGATATTGTTGACGTTGTCGTTTGTGTTAAGTTAGATAGTCCGACGTTACGGCAATGTGTCTACTGCTGTCTTCAGGGAAGCTCTAGGAAGGGCTCTTACTTGCCAGATTCATCACTCGTTCGATGATTCTGTCTGACGTATTTTTGTCCGCTTTTCTTATTGGTGAAACCTGTCTCGTGTGAGGATCGAAAGCTCGATTTTGTTTTTCTAGAATTTCGTATTCCAATGGACTTGACCACTTAAAGTCATAATGTGTTAAACTGAAGTATAATTTTAACACAGTAACTTCTAACAAATACATCAGACAAAATCATCGAACAACGGATGAATGCGGCATGTAACAGCCATTCTCTGGGCTACCTTGAAGAAGGCAATAGACACACTGAGGAAACGGCGGATTATGTTAAGTTTATTTATATACATATTATTATATATAGGATTATGTTTAAGTTCCACAAACGATGGAAATAGTCCAAACAACAACTCTAATTAAAAATTGTTCAACAACGAACAGATATTAATAATTGTAATAATAGTTGTAGCAATAATAATAAATAATTACTTTTCAACTATTAATAGCTGTCTATTCACTGTAAAATTTCAGTAAGATTCACGCATACGTTTAGCATTATTACATTCGTCTTCAGCTACGCAGTAGATTTTACGTATCTTACGAAAGAAATAACGGGAATCCGATTGCTTATTTACCTAATTCATCTTTAATGTATCCAAATATTTAGTCTGTATAATGACGCGCAAAACCACGAAATATTTAGCTTACTATCAAATTAGGCTGAAAAAAGTAATGAGTCAGAATTCTAATTTAGATTTCTTTGATCTGGTTCTCGATGATTAGATAATATTTTACGTAAATGTAGTTTGTAGAAGAAGCGTCGTGGGAGAAACTCGGTTTCGCTTGAGTAAAACCTAATTAGTTAAGTATACAAACATGTCTACTTCAAACAAGTTTTTGTCATCGACAAGCGAGAAATGTCGTCTTCAACTTAATGAACATTTTTCGAATCTCTATGATTCTGTTCCCTAAACTTAAATACATTTGGAAATATTCATTCATTCCATGCTGTTGTACCGCTAAAACCAATAGTAACTTTATAATATAAACATGATTACATTTTATACCAGTCGCATAAGAACGGATTTCTCTAAAATTCGATAATGCGCAGGCAGTAAGGCGTAACTGCGTGAGAGCATCTGAACAAGGATTTAAATTTTATAGACGCAAATAAGGTCAGTCGGCTGTCAGTCTTGAAAATTGATCACTTTCCCATCCGAATAATGGATTGGTGGAATAAAAATTTTAAATTCGCTGTAGGTTTTTGTTTGTTGTTTAAGATAAATTTCTTGTTTGTAAAATTCAGTGGTGGTAAAGCCACATAACAAACTGCTACAGAAGCGTATAATTAAAAGACGGGGGTAATTGGAACATTTAATTATTTAGAAAACGACAAAATATAACTAGAATATTTTGTCGTTTTCTTTTTTCTTCCGTTGTTTCAGTAAGTCTTGAAATTGAATAATTTTATTTTATTCCTGGCCACAGTCACAGACATATGAAATGGAACACCTGTTTTTATACATTGTATTTGCTGCTACTCGCTGGGTGTAATTAAGCGGTAGCGTATGAAAATGGCTCATTGCAGTTGCAAAACTCCAAGGTTGTAATACATAGTTTTTGAATTACATCCAAATAGAATTTCCGTTTGATACAGACAAATTTCTTTAAAATACAAAAACTATGTACGATTTATAAACTTATTTTCTGTATTTTTAATATCACATTTCAACAAATTATATCATTTGTGTTACTTATGTTAATAACGTATTTCAATTTAATTTAATATGGTGTGATTGTGATTTTCTTCCTGCGTTTATTGAAATAAAATATATATTCGGTTATATAGACATGATGGTTGCGTGAAAGCAAAACAGATCTATAACCGCAGAAATTTAATAAACTCAAAATTGTACATTTCCAATAAAAAATAGTTTTTGTTTGATTAGCTACTAATTTAGCAGAATAATTTAAAAGGTTTCTTTAGAAACTTGCTGTGTTATATCAAAATTTATGAGTACTAAGAGTCAGTGGCTTAATTTAACGTACACTACTATCACAAAATTTGGAAGCAAGTATGAATTTCTTTAAAACAGAAATATTGATAAAGAAATGGCAAAATTAATTTACGTAAACATATAGTTCGTCGGTATTTCTATAAAATGCCAATTATTATAAGAAAAAAATATGTTTAAACTACTTTATTGCTATATTATGGTAATGAAGATGTTTTTGGTGGAAGAGTCCATTATGCTAAGTACGATTGTCAAACGGTCAAACAGCTTAGTATTATTCAGTTCGTTGTTACATCATGGAATGTCCTTTCTTGTAAATTATCTGCATAAATATTTTTTGATACTCTCCACGAGGAAGATATTCAGACAGAGTAATTGCTGATAGATTGTGCATTTTACCGATAAATGTTCACCTCATTTTGTAAAGGAGAGGAGAAACAGGCCAGTTCTATAACCATAGCCTCTATGGACGAACACGCAGTACGACAGATTCATAAAAACAAAAGCAAAACAGAACTGACTTACGGTACCAGATATCACGAGCCGCTTTAATACCAGCGAAGAACATCGGCATTTGTTACTACTGTAAAAAGGCACAGATTCCGGTAAAAAAGCATTATTAAAATATGTCCACGAAGAACAAAAGAACACTCACATTGAATGTTAAGGTAAGTGGAAAACAGTATTATTGACCGAAGAAACAAAATTTGAAATTTTCTACTCTAAGCATAGAATTTTCTGTCATCAGCCAGGCGAACGTTATAATTAAGCTTGTGTAATGCCTTTGATGAAACACGATAATGGAAATGTGGCGGTTTGAGGTTGTTTTGGATAAGAGCAGCTGATTTAGTAAAAATAACCGATTAAATGCGATAAGTGGAATACTATACGGCAAATGGATCGTTAGAGGCACGTCATCAGACATTCGCATCTTCCGCGCGCGAATATTCGCTATCGATATTAAATAAGAATAGATTAGCGATATTTGCTTATACCACCAAACAATGACGTGCTTCTAAAGATCCATTTGAGGAAGTGTATTTGGGCATATCGAGAAACAACGCATAGGCAACTGGAAGTCACGTTAGCCGTCAACCGTTCATACTCCTAGAAGGTAACGACCTAAATCATTTAGTAAGAACTTTCTGGAAGAAAAAAGAGCAGGAAAGGTAAACACTGAAGATCATGCAATGTTCAACAACTGTGGAACAACATCTCAGAAACTTGGCGTCAAATTTATGCAAATTACCTAGAAAGATTAATAAGCAAAATGTCCAGAATTAGCGAAGCTATGATACAGTTTAAATAAGATGTATAGTGTCATTATCTTAGATATGTTGTTTGCACGTGTTACGTTTTCATATATATTTTGTAATTCTACATAAGACTTTATATAAACGTTGTTATACATTTACTGCAAGAACAAGTCTAATTTATTTGTCAATTATTGTCTACTTATCTTTATCATTTTAGCTTACATTTCTTATTATTAGTTTTCTTTAATTTCATAGTGTAGTGAGGGAAAATGTATTGTTAGCGTCCCATTGATATCGGTTAGCATCTTAACTTCAGATTAAATTAATAGATTTCTTTATGTAACCGTAGTTTCCTTATGATATACTCTGCATTTAATTCTATCCCTAAAATTCCCTTTTGCCCTTATTATTAAAAAAATCTCTTTCTTTTGAAAAAGCAGTCTCCTAAGCAACAGGAAAGGAGTAGCAAGAAGGTATCATATCAAAAATTTATATCGCAGAAATTTACTTAGTTGGAAGTCGGTGCAAAGGAATAGTGAACTCGCCCCTATGGTGCGTAAAATAAAATTTATTTATATGCTTATTACTATTAGCACATCTTTATTTTAGAAAGTAAATAAGCAAGATTTATGAAGAAACAGAGAGAAAAGAGATAATAAGGTTTTGTTGACAAAAAATGGGTTTACACAACATACAAAACCACGAGCAATAAGAAATCTGTACAGGATATGCAGTAAAATATATTGAAATTTTACCATGAACTTTGTGTATTAATAATTGTTCAAACTGATAAATGAGCAATTTTAGTTAAATAAAAAGCCTGGTCTTGAACCACAATGCTAAAACGTCTTCAATCGTTTTCCCATATAAAAATTTAGTCCATTGCCTCCTTGATTTTGATATCTGTAACACGCATATTCATATAATGTATTAAGGATACATGTTTCGCATAACATAATACTAACTGCAGGCCTTTGACAGAAACGAATGCAATCTTAAATTAAACCATCAAACCGTAGTGCGAGTTGCATCTTCGCTTTGAAATATGTGAAAAACAGCTGTTGAATGGCGATCACGTTACGTTCAGAGAACACACGACGTACTCCATAGATCTCCCGCCGAACTCTCTCTTAACTAATCCTCTCGTAAATTTACGAGCGGATTTGACGGATGACGTTTCGCGCAGAGAAAGCAAGTGTCCCGTTTTCGTCGATTGCACAAAGGGTAACAACGTCTGGTCGTACGCCAGTGCGGTAAGACGGATCTGTTCACGTATACGACGCGCTCCTTAAGCTCGTCCTCACGTTTCCACCGTTAGGCTAAAAATAACCGCATAGTAAGTTGCCAGCGCGAGAACCCATGGAGATATATTCCAGACGTTCCGTTCCCGGTCGTATGTGCCGAGCCATCAGCGTAAATGTTTGCTTAATCTTCGTTTTTTTTATGGACCGCAACAATACTTGGAGGTCGTAAATTATTCGATGTTGCCACGCGCGCAATTACATTGACCAACCGAAGAGATCTTTAAGTGCTTTTCCGAATTCGTAAAGCGCGTTTCTGTTCCTTCTAAACGTACGATGTTTTGATGTTCGAGTGAAAAATGAGATTGCTACAGGCGAAGCGACAAATTTTAACCTGAATCGGTAGAAAGGGATTAAAGTAAAAGTGTTTTATACCAATGCGTACATTTTCAGAGTGAAAATGTGAAGATATTCCAGACTGTTCACAATATCTCGGTGTTGATGCGAATTATATTGTTATATTATAAGTGTTGTCTTTTATTAAGCATTTTATTACTACATTCCTAACATTTAGTTTTATTATACCGGTTTGTAAACAGCTAATTTTACCATCTACCGCATTCCAATCTCCAAAAGGCTCTGTCTCTAAGACCATCTTCTCTCAGTCCTCTCTTCTGCATAGCTTCCTTAATTCCTTTTTCCAACTCCTTCTTGGTCTTCCTTTTCTTCCTTCTATTAACCGGCTTCCATTTCAAAGCCTCTTGTGGTAGTCTGCCCTGGTCCATTCTCCTTATGTGGCCATACCACAATAATTGTTTCCGTTCTATTTCATGTATTAATGATGTGCCGACTCGCATTATTTCTCTCCGTTGACATTATTTTTGTTTTACATCTTCTTATTCAGCGCTCACACTTCACTTCCATGGGTAACGTAGCTTTCAACAATAGAATGGAATATCGGGATTTTTGTTTTCTTCGAAGAATTGTCATTCCACACCACATTATTTTATTCTGTATGTTTATTTTATCTCTACCATCGGAAGTTAACATGACTCCTAGATGTTTATACGCATTTGTCGTTTTTGTCACTTCATTTTCCACAACTGTTTTCTTTGTGAACCGATTACCATATACTCTGTCTTATCCATATTGATCTCCAAACCCCATCCCGCGTATTCTTCCCTCAGTTTCCTGAACATATAGTCGATGTTGCTCCGTTCTCGGCTAATATAACCTAATCGTCGGTGAACTCCAAACTATATATACGCTGGTCATCGAGAAGCACCTCCATCGACGTACATTTTTTTCTCCAATCTCTCAGTACCGTCTTCACATACATTTTAAATAACGTTGGTGATATGCAGCATCCCTGTTGCATCCCTCTATTTGCAATGAATTCATCCGAGTAGTTGTTTACGACTTCCACTCTGCTTTTATTATTTTTATATAGCTATTTAAATTTAATCATGTTAGTTTATACTCCGCTATCCTTTATTGACTGCCATAACTGATTTATGGGAGCATTGTTATAAACCTTTTCAAGTCTATAAATATAAGATGTAGTTTACGTCCGTGTGCTATACTTTTTTTCAGTTAGTTGTTTTAGACAGAAAGAATTATCAATACAAGACCTTCCAGGTTTGAAACCACTCCGTTCCTCTGAGTCTTTTACTTGTTCCTCTATTCTCGATTTTATTATTCGTCCATACAGTCTGCACACAGAAGATGTAACACTAATTTCCCTATAGTTTTCGCATTTCATTTTGCTGCGTTTCTTGGGTACAGAACTTACATGTACAATTTTCCATTTTCCGGGACTTCACTACTCTGCAAACAAGTTGTAAACAGCCTGTCAATTGCTTCTAATTTTACAATTGAGAAATTCTTAAGAATTTCGATGGGCATACCTCCTGGACTTGCTGCTTTGTTATTTTTCATAGTTTTCATTGCCTCTATAACTCCTTTCACTGTTACTTCTTTTACTATTTGGCTAACCACTTGTATAATTTCCTTGACTGTTTACCCAAACACTTCGTTTGCGGCCTAGTGAATACACTTTTTGATGAAATTATATGGTTCTACGACAGTAGCATCATGGCTGCCAACCTCATTTTATAGCAAAATATAGTCGATTAGTTTGATATTTAAACGAAAAAATAGCCTTGCTTTTACGAGATAATTGTCAGATCCACAGAGGGCTCCTCGCTAGACTAATAGATAGATAGATATTCCTAACAATAAAATCAAATTGAATTAGTTTATACGTTTGCCCTCGGTTGCAGTTCAATTTTAATTTCATGCCAAAACCATTCCTGGTAATTGTCTTACATTAGAAGTATAGATAGATATATGTTGTATGTTTATGATTAC
This sequence comes from Trypoxylus dichotomus, assembly GCA_023509865.1. NCBI lineage: Eukaryota > Metazoa > Arthropoda > Insecta > Coleoptera > Scarabaeidae > Trypoxylus > Trypoxylus dichotomus. The sequence goes on from CM042075.1 coordinate 52,720,173, forward strand.
TTCATGGTATCAATGCAAGCTCTAAGGCAATATATAGATGCGTTTCGAATGGTATGTTCAAGAGAGCACATTCAATCACAATAACAGATATACATCTTTTTGTAGGGATAAGGTACATGTCGTTCACGTGTTAATTGCATTAAATCTAGTACACTTCGTTGTAAGGATACTAAACACGTATATGTATCAATCATTTCTATGAACATCTAATAAGAAATACGTAACGAAAAAACCAAAAAAAAGGCAATTTTCAATTACCGAGTTCACCTGCCACATCGGTTTTTTAGCAACAGAAACCGGTATGTTTTGCAATCCTTAAACATCCATAAGCCACGGAAGTTACATTAAATTCTGAATTTTCGCTTTCTATACTTTTCCTTGCTAGTATCCTTGAGTAGTCTGTTCACGCACGACAATTGGATAGCAACGATGACCGGAACGTATAGTGGGAGTCAAATACCTAAAACTGCCAAGCATTAGTAATGAGTAAATCTCTCGAGGCTTTAAGGAGGCGGTCCACAGGAACTACATCATAAAAAAATTCCTAACATACCTAATTCCCACCTGCACAGCTAAGTTGTAAAATATACACATATATGGGTATGTATACTGCCAGTCACGGAAATTTGTACAGATGATTCTGTTTTTTTCGACGTACAATAAAACACTAAAACCATGGTATATAATATTTATTTGCTAGAAACAAAAGTATATTACGGTTCATTAAAATTTAAATATATGAACAAACTTACTACGGTGCAAAGTTACATTTATTTAAACACTTCGTTCGTCAAAAAATCCACCTATCCTCCGACATTCTTGCAATAAATTTTTCGAGAGTTTCAGGCAGAATAGTTTGCCATTCGCTACATAAAAAGCTCAACATTTGTATTTCGATGTAGGGCACTTTGCTCGAGCCCTTCAATCAAGGTCATCCCATAAAAGCTCTGTGGGATTAATATCCGGGAACCAAGGTGTCCAAATCATAACACTTAAGTTTAAATGATCTTCCTAGGATTTGAAATATTCCTTGCATAACTTAGAGATCCCCTGACAAATACTCGCTGTCTATTACCGAAAACTTCAAATTTCGATTCGTCATTCCATAACAGCTTTTTAAAATTTTCCTCTGTCCAGTTTTTATGTGCTTTTGTCCATTGTAAGCGCTTTTGCTAATTTCCTCGCCGCAAGAGAAGTTTTCGAATGGCTATTCGCCCGTGTAAATTAGCTTCTCTTAAAGGTTACTGAACAGTACAAACAGATACCTTTCACAACTGGTTTCTGTCGAACTCCGCTGCAATTTCGGGTGCTGTTAAACGACGATTTCTTCCACTAATTAATACGATATGCCTATCTTCAGCTACTGATATTTGTTTGCAAGGACCCGAACGTTCACAGTCTTAATAGGTTCTTGTGCGCTGATATCTCTCAATCACATCATATACTGTTGATTTCGCTATTTTTAATTTTTGTGCAATTACACGTTCTGAATAACCTTAAAGCTATAACGGATGCACATTTTTCAGTACTCACTGGTTTTCCGCGAGGCATTTTTCGAACAAGATAATAGTTTTTATAAATTCAAAATAACTCTCGCTTAAACAAGCAGCAATTTTTGTACTAGTGCAGTAAAATTACATAAACAGATCCCAAAAAGGTCGAATATAATTCAGGTGAGTAACAAAATTTTTTGTTACTTGGGCTAGAGATATGATTTATGGCCCACCACACACCATAAAAGAGGTGTATTAAGATGTTGAGATCCTACACAGTATGCATTCTTATTCTTAAATTTTACTATACATTTTACTACATGTGTGTATGGCAATTTTTAATTGTAAAACATCTGTTGTTTTATACATTTTTTTCTCAATTATATGAGGTATGTACTGATAGTCTATCTCTTACAACTGTATGCCTCGAGCTTTAGAAAGATAGTTGACAGTGAGCCTGTACACCTCAACAGAGAATACGTGTATCTTCAAAATTTTCCCAGTCGTATTAACGAGACCGTTGATCCACATTAGTTACATTCTTTCGAAGTTCCGACTTAACTATTAACACAAGAAAGAATACGGTGTTGGATCCAATACCGTTGAAATCCGATCTAATGGTATTTATTATGTTCATTATAAATTAGAACATAAATTTTTATTAAAGCAAAGCTGCGTATTTCCGTCTATAATCAAAAACCGTCATTTGCGAATCTTAGTTATTAGCAATTCTACGATGCAGAAGCAGCTTATATACGTAAAAGGATAATTTAACTTGAGATATAAGGGTTAGTAAGGTATAGTACAACGAACGTAGAATATGTATATATTTCATTATATTTCAGTTACACTATAATTTTATGTTTGTTGTTTCGTTACATTCGCTCTTTTTCCTTTTATAAATTAATGATGAAATGAAATAAATCGCCATCAAAATTTGTCAAAAGTCATGTCTTCGTAAGTGTTTCGAATGTCGCAGAAGCAAATCTTAATACCAAAACTTGCCTTTTTACTATGAATTGTGAATGAAATTACAAATTAATTGCATTTTAACTTCTATGTACGTCAATAAGTAAACGATCCGGGTACTTTTTGCATACCTATGAAATATCTATTACGGTAATGCAACACTAAAGTTCGTCACGTCTTCTTTGGCTATCCCAGGAATATATTTATTTCTTTCTTATTCAAAATTAAAAATAAAGGATTTCTAAAAATGCGTTAATGAACTTGCGTGATACTTTAATTACATTTATAAAGAAACAAGTTTATCTTTATAATATGAGAGAAATGCAATCAAAAAGAAAAAAAACGAAAACAGTAAAACAGTAAAACACGAAGAATCGGCAAAAAACGTAATAAAAATCCGTTTTACATGTTGAGTAAACAAGATAAAAACCTTATCGCGATAATATGCCGTAAGCAACACGCCAAAGAAATTTTTACCTGCTTTATCGAAACGAAGGGACGTGTTTTCCTTCGGTTTCGTGATAAAGCGTAATTAAAAACACCTAATGTAGATTGTGAAATAAGATCAGAATTCAATAACGAACCTTTTCTTCTTTCACGAAACAGTTTTCTTTCCTCTTTTGGAGTTACGTAACTAGCAAATAACAAATGACTGTGAAGTGAAACGGGAAAATTAGCTTATTTATTTATCTGTATACACATAGGTTTTAGTTAAAAAGTAGATATTGCGAGACGTTGAGCAAATAACGATTAGAATTTGTACAGATTTGATTGAAGATTATGCGTCATTGTACGTAGGTGCTTAAAATAGTTGCAGCCTGTCCTCTGTAGCTTTAAACATAAAGACCGACATATCAAGATTTTCATGGACCCTGGCACACGCACCAGCAAACATAAAACCCTGACGAAAATACTGTAGATATTATAAGCATATTCATGCAAATAAATGCGTTTGCAAATGTTTCTTAAACAATCTAAAAGCCAGACGCACATAATGGTTGCAGATGTGCGGCAAGTTATAAGAGGAACGTACAAAGAAATAAATGTGTGTATGCATCCTGGTGCACCAGATACACACACAGTACTAAGGTCTATTTTATTTTATCTTTCCCAAATAATAAAAGCCAACGTTTACTTTGCTTTATGTAAACTGCTACCAGATAAGTTTTTTTTCCGGTTTAACCAAGAGATAACGCCAGCGAAAAGTACGCAGCATACGTCATTTTGTGCGTCTGACATTTAAACTATGAACACACACAGTTGAGTCCACCAAAAACTAGCGTGTTTGATTTATCGTTCAGCGATTATGTCGAGTTTTTTGCCTGAAAAGAGCATTTGCGGCACGCATTAGTTTTCTTATTTAATCAAAAGAAAAGGGCTGTTGGAAATCATCGCTTGCTGGCCGAAACGAAACATATGGTGAACACGCTCCATCGATTAGAACAGGTGAGACATAGTTTAGATAATTTAAAAGTGATGATTTCAATTTGAAAGATAATGAGCGCTTTGATAGACCACAAGAATGCGAAGATGAACAATTGCAGGAGTTACTGGATAATGAGCCAACTTAAACTCAACGGCAAATAAGTAGAACTATTACATCTGTCACAAGAATCAATCAGCAGACGTTTACGAGCATTGGAGAAGATCAATTAACTCGGTAAATGGGTCCCACACGATTTGAATGAAAGTCAAGTAGAAAATCGCAGTCACCTGTGAAATGCTACTTCAATCATATTTGTATCGAATTGTGACAGGTGACAAAAATCGATTTATTTTGAAAACCCGAAGCGACAAAAATCGTGGCTTTCACCTAACGAAGCCGATCCTTCAATGCCAACACCAAATCCCTTCGGCAAGGAGACCATGCACTGTGTCTGGTGGGACTATAGCGGTATTGTGTATTATGAACTCTTGAAGCCCGGCGAAACCGTTAATACACAATGCTATCGCCAATAAATAATTAACTTAAATCACGCATTAACCGGAATGGGGCAGAAGAGATGGCAAAGTGATTTTGTTACACGATAATGCGCTGTCTCACACTGCAAAACTAGTGAAAGACCCCTTGAAATCGCTTGTATGGGACATCCTTCCGCACCCGCCGGACTCCCCAGACCTGACGCCATCTGACTATCACCTTTTCGCATCAATGGACCACGCGCTTCCAGAGCAGCACATCAGCAATTTTGAGGAAGTTGGAAAATGGCTCGACGACTGTTGGTAAAATGTGTAGAAGCCGATGGCCAATATTTTGAATAAAAAAAATATAATTTCCCTTGAAAATTACGTGTTTCTTTTTAGCAAAAAACCGGAAAAAGCTTATGCATACACTTGGTATACAAATAAAATATATTTTGGGTTATATTCTATAGGGAATATATCTATTATATTAAGAAGTAATTATTATAAAAAGAGAAACAAATTACCTGAAAGGAAATGAGAGCTCTATTATTGTTTATTACGTCAGTATATTGTGCCATGCTTCATACGTTTTAATAAGCTTCTAGAAGTTCGAAGTTTTAATTCACAAATAAGTTTTTTACGGTTTATCTGTTGATAGAGATAGCTGAAATATTTTCTATTTGACTTGAGTAAGACAGAATTTGTTTTCACCTTTTTATCGTAAACCTACTTTCAATGAAAACACATCTGGCAACATTTATGGTCATTCATTAGTTAAAAATTAACACAGTATACTTGTGTGCTTAGAAGTTCTTTGCAAGGAAATATTTCCTGCTATTACCGTCTAAGCCTCAGCAAGTTTTAAAACACATACTTTCACAAGAAAGTACATTTGCCACCGTTGTACAAAAATAAGTTTGTATTCTAATTTGATTTTAATCAAAATCATTCCTGCTAAATTATGTGTACTCTATTTTAATGATATAATTTTGTGCAATCTATTTTTTTGTAATCTTGTGTATAATCTTAATTAATTCTTGCGCTTCTGTGAACTTTCATTCTTTTGCTATGTTGCTCACTCATAATAGATATTACTTACTGTCCGTTTCAATTTATAGTGCGCAATTACAAACAAACCATACAGATTTACTGCGATAACTTTCTCATCAACCCTTGATGGTAAACACAAACCTTCAAAATTTCTATGCAGATTAAGAATATCCTGAAGTTTTAGCGTTACTGCGTACCACCTGCTGTGCTCGTGCTACTGTAGAAGGTTGCATTTCGAACTATATCTTGAAACAGGCAGTACATTGTGTACGATTTCTGTAATGTAATTGCTAACATGTCAGAACGAGAATGTTGCATACGTTTCCCAAACCGGAGACATCATAGTGGAAATGTATTTCTAAGGTTAAATCAACGTCCTCGTGAAACTAGTTCGTTCAATACATCAAGGAACTCTAATGAATACACACATTAACGTTTCTTGTTTGCAAATTCTAGAAACTACAAAAAGATCTCACCGACAGAATCCGACGGCTACTTGCTTCGATATTAAACATACCTAATAAAACGACAGTTCTACGATAAATCGTCCTTCATCGAAGCCATGTTCGACCGCTCAATGAAACGAAACGTATTTCGGTTAAGTTTTTGCAACACAGTAAAGAGGATTCAAGAAGATGGCAACGTATTCTTTGGAGCCATGAGTCCATGTTTACAAGTGATGGTGCATTTAATATTCACAATGTTCAGCATTAGGCAGAGGAAATTCGTTGTTAATTTCTGAAATATGGTCATCAAAGCAAGGTTTCCGTTAACGATTGGCGTAATAATTCGCAGGGTCCTTACACCAATTTATCTACTAAATAGTCTTGATGCCAATGGATACCTCAGTGTATTGGAACAAGTTATTAATGAGATGCCGTTGAATATACGCCATATTATGCATTATGGAGCTCCTGCCTACTTTGCCCTTAATATAAAAGGGTGTTTGAATGAATGCTTTCCAAACAAATGGATTGGAAATTAAATCAGAAAGACTCGAACAGGTGGTACATGCTTAGAAGCGGACACATTTTAGGAATTAGTGTCACTGATTTACAATTAAATAAACATAAAAAAATGAATCAATCGTGTTATAAAATGCACTGCAACTTGTACATTTTCCAATATGTATTATGACATGAAAAAATCATATCTGGCATAATGCATAGAATTTAAAACGAAAACTTCACTCAGCTGCTACTACTAATTATGAGTAAAATGTTTTATAATATTAAAATTAAGAAAATATTACGGGTATATGCTATTGCAGTAGTATGCGGGTACGGTATTGCCATGTGTGTTTGTCCTTAAGTAATTCCTGAAAGCATAAACATTTTAATAGAAACATTTTCGATATAGAATTGAATGAAGAATGTTTCTGTTTGTAGCTTTTACGTTAACTTATACATACCTTGTATAAATAGATAAGCGACGAAAGAGTGTCTAATTTGCTTAAATATCTTGCTTTCGCCGCCCTTTTCAATTTTTATGTAGGATAGATTTCAGCTGTCCCAGATAACATTTCCAGTATAGAAATGTTGCTTGTTATACAAGGTACAAGTTCACTTAATTTAGAAGAGTTGTCCTTAGAAGTTGATAGCCTGATACCCCTTTCTCGGTTTCTTTAAGTAATGATGGTACAGATATTCAATATTCTTTCTTTAAACAGATACTATTATAGCATGCCATACAATAAAAAGGAAAACTTAAATTTAGTAAAATAGAAGAATAAAAATAAGAAAGAAAAACACAATATACAACGTTTCGCTAGTATAATTTAAAAAGGGATTAGAGGTGTTTTTTCTCGTTGGAACGTAGGTTAAACGGACAAGTATAAACTAAAAATTAAGCTGGGCACTAGCAAAGGTTATAGAATAGCAAATTAAAATATTCCATATGTGAGCAATAAATTTAATATTCAACCATAAGATGATAAATATAGTAACAATTCTAACGGTGTAACATTGTGTAAATACATATCAGAGGAAATAAAAGGATTGTCTGAGGGATTATTAGAATATGTAGCGTTTTGTCCTAGATATCATAAATAACATTAAACTTCCTTATCGGTTCAACTGCTGTCAAAACGTGTTTTATAGAGTATTAGTTTACAATAATTGTGATGTGATGTATTTCACAAATAAAGAAAATTAGTGAGGTAGACAAGATACGCAGAGTACGTGCAACCATTCTAAAACGCAAAACAATGGCTCGATACGATTTTGCGGTTTGCGTCAGCAGATATTTTGCAGCTTCATGTTAAATTTTTAAAGTAATGCGATGCCTGTCTACTGCTATCAAAGTGCAATGATGAGAAATTATCAGAAATATGTTTCAAAAAATAACAGACATAACATTTTTTGCACTTATACTGTATATACCTGGTGAAAAGCTGCGAGGTGTTGATTGCACTCTGGGCGACTGGAAAATGAATCGAACACCGGCTTAACTTGAAACGATTAAGGCACGTCTAGCGATATGCCTCCCTTACCTCGCAGTAATGGAGGAATAAGGACTTCATTGAACCGATTCAAATTGAAAAGATGGACGTGAGGATAGGATTTTTAGTCGTAGTTAAATAAAGGTATAGAATACCGTTAGACGAAGGTAGTATACTGACACATAATCGTCCCGCAGAATAGCATGCGTATCTCTCGAGTTTGTTAAATTATAGAAATCTTATTTCATCCTCCTCTTACTCACAATAAACGCCCATCGACACGTCTAAAGTGGGTTCATGGTATATAGATACATACACAAAAGGTAGTAATATCTTCCGTTAATGTTTACCAGTAGGCAAACCCAGAAATTTAATAGTAAAATTACCACTTGATACCGTCTGTCTTCTCTGTTATTTCAAGAGTTATCACCTGATGAACAAGATCTAGGTATTTTTTAAAAATATCTCTACTCTGCTTATCTAAATACGCTTAATCATTCCATTATTTTCTGCTCTTAATCTGCTCCTTTACTTTTATTGGCAATTACCGCGATCTGATGGAATCACATTTTCTTGCGCAATCGGAGTAGAAAATAGAGAAAGAAACAAATTTGTTTTACAAAAAACTCCAAATTAGTATGAAAAAAGCTACACATCTTTACATAGAACGATCAATTCGAATTGAAGTGATATGCGGTCCGAAAGCGCACCTTCCCTTCTCTTCCCCTACTTTTGGCGGCTTAATGGACGACCGTAGAAAGTTAATGGCGATCCTTAGGAGGGTCAGCATCGTTCGGCGGCGTTTATGGTAGATGCAAAAGCTTTGGAGGGTGGCGAGGTGGAACACTGTATTTATGCTATTTTCTGTTTGATCCGAAGAAGAAGGAAATTGTAATCTATGAAGTTATAGCCTGAAATTATTTTACTACAAAAATTACTTGACAAAAAGAATTATTTTGTTTGGTGAAACGTTACTCGACGGGAAAACGGTTAATTTAAAAAGTAATTTTTACGGGTTCTAAAAAACTAGTACAAATATGCAATCGCCGTTTTTGTAGTTTCATACTATCTTAAATATTGGCTACCGCAGTCTAGTTAAAATATTAAGCAAATAAGTGTTTTCATCTACGCACTTATTTTACCGCACATACAAAATCAACATATGTTTCACAATTTCGACTTGGATTTTTGGCTTCTCAGAAGCCACGACCTCAAACTTAAATTCCATTCGCATAAGATAGAATGACAATTACACTCTGTATGATATACCACCGTAAGATAGAGAATCCACAGTATTATTTAGCGAATTAAGTGTTAAAGTAGTGTAATTTTAGTGCACCTGTGACGTTTTGGTCTATTCTTGCATAAGTTTGTTTTTGTTGCAATTATGCTACCGATGTTGCGTCATCAAATAATCATATCATTCGTTAGCATCTATCTCATGACTAGAGACCGGATTATATGCAAAGTCCATATATTTTATTATATTTTACGTCTATTTATAGATGTCTTACACTGATTATAGTTAATTAGCGTTAATTAACTTTAATCAATGTAAGACATCTACAAATAGACGTAAAATATAATAAATAAATAAGAACTACAACTTATAATTTAACTTTATTCTGATATAATTCTATTCATGTAGATATGTTTAACTTGTGATAATTTTATCCCAAAATAAATCCTCAAAATGAAATAGAAATTGACTACACAGTATTTGCTATACTTGCTGAAATCTGCGTCCTGGTTATAACTTTTACAGTATCGTAATAAGCATAACAATAAAAATATGAACAACTAAACATATTTAAAGATGTCGTATCTAAATAATTCTCCATTCAACAGTATCTCAAACTTTGACGACCATTTGTCATAGTCGTAACGGCTGTGAGGTTCCGCCATTTCACTAGGTTTTTTGTTCCTGACGTTTCGCGAGCAACTGCGGTTCGCATTTTCAAGGGTACTGGCTTCCTGCTCTAGGTCTATTGATTTTGAACGAGGGTCGGAGAGGTACTCCATTTCCTCGTCATCTTGTTTGGTAGATCGATGGTTTTTATTTTATTTGTGGGACCAGTGAGCGTGTATATTTCCTATGTTTTAGAATATAAATTATATAATCAAACATAACATGAGATCCGAAGGATTTGTAACTCAGGATGGGTTAAAACAGGACGGAGGATTAAGTCCCATACTGTTCACGATATTCATGAACGATATAGTAAAAGAATGCTAAATGAAGACGAAAAAAAATTCAAATTGGATACAGGAATCTACAGAGGAAACAAATAGCTGAGATAACATTTGCAGATGTCGTTGTGCTAATAGCAGAGAATGAAGAGAACCTATAAGATTATATAGATAGTGAAACATTTAAGAAAAAAGGTACGAATATAGATAAAAATAAAGCAAAAGTAATGACCACCGGAGAATGACTAAATATACAGATTAAGTCGGAAATTAATGAAGGAACTGGAAAAGTATCCAAACGATACTACGGATTGAATAAGAACTTCATTGTAAAAAAAGAAATATGATGAAACATCAAGATAAAAGTATACAAAGCAGCTTACGGATCTATCCTGACATACGGATGCGAATCATGGTTACTTAATAATAGCCAAAAAGGCAAAATTCAAGCTGCAGAAATGACATCTTAGGAGAGCAAGGGGCGTAACAAGAAATAATAGAATGAGATACTCACTAATACGAGAGATAACATTTATAATGGACTTTATTGAACAGCGACAACTAAATTGGTGGGGACACTTACAACGAATGGAAAAAACTGAATCAATTGAATTAATATATGAAGCGAGAATACAGAATAAAAGAAAAAGAGGAAGAGCGCGAAAAGTATGGATCCACTGGACAACCATGAACACAGCTTCCAGAAATTTGTTTACGGTTAAGAGTAGAAATCTACTCACCTGACACCCTTACAGGTAAAAAGTTTTTCTGATATACATATATATATTATATTATATTATATATATAATAATGTTGATTCGCATACTATATTACCTAATTCTAAGTACACTCATATGATATAACCTGAATGTATAATATGCTAGCATAAACATTCGCAAAAAATATCGGTTAATGTAATATATTTTGTAGGTAGTCACATTTTTGACAATTATTTTCTTGCATTAAACATTTTTGTAACCTTGAAATAAAAATGTTTGCTTAAGCAGAGAGAAATTATGTCTTCATGTAATAAAATGTTTTAGATTGAACACGAAAGCTTCGCCATTCTTACTAATGTTATAATATTTTTTGCAACAACTTTTCTAAAGTAATGAGATTTTATGCCGGTACCAGCCATTAAAATCTGGTTAGTATAAAATCGAAGACAGATGTATTCGCAACGGTTTCCCGCTGCAGGCAAGACTTTAAAATAAAGAATCAATACTAGGCCGTATTTCTGTACGAAATAATTAGCTTAGCGTGGCAACTTGCTTGATGCAGAAAAATTGCAGTAATCCATCACCCATCATTATGGCAAGCGAGTACGAGGCTAAAGGGCACTAGGCGCTCCATCCGCATCCACACCATTGCAATCCTGAAGCAACAGCAAAGGCGCTCACTCCTCTAATTTATCCTATTATAATTTACGATCCAATTAAACTCTAATTAGATATTTACGTCAACCTTCCACCCTTTCGCTTCTTACTCGACGTACGCGCGATAGTCCCATTTCGCCTCGGCTTCCCGGCAGGCGAGTTTACAAAGTTTTAAACGGCAAATTGTCTTAACAGCGTCTAACGCGACGCCCTCCGAAACGAAAGTGAGCTTTACGAGGAGCAGTATGTGCCGGGAGAAAAGTGTAGGCACGCGATACGGCGCCTTCCACTGACTCCACGTTCTCCCTAGAAGCCAGACGATTTCGTAATTGAGTATACATAACAAGACGGTAACAATACAGCAACGGGGTGAAGGAGAATAAGAACGTAGGTCGTAGGTAATTGGTAATGGAGACCGGAGAAAAGCGAAAACAGTAATAGGAGAAAGCCGTTTTTTCCTTTTCAGAGGGGCAAAAAACGAGATCGTAACGATCCCCCTTTGTCATGAGGTGATCGTTAGCGCGAAAGAGCCTACTAGAAAGTTGAAGTAGCGCGCATTCTCGATAATACAGACCATTTTTTATTGAGGTTACTATTGTATTGTGATAAAATCCGTATCTTAAATTTCTGTATGCGTATTTATTTCGATATCTTTGCACTATTTATTACATAGATGTTAAAAAAATTAGAGCTAGAGAAATCTTTAAAAAATACGTTGCAATAATTATTACCCAAAGTTGTTGAATATAGATGTCGGTATTCACCAAAGTTTAAGCTACTACTACCGCACCATCGAATCGTTAAACGATAACAATACAAATACTTTTAATTGTTACGATTGTTGGATTGTGAGTTGTTGTTTGCCGATGACCTTAAGCTTTATACCAGGATAAGCACCATTTCGAATTACCATCTGATGCAGCAGTATCTGAGTAAACTTGAATTCTGGTGTGTCAATAATAATCTTAAGATGAACATCGAAATATGTAATGTTGTAACTTACTCACGAAACTTCTGTCCACTTATCATTAGCGATATAACGGTGTCTTTTTGCATCCTTGTTCCTCCTTAAAGGACCCAAGTGTTTTATTTGAGACCAAATTAACTTTCAGCGACCACGTCAATAGTGTTTCGTTCTCTTCACTGAGGGCTCTTGGATTTATATTAAGAGTATCCAGGCAGCTTAGTTCTCTTGATGCAATAGTGGCACTATATTTCGCGATTGTGCGCTCTAAAGTTGAGTATGCATCCATAGTCCGGTCGCCTTTGTATGCATCATCTGTATCTCTACTTGAAAATGTGCAAAGAAGGTTCCTTAAATATACACATTTTAAACTGGACTATAATCATAATATTCTGGTCAACAACTTTCAGATACAGTCCTTGCAATCACGGCGTTGTCAAGCTAATGTGAGATGTCCCTACAATCTGGTGAACAATATGATTAACACTCCCTCGCTACTTGCATGAGATCGCTATATTGTGCTATCGCACAATACTTGCCTCTCTTAGGTCTTCTACGGTCCCAGTGCTAACAAAACGTTTTAATTAAATCACCAATATACAGAATGTCTACCACCGCCAATGACATTATTGCTGATGTTGATATTCGTTTTTCTCTTCTGACAAAATTAATAAATTCTTGTCTATAACTTTTGAGTTTAGTTTAAATTAACTTTTGGGTTATGTTTTATTATTGCGTTTTAATTTATATTCATTTGCTTATAAAATCAATATTAGAACTTATACAGATCTTTTCCGGAAGTTATCGTGTATATATGATGGTGTGTTTGTAATTGCAGTTTGTTTGAAAATACTGGTCCAATACCGTAGATATTGTAAACTTTTATACTGTTACTCTTATAAACTTTCAGCATTTCTTATTGATGAAAAACTAAACTATCATATGAAGGTTGCAAGTTTAATTATAGCACTAGTGATGTAGAGACGTTATGCGACAAAATCAAATAAGCTGCTACCTCAAATCTATTATGCTCGTCCTTTCTACTCTACAAATCTTCTTAGTGATGTAAAGAACGGAGTCAAGTGTTTGCAATGTTCTCCAAACTGGACCAACGAAGTTGGATAAAAATAAAATCTGTTCGACATCGTACAGCACATAAGTATTATCAAGGACTCCAAGAAACATTGGGCAGGAAAAAGCTGTACTTTATGCAAAATTTATCCATTATTTTACATGATAATACTCAAGCGCATACTGAGTAAGGTATAGTTGATCTTTGCAATCGTTGGCATTGGAAAGCACTTTATCATCTTCCTCATTGTCCAAATTTGAATCCCTGTAACTCCGATTTGATTATGCAACAATACCGGACGTTCTCGATGATCGAATAATATCATATGTCTTCTGCATTGCTGGCAACGAGTTTTAGAAAACGCTGGTGATTGCACTCAACCGAAATAGTGCTTAAAACATGTGTACATGTTTAGTGTTCATAGAAAATAGATAGTTGCCAATATTAAAGTTCCAACTCTCATATTAACTATTTATTGGCAAAGTCAAGCTATTATTTTCGTTACCTTACGAATATATCCTCTAAATAAATATATACTACATTTATGGAAAATTCGACACTTAATAAAACTTTGAAACGCTATTATGTAAATAACCTATAAATTCTTTGAACAAATTAACCCGTAGGGTACCAGAGACTTTCTCAAGATTATTAAGAGAAAATTTCATATTTATCCACGACAACGATTCAAAGTATACGGCAGTGTTGTGTAGATAATATTTAGAAACGTAACAAAAGAGTACTGTATTAAAAATAATGATGTGACCCTCTCTGAACCACATTGAGTTCTTAGGGGACGAACTCGATAGCTGAGTAAAAAAGAAATGAAAAGCACGGGTCACAAAATTGATTGCAAGAGTGCCACGTATTGTACAAGCGGTACTAACTCCAAGAGGTAATTATTTCTACGAGAACAATGTTTAATCCTTTATATATACGTATAAATTGTAATGAAATTTTTAATGGAATTCCCTATTCTGTTCAAGAATATAGTCGAACTTGTTCTATTTTGCTGATACTTACCGTTTAAATTTGTTTACTTTTCTTAGATACACTTTTCTCATAAATTTATTTTATCGTAAGGAAGTATGTATTGTTAGACTTGCTCTGATTTTTATTTGCATTTTATTAAAGGACTAGATAATCGATTTCTTTGTTTATAGTCGATTACAGTTTTTCAATTTAAACTCAGCACTTGCTATTATTTGCCAAAATTCCCTTTCTTAGAAAAAAAAACAGAGTCCCTTAATCAACAGAGAAAGCAGTAATAAACTTTATTACTAAATAAACTACTTTATTATTAAGAAAATTTATGTCTCGAAAATATTAGCAATTGGTGCGATAGACAATCCTATGCACCTTGTGTGACACCGTTAAGCCAAAATCATGAGTCATACTACCAACTACTAAGGACAAAATACGAAACCTTAATTATTTATCAATTATGTGAATTTTAATATTAGTGAAATGGCAGCAGATTTAAACGCTTATGATGTCAGTAGTGACATGCAATGAAACTTGTAATTAAAAATCCCATCAGGATATACATATATTGATAAATTATAATTTTTCTTGTAATTTCCAACGTTAGAATTTTTTTGTGAAAAATATTGGTCCCGTTAGGATTTGGACTTACATCTCTCGTTATCCGGACCAGCGCCTTAACATTTTTCGTTAAAAAAAATTAACGTTGAAAATTACAAGAAAAATTATAATTTATCATTATAAAAACAACAGAAATCTCGTATTATATATTTATTATATATTTTTTTGTGTTTCATGTCTTCAAAATAGTGTCCAATCTTCCGAGAGTACATAATAATAACAACAAGAGTTCTATCCTACAAAGATATGCCAGATCGCTCACAACCTGTGCGCGCTTAATCCTCCCTTTCTGAAACCATACTACAGCTAATCTAAATTAAAATTTTCACCAGATACGCAATTGCCCAGAATATTCGATTCTCGATAGGGTGTCGTATTGTAGTGACAGAACCAGGAAGTCCGCAATAATCCTTTTTCAGCGGAGTCGTTTTTCAACACGCCATATCGCCACACCGGAACCTGGACGTTGTATTTTCTAACGTTGAATCAGGCACTGCGGTAGTTACAGACCAACCCGACATCCGCTGTACGCCGGACACCCGACTCGCAACATATGCCAAGAGTACTGTTTCTGGCCTGCCTCTGTGGTGCGATACCAGATGCCAGGCTCGGCGAAATAATAATATACACACAACAAACACACACAGTACGAAATGCACAGACAACACGTGAATCTAATTCTAATACATGACTCACATTGTAGGGCAAAAGCATTGTCGGTTTAAAATTACCTCGACGTAATTACTTAATTATAAAGTAATGTATAGCAGACTAATCGACAGCGCCGTAATATACATATATATATATATATATATATGTATATATATATGTATATATATATATATATATATATATATATATATTGATATATATATTCATAATTTCTAAATCTAATACAGGTATGTCAACCCTAAGAGCGTAGGAAAAAACTTTTAAAGTAATTTTTAAGAGACCTGGTTGAATTGTTCTTGGCAGTTGGCCCCTTCGCATTACGCATTTATAACCATACTACTGGCTATATGTTCAATACTATCTTAAGAAATATGTATAAAAATTTAATCGAAAAGAAAACAACATATTTTTGTTAAAGGGAGGAAATTGTATTGTAAAAAATACATAAGTTATTGTACTCAGATAGCTAAATGCTAATTACAGTTTGGTACAATTTTGCTATTCGTTTTACAAATCTATATAAAGTTTCTGCGTTAATTCTAATTATTATTATTCTAATTAAAGAATGATGACGGTTAGTGCCTCATTACAAAATCACAGTTTAGGGGATGCTGTGTTAAATATGATAATGGCGTGAAACAGTTTGAAACCAACAGTAATAGAGAAGTGTTGACACAATATTATGCCCACAAAAAAAGTTGTCGAAGAAAATATCCCACTGAGTGAATTAAGGTTAAGAAAACTCGGTGATGAAACACATAATGTAGGCAGAATGGTTTCAAATCTTTTGCAACATATTTAATAATAATAATAATAATAATCCTTTATTGCCCAACAGCCCAAGGGCCAATTACAGGACAAATTACAATACAATTCTTATTTAAAATAAAATAACTAAAATCGTGTTGCCTACAATAATAACATGCTGAAAATGTATATAATAATGAAACAAAAAAAAAAGAAAGACTCACAAAAATGGCTCCAGATCCCGTTTGTTTGCGTTCCTCACCATGTGACTGAGAGGTGCCTTAAGCAAAATGTTGGTATTAGCTCTAGGTACTTGAAATGTATTATAGTAGCGAGTATGATGAGTAGGTACGGTAAAGTTTATTTGCGCTAGAAGGGCTGGCGAGTCGACAGTATTTTTCAGGATCCTGCAAAGAAACTCCACACTGTTACGCTCGCGGCGGTCAGCAAGAGATAGAAAACCATGCTCAACAAGTAAGCTATAATACTCGATACCTCTTGCAGGATACACGTTGTCCATTCGAAAGGAGAGATATTTTAGAAATTTCTTTTGAACGCGTTCGATCATAAGCTCTTGGTGTAAATAACGGGGATACCAAACAATAGAGACGTATTCAAGCTTAGAACGAACGTAGGCATAATATAAACGTTTCATTACACCTGAGAAATGCCTGCAAGAACGCATGACAAAACCGAGAGTTTTGGAAGCAGATGAACACATGGACGAAATATGTTCCGTAAATGACAGTCTATCATCAAACAAAACACCAAGATCCAAAGTTTTGATATTGCGTGGTATGGCTGCATCATTAATTTGGTAGTTATAGTATAAAGTAGTGTGAGTGTTATTGTAGGAAACCACAGTACAATTTGTTGATGTTCAGAGAGATAATTGACCTTGCTCCAAGTATTAATGCGAAGAAGATTGTCTTGTAAATGTTTACAATCGAAAATGCTACCAACAGTATTAAATATCTTTACGTCATCTGCGTATGCTAAGACGTGACACGTAAACAGAGATAGTAAATCATTTATATATAGAAATTGAAGAGAAGTGGTCCAAGATTTGAACCTTGAGGAACATCTGATGTTGGAGAAAACGGCGTAGAGGAATAACCATTGTAGCAGACATAACACTTCCTTCCAGTAAGGTAAGACTCAATCAACGTCAGAAACCCACACCAAAAACCAAATTTGTCCATTTTTTGTAGTAGCATCTCGTGGTTAATGCAGTCGAAAGCTTTAGAAAAATCTACGTAAATAACATCCACCTGCTTTCGCTTATCAAGCGCTTCACTAAGATATTGGCCAAGGCATGCTAAATGAGTGATCGTCGACCTACCTGCAACAAAACCGTGCTGATGCTCAGATATGAAAGGAGTTATGCAGGTAGATATTTCTTTGTAAAGCAAATGTTCAAATACCTTAGCGAAATTGGGCAGTATACTTATAGGCCTATAATCAGCAATGTTAGATCGGTTTCTTTCTTAAATACGGGGTAATTCTGCTAATTTTCCAAACCTTTGGAAAAGTTGACGTGCTTATCGCTAGGTGGAATATAGTTGACAGTGGATAGGACAGAACAGAGCACAATCACGTACAAAGAAGCTCGGTATTCCATCATCTCCAGTTGTCATATTAGATTTAAGTCTCCTGATACTGTTCTCCACATCCAATTCAGAGAAGGCATGAACACAAAAATTATTATAATTGAGAAAGAGTTGAAAGATACATTTTGAACACTAGGTTTATACACACTCGCAAAGACATTGGAAAAAGGCATCCACGATTTCGTTTGGCTGGGTAAATTCTCTGCCGTCATACTGCATACTTCCCGGAATTCTGGAAGAAGTTTTCTTGTTGTTAATGAAGCGCCAGAACAACTTAGGATCTCTGTTGATATTAATTTCAAGCATCTGCCAAGTAAGCCTTGTATGCGTCTCTAATTTCATTCTTTGTGAGAGATCTCAATCGTTTGAATTCATTAAAATAGTATATCGCTTTTGTTCTTTTCCACTTCTTGAAGTAAAATTCTTTTAATTTAAGACGTTGTTTTATTTTACCACTAAACCATGGAGGAAACGTGGAGGTAGGACGTTTAGTTTCTCAACTGAACGATCTATAACGGAGTATAATGAATTATAAAATGCCTAAACATCGACATCATCACTGTATTCATCCAAGAAACTCCAGTCGACTGCAAGCATATCGCTATATAAAGAGAGAAATTCGCTTTGCTAAAGTTGTAGCTAACATTATTGTTACCTCGGAAAATTTATCCACTCGACACATGTGTCAAAAGTAATCTCAATTTCGAGTGGTGGGTGAAAAGCATCAACGCTAACCAAGGTTCAGAACTAAGACGGACATGTAGCTCACATGACATATTACAAAACACGAGATCCAGAATATTGCCATATATATTTTGAATAGTATTGAATTCTTTTAGATTTAAAATATTAACAAAATTGCTTAAAGATGTCAGTTTACGATTATTGTTTACTAGTGCATCGGTTTTTATACTCCGGGCAGTTGAAATCGCCAAAAACAATAACATTTTTATTAATCAACCTAAAACTGAGAGCGTCCAAAAAGTTTCATAGTCATCACATCCCATATCAGGTGGTAAATAGATATTGGCGATGTAAATTGTGTGCGATGCCATCTCGAACTTGCATAAGACGATATCAGCCAAAGGGACCAAATCAATCAACGAAGACACATCCAGCAAGGTAACATAAATATTGTTCTTGAAAGCAGTTAGGCAACCACCTCCAGTTGATCTTCCAACAATGTTAAATCTTCTATCAGTTCTGAAGATAACAAACTCGGAACCCAATATTTCCTCGTCGTTAATACTGTCATCCAACCATGTCTCCGTAAATAACACAATGTCCACGTCAATAGTAGCACTTAGTGGATATAATGAAGAAAGTTTAGATCGAAGAGAGCGAACATTCTGATAGTACAAGCAAATAGGTATATTACTGGGCGTGTTGAGCAGATCTAGTTTTCCGGTCTTCCAGCTTTGACCACTTTTGGAACATCGTTTATGTACTTAATATAAACATCTGTTTCGCCAGCAGCTTTTCTAGTTAGCAACTCTTGTCTAGCCTCACGATATAATTTTAGCTGCATAGGTGTTTTGTCTTTGACCAAAAACACATTTTTAAACTTATCAGATGTTCTTAGTTTCTGTCTACGCTGGAAGGCCTTAGATGCAATATCACCATCCGGTAAACATACCTTGATTGGTCGCTTCATGTCCGTCCGGGAAGAATCAAATTTTCCCAATCTAATTGTTCTGAGATTGTCAACAGAAACATCCAGCATTTGAAGCAGTTCACCAACCAATTCCATGTCAGCCGCAACTTGATCGTTCCTGTTGTTCAGAACATTCTCAGATACATTATACAAGATAATGTTATTTTTTCTGCGCTGTCTATCAGAAACCTCCTGGACGATACACTCGACATCAGGTGCTTTAATGGGATCTATTTTAACATCCCTGGAAGTCATACTCTCTTTAAGAATTCTCAACTCGCTCTCCAAAGCACTTACTGTGGATGTTAATTCATGTAGTTTGACGAGCTGCAGCTTAAGATCAGAACAGGTGGGACAATGAAATGATAGTTTTCGATCCTTATTTTTCAAACACTGAAGCTCAGTTCGGGATAGACCACTACAAGTAGTGTGAATGTAATTGCGACACATATCACATGTAATCTCTTTTTCTGGCGTAAGTCCATTGTTGCAAATAGCACAAGAGGTCATAATTTACGTTACCCAAATACCGATACTAAACACAAAACAGGTGAAAAAGAAAAAAGTACAAAGGAAAAGGAAAAGACAAGGATACACTTCACACCAATGGGCCGATATTGGTGCCTAACTAAGACGCACAAAGAGGGCCGCTGATAGAGTAGGATTTAATTTGGAAGGGAAATTGTATGAATGTACAATATTTTGGTAGTTCCTGTATTAAGTTACACCAAAAATATATAAATTGTAGAAAATAAAAACAGGTAGAAAAACAAATATAACAAAAAGGAGGAAAAAACAATTGCGTTAGATCGAATAGTGTGCCATATATATGTAGGATATACATGTACAAACAATAATTTCACTAAATGGATCAAATAAATGCGAATATCGATAACACAATCAGACTCACCAGACAATTAGCTATCCGCTGATATACTTTATCATATAACAACACTTACAAAACTCATAGAAATCACAACAATACAGAAGAGGCAACAACCATGTCTGCACACCTTGAACAGTGTGTGTATAACTGATATATAACTAATATTGAACCAAATATGAGGGGAATCATAAAATGCAGAAGCATAGATATGTAACTAAATAACAATACCTACTTTAGATTGTATATGAGAAAACCAACGTGGAAAACTGGAACATTGTGCTGAAAAACACAGAATAAAATCAAGAAGAATTTGATTCAGAATCTGAAAAGGAAGCAGATTGTATGTCCAGTACAATAGAACTAATTTCAATTGATCTAGCTTTAATATCAGTAAAGGAAGTGATTCACTGGACAGAAAATCAAGTAGAAATCGATTATTGCACATCACTTGCTTTGCTTAATTTATGACAAAAGATACTAAATAGTAAGCTACACAAAAAGTAGCAGCAATTACACATAACATAATTTTTTATATCTTTGTAATGAAAATATGTACCCTTTTAGAAAGACTTACATAGTACATACACACGTGCTATTATCTATCATTCAATATTATTTTATCTCACAATTTTAGCCAAGTTTAAAACAAATGCTTACTAACAAAGAGTATGGACGTTTTCTTCTCATTTTTGCAACTTCAAAACAGTGAAACCCCCGAAATAGCGAATCCGCCGTCCAAAAATTAGTTCACTAAATCGCGACTCTACTGTACATCATTACGGAAATATGAAGTAATCGTCAGTTAATTATAAAGAAGTCCATAATGGCAAAGTAGTATACGATGGACAACCGAATTGATATGTAAACCGTACTGGTTGGTTAGCTACCACTATTGGTTAATTGGTCCCAACAATTTATAACTATCTTGCATCTATAACCAGTTCACCAGTCAACTAGTTAATATGCACACCTTTAATTTGCTTTTAGTTTATTCCGAGTTCTAAGCTTTTAAGGGTCCGCAATTGCTCCGAGTTACACAAGAAACTCGTACAAGAATATTTGATCACTTAGAAATGTTAAAGTCAAGTGTAATAACGTGTTGTCTTAGACGGAAATAAAGTTTACTGATAAGAGAAACTAAAAGCAGAAGCATACATAATGCACTAACTATGTAACAACGCACAGAATGAAAGAATTACTGCTAGCCGTGTCTGCTGCATACCTGAAACACCGCTTTGATATCGTGACAAATCGATAAAGGCCAGCCCGACGCCAAGTTATGCAATAATTAATCAGCGTCGAGGCGACCATTACCGCCGAATATCCATTACCGACTTTAAGCAGGTTGTTACATACGCGGTCGAACCTAATAACAAACCTCGCCTCCGCCTCCTTTGGTAGCTATAAGCCTCATAGTAGCTACTTGATTAAGAAATCTCTACCTATTAATCTCAAAAACGGGAAACTACGCGCCAAAGCACTTTCACGTGAAACATAAGCTGATTTACGAACTACAAAGTCTTCTGCGACTAGAACTGTCGTAAATTCTTTTGCAACGTTAATGACGCCACCATACTGTACCATATTATATCTTCTATTAAAATGATAAATACTGCACTAGCGCAGATTATACAAAGTGCAATTCCGTACTAAATTAGTCACTTAAGGTGTTAAATTGTGAATGTGCATCGCTCACTGGTTACAGAACTCCACTGACGACAGTGAAGGATATTGCAATTTTTCTTTCGCGTCAACTATTCGTTTGTAATTCTGGTGAATCATAGAAGCTAGAGTATACTGAAGTTTTATCTGACATCCTTAAATAATTGCAGCGTGTTGGCAGCTGGACGCCACCCTAACTTATTGCAAAACAGAGTTGGAAGATGAGTAACAGTTTGCGCAAATATGCAGTATTATGAATATGTTCCAAACTATATACGATGGCGGATCCTCATGCTCCATCCCTCACCTACTTCTAATTGGTGGTTTGATTAATGTTTTTCACATCTAATTAACTGACATTTGTAGATCATATCTTTATAATATCAAATTTGGATCTCAAAGTGTTGTTGAGCCGTGGCTAATTCTTGAATTGTGTGTCATGATTGCTCATAAAAATGGATCATGTAGAACAAAGAACCGTAGTAAAATACTCCCAGAGAAAGGTCATGACGCCAACTCAAATTCATGAACACATTTTGGCAACTATCGATGAGTCTGCAGTTCCTTATGATATAGTCAAACACTGGTCTCGAGATGTTAAATGCGGAAGAACACCTGTGGGTAGTCCTCCCATAGCGGCAAGAACAGATAGAAACATTAAAAAGGTACATGATATCGTACTGCAAGACCGATGAGTACGCATCAGGGACATTTTGGAAGATACTGGCTTATCATATCATGTGGTGCACAACATATTGACCAAAGAATTAGATATGAAAAATATGAGTGCAAAATGGGTGCCCCAAATATTAACCATTGATCAAAAAAGAAATTGGGTGTTGATTTGTAAGCGTTTTTTGGGACGTCGAGACCTTCATCCAAGGAAAATACAGCCACACTTACCCAACAGCGAAACAGAGCGACGGATATATACTAAAGTGCTTGCGCACGGTGTAAGAGAATTGCCTCACGTTATCGTGATACTCTACTGCGGGACGCTTTACTTTGGACAGCACCCACTTGACACAATTTCATGTGCAAGACAAGACAATGACCCAAAACCTTCTTTAAGAGGAACGAACATTAGACACTTTGAAGAGGCCATTACAAAACCTTCACCTCAACATTATTGACTATGCCTGGGAATACTGGAAAGATCGTAAGAAGACTGAAAGACAACAATATTCTGAAGTAGTTTCAAGGCCTGTAGGATGAACAAATAAAATGACAATCAAGTTTGTTAGGAAATTGTATACTTGAATTTCTGAAGAATTTTAGTTGTGGGAAAGGCTAGGAGGACATATAAAATCTTAATTATTCAGCATTTATAGTGTCAAATTTATTCATTATGCACGCAGTATATCTTCCAAAGCATTTTAATTATTTTCTTCAGTTCTCGTCAATAGTATTTTCTTCAATGTGTTAGTGGTTTAAACTTATTTATGTAAAAATAATCCAGACATAAATACTATTAGAATAGTTTATCCTGAAATATTAGTTGGCCATGTCTACTTTTGTTTCAATACAAACTGTCAAATTGGCAGTTATTTTTCTTTTGTTTTTTGAATTTATTAAACGAACTCAACATTCTAAGGAAGCCAGAAAATCAAGTTGCTGTTATTGCACAACAAATAGTGGCAGCTCCGAACACTTAACAGCCTCTTGGTATCAGCCAAATGTTTGTTTATTATATATTTATAGTTGTTAGTACCAGAAATGCTATTAAAGGAGTTAAACAAATAATTCGACAAAAATCTCCCAGAAAAAGATGAAGATTTCTCGAAAATCTAATTTTTATATCATGAAAACTGACTTGGGAATGAGAGCTTTCAAAAGATTATCTGGGGGAGGGGGTGGAAGGGATGTCATCTGCTGAAAGATAAAATACGCCCGTAGGTAACCACAGAAAAATACTTTTTACTAACGAGAATTTAATAAGGAAAGTGGTCGAATTTAAAAGAAGCAGAAAAGCTTATTAGAAGGGTTTAAAAACGCCACTATCCGACAAGCATAGTAGTATTGTGGGAAATTAGCTATGATGTTGCATCAGACTTACTTTTTTGTGAAAAACGCGATCAATTTCCACCAAAATATACCAAAAAACTATTCTAGAAACAATAGTAAAACCGACGAACACAGCTCTGTTTCCAAATCAGCACTGTAACTGTCAACAAGATTCGGAACCAGTCCATAAAACGAAGTTTACTCAGAAATTGTTGGAAAAGAAAGGTTCCCGACTGTCTTGGTTTGCTTTAGAGGAGATGATAAGCTCCAGCAAGTAATTCCCAAGTAGTCATCATTCGTGCAACTAGTGATGACTGGCTAAAGAGATTGAAAACGTGCATTAAAGCCAACGGGAGTAATTTTGAATAAAGTTTACCTTTTTTATTTATATCTTTGTAAAAATTTAAATAAGGAATGTTGATGGACTAAATTTCTTTTTGTGTTATACTGATATCCTAGTGTAACAATATTTATGGTTAAACTATTTATGTAATTAACAGCATTGTTAGCTTGACGTAGGAGGAGCTGTGACATAAGCGCTTGTAGCATCTAATCTGCACTTTCTCATGATTTTGTACTTGCTAACAAATACAATATCAAAGGGAGCATACTAACAGTAAAAAGTATACTTCTATCGCTTTGATTTGTCACCAAGCAATAAAATTGGATTGAGTTGTATTCCAAGCTTATATAGTTGTAATTACAACAAGAAAAGGAGGGAAAAGAGGAATCTGCCAAAGATCAGGAAATTCCATTGTTAGAATAGATTAGATTTATTACTGACAATACAAACTAGCAGTAGAACTAATCCAGTTAGATTTAAATATAAAGAGCACATGAAATATTTAACACCAGTTATTGTAATTCAATAATATCATTAAATTAAAAGCATACTTATATCCGTTTTAACTGAACTATCTCGTTTTCTAAAACACATTTTTCCGTTGCAAAGCCACGTTTTTTAGTCTAATTATCCATTCGAATACGTTAGCAGTTTTTTAATGTTCCGTATCCAATTTAATCTCGACAAATGGCATTTCATTCTTCCAATCCTCATCCTGTTTTAACGTCCGACACTAGTGTAGTGTCAATTTCATTTAGATTTACGACGTATTTCCTACACAACACAACTAATTGTCTAGCTAATAAAACTAATTTTAATTCAAAATACGCCTGTATTCGATTTAATCGCCGCCGATAAAAAATACTTTTAATGCCGGATACTCGTAAAAAAGCTACGCGTTGGTTGTACTATCTTCTATTGTTTGCGATCGAATCCTAGCATACTTAGTAGGCAACCAAACATCATCGAAAAAACCAACAGGATACACTGGGGGTAATTTCTTTAAATTCCGCAGCGTTTTATAACCTTTTTCGAATATATTCATTACTTTCAAACCATTACGGTTTTGAATCGTGTGGAGCAATACAAGAAATAGTGATAAAATGTTGCGTATGCGATATAATATACGAGGGAAACTCATTAAATAAGTCACAAACTACTGAGGGAAAGCTGAAAATAGCAGTGAGCTATTTCCCTATCTGTTACTAGGTATCAGCACAATCCAGTTTTATGATACTCAAGTGACAGTTGCCGAAGAAGAAACGTCCAGGCCTATTGATGAGAGGCATATTGCTGCATCACGATAATGCCAGTTCGTATTCGGCCCACTTGACCTAAGCGAAATTGCAGAATCAAGGTGAGAAGTTGAACATCCGACTTACAGTTCCGACTTAGCCCCAAGTGACTATCATCTATTTGGTCGACTCAAAATGCATCTTGGTGGCAAACATTTGGTGGATGATAACGATGTTCAACAAGAGTCACGCAAGTGGTTCGGACGGCAACCCAAACACGTTTATGCAGGAGGCATTGGCACATTGATAAACCGATGGGATAAGTGTATTAATGTAGATGGAGACTTTGTTGGAAAGTAAAACTTGTTTTTGGCTATCTATACTTTTCCTCGTAGTATAGGATAGATCAACCACGTTTAGAACACACAGCTAACGTCCGACAAAACTGCGACAGGGTCAACTACTAGCATTCGAGTATTAGACTAACTATTCCCATCGTGTATTATTGCGGCCAATTCCAGCGTCTTGAATAACCTCCCGTCGTCTTCATAATAATATTGAGAAGAACTATTACTGAAATTAAAGAAGGTACTCAAAAGTTCTCGAAACTCGACGGTGACCGTTATTACGTAATTTTACTTCAACCATTTGAAACGTTGAATGAACTGCCAGAGTTTCTCAAGCATGCCGTGATAGTTTCCGACATCTGCTAAAGTGGATGCACTATCGTTTCAAAACCATTTATACAATACTTTTTTAATACATTTAGAGAGTAGTGGGGAATAGATCCGTTTACATGATTCAAATTTCCTGTTTATACTCTGGAAACACTGTCTACATTTTCTTTAATTAACAATGGCAAAAAAAAGAAATCCAAACCGCAAAAAAAATACAAGACTAGAATGAAAATCGTATTATAATTAAAGTATTACTTCAAAATCAAGAACGCTTTAATTTAAAAACACATTCAGTTCACAACGGATAAAAGAGAGAAGAGAGACTAAAAGAAATAAGCCACGTTAGAGACAATACGCTGCCTAAAATAAAACAGAATTTAAATAAATCAAAAAAACGATACAAGCTAAGTAGAAATTAAAAATTACAATTGCAATTGACGTACTTAAGAAAAATCAATTCGAAAGTTAAATAAAAACAAATAATTCCCACTTAAATGTTCATATATTATGCCTCTTAAAAAATATTGGTAATTTCCGCCAGTACTCTCATAAGAGAAAGTATTACATATATATAGCTTCCGAGAAAACTGGTCGTCTGTTATAGGCATTTGCTAACCAAAACCGACATACTACGCGATGAATATCCATCCTGCTACGTTTAAATATAAATCATATTTGCGAATCGACGGGACACCGTCACCGATGTGTGTTTATATCCAGTGTGAACGTTAAGAAAGCCGTCCGCCTCGCTGACAGAGAGATCTGCTTTTCTTATTTCGTACGATGCGTATAGGTAAACACAGGATGACAGTTTTTGAATATCCGACTCTCGACCGTATATATTGGAATAACATCTGCGTATCCTATATCAACAGCCAGTCGACGTCGAATGCGATGCGGAGGTGTTTAATGCTTAATATATTTATAAATACGCTTTGGTTCTCATACACGTTTATGCGCAGATGAAGTTACCGTAAAATATTGACAGTGTGCGCTATTTTTAGACCTACTGTTTTTAACGCTCTTCTATATTATGGAAAAAATAAAATAATATAATTTATTGTTTCAATAGAATTTAGTAACAACCGAAACAATTTGAGGAGTTAAGAGTTCCGTATCCACAGGGAACGAAGCCAAGGCGAGGTTGTGCCCGCGGATTAAATGTATAAATTATAATCAATCCTAAGAAGGGAGTAAGTTATTCCCTCTGATTTAGATCTCTTTTGAGCACGTTCAAATTATAACTGTTAGTAACGACAAGGACAGTGCTAAACTGTTGAACTGTTTCATTTTGGAAGGCATTAGGAAATAGTAACAGCCTTTAATGCGTTACCTCTTATAAGCATGCTTCAGGAATTGTCCGCTATTTCAAAATACCTTTAAAGGTGTACGTATGTCCTTTATAATATTGAAAAATTATTTTCTTATATTTTGAAGAGAATTATACCTGATACTCATCGGGACTGTTGCATATAAGGTTTCAGGGCTGGTAAGACTGCCCACAGCCAATCCTAAGTTAATTGGTACTGGTTCCTAACTGAGTAACCAAACGGCAAGAATATCTAGGAACCCTTCGGAGATGTAA
This sequence comes from Trypoxylus dichotomus, assembly GCA_023509865.1. NCBI lineage: Eukaryota > Metazoa > Arthropoda > Insecta > Coleoptera > Scarabaeidae > Trypoxylus > Trypoxylus dichotomus. Next base: position 52,748,312 of record CM042075.1, read on the forward strand.
AGAGCCACAAATTTAAAATTTACAAACAAAAGTAATTTAATGCCGATTAAAAAAAGCTTGTGTATGCAGTTCGTGGTTATGTACATTTATTAAACTTTGAGTTCATTCACAGACTTTATATTAGAAAGTCGTTAAAGGTTACTAGAATTAAATGAATGATGATTGAAAGAACTAATTTTAATGGTGAGCGATTTAGCCAACTACTAATTTTAATCGATTTAAATTAACTCATAAAATAATGTCATCTTAAAAAGAATGAAGAGGGGTGGGGAGAAGATGCATAAGAAGAAACAGAAGAGGAGGCAGAAGGAGAAAAGAAAGAAGAAATAGACGAAGTAAGAGTGGAACGCACCGAAAATAAATAAGTGGAAAAAGAAACAGAGCAACATGATAAAAAAGTGAAGAAAAGTAGCAGAAGGAAAATAAGTAAAGGAGGCATAAGGCAAATAATAATAAAAAGAGGGGGAAAAGAAAGAGGGAAAGAAGAAGGAAGAGAAGAAGAGGTTGGAGAAAGAATACGAGAAGAATAAAAAGCAAAAGGAAGGAAAAAACCAGGAGAAGGAGAAGAAATTGTAGATAAATAGAAGAGGAGGACGAAAAGTGGTGACAAGAAGATGCAGAGAACGAGACAGACGGAAAATAAAAACCAGTTGAAGAAGAAAAAGAGAAGAAAACATATCAACTAATGTTCTAATGGTAATTAGAATTATAGAATTATAACATATGTTGTGCATATGCACGGAACAAAATAATTTTCTTATTGTAGGTACGTTTGATGAATATTTTTAGAGAAACAAAAATGTATAGTGTTGTATGACAGCACTTGCGTCTGAATAATTTTTGAAATACACAACTTGCAATCAATCAGAAAAATCCAAGAGGATGCGGAATGTGTATATACATATAATGATAAGAAAGTTGGCATAAATCGAAGAGAGGTATTTGAAAATCTGGTAATATACAGTCTGCTGTGTTTTGAAAAAGCAAACCTGCAATGAAAACTGAATATCCTGTATACGTGAATACATTTTTATTTATGCAAAATTTAACTCCAACTAATTGTTCAGAAAAGAAGTAATCTTCCACCCACTTACTAGGTGAACATGCTGCATACTCTGAGATATCATAAAAGTTTTTGTCATAGATTTCTCGGTTTTTCTGTTTCTTCTAATTCGTTTCAAGAGGAAAAGAAGAAGAATTTAATCAAGTAATCACGCCGTATCTTTTCAACCATTGTTCTTCGGGGAACGTCCGCTTTTTACGACTGCGGCGCGATTTTCTCTATGATTTCGCGAAACAAGAATTCGAAATGCTCGAATCAGCTGGACTGATAAAATCCGAGGTACGACCTTAACTCGAAGAAGAATCGCGGTAAGCGTTTTTTTCCCTTCGATTACCGGCTAACGCATTTTTCTCTGATTTGATGTCACGCATAAGAAACGCCATACCATCGACTCCGGCTCCGAGACGTATCAACAATGCTTTGTTTTGACGTTCGCTTGTTTAAACGAGCACTAAACGAGTACGGTCCTCTTCGTTTCTTTTTTTTTATTCCTGCGCTTTTGCATCCTTCTTCTCGTCTCATCCGTGCGCTTCTTCCCATAGCCATCGTATTTCGAAATTCTCCAACCGCGCGCAAACGTTTAAATCGTAATTAATTGCTCCGAATGTCTGCGCAGATGTAGAAGAATGTCTCTCCAGGACGATCGTAAAATTATTTTCGAGGAAAAAAAGAGGAGAAGGAAGAGAAAGAAGAAGAAAACGACGTTGATCGTGAGGGATCTCGGCGTCTTTTCTTTTTCTCTCTTTCCGTTTAAGCGCAGTATTACATTTCGTGAGCAACGTGGAAGGTACGATCACCGAACAAACACTTGTTTATTCTAGAAGTCAAAGAGTTTCCGGTGTACCGGTTTTGTTTAGATTGTGGACGTAGCTGTGTTCGTACATGCGTATGTATATGTATGGATTTCAATGCTACCGTACGTATTTGACAGCTGTAAACTTGAATAAAGGAACTACAGGTGACGAAACATTTCAAATAAATTGATTTTTGGAACTTGTGTGTAGACTTGTGAGACTCAGTCACATTATTCCACCTGTATATTTGAAGAACTTACGGCAATATTGGTTTCGTACAAATATATTATATCTTTTAATCGGTGAGAAATATAAATAAGTCGAGACAATAAAATAGTATGTATTAAAGTAGAACTGACTGCAGTATTAGCAGGAAACAAAGGACACATGTAAGAAAGATCCAAACACTCACAGTTCTAGAGTGAAGAAAAACAAAATATAACACTTTATAAGCTTTATAGTGTGTTTTACAAATGGGTTATTTTAGATTTGAAAAAAATTTGTTTTACTTGAAGAATGAATTGGCTGCATCCAAGTGATATATAATTTTACTGGCGCATATTAAAAATAAATTTTCGTTTTTCAATCTTGCCGATACATAATTAACCTATAAATTTTGCGGAGACCTTTGTTTATGTAAAATAGGAAGCGATTGAGAATCAAAATTCAGTCTTGATGTTTGAGGTGTACATATCTGTACCAAATACTTCGTAAACACTTGAGCATTCTTTATCAAATATTCAATGTTAATTTAATCAAAAAGTTCACGGGTTCTAATTATCTTACAGGAAAATTTAGCATAAATTTCAAGAGATACATATATATATACATATATTTGTAGTTGCATGTTTTACGAATTGCAATATAAAATATCTGTTTGCTTATGTAGGGCTGCAAACAATAGCTAAGACGAGGACCCATAAAATAACAACTAAAGTTGCCAAACCAATGGGGTTATCATAGTTGTCTGCATCGTGGTAAATAGTCAACAGGTACATGTAATAAACTATAAAAAGTTACGAAACACTTACTGTTCTGCGAAACATTGTCGCACTGAATGACCTCGGCTATGTACCTGCTGCATTTGGGATGTGTATAATAACATTTTACTGAACAATGTTCGCCGCGATGAAAAAAAATGTTCTTATAGAAAGAAAACGACCATTTCGCATCTAGTGATATGACATTTACATTCTTAAAATAATCTTCGAAGTTACGTAAGGGATCCGAAGAAGCATTATTATTATTGCTACAAATTTTAGTTAATCTAGTAAAATTTTAACCTTTCTTTGAGAAACTATTAATTTTTCTATACCAAGTGTTTAGCTGCGAATGGATATTGTCCACTATTTGTGAATTTTAAAATTTTCCTATCGCTTCAATTACTCCTTTGTAATTGTTGTAAATAGTTTATAAACTTAAGTATCTAGAAATCTTATGTTATTGCGGTCGTTGTTTTTTTAAGAAGTTGCGTTTCCCTTAGGTTGAAATCGAGTCTGTCGAGCTTTTGCTCTGAGTTGCATGGAGCTTTTTCTCTGTTGCTGCATGTCGTATCGCTGCTGTGAAAGAGTCTAGAAACCTTATTTGGACATTCTTTAATAACTGCTACTTCTTTGGGATTAAATTGTGAAATCAAAGACTTTGTTGAAAATGTTCAAAATAACGAAGCGCCGCATACTCTCCAACATCCAAGAATTGACTGCAGTCCTTGAGACCGGTGCAGTGCCTGTGAAATTTCTGAATTTGTTTAAACGATTTAAGAGACACATTGTCTGTTTGATCAATTTACCTCTGGAAAACACTTTCTAATAGTCACTGCTACAAAGTGTAAAGCATGAAATTTTCAATTTACATGTATTGAGTTACTCTACGTATTTTTAAAAGAACACAAAACACGGTTGCCACGGTTAGCATTAACACTTTGGCGAAAGACGAAACTTTGTCAATGTATTTTTCCCTCAAAATTGCTTTTTAGTATATTTTTCTAACCTTTTAGGTACGAATAACAATGAAATGGTTGAGTATGGTCCACTATTGGTACTACAACATTGACAACAGATTTTTTTTAGAATTAAAAAAATACATAACTAGTCCTCTATTTTCTAAATCAGATTTCATATTGTTTTCAATTTTATTCCATAAAAAATAATTCTATAATCTTGACCAGAGTGATGATTTCCATTATAAATTGTATGTACATATCTCACAACCGACGACAATTGTTAGCATAACAAATCAAAAAAAAAGTCACCATAACCTTTTTCGACACTTTTTTGTTTACATGTTGTTCTTTTACAGTCAAATTTGTTCTATCACAATAGAGGCTTATGCCACACTACACATATTATTTTGCACCCTGGTACTTTAAGAATATTGGACTAATAATCCGTCTACGAGAAACAGCAAGCCAAATCCCCATTTTTTGAGAATGTAAGGATCTCTCAAAAACTTTTCGTTTGTTCGTTTATTTATATATCCTGATAAGTGGCACTGTGCTTCATCCGAGAAGAAGGATTTGTCAAGAATATCATCATTCATCGTACCTAAAAACAATTGACAATAATTAAACCGGCGTGATCAATGAGTAAAAGCTCCTACACGCAATGAAACCTGTATTGAAATTTTTGTAGAACTTTTTTAAGGATTGCCTGGCTTGTCGCATATGAAAATTGTGCTTGCTGTGAAAGCTTTGCGAATAGGTTTCTTAGAGTATTGAATTATTTGTTCCTGAACATTCCGATATTTTCAGCTGTCCATTTTCACTGCCACTACCTTGTTTTCGGGACACAGACTCTGCTTCCCGAAATTTTGCCACTGATTCTTGAATAACTTGCCGCATACTGTCATATGTTACTGGAAAATTTGGAAATTCTAGCCAAAATTCATCTATGCATAGTTGCAAGGAATACGACCATTCTCCATTTTCTAATTTTATACTATTTATGAAGTATGATTCGCGAATGAAAACTTTGTGATATGTTGTAAACATTTTTGTGACAATAAACCAATACAGTACACATGTCACACTGTCATTTCACAACTCGCTACCAACAAGATATTGTGAAGAAATAATTTCATCACTTGCTATAGCTGTATCTATATGAACATACAGTTTATACAATACGTAATTTGCGTGTGCTTATTACGATATTCATTTCATTTCGTTCCTCACTTATGCAGTCAGTAACTTAGAAGACAATGACATGAACTCATTTCTTTGCATTCTCATAAATAAATGAGAGTAGAATGAGAAAAATTGTTGTATCCATTTAAGTGCTGTGAAGAAAGGGAACAACGTTTAGAGAATTAATATTGTAGAAAGTGGTGGCCTGATATTTCCAGAGTAATTGAAACAGTTACTCCGTCTGAAAGAATCATAATCGCGATCGAGTATTTGAATTATTATAGATTTATAAAGTGTCCATTAACAAAGATTATTACTTACTTAACCAATACGAATTGCACGCTTCCTCATTGTACAGTTATAGTATGCCAGCTATATCTTGCCTGTATCTGCACCCACTTAACCGAAGCGAGAACATGCTTAACTTAATTACGTTCGATGTAATGTTGTAATTTTAATTGGAAGCCAACTCCACAAGGAAAGGGGGAAATATAGTGGCGAACTTCCTTGGAACATAAATTCGTCGGTTCGAAGGTCTTCTCTTGGTAACGGAATGTCTCGGTCCAGTCCTTCTTCTCTCCTTCACAGCTCCCTTTCGCCGTCATTTACTACGGCCTGAAAGCGGAACAAGTTGCATATATCTCTTTCCTCCTCTAACCGCTTCTTTCTCTTCCTTCATTCTACGACTTACATACGAGCGGAGAGAAGTACCGATGATGGTGGAGATAATTTCATTGTCCCCTTTTAGTTGTTCTTGCGGGCGACAATTCAGAACTCTTAGAGATCTCGTCGCTCCTCGTGAATGGAAGCGAAATGTGTGCGCGATGGAGTTCTTAATTATAAATTGCCCTGGTAACTGGTAACGCAATATCGTAGAGTCGTTGAGGATTATGCACGCCTACGTTGGGAACAATAAGCCACTTAACGGTACGACTGCGAGCTACATCTAACGACAATGGTCTCGAGTGTACGGATGTACCGACTACTACCTACCTAAGAGTAGTTACGAAGGAGGCGCTAAGAACTTATAGCGACTCGAGAGCACCTTATGAAAGAGTCGATTTTGTTCGTTGTTTTAGTAGCAAGTGGATGTTATGGGAGTTTCCATGTCTTAGAAGTGATTTAACACACACACACAGCTTAGCAGAAAGTGCTGCTAATTATCAGGCTTTGCATTGCAATATCTAGTATTTTAGTTGCAGTTGTATTGGCCACTTTGTTATCATTCAATGTAAATAGAACCAATGTAAAACCGAACGGAGGATTGTAGATATATAATAAAATAGTAAATACAGAAACAGGAGAAAAAAAACAAGCATAAACTGTTTTTGCCAATTGGATCATCTTCAGTAGACCAATAGGTTTCCTACTAACTATTAACTATGACCCAAGATCAAAGAAGAAATAAAGAAAATAATTTGTTAACAGCTAGAACAAACATGCTGCAGTACTGCAAATATGTATCTGCTGGGAAGTTGCTCATTCATCAAATTATAATAGATAGCACGTCTAAAGGCATTAAATGGCAATTCTTTGACATCAAGGGGAAGCGAGTTACATAGTCACACAGATGCGTAGCCAAAACCTTTCTCAAATTGCCGCGTATGATACCTAGGAATATCGATAAGATCCCTCCTGCTGACGTTGAGATTGTGCGTATCAGTACGATACCTCATTCTTTTTGATAATTAAGGCGGAACACCAGTATTTAATTTTTTTTTAATAAAACACGAGAAGTGTAACTGTCTTCGTTTTATCATATTTAACCATACAGCATACCTAAGTTTACTAGAAATCCTTTGACACTGTCTTATTCCATAAATTAGTCTGCAGTATGCGTTCTGTATTTATGAATAGAGATTATAAAGAGATTGTCGCAAATTTGCTAAAATTAAGTGGAAAACTAATATTTGTTGCAAGAGAAGTTAGAAATAACTTTCACTGTATTTTATGCTCTACTAAGAGTTAATAAATTCTTCTTGTAAGACAAAAACGTTTTCGGTAATGAATTGTTTATTAATGTAAATATTACAATCACTTTCTTTAATCTGTACCTTGACATGTTACCTTAATGCCCACCTCAGCAACAAAAGCAACCTCTTATTCCCACTTCGTTCGTTTTCTTTTTCTATTTGCTTACATTTACATATCTATAAAAAGTTCACGTTATAAAAGAAGGTTGATTTGTCTATTTATCCGTCCCATTGCAAATTAATTTCCATTGGGTAACAACCGACACAATACCGACTCCGTTTTTTTTATTGCGATTGTATTTTTTTACGTCACTACTACATTTTCAAGTAACTATACGTATGCGGAAACAATACAAACGAGCTTTTGGAAATTGCATTCATATATCCGGGATGCTTTTCCTCTAAAGCCTAGCCATAGTTGAAATGGTGGCTTGTTGTATGTAGTTGGTTCAGCAACGGTAATATTGAATTTTTGCTATTGTTTACGGTCCGACGTGGCCGTTCCATTCGATATCTCTGATGTATGATATCTATGCGTTTGTACAATAGATGATGTTGGTTCAGTAGTTCACACAAGCACGTACATACCTACAGTCACATATACGTCAATATACGAATTGCTATACGTTTACGTTTTAAAATAGTATACGTACCTCTAGGTGGATAGCTTTTATTTTTTCTATTGTTGTTAGGGGAATTTCCACGAAAAAAATATATATTTAGCTCCATAGACCCTACTATTTACAGCGTAGTAGTTACTTCTCATATAAAACTACTGACAAATAATCAAGAAAGGAAAAGGCACGATCGCTATATATTAGTGAAAATTTGTGTTTTATACCAGCAACTTTATAAGTCTCATTGATAGTTTGCCATTACTTCCTATTATACTTATTTATTTTTAGATAATAATTTTTGACTGACGTTAATAGGAAAACATAAACCAAAAGCTCAGATTTAAACGAAGTTGTATATGTTCATATAATATGGTATAAAAAGTGTAATTTTTAGAAGCTTGTTTCGAGATGTGAAATATTTTAAAGACATTATTATTTTTCACTATTGGCACTAGTATTATGAAAGATATAAAGATAATAACTACAATATAATACAAGATAGACCTAGCCCTCAGCGACTTTTTCCTATTCCCAAACCTGAAAAAATCAGTGGGAGGAAAGAGATTTACCTCAAATAAGGAGGTCATCGCCGCTACAAACGGCTATTTTGCAGACCTCGCAACATCCTACTTTTCCGACGGTTTGAAGAAACTCGAGTAGCGTTTGATAAAGTGTATTGATCTTCGAGGAGACTATACGGGAAAATAAAAAGAAAAAACCACACCAATACCGTGTTTTTTTGTCGTTTCCGGAAACATTTCAGGTCGCCCTCGTAATCTTGCAGGATTTAATCCGCTATTTAGTTTTAACATAGGTAAACGATTCACATTTCCCTAAAATTTTGTAATAAAATGGAGTATTTAGTTACTCGGTTACTATTAAACTTAATTATTTTTCCTTGCATTAGTTTCTATATAACGGATACCTCATCCGTTCATTTTGGGTGAAGTTTTTGTGAAGAATCTGTATATAACGCAATACCCACAAATGTACAGATACTTAGTATTCTGACAGAAACCACACACATACACTTCCACACGTGACTCAACTGATTTATACATATCGCTGTACTCACTGAAGTGCCACTTTTAACCGAAAATCAGTTGAAATCTTAGACCACCTCTAGCTGCATACTACTCGTGTGTTCCAACAGCATAAGGATGGCGCGCCAGACATTTGTTCTTTAAGTAGCTAACTCGGCGCTTGTGCTAAATTGTTCGATCGCTTATCGCCTCGCCTCTTTTTAAACTCAAAGTCGCACTTATTTTTCAAGTTTGGCCGCCGGTACGATTAGCGTTTGGTCGTCACACAAACGGTCTATTATTTACGATTGGGGTAACAAGTAGAGCGGCGGCGTATAGATTTTTAAAACTTAAACGTTAAAATCTACCCGATAAGAGGACTTGTGGGTCGTTGCGCTATTGAGTCTACGCCAAGTGAATTTAGAGAAGCGTGTATTGACAAGGCGATAAGAAGTTTTAAGGCAGCAATCATCACGTGGTGTTCTTGCAGTCAGTAAAAGTCATTATCCTCGAAAATATTTTCTAGAAATAAATGACTCAGATCATATACAGCTTATATATAATTTAATCTCCACATTACTGCTCAAAAGTACGTCGAAATACTAATGTATTAATCTACAAATAGAATTTGAATATCAAATTGTAGTTAATGTTATCTCAGATATCTCACCAAGAACTCAATTATTAGCGCTTTGGCTGCCACCTATCTTAGATTTAAATATTATAGCTAAACTAAAATTATTTCATCTTAATTATGTTTTGTTTTGATATAGGGGTAGATTTGCTTAGAGTTTGTATTACTTTTTTAGCATTGGAATGTTAGGTACATGCGACCAACATAATGTGGTAATATGGTTTACCATTAAGCCATGTTGGTTACACGTATTTTCGTTTATATTTCTCTAATAGCTAAAATAGCTTGGTCACACTACATAGTTTCACAGAAGTATCTTCTTTACCTTAACAGGTAGCGAAACAAAAATATACGTTGCCGCCTAAGACACCTACTGTTTCAATAAGTATGCACTACTTAACTTAAAATAAACATTGTCTGTTATCATGCTCAATTGTGTTTAGATCTCATAGCATCAACAAGCGGTTTAAAAGCATGGAGAATTTCAAATGCCTATGTAAATTCTAATTTGCAAAGTGCACCTAATGGTTTTCGACATAGAGATTAATAACTACAATCGGTAATAGCGCCAGATATGACAGAAATAGAGCTATGTGTTTATGATAGTTAAAGACTGGATTTTATGCAAAATGCGTACTTTTGTTTTTTGATATTTTTCTTCCATATTTTGTACCTACCCATTTCCTACCTTAAGAATAGGGTTTTTACCATTTTCTTAGTGCATATAACGCATATATGGACACTTTACCGTGAGTGCATATTTCACCATTATTTTGCATATTTATGCAAACATTTGCCATTTTCATAGAATTATAATCAAATCTAAAAAACTGATGAACATTCCTTGCAATTTGCAATAATGAGATGGACTTTTCGAAAAATAAGATTTAACAAAAGGGGGTTATAGCAATCGTTAAAATTGAGACGGATGTCTTCTTCATAAATTTAAATCCTATTATGCTCATAAATTTATGATGTTGGCGGTGGTATTACAAAGGAGTTGAAAAACCAAAATCTTTGGATCTCATGAAACCACCGACGCGAAGGGCCGTCAGGGTGTTAATTTGATCATTGGAAACTTAAATGGTTCAAATCAATCTCATGTTTAATTAATGTAGATAATTTAGATAAAACAAATCATGTTACCATAGGCAGGTTTGTTGATGAGTTCATAGCTAATTTCTTTTTACCTGACAAAGTATCGTTTGAAAAAATTCTATTAATAGTAACTGATCCCGCTTCATATGTGTTACAAGCAGCTGAAAGTCTGATATTTTTTCCGAATTTAAATCCATAGTACTTGTTTGGTCCATGGTTTAAATAGGGTTGCTGAGAAAGTTAGACGAGAGTTTCCAGATGTAAATAGTTTAATTACTAATATCAAAAAAAGTATTTTTAAAAGCGCCCTTATGCGTGCAATTATACAACTAAGTACTTCCCGACATTCCATTACCACCACAACCTATCTTGACGTGATGAGGAACATGGCTTAAATATGCTGTGTTTCTTGCCGATAATAACAAAAACATCAAAAATGTTGTAACTCAATTTGATTCAACAGTGTTGCCATAGAAAAGTGTAACATAATTTTCAATAATTCGACAATAAAAAATCGGGTATATATTACATCCAATTTTGCGATAATTGAAGAGGCAATTACTAGATAGGAGGTTAGCATTATAAAGGGAGATTAACCAAATCCCTACCCAAAAATGGAGATTTTGCTACATTGAAATCCATAAATAATGTAATTAACAGCAATTTTACTCAGGACTATATTAATTCATTAAAATTCATTTTATGGAGACATCAATATAAACTCCTCATTAATACCTAGTTTTAGGAATGCACCGATCACATTTTGCGATGTTGAATGAACATTTTCCCAATATAAACTATGGAAATTTTTAAAAAGTATGGTTATTTATGGTAATAAATAAATATATAATTTGTAAATACGACAAATGAATTTTGATTTCTTAAAATGTAATAAATAAATGCATATCTTAAGTGCATATTGCAACTTTAAGTACATATTTAGGGATTTATATTGCGTGCATATTTGACTAACTTTTTAGTGATAATGATAATGAATCAAAAACAGATATGAATTGGAGTGGTGTAAATGCAGCTTTCAAATGAACTTCTCCCATAACTGCACGCCATGGATTATCGCAGGATACACTTCCAATAAATAAACTCGCACCCTATGGTGTGTACAGACAATTTCCGACTGATGAAATTCTGTAGCTTATGCTTACAGAAATAATAGTACTACTAATTTTTCGTAATGGAGGTAATAAGTGTTTTATTTTGTGTTTCTTTATCTTATTTGAGTTTTAGAGGAACAAGATTAATTTGTGGCAGCAAAAAGAGCAAATAGGAAAGCTATTATGACATTACTTTATTTAAATGTCCCCTATTGACATATTAATGCACTAGAACGCCACCTCCTAGCAATAATTACATAAATGCAGTGCGTATGTAATCGATCCGATTATAACAAGCAACCACAATATGTATACGTACGCGAATTCTATTAAATATACGAAGATGTCAGAAAGTACGATGTGCTTCTCTTGCTCCTATAAAATTTAGACTCTGTAATAAATACCGATGATCAAGGTCAAGTTATGGCTTTTGTTTTTTCTTTTGGCATCATATAACATACACTACCGTTCATATGTTTGCACTATAAAATAACAATAAACTAGAGAGATAATGTTTGTGAGAAATTTATTAAAGAAACTCATTAACTTCAAATATTTCATTGGCAAAGTAAAACATTCTAATAAAATACATACCGTTATAATGCACCTCCAAAGCAACCTCCTCTTGCTTTAATAATCGGCTAACAGATACACGGCATCCTTAGAACTAATAGCTCCAAATACTATTCATCTATAGCATTCCACCGTTCCTGCAATGCATTTAAGAGTGCTGCTTTGCCAATCGGAGATTTTTCCCGGACCTCATGATCCAACTGATCCCACAAGATATCAATGAAGTTGCAAGTAGAGCTCTGTGGCGACTACTCTATTAAAAGTAGGGCTCCTTTATCAGATTTGTCTTGAAAATAAGCTTTAATCACCTTTGCGGTGTGTGTTATCTTATTGATAAATGAATTCCTCCCCAATTAATTCACATCCAGTTGGTATCGCATCCTTTTCTAGGATTCTCAAATACACATCTTTTGTTATTCTTTCATCTATTTTGACTAATTTTCCATTCTACCTCCAAAGCAACACCATGCCATGATTTTTCCTCTTTCTAGTTTCACTGTTTTTTTGATATACACTCGCAACATTTGTTTTCGAATAATTCGAATTTCAATTCGTCTGTCCATAACACATTTTCCAATTATTTACACTCCACTTTCCGTTAGCTTTTGTCCGATTTACTCTTTTCCGTTTGTGTATAGAACTTAATCCTGGTTTTCCTACTGCTATACGACGCCTCGGACCGACTTTTATTAGTCTCCGTTCTACTGTCGGCGCACTTACTGGCTGACGGCATTGTAAATTGAACTCTACCGTAATTTGTAGTGCAGTAAGGCGGCGATTTCTTAGAGAAATCACTCTAATGTATTGGTCGTCTTGTTCTTTTAATTGTCCTACACACACAACACGCACAAAAAAACGTGTAAAACGTATATTCTCCTGCGCGTATCACTATCCAATTCCCTTCTTTTTCGTATATCTCCGATCAAGCACACTAACAATATGAACTTACTAACGCAATCACACATATCTTCAGTGTCTTGGCAATATACTGGATGCATAGTGAATGTACAATTTATTATGAGGCAGGTGATTCGGTACCCCTCCCAAATTCTATTTCATGAAGTATTCATCCCCAATTTCTTATTATTAACGCATTATTGCTTTATTGTTATCATAAAATTGTTTTCGTGTTTGCATGGGTTTTGCAAAATAAGTCATTTCGTTATGAATGTATACTATTAACATTAGGTTGTGTCATTCCAAGAAGACTAGAATGAATTTCCCTAAATATTTTTAAAACCCTTCTTCACAGTATATTAGATGCGATCAAACTCATGAACGGTATTGTATATTACACATTTTCGTTTTGAAAGCACATCCATCAAGTTACATGGTTAAATCGCGCATGAGCATAGATAATAGCACAACATTTAAACCAAGAAACTTTGTCGTGTTTATCGACTTTTGGAAGTGCGTGTCTGCGAAAGTTCTAAAATATCAGATATTACAAAAATAATATGGTTGACTCACATACATATACCAACATCATATGAAAACTACCTATGATGGGGGTTTCCTTTAATTTACTTCCTCAATTTATTAATAATTCAAAAATAATTAATGAGGATGTTTAATGGTCAATTAAAACCGGTCGACGTCATCGTCAGTAGAATTAAATAAATGGTAATAAGCAGAAGTGGGTCTACCCACTTCTTCCAACAAATATGTTACGGCCGAAAAAACGGCATCTTCGAGCGTATAACTTATATAGAAATTTGTTTCTGGTGGGAAATGTCGAGAGAAATACTGGAAATGAGAATAAACACCGAACATTAATTTTCGAAGTAAATACCAAAATGTTATACCTTCGGATTTTCTAAATATTCTCGTCAAGATGAGACATCAAGACGTTTTTTCCTTGCTAGGGTAAATTTATAGCATATGAGATTCCATTTAATCTATTTTTGCCGTCCTTACCCATATAAAAAAGGATGTTAACAAATAGGCAGAGTCTGTTTAGAAATCTTTTAAAATTAAATGTCTTTCATTTTAGCACCTCAGATTGTGTTATCAAAAATTCTTATACCAGGGGGACCGTGTTCATATTCTAGGCACCGCCAATTCCAAGTAAATTATTTTCCATTGGTCGATACCATTTATGGTAGCTTGTGCTATTAATGTAACTACTTCAAATGTTAAGAAAACATGTGGTTTATAACGTAAAATGCAAAATTGAAGAAACGGGAATTGATAATTTTACTAGGAGCATCAAAAACCATGGTTTTCAGAATTCGACAACTGTGGCTACGGAATGAGTATTCTGACTAGAGCCTCATAAGTAACTTAGGACTTTGATCGTGCGAGCCAATGTGTTCCTGAATCGAAACAACGATTCTAGTCTTCTACGAGGGCGACCTGAAATATTTCCGGAATCGACAAGAATAACACGGAATTGGTGTGGTTTTTTATTTTTCGATGAATTCTCCTCGAAAATCAATAGACTTTTTCAAACGGTGCTCCAGTCTCTTCAAACCGTTGGAAAAGTAGGATATTTCGCAAGTCTGCAAAATAGCCATTTGTAGCGACAATGTCCTCCTCATTTAAGGCAAACCGCTTTCCTCCCAGTGTCTTTTTCAGATTTGGGAATAGGAAAGTGTCGCTGCGGGCTAGGTCCGGTGAATATTGAGGATGAGACACTAATTCGTAACCAGAGGTCATTCAATTTGGACACGACGATACGGGATGAATGAGCCGGTATATTGTCGTGGTGGAAAGGCACTTTTCTCCGCTGCAAACGAGGTCGTTTCTCCTTCAGTACTGCATCGAATCAGGTCAATAAATCGCTGTAGTATTACCCCCTTCTGCAGATTGGCAATGAGGATCACACCTTGGGAATCCCAAAAAATGGTCGCCATGACTTTTCCGACCGATGGAACGGTCTTTGCTTTCTTTGGAACCGATTTGCCCCGAAATTTCCACTGCTTCGACTGTTCCTTGGTCTCCTGTATGTGGTGGTGGATCCAAGTCTCACCCATGGTTACGAAACGCATGAAGAAATTCCTTGAATTGCGTTCGATCCTGGCCAGACACTCCTCCGAAACGGTCACTCGATTTCGTTTTTGCTTCGGTGTGAAGAAAGCGATACCCATCGCACCGAAAGCTTTTTCATACCGCAAATTTCGTGTAGGATATGGTTAACGCGTTCTTCTGAGATGCCTGTTGTCTCTTTCAGCTTCAATCGGCGATAGGCTAACACTACATCATTAATCTTGTCGGCCATCTCATCGTTGGTGGCGGTTTTTCGGCTGTCGACCAATGAATCAACTCCAACCTTCGTGCGCCATCTCTTGCCGATTCCAGAAACATTTCTGGTCGCCCTCGTACAAGATGTCATTTCTTTTATTTACAGCAAAAGTAATATATTTTTTTAGGATTATTAAGGCATCTTCTCTGTGAATCTTAATTATACCTCCTGAATTGTATATCTATTTTAAACAGATTACATGGCTTTTACATTATATGCTTTATAGGCTCTCTATTGTAACACCCAACATAATTGTGCTAACTACTGCATGCAACTACGGAATAAAGATACTCTTTGGATAATTAGTTTATGAAAATATCATGTTACTCGAATTTGTGATGGTACATATTAACAACGGTAACATGTGCTAATAGTATTTCCTATTTTTTGTTTTTATTTTTATATTACCTTTCATTTTTGTTTATTGTTACTCTTTTAGTAATATAGTGTTTATTTTTGTCATTGTTACATATATATGTCTTGCAAGCTATGTAGGTGTGTTGTTGATTTTATGCACAATCACCTTATCTAACGTCAATATAATTTTTATTTGTAGGGACACCTAAAATAATTTATGACGAAAATTAAAATTAATAACGTATGGGAATAACGTGCTGGAGGAACAGTCGGGTATCTGTCTATCTAGATAGTGCGGTGAGCGATATACGAATCTGTTAGGTACGCATCCTGATGATTTGACAACTATAATTTATCGAGCACTTGATTCTAATTTCTTGTGCTTAGATTAATTAGGGTCCCTAAAACTGAACAAATAAGTGAACACACTTAACTATTTAGTAAGCAATATTATCCATTCATTAATAAATAAACAACTTGGGGAACACATTACGAAAGGTGATGGAGTAGCCAGGGAATACTGATGCATTCCCTCGTAAAGCGAAACGGCGTAGAAAACTGATTTGATTTTGTTATACGGTATAATACTTGTGCAGAAATCTAGATTTGGCATCCAGTGATTACTTTCGGTTTTCGAATTTCAAGAAAGCACTTAGAAGGACATAATTCAGAAAGCTGATGAATGATTAATTCGTATCAATCGTATTATCTTATCTTCACTATAACTGATGGTTATAGTTTAATCACGTAAAAAATAGATTTTACAAACCCAAAAAATGTGAATACTGATTATAAATTTTAATTTTAGTCGAAATACTTGGAACATTTTTTATAATCTATTTTTACGACAATGTGCAAAACGATGTGCATTTAAAACTAACCTGCAGTACTGGATAACGATTTTAGTTTTTCGTCTATTATTAATGGTTTCATTAATATTTAATGAGAATGGTCGGACCATTTAGTATTTTAGCCGGACACATGTTGTTCGCTATACCGTATATGAACTGTAATTACCGATAACAAGTCGTAAATTTCTGCTATTAATGTTTTAGCATGCGTAATTACCCAATATCATGATCGGGATTATTTATAAGTAGCCATAATTCTCCCTAAAATTGAAATTATAAACTTAGTTCCCTAGACCATTAGGAAATATCCAGTCGTTCGTAAGCTTAAATTTTACGAACAAAGAAGCGAGATTGAAATTAACCTACTGCAGCGTGCTCCGTTTAGAATCGTTCGAGGACTTTATCCGTAGAATTTATACGATGACAGCATCATATCTATTTCGGTTCCATGCGGAAATTGGATTTATACTTTTCTGCAGTTGCAATAAAACTTAAATAGATTGACAGTCATACGTTAATCAGTACAAATACTTAATCCCTGAGGATAATGATCGGAAGCACTTTACAAAAATATAATTTAAAAGTAGGACAATTATGTTAGCTAACAGAATAGATAATTCAGTACAAACTGGAATGATAATGAAAATCTATTCCCCAACAAATTCAACAATCCAATTACAGGGCAATGTAATTTGTTACAAAAATAAACTACTACTAGTACACACTTAAATAAAATTTTAAAACTAAAATCGTAAAAGAAAGAAAAGAACATACCTTAAACTTTCACCTAAAGTATAATTATAAACGGTGTAAGAGCATTTACTCAAGAGAATAGCCAGTGGATAGACATGGATAAGTATAAAATGATCGGATAGTGAATTGTAGGTGTTGCATATTCTACACATATTGGAAATTTTAACAGTATTAGTGCGAAATTTTGGGGTATGAAATGTGGGGCATCAATGTTGTTATTTACAAGATTAAACAAAAACTTGATAACTGCTTTATTGCGACGTACATCCAGAGAAGCCTATGTGACTGTCAATTTTTATGCATTTCAGTTTCCTCCTTTTAATTTCCCGTTTCCGCCGCCCCCGTTTCCGTTTCCCTTTTCCTCTTCCCACTTTCAAGGTCCCCCCTCAGTTCCCCCCATTCAACCCCTTTCAGTTTCCCTCTTTTAGTCCCTCTCTTTCAGTTCCCCCTTTCAACCCCCCTCAGTTTCCCCCTTTAAGTTTCCCCTTTCAGTTCTTCCCCTCAGTTTCCTCCTTGTAGTTCCCAAAGGAGGTGCTGAAGTTGTGACATAATAGGAAGTCGTTCATACGTCTTCTCTTTCCTGTTTGGCGAACATGCGGACAAGTGAATGACAATCGCCCCGATAAAATGTATGCATATTATAACTGTTTGATTGATCGAATGCATTGCTTTCAGACAACCACTCAATTGAAGATGTCATCTATCTATTTGGAATATGATGGTTATAAAGCAGTAAGACCCATCGTGTCTCTCATATTTGTAGTATAATTTAAGTATAAATTAACATATGCTTCAAAGATAACTGGTCAATACATAAAAGCAGAGAAGTGGTCCAATGGTTTGAGAATAGAAATGACATTACTGCCTTGGACTGGCCTGCTAGATCCGCAGACCTAAATCTAATAGAAGACACATGAGCTGCAATGATCAGAAATTGGAACAGAGGCGATAATGGTGTCAATTAAATAAAGAACATTTACAACCTGACACCGTATTGTAATTTAATTTGGGGCACTTTCGCGGACAACAGTTTTGTGCAAATGTAGTTGATTCAATGACAAGTAGATTGAATAAATGCTTGCGGAACAGCGGTTTTGCATAAATTTAGCTGCGGTTTCTTCTATCAATAAGCGTAACAAAGTCATGCCTCTCAATTAGCTCATCGCTCTCATATGAGAGATATTTAAAAAATTTGCAACAATACCAAACCACGGATGCGTATTCAAGTTTAGAAACCACGTAAGCAAAGAAAATGTTCTTTGTTGCAGCAAGGCTAGTGAAATCTTTACTAATGCGAAAAATAAATCCTAATAATTTAGAAGCAGTTGCTACGACATCAGAGACATGACCAGAGAAGGTCAGATATCACACCTAAATTTTTAATCGAAGATTGCCGAGCAATATTAGTATTGTTAATACAATACAGAGAATCGATTCTATGTGTAATAACAATACTATTGTCCTATGTCGCCCTTGACGAGAAAAGTATGATGACCGAGGCTATAACTCACATGAGGACAAAAGTTGTCGGAGTAGAATATCCTAACTACACCCGCATTATACAACATTCCCAGCTAATATACTGTGAAACAAGTTTTTAAAAGATCTCTGAAGACATTAGCGGTATGAAAATCTCAATTTAACGCTTTGTCTATACTTACGCCAAGAATTTTAGCCGAGTGTGTTAAAGCAATATTTACTTTAATTTCGTATTATTTCTAAGTAACACTTCATTATTATTTTATTGACATATATTAAAAAAGGAAATCGCTTGAAATAAGATGGAGGTTAATTTTTTTTTGAGCACTTCCAGTTTATGTCGTCACCATAGAAACTTATATTGTTACAGAGCGTACTAATGCAATTGGAAAAGTTATTAACGAAAATTAAGAGGACGTTACAACCAATTACAAAATCATGAGAAACGCCAACTCACATCTTTCTTTGGATGTACGAGGTAGGCTCTAAATTCTCGGCCTGATATAGAAAAAAGAAATTTGGAACAATATAAGAAATTTTATTTTTCAATGTAATCTCCCCTAACTTCTATACATTTATTACAACGATTAATTAATAATTCGATACCTTAGTAAAACTAATCTCAAGTTTTTTCCGTCAAAATGTTCCATAACAGCTGCTTGTAACTCACTGTCATCCTTAAAACAACGTCCCCTAAAATCTTTTTTCAAATTGTTTCAAAATTGTATCGGACATGCTTGTTATCACTGCTAATTCCTGCAAACGTCTGCTAGTACTAAATCTTCAATAATTGAAATTTTTTGGGGCACTTCAATTGGTCTACTCGACCGTTCAACATCCTCCAAGTATTCTTGCGCCAAACGGAAACATTTTGCCCACATTTCTACAGTGAAATACGAAAGATATGAATCTTCGTAAACGCCGTCTAAACGTTATTTTATGCCCTTCTTTTGTCAAAAATTTGATGACCGCGCGGTACTCAATTTTCATTACTTCAGACATTTTCATGCGCTAGTCACCTTGGTTGGCTGTCTACTAAAAACTACTACTCTTCGAACCGTCATATTCATAACGTAGACCTCGCGTATGTGCATGCATGCTGTGACGAAGTTTGGCCATCCTTGAACCTGTATAAACCTGTCAGGCCGAGAATTTATGTGCTTACCTCGTACCTTCTCTCACAATACAATCTGTACTCAAACCATACACTAATAAAAGTATCAATTCCATACCGGTCTAATTTGTACAACAATACCAAGTGCTCGACTGTATCAAAAGTCCTATTAAACCTACAAAATGACATACATGTAAAATTAAAATCAATTGTTTGATGGAAAACGAAACAATCCATAGATTCATTATAACAAAAATCGTGTTAATTATGACATACAATTTGAGACTAATACTGTTCGGACACAACCCGAATATTTAAATTTATTATATTGTATTTAACATGTTTTCTTTTGTTTACATACATATCTTTTAATACATTTAACATTCCACGTTCATGCATTTCAGTCGCCACGAGTCATGCTGAGTGGTAAGTTCACGCAGCAGTAGGTGTTACCGTTACAGTTGATATTTAATAACGCAACGTTAATATTTAATAGAATGCTTTTAGAGCAGGAAATCTGCGAACAATATCTTTAGTGTTTATAATTTAGTCATGGAAAATGTGAACGTTGCCGCAACAAAATATAATTCTTATTACGAAATTTTAATTACGTACTAAGCATTTAACAAATCCCAACAACAGTCACGGTCCATTCCCTTAATATCCAATCCCCTTAATTTGTTTGTTTTAAAGAAATATTAAAGATGATATTAACAAAGGATTAATCGGTTTATTAAACTTAAACATTCTCACATCAATCATTTGTAATATTTTTTGAAATTATTCTTCTGCTAATTTGCTTACATCTTCCATCTTAAAAATGGCATTCCTTGCCAGAACATCACTCTTCACCTTAGCCCATATTAGTTCTATAGGTTCAAGTCTGGATGATAGGGCGGAAGCCTCAAAACTGTGTCTCCTTTGTTGCCCTAAAATTTCATCCAACTTACATATAATGTTTCTTTTGTTCAATCTTTTGATACAGCTGTGGCTATAACATTGTAGTACTAGAAGGAATATTTATTTTGCGTTAACCAATCCATCATTGTAGCTTTCTTACTTGTACTCGTTGGAGCATGATCTTGTTGTACGTTGTGATAGGACGCATTATCTATCACAATAATAGAATTTGTAGGTCAATTTAGAAAATATTTTTATTCTAACCATCCGGCATAATTTTTGGGCACTCGTATCTGAATGATAATCACCGGTTTTTTGTACCGGACTTCAATATCAGCAATTAGGAATAAAACCCGTATTTCTACCGTAGTTTAGTATTATGAGCCTAGATTCTTTGGAAATATTTTTAAAGAGACCTTTAGTACTTTAATAACTTCACATTTTGAGAGATGTTTTAAATTGACGATCTGGTTATTGAGTATTTGAGTCCAAAAATGCAGGTTTATTACTCTAGAATTTCCAGAAGTTGCTAAGATTGTTGAGAATCGTGATTAAAACCTTAAGCTATTGAAAACTGTGTACACGATGGATATTGAAAATACCCGCAGTTGTTCGCGAAGCTCATAGAATGGTGTTTGCACGTACTTTTCTCAACCCTTTAACCACAGGGAATATCCCGATGTCTTACCCACATCGTCACTAGTATTGAAGCGTGGATTTCGTGTGTTTCTGCTGAGATCAGGAATTGTTCTTCTTCATGAAAATGCGCGTCCGCAGGTCCTAAGGAAACAATTCAAACATTCGGAAGGGAGATTTTTCAAACCGCCTTCTTAACTTTCAAACAATAACACCAAAAGCACGAATTACCGCATATGAGGTTGCTTTTTTATTTCAATAGAAACACGGGAAAATTCGTATTTACTTTATGAAGCAATATCCACAATGCGAGAGATCCAGAAGTATTCGATGACTTCGTTTGGCGTAGTAACTTCTACGATGTTCGTCCTTGACCCGGCCAAGTATTAGCCCTTCCAATCTGCGTAATCACTTCCTTTGCAATATAAATATATCGAATAGCATGGAAAGCTCGCTTGCGCCTGTTTATTATAGCTCACTAAGTAAATCGTGCAGTAGATAATTGATGATTGAATATGATTAGTTGACGGATTGTTGTTATTCATCGGAGCGAAACGAGATGAGTAATCAATCTGCGGGCGTCAATTATTCAATTACGGGAGGGTCAGATGAATACGCAAACTTTGCTTTGGTACTGGTTGGAATTATTAATAACTCGATCTCGCACCTATCTTGCTGTACGCTAATTAATCTCCTGTAATTAAACATACAGATGCTGGACCTTTATCGTGTACTTTAATCAATACGTGGAGTATGCAGCATTGGCGAAAAAATTAGATTATTATTAATGTTTCCGTTAATCTTGGTGAAAAATGTATGGTAAAATTAATTAGCATAATTGAAGATTTCAACTTCAGTGTGTACCTATAAGTAGCTGTAAATATTCTTAAATATAGCTAACATCAAAGTATATAGCAGTCCCTTTAAAATATTCGTTGATTACTTAATTCCAGAACCAAATGTAAATATTCGAAGAAATTAGAGAATAATTCTCGAGTCCGTACTCACCATCGGTTTAGCTTCTATATTTTATCTCGCTTACAATTAGTGTCAGTAAATTCTCACTCGACACTCCTAGCGTTCACATCGACTATATCGAGACAAACAAAATGAATGAGGAATCTGGGTGCATAAGCAAATGGCGGGGTCTTCCAAGCCACTCGGAGATCAAAGGGAACGAAAGAACTGATTTGCTAGCAAAAGATGCCAGTGGACGACCATTCTCAGGTTCTGAACCGACTTGTGGGAGTACCTATGGCAGTATTAAGACCTACGTTAGATCCGAGCTGGCCGCCAATCACCGGTCCTATTGGAACGGTGTAGACGGTTTAAGACACTGTAAATCGCTCGGGATTTATCCAGGTGAGGGAAGACTGTGTAAGGCAGTTCTAATGAGCAGGACCAAACTGAGAGCACTCACAGCGATCTTAACTAGACACTGCGCACTGAATAAACACATGCATCGCATGGGTCTAGTCTCGTTCATGTAGAAAGTGCGGGAGAGCAGAGAAAACTCCTGTGCACCTTCTTGTCGACTGCCCTGCAGTCTGCAGGGAAAGACGGATGCTCAGCTTGACGGACCCAAGTTAGGAAAATTACCACTCGAGCGGATTATGGACTTTGTTGCTGAAGTACAACCCGGTCGAGTGAGCTAAAATCACATGGGTACACAATAGGCGAGGTACTGGCCGAGTTTGCTCTTTGGGGTTAAAGCCCCGCCCATGACAAAAAAAATGGCGGGGTCTTAGAGATGTTCAACACCAGAAGTATTCAAATGTTAAAAACAGAGAGCTCCTTTATCGACTGAGGCTAGATTCAAGATTTTTTCTTCAGTACACGGGTACCCTTAGATCATTCAGTACCGGTTGCTGCTGGAATAACTCCCGAATGCTGTTGAACCAAAGGATAGAAACCAAAGTTTCCATGACCACAAGTCCACAACTTCCTCATCCCCTAATTTAGAATTTGAAATAATTTCATCTATAAGTGTTTTAGGATTTCATGTAAACATGCTCTCAACTTCGAAAATGCCTAGAAAACAATACCCAACATACTAATGCTGTTAGATGCATCTACTCATGGTATTGGTGGAATCGTTCACGGGAAAGACAATGCGATGAGACAGAAATCTCTAACACACGGATATGTCTCTGTGTATCTGGCGTCATTAGCGTGGTTTCGAGCGACCTTTTGCAATTTCCTTTCTGCTACTATCACCATACCTAATCTCACAGCACGGGTAAGTATTCTTGGCACTATCAACTGCTACAAGAATAACACACTCGTCTTCCGGTTCGAACACAACGAAACAAGCGAGTACAATTTCCCAACCCTTCTGCCGAGCAGCTCACAGACTGCTAAACCAGAGAGGGCACGCACCAACAGTGCATAGGATATCTGCACATATGAATGATCCCTTAGGCTTACCATGATGTAATAAAACACATCGAAAAAATGTCTAGAAACAATACCTAACATAATGCTGCTAACTTATGGTATCGGTGGGATGATTGGTGGGGCCCAATACACTGGTATAACAGTCCATGAGCTGCTCAGGAGAAGGGTTGGGACACCGTACCCGCTTGTTTCGCAGTGATTTTGAACTAGAAGACGAGTGTGCTATTCTTAGGGCACTAGATAGCGCTAAGAATACTCACTTGAGATGTAAGTTTAGATATAGTGATAGTAACCGAGAGGGAGTTGCAATATGTTGGACAAAAAGTCGCTCGGAATCACGCTGATAACCCTGAGTTGGTAGAAACATGTCCGTTTATTAGCGTTTTTTGTCTTTTCCGTGAATGATTCCACCAATACTACAACGTATTTAACAGCATTATTATGTTAGGTATTCTCTTGACCTACCTATACTGACGAAAAATGTATCGTTGCAATAACTTGAAGCGACAGTGTTTCGTTGTAGTAATACGTCCTTTGTGTTTCAAAAACTGATTGTCGAAATCATTTTGTAGCAAATTGTGTCGAAGCGAGAACGTCTTTAGATAACCAAAACATATTCTTCAAGCGTGATACGTAATTTAAAGAATTTTCCAGTTTTATTTCCAAAATTGTTTAGGATTTTCTTTAGATTTCTATAAAGTCAACAAGAAAAACACGTGTCATTGAATTATGTGGTAAACCAACTACTTGTATTTTTAGTGCACATATTTTGGATGATTTTCTTTAGAAATGTGTAATTGGAAAATCGTGCACGAATTTTATTTAGCATAATAAATTACCAGATGACAAACATTTTTTACAAAAACAGAATAAAAGCGCTCCTCCGAATTGTACGTGCCTCGCTCGCAGCTTAACAAACGGCCCGGTTCTATATCAACGGAAATGAGAGAGGAAACACGACTGCGACAGTAGTACAGCTTTTATAAATTGACTTTTGATATAAATAATGTCCGGACAACTTAATTTAAAACCGTTTTAGCATGTAGGAAAGCTTTTCGTGATAAATGTACTCGCGAATATATGTATCTATGTATGTACCTATTTTATGGACTATGTGTGTATATGTCTGGATAGTTTGGATACGTATGGCAATACTCAGGTTATATATTACGCTCGCACTGTGCTATCTACGTATACACATGCATGTATACGACCAACCACATACGTATTTGGTATTAGATTCGGTCGATAAAAACGTATACACTTGGCTGCTGGTTCAGTAGCCTAATACTTTTCCGACGTAAGTTAGAAATTCAATTTCGATGTGTTATTGGCGAGGAGGAAATAAACTTATTCTATGGCCCTACGATAAATATTCACGGGAAAGGTTTCCGATATGTCGATAAAATACAAGTATTGCAATGACAGAGCAGCGATGGGATGGTCATAGACATGACATACCATAAACGTATTACGTTTAGACTCGTTTCACACGAATGGATTTCCTTTTTTCGGGTGGCAGCGCCAAAGAGGACATTATTTCAAACCGAAAGGTGCATAGTATAGTCACAGAGTAAACAAATTTCTACGTGGATCATTTACGTGTAAAAGTTTCCATTTGAAACAATATTCTTAAACATTATAGGTGGCGCGTACAGTGAAACGAAACGGTGTTTTCCTGACCAAAATTCAATAATTTTAAAATTCTTACCCGTAGATCTATGAAACTAGATTTATATGATCTACAGCACATACCTCTTACTTTTAAAGAATTTAGGTTTCCAGGTTGAAACCGCTTCGTAATTGCATGAGTCTGCTCACGTATTGCTCTCAATTGCATCGAGTTTCTTCTGGAAAGTTCTCACAACAGCGATACGACGTGCAATTTAGTATGGGCGAATCGAATGAAAATATCATTCGGTAAGGACACATGGATTGTAATTTTTTGCTGAATCGTTCGTTTAAAATAAACGATTGTTTCTTACGTTCGTAGTACAGCAGATGTGTGTTTTTAAAGATAGATGTTTCTTATCAAAATTACAGTCTACAACTTATACAGCTCATCTTCTAACTTTGTTATGTTATACTAATATCAATGAAATTTCAAATTCTATAGAGAATGTTAAAGAAAAAGCATTCGTGGATGTATATATGCACTCTGTACCCACATGTACATCTATGTATGAGGATTTATGAGTATGTAATAGTAATAAAACACGTTCAACGGGGATAGATCCAAATAAACTTTAGTAAGTATACTTGCATAACTGCTTGCTCAGCGCACTGTTAACTACAAAAGAAAAACAAATAAATGGTAGTTATAGCAGGTTGCCAAAGGCTCCGCGTCTTGTACTTTATAAATTTATTTACAAACAATTATGCGTAATGGCATCTAAGAAAATATATTAGACATGTTGAATGCTAAGCGTCTCTTTATTGTTATTTAGATACATTCGTGCTTACCTGGCAATTTTTTACTTTGGTTTCATATGTAAGTTTTAAATTTTGTTCACTGTATGTCCGTCCAGCAGCGAGTTATTTATAATATTTCTGCAAAACAGTCAGTAGCACTGTTCTAAAAACTAACAAAGTTTGGTGAATAAATAGTACAAGTATATATGTATTTAAGAAGATAGATTGAGGAAAAAGACGTTCTTCAATATGACTTGCCAGCAAACATGCAAATGACATATTTGATAGCTCTGCATCTGAAGCTGTTTTTATAGTTTCTGATACACAGCAGCCTCCATCGTCGGAATTGCCAGAGATTAGCACTAATTTTGGAGAGCGAATATCTGAAAAACTCAAGAAGACCATAGACAATAGCGTTATTGAATTGATAGCACTAGACTTTTAAACATTACCAATCATAGAAGATAAAGACTTCATAAGGTTTAATATCGAATTTTAACCAAAGTACACTTTACCACATAGAAAAAGTTTTTCCAAAACGGATAAAATTGCTAACAGACGACGAAATCGCTTATCTACCAAGAATTTTATTCTACAAAATATTGCTATACAACAATTTTTATCTGATAAAAGCTAATTAAATAATTTGTTAATAATTTGATATAAAAGTAATTAATTCATTTACTCTTTTTGTTTTATGCATGTGTTTCGTTACATTTCATTACTTTTGTTATTGTTGATTACTTTTGCGTTGTGACACTTTTTGTAGTTATTTATATGAAATTAAGTTACCTTACATAGTGTTTAACAATCACGAAGGCAATAAGAACAACTTTATTTTGTTTCAAATAAAGAAGTTGCATGCACTTCCAATGTAATGAAATCTTTCTCGAAAATAAAAATGTTTATAAATGATTCTGCAAGTGGGTTTTTTTATCTTAAAAACGTTATATTAATCTAGCTGAAATACATCTTGTAATTTTCTTTAAAAAATCATATGGTATAGTAGTTATTAAGTAAAAGGCCATTACTATATTTAACATCAAGGTAAATAATTATTTTTCCTTTTGCTTATATTCATTTTTTTTAATTACATTACTTATGTTATTATTCTTTACCCTCATTGTGTGTGTATTTTATGTATTTACATAAACCAATCTTATTTAACCGGAATTATGAAAAAAAGTATTGAAATATGTTTGAATTAATTTGAATTTGCAAGCTACAAGGTAATTTCTATTGGGTTCTATAATTTCTTTAACTGTGAAAAAAAACCGCTTTATAAAAGAGAATAACGAATCAGTCAGCTATTCACTGGAGGTTTATCAAATGTGTAGAGTTTTTTTCTACTCGAATTCTACCTCCTTAACGAATAGTTTTATGTTAACGAATGGTCACTCGATAAAACTATTCGGTTTCGAAAACGACTTTGTATTCGGTTAGCGACCGAGTATTCGTTTGGTCTCACCGAATGATATTTTCATTCGATTTGACCATCACTACATGTCGCAGCCCAGAAGAAGCTCCATGCAACTGAGAGCGCAACGTTGGCAGACTCATGCAATTACGGAGCGGCTTCACCTCGGAAATCTAAATTCTTTGAGAAGAAAGACGTACCTATTGTTGCAATTACGACATGATTTCAACCCACAAACCTGAATTCTTTAAAAGAGAACAAATACCGCGCAAATCTGCAACAATATATAGATACCTCTTCCTCTGAAGAACTGAATTTGTTTGTTAATATCGTTAATAATTAATAATTCAGAATTGTAATTGTAATAATACATTATTTAAAAAGATTAAGAATATTAGGTATTACAGAAATAACAAAATTAAGCAAACAATTATTAAAAGTCTGTAGTTTTTCATGTATTCTATTTCAATACAATAATAATATTGCAATGATAAATTTTATAATAATATATGTATAGTTTCAATACCCAATTCTAATTCCTATTTCTAAAGTACAGGCCTTATAGACGAGGGATAGGGATTAGTAATGGTAAAGTAAAATAACATATAATAGCTTCTCCATATATAAATACTTTGTGCACCAATTGTACTTCTCGACATACAATTCTGCAGGTTTGTAAGCATACCCTTTTGTTTACAGCTCTATTAGAAGCTAATGTTTGTAGGATAATAACAAATCTCCGAATTAGTTCTTCATCAACACCTGTGATATCTGCTATGCAAGATGGATTTAAAAAAGCTTTTGATTATGTGTGTTGTAGTGGATCTGTTATAATCCCTAAATCATTCATGGACATATTTTATCTTTGCTGTTTTTCTTTTCTTCTGGTCAACAGCTGGAACAGCCTATTTCATAAACGATAAATTATATGATATATACAATATCAACTCCATAAACCTTATCCAAGTGTGCAAAGAAAGCACCCCGTATTTGTAGATATCTCCTCTAGCGAGTTTAGCACTAACAGCCTGAAGATTATTTATTTCCTTAGGTTTAATTAGGCACACCACACATATTGATGTTGGCGCAGTATCTGTCAATTATTGGAAGAATTTTAATTAAGTTTCTGAAAAAATTTAGTTACGTTGGTTAATTGCACGGGAATTGTAATTTTATCAGTACTAGTACCAACGGTGGTTTAATATTAAGATTAGTTTAATTGGTAAGAACTTGTTTTTAATAATGATATTATGTCTATCAGATATTACTACATATCTACAGACAGTGTGACATCTAGGTATTAAAATCGATTTCAAATCACATTCGGTCTCGTGAGGTCGTGGACTCAAATCCTATCGTGACTGATATTTTTCCAAGAATTTAATTAGCTTGGTTAATTGTAAGGAAATTGTAATTTTATCAATTATGTAGCAGCATGTAAAATATTTCTATGTTCGAGTAGAAATGAGTTTCAAACCATTGTGCTTTATCGATTCCATTTATTCTACATTACTAATCACTCCATCGTCTCCTAATACTTTTATTTTTGTAATTTGCCATTCATAAGTCGAGGCGTCGTATATCTCTGGCTAACCTTCCACGTATCCTTCTATTATCATGTTCCCATCTGCCGTTCTGTTTTCGAACGTAATACGTCCGTAGCAAATTGCGTTCTCATTATAGGTCTCGCGAGCGTAATTTTTACGTTACCGCTTTGATGACTTAATAAATATCCGAGCCGAGAGCAATAGGTTCGCAGCCCGCCGGTCTTCCATTCGACGGACGCAACCTCTTGTTAAAAACTCATCATTTTCACGATCATCACGCGACATAGGATTACACGGAGTGCGCAGCGTATGGATAGATAGATGATGATAGTAGTTGAAGTACATAATATAAAATGGGCGGTGGCGTCATTTCAAATTAATATACACTCCGCAACAAAATGAAACAGAAATATTATCTTTTTGGTAAATAAAATTAATCAGTAACGCGTATAATTCTGAAACAAAAAATAGTAATGGAAATTTCGGTATTTCCAGACCACTTAACCAACAAGTATTACTTACCAATTGAAATGAAATTCTGTGGGTTCGTAGATCAATTTAATATAGGAACAGATATAATTTTTTAGGTGTCATTCGCTCGTTAAAGAGGAATAGAACATCCAAAACGCAACACGTAATTTACATTAATATCTCTTTCTATCACCAATTTAGCTACCAAATCTCAATAGATTTGCGAAAACATAGACAGGAAAATTCAAGTAGATGCTATTTATACAAATTTTTCCAAAGCTTTTGACTCCATTGGTCATAATATATTACTTAAAAAACTAAGTCGCCTTCGATTCTCGCCTACCCTGTTGCGGGCGTATGTATTTCTATTAGGATGGAAGATCCAATTATGTATTTTATAATGGATATCGTTCCAACGATTTTTTGTCGACTTTAGCTATTGCACTAGGCTCGAAATTGGGCCGGCTGTTCTTCAATATCTTATTTGAACTTGTTACCTGCCTAGTATAGGCCTACGCTGATGACGTTAAGATATATGGAGTAATAAATAGCACTGAAGACATTCTACTCCTGCAACTGAATCTGCTCTTGCTGGCGCACTGGTGCGAAACAAACAATAGGTCTCAATCTGAGCAAGTGGTTCACTATAACATTCTCTAGAAGCTTACTACCTATTCAGGCGTCCTATCATATTGATAATTATCAACTATCGCAAGTATTTTCGGTGCGCGATCTTGAAATCACATTTGACATATATAAATCAGCCACATTGAACAAGTGTGCTTAACAGCTCGCAAGACCGGATTTCCTTTATGGAGTTACCAACCCTTTTTCGATCGTTGATGCAATTATTAACGCGCATTATATAACGATGATTCTTAGTAAATTGGAATGTGGCTGTGTTAATGGAATCCCATTTATATGACCCATGCTTTATATTTGGATCGTATACACCGAAGATTTCTAAAATTTATATCATTCAAAATGGATGTAGCGCTGAGGAGAACTGCCAAAAATGCATTATTACAACGGCACATACTATAATATCTCTTTCAGCGGCGTGTTAAACATAATACCAAATTATTATAGAACATTTTTCATAACAAAACCGACTGTGAATTTCCACTATCTAGAGTGCCACTTAATGTACAACATTTTGCGTCTAGATGTGTTTCAAATTTTGTAATTCTCACACTTTGCACAATCTACTATTGCTCACACCAGGTTTTTACTATGTGTGGAAATACTAACAAATATGTTGAAGGTATATTTATATAATTTTGCAACGCCTACGTCACCATTGATTTTTTCTTTCTTCTCTTTATTATTAATTGTTGTTGTTATTTCGCATGTACATATATGCAATTGTTATTCTTTTGCAGCTGTAGCTGAAGATAATTTAATTGGTATTAAAAGCGTAATGTCCTGTATATTATATATTACATATTATTTCTGAAACGGAAAGTATTAAAAGATATTTGGGCAATTATTTTGCTAGTAAATCCTAGTGCCTGTAGTTTTCCGCTAACTTCTAGCGGTTTACAGGAACAACCTTCCACCTCATTTTTTAAAATGTACAAATTTTTATTTGCTAAAAAGATATAAAAATTACGTTGATTTTATACATGTATATCAACTTTTTCTTAAAAAACCCAAAAAAAGCTACGCTTTACCCAGCACCAGAGGATTTTCAAAATTTTTAATAAACCATTAAGCTAGTTTAAGGATTGATTTAATTTTATGTTATTCTAAAATTATAGAAGCCAACTAATTTTAGTTACCCTATTTCTTCTATATTCTCATTTAAAACAATTCAAAAATTCCACAGATTTACTTATTTTTCCTTGAGATTTCCCATCATATATCTTCAAGCAGGGTACCATTGAAATTTTTCCGGTAATATTTAAGTAAGTGTAAGATTTAATGCAATTTTGTCACCAGTGTTACTAGTTATATTATACAAAAGCCTTCCTGTAATTTGTTTACGTTTTGAGATACACCAAATACGTATCTTTTTTTAGTGGAATATTGCGTAAATTTACGTAATTTTGTTTGGATATAACTAGAGCGCAAAAATTATTTCCTAAATTTGGAATCTTCCGGAAATTGCTTGCTGAAGCACAATTCTGCTGCAATTACTTTAACTTCTTAAATTATAACATTGTACATTACTTCAACTAATTCACTGAAGTATAGAAGAGCATTCCATTAAAAAGTTAATCCATTTGTCTATTCAATATGCGATATTCAATTACTATTGAGAGTTCCATTAAAAAATTAGAAATTTGTTAATTTATGTGATTCCGTAGCACGAAAAATAACGAAATAATGCCCCGACAACATCCAGCATAGCAGTACTTAGATTCCGAATCCATTCATGTTATTAACGTTAATGCGTTGAGATTTTGTCGCGAACTGTAAGCATATATACATAGTAGTTTCTCTACACGCTGTTATTCCGGTGTACACGTATACACTTGCACATATACATACTTCCACAAAATTGCAGTGGTGTCAGTCATTCGTTAACGACCGTACTCATGCTTTTCTTGTTTCGCTTTTGCGTGTTTCAGACACAAAAGAAAAGTACAAAATTTTCTGCCATGCAAGACATCGCCGCAGAGCAACAGAGAAGGTCCCGCGACGACCGGCGTTATTTACGAGGACTTGCACGAGGCAAGAGCTCGTCCTACACCGCCACTTCATCATACTGGAGGTGGGCATATAGTAGCACCGTCGATAGAGGTAAGTAATCGCACCTGTGACAAATACATGCGTTATACAGTCAAATAAGGATATATAGAATTCTTACACCTACAATGCGTCTTAACTTATACGTAATATATTTTCTGCAATTAGAACTTTGCTGCGTGTAGCATTTACGTACGTATTTATTTGATACGTAACAGCAATCTTTATTTCTACACGAACATTTACAAAAGTTACATAATTTATAATGAAACATTAAATTTAAATAATTGATAAAGCTTTGTAAAATATCTTAACGCAGCCATGGCTTTAAATTTATAAGATTTAGTGTATGGGTATACATATACTATTTAAAAGCTTAGATTATACCCCTCAATCCATCTAAGAGTGTCCTTTCGTGTTATTTAAGGAGGACTAACAAAAAGAAAGTATTCGTGTATCTTACAAAAGCTTTAATATCTTTAAATCGCTTCACATTAAATTTTTTTATTCGAGAGGGCAGTTTATTGAATAATTTGTCCGTATTGTTCCATCGTTGATCATTTTACCAAATTTACATTTAATAAATGTTTTACATAGTTGATTCAAGATATTTTGAAAGAATCCTTAGGATTTTTAAATAATATTCAAAACTAATAGGGCTAGGTAGATCTAGAAAATGGTTGACAAAAGGACAATAACAATGGAAATTATACTAAAATTCAAAATGAAAACGTAGTTTGAAATAACATAAAAAGATAAATTTCATCATTCAATTACCTACTAAATATAACATTTTACAAGAATCATATCGCATATTTCACAGGTATTATAATAAGATGATACATACACAGTTCGACAAATAACATTCGAGACTGGCCGTGGGAAAAATCATGGAAATAAGAAATATGAATATTTTTCAATTCTCCCCTAGTTTCAATACACTTGCTACACTGATTCAAGAGTGATTGAAATGCGTGTCCTAGTTCCATTTTGTGGAATTGCGTCTAGTACTCCCATTCTTCTTGTATGGGTTGCATGTTCATACTTTGTCTCCATTTATACATTCTCTATACTTTCTTTTTGCATTGGGGTTTTCTAATTTTTTAGTATCACGTTTTCTAGTGAACTTTTTTATGTTTTTTATTACTTTTTATATCATCGTCGAAACTACCACAAAGCGGTCTGGGTCAGCAGAAGCCCCTCTGTACGTTCTGCCGTCTTTTATATTTGTTCTTCTTCGTAATATTAGCACGTAGTGTATCTGTGTACATGTTTTTTGTCCGGCGCCATCCAAGTAACTTTACGCCATGCTGGATGTCTGCATATGGTACTTCTTATTACCATGTCTGTTCTTGCTGCTAAATTCAACTACCACACGCCGTTGTTATGCGTCTTTCATGTATTATTTGTTTACCTGCTATGTGCACATATCACATTCCATGTCAAGATCATCATAAAAGCTTTGTCTTCTTCTTCAGCGTTTTCTGTAGCCGTATATATGTTCAAAATTGACAAATTAAACGGTTTTTTATCCAATCTTATATACGCCAAAAAGAAAAAGAACTATAGGTTGCCATTAAAAAAAACTGTCGATGTTATAAATTCAATAAATATTGTCTAACAAAACAGCATCTACTACTAAAATAAAATTGTGTAATATTACTATACTTATTCAAGTATTACTACGCTTCGTTTTTATGAATTTTATTCCTTGGTTTGTGACATTACTATTTATTGGCAAATAAAGAGAGTGGGAAAAATTCAGAGAACTAGTCTAATTCTTTGTATGAAAGCAGATGACAATACGACCGTTTAAAGAAACACATGATTCATGATATTCGATTACAGTAGTACTAGGATTCTTCAGCTAAAAAAATAAATACAACTTTTTACGTCTAAATCGATTGTACCATATCGTCCCAACCACCCCAACTCAGTGAGTAACGTCACAATTACTTTATAACTCATTTAAAAGTTTTCAATAAGCAAGATTTTAGTTAAGAGATAGTCAAATATACGAAATACAGCTACGCATTGAATAAAATATGAAGTACCAACGTCTATAGAAAATGTACACAATCCTGTTAACAAATCTTTAGCACAGTAATTCTTAATTACCGATTCTTCTCGATCCCGTGGCGTTGTAGCCTGTCTCATAGCGACAGGAATCGGCAATAAATCCAACGTTTTAAGCAGTCTCTCCTCCTCCCTGAAAAAGCGCCGATAAACGCGCTTTTAAGAAGAATAAGCGTAGCATAAAACATTATGGGCCTATGGAAATTCGCCTCCTTTTGTAATCGCTGTAAACTACGTAGGCTACGGCAACGTTCGCGACTCCCTCTATATCCGGCGTTCGCATTATCATTATGATTATTGTTTATTGTGCTTATTCACAGATTCGTGATTCGCTTAATGACGGTTTTCGGTAATTGTGCGGAATCCGTTTCGGGGATTTGTGCGGCCCCCTCCGGGATGTTAGTCATTCCCTCTTCCCTTGCTCGCCCTCTTTATATTCGTTTTCACGAAGTCGTCCGAAAATGTAAATATGGTCGGACAAGCGTGCCGGAACGCAAGGATTAAAATGGATTATCTCGCCCCCCGCTTTTTTAATTGTTAAACGAGCGCGTGGATGAGATAAAAAGGGAATAGACGGTACGTAATGTACGTATGTATATAAAGGAGAACCTTTAAAAGCCTTTTATGCAAGCGTGTGCGATGAATTTTTCGCTATTAAAAAGAGGTTTGGAGCGTGAAGCTGTACGAAAAGTGGGTAGTACAATTCACTAAAACGATACGAATCGGAGGTGCTATTCATTAAAATAATGTTCGTTAAATGGATTGTTTACCATATTCTTTTTTTATATTTTTTTTAATATTTGTTTATATATTTCTTTCATCATAATTGAAATTTTACCGATCTAGTAACTGAGATGTTCCTGTTTTAAAAGGAGATATCTTTTATAATTAATAATATAAACTGCTTGGGAAATACGAGGATAAGTTAAAAAATGCCGTTACAAAAGCGTTGCAAATAGCAATATTTCAATGAAATGTGTTTTATTTTTCGGCATCTCCCTCAAGATCAATACATATATTTAGTCGATGCTCAAGTTCCTTTATGTCTGCACAGTACTCATTTTCCTTGAGCTCCTCAAAATAGTGGTCCACGGCAGCTATCAGTTCCTCATCCGAAGCAAATCTCATACCACCGAAGTGTTTCTTAAGCTTGAAGAAGAAATGATAGTCCTACGGAGCTAAATTCGGTGAATAACTTTAGTTTGGCAAATTTTGATTCGACAATTCCACTCTTGTGAACTGGCTCATTGTCTTAATGGAAAGTGCTGCCTTCAATCGATCCAAAAGTTTAGAATAGTATTGTCCAGTAATTGTTTGTCCCTTTGGAAGGTAGTCGATAAGCGAGATTCCTTTCGCATCCCAGAAAACGGGAGCCATCAACTTTCCTGCCTGGCCTTCTTTGGAGCTGGTTCATCACGTTTAGTCCACTGGTTTGATTGCTATTTATTTTCCGTTCTCTGGAGATGCCTGTAGCCTTAGCAATATCTTTCAATGTTGGTCGACAATCAGCTTCCACAAATTTCAAAACTTTTTGCACACCTTTTGCAGAAGTGTCTGTTTTTGGGCGTCCAGAACGGCGATCACCATTTACACTCATCCGACCTCTTTTAAATTCACTCACCGATTTGCAAACAGTCTATAGAGAAGGGGCGTCCTCGCCTAACACGAAAAGCGCCAAAACTGCTCGACTTTGAACGAGTGTGCACAACAAACTACTTGACAGATCGACATGACGTTTAGCACGTATCCCACTGAAAATTCAAGCTATAAAATAGCGTCAAATATTGCTTTCACACAACGACATCTCATAGATAGTTACCGAATTTTTCAGCTTACCCTCATAAATGATGTGCATAGAAACAACAGCAGAGCTTAAGAAGGAATAAATAACTAATTTTATTGATATAAGAAAGGAAACTCTATTGGCAATTCGTTAAATAATGCACATATGTTCGGTATGCGACTACTTTTATACAAAATGAAAATAGTAATGCACCTGTAGCTTGTTGGTATACATATACATTTTTCAAAAGATTTTGAATAAAATAAAATTCTAGAGAATAATCGCACTTCCTTATAGCTACATTAAATCAATTAGTACATGTATTCAAGCACTCCATGTTCTGTATACAATAAATATTAAAAATCAGATTGTTGTCAATTACCAAGTATTAGAATCAGAAAAGGTCACCTATTCTTAAAAATAAAATATAGCCTAAATTTGGACAAAATGAGGAGCCGCCCTTATTTTTCACTATAGAAAATATTCTATTATTGATTGTATTATACATAGGCTGAGGCATTAAGATCTCCCACATTTTGTTGAGTCACTGTGCGAGTTGTACTGGGACTATAGAAGAAAAGAGAGACTAAATTTTGGAAATCAACTAGCTCTATCATTTATTTTTAGTTTTTAGATTGTGGGTGACGGTTCTTTTCCGATAGCTTCCTTTTGCTTCATACTCTCTTTTTGTTTTCATTAGCTCTCGCACCAACCCAGTGCTTAGTACGCATCTCTCTTAAATTTCGCTCCACTCTTTTGTCTTAAACCTACACTTACACTTTACCAGTTTCAATTTATGGCATTCCCATATTATTCATACCTCTAGATTATTCTCTCTATTCCAAGATGTTAACATTTATATTATATTCTTATTATATTATATGTATCACAGAAGGTTTTTGACTAGCGTGTAGTTCTGTTGTTTTTTTTTTTGATTTTCGTTTGTAATCATTTTTATAACACTGATAAAGGTTTGAATTAAGCCGGAAGCTGAGACTAGTTAAAGAGATTTATCTTATTCTGCCCTATGATATCATGCAAATTTACCCTCTAGAAAGCCATGGAATTATTTCTGCGAAATATGTTGTTAGTAGTGAGTAGTGAATTGACAATGACAAATAAAATACATTTGTCATGTGTACTGTATTGGTTTATTGACAGAAAAATGTTTACAACAAGTCACGGGTTTTCATTATCGAATCATACTTCAGAAATTATATAAAATTTGAAAATGGAGAATGGGTCGTACTCTTTGCGACCAGTTGTAACTGAATTTTGGTCAGAATTTCCAAATTTCCAGTAACATATGGCACTTTATGGCAAGCCATTCTAGAATCAGTAACCAAATTTCATGAAACAGTGTCTGTTTACCGAAAACCAGGCAGTGGACCATCAAAACGAACAGCTGAAAATATAGCAGATATTGAGGAGCGAATAACTAATCACCTAAGAAATCTATTCGTAAGCTTCCACAGCAAGCGCAACTTTCATATGGGACATGCTAGGCAAGCGTTAAACAAGATCTGCAGAAATTTTCATGCAAGTTTCATTGCGTGCAAGAACTACTAACTAGAATGAATGAATTGGATAATGTTCTTGGCAAATCCTTGTTCTCCGATGAAGCATGATGTCACTTATCAGGATATATAAATAAACAAAGAATACGCATCTGGTCTAGTGAAAATCCATATGAAATTCTCGAGAAGGCCTTGCATTCACGATGGAATTATTGCATGAATTCTTTGATAATCGGGTAGTAGATTTTTCACCACGATCTCCCGATTTGATTATTATGGATTATTTTATACATCCACACCTAAATATTGAGTATTTGCAAATCGTCCTCATACAATTGACGAACTTATTGAAACTATCCGAAATGTCGGCAAGGAAATTACACCACATAATTTAAGGAATGCCTTCAATAACATAAAGCAAAGAGTGGCGATATGTATAGGAAATGAAGGAGCTTACTTTGAACATTTAGTGTAACCATTCCTTGTTATTATTGAACTTTTTATTTTTCAACTGAAACGTTAGTCAAAACGTCAAAACTTAGTCTGCATGTCAACGGTGTAACATTAACTGAACCACCGACACTTAAGCGCTGTCACTAACGCCATAGAATAAGTTAATTCACACGTTTTTAAAGTTATTCTACAACTTGAGTTTAAAGAAGAAAAATTTCATGGGCTAGAGGGTAAATTTAATCATGCATATGGTATTAACCTACTATTATGACAAACGCAGTCTTTGGTGTCATATTCGCTACCGTCCTTCGTATTGAATATAGTTCGTCCTTTGATAATTATTAACAAATCGGATATAATTTGCTTGGCGATTGCTGTTTTCATTCGCGAGTGTAAATATTTATACAATTCGTTTAAGTCACTTGTCCACGGGCGTCTCTTTTCACTTATCTAATTTGAATCGTTATCTTGCTACATCGTCGTTAGGGTGTTATAATTACTTACATTTGTTGCTCTCTAGATCTTCTAAAAATTCAAATAGAAATTGTTAAACCGTTATGTTTACTCTTTTGGGTATATCTTTAACGATGCTCGCATTCTTCTTCCGTTCAAGTTTAAAATCGCGTCAACGAATTAAATTTTCCCCTATTTGGAGAGGACGAGCAAGCAACATGCGAAACAAGCGCGTATTCTACCGGTCGCGTCGCTTCTTTTTGATATGCGAAGGTACACATGCATACATACGTATAATGGCCATGCAAATGCGAAGCTTGGCCGAGTACTTACCAGGATGTTTGTATGCTTAAATTTCCGCTTCCATAGGTACGACTGCGCCAACGTCGTGTAAGTTCGTGTCGCGTGTACGTTTTGCCTAAACCGAAGCATGAAACAAAATGTATTTTACACGACTGTTCATGTGTAAATACGTGTGTAAGAAGTAGAGATTTACCCTTCGTTTTTGTTGTACTCGCCTTTAAAGGTCCAACTGAGCGATGTTCCTACCATAACCGTCATTAAAAGAACCGTATGATAATTAGTAGCAAGCGCATACTTGCTTTTCTTGTATTGTATCTTATTATCAACATCAAGTTCATTAGAATGTTCACATCAACAAATCCTTCAATGAACTAGTAATTATTCTAAGCCAATTTGGAAGGTTGTATAGAAAAACTTAGTATCTCAATTCAACAGCTAAAGTTATGATAAATGTATGAAGCGTGGCTTACAAATTAAAAAATTGAAAAAATGACAAATTTATTGATAATTCCAGAAATATACATATTTACTTTATTTTTCTACATAATCAATGTCGTTCCAAATACTTCAGATTCCATAAAATCTTCAACTCCTAGAGTACGGCTACCATGATTTTCCTCGAACGTGAATTTGTTTGAATTTTCTTGGTTTAAGTGAACCAAAATGACGTCCCTGAATGAATTGTTGTTTTCTCTCAGCACTGACATAGGAAGTCCATGCTTCATCACCAGTGATGATGTAGAAAACGTATTTGTCTCCTCAAGCAAAGACAGCACGCGAAAGTACCATACCTGTGATCTTCATGAGGATCTGTGAGCATTTTTGTCACCTATCATGCTAAGAGTTTCCTATAGCTTAAAGTTTTAGTTACGATTTTCAACAACAATATCTTAGACACTTTGGGAAGTTTTGGGGAAACTTGGGTTATCGCAAATTTTCTCTCCCCTATGCATTCAAATATTCAACGATTCGTCACTCCGAACGCTAGGCCTGCCATTGCTTCACTAATTTTATAAATTTTTCTGTGCTTCTGCTCTATCTGTTGGAGGTAGTATTATAACCATGGGGCGGATCGACGGCTGTCCCTATTATGCCAAGGGGACACACGAACAGAATCAGCCCTGACAAATATCCTCGTCAAGAAATCATGAATTGTTGATCCATGTTTCTACTACTTTCTTCACTTGTTCAAGTAAAGATCTCTACCGTGAGAATCATGAGTGTGATTTTAAACCGTATTCAGAAAATCATTTTCTTCTCGGCAATTGCGACGTAGAGAGAAGTTTATCTGAATTTAAACACAGCAGTATCACAGCAAAAAATTACCTACTAATGGGAAATATTAATAAATCATGTCTAATGTAACATGTATAATGCTTTGCGGATGTAAGCTGTTTAAAAGTATGTGCATAAATTAGGAGGATTGGATCAAATAATATTTGAATGTATTCCTTCAATATTCTATTCAATTCTTCTTACAACTTTTAAATTTGAATCACCTTTTTAATTTTTCTATAGCCCTAATTTTATGTGGTTATTACGTACAGTCTGTCATTCCCAACATAATTTACTTTTACTTAATAATTTGTCCTATTTTCCATTTTGAGAATCAAATACTTTATGTTTAATGAACACACCTTAATATGCTACACAACACACTCTTAAACAATAACTATTGATAGTAGACGTCTGAAATTTTGACAGTTGCCATAAAAAAGGTTGCCCTTGCCAACCAATGAATCTACTTCAACCTTCGTGCGCCATATCTTGCCGATTCTGGAAACATTTCAGGTCGCCCTCATAACTCACACTTGTATTACTGTCATTTTATTAAGTCAAGTACAACTTCATGTTTGACCCACGATAAATTTAATATGCATCTACCGCACTGAAAAATCACATTTTACTAGCGCGAGTAACCGTTATAAGTATCTCAATCGTTGGCGCATGTGCATTCCAAAGCTAAACGACAACAGTCTGCCAATGCCATATGATTCATAGTCGGTAAAAACATTACATACAACTATTGAATATTTTACTCATAATTTAAGTATTAACTATATGTATTCTCTTTTCTTTTATATTTGACATAGCATATGAGGAGGAGATAACTCTCATATTAAAAGGAATTGGACAAGACTTCGAACTGTTACACATTATTTGTTTTGGATAGCCAAGAAATGTATTCAAGAACATACTTCGTGTTTTCCGCTTTATTAATAAGCCACTCGCTTGTCAAAATAACATACCCTTCCTATAGTAATGACGACTTGGTATTAAGAGGATTATATCTCTACTTGCACCAGCTATAAAAATAAATACAGTACTTACTATTAGAAACCGTTTTGAAAAAAAGCATCATCTTCTTTATGTACATTAAGAGAAACTCGCCCAAGTCCCATTATACTTATGGGGTGGAATGCTCTATCCACTTTGGATCCACAGATGTGAATGATTTACTTTACGAGAGCAATTAAAAATATGTCGTATCCTGACGGGCCCCGGGAGTCGCCCGAAGAGAAGCATTTCATATATAATAAACGTCATGCATATGTCCGAGTCCTACTAGAGCGTCTTCATTAAGTTTATGAAACGGGGCTGCCAACCGTGCATCACGACGCCGCTAAAAACCATCTTCTCTTAATTAATACAATTACCGAAGTACCGAAATCATTTTTAATGATTACCGGTTGTGATTCGGGTCCGGAACGACGTGTAGCGCCATCTTTTTCGGGCGCTAGCGGCGCGCATTTATTATTTAGTACGTCAGTCGCATGACGGGCTTTAAAAATACCAGAACGGCGACTCCTTTGAAGCGCGTCTAATTGCAGTTAGACTATTACTGAAATGTACGAACGTATATAATTGAGTTATGAGCAGAAGTTAGTCTTGTCAAGCGCATGTGTAAAATGTACATGGCGCGTTTGCAAAATCGAATAAAAAAGATCAACTCGTGAAAAGATGAAGAAAAAGGATGGAGGTAATGGATTAACGTGTGAATTAAAAATTCGAAATTTTGAATAAATAGGAATCGTATTATCAACTACCATTAGTAAACTATACAATCGATAATTTGTATAATTGGATATATACAATTTGTATAATGTAGATTGTTTGTAATAAACAATGAAGGAGAGAACTAAAATATATCAGCACATTCGGGAGATTTGAATCTATTTTTGCAAAACAATTTTACTACATTATAGAGGCAGAGTTGTAAGATGTATCAGCTATAACTTACATGCAAACGTAGGCACATCAATATGGATCATGCGATTTACCTACAGATAACTGATTTTAGTTCGTCTTGCTGAAATAGTGCCTTTCTTTAAAGTAGAACACACAGAAGCTATTTTCCAACAAGACGAAACCTTAAACGATGTTATCTCCCGAGTAAAGATAGCATATACAAATTGAGCGAAAATGTCAGCGCAATATCTAAGAAGAAAGCTCAGAATACCGTCAATATCGGCAATAAACGGTTCGTTAGAAGATCTCGAAGTATTAAATAGTATCTCAGACTTTCACGGCCGTTTGACATAGTCGTAACGGTTTTCGGGTTCCGCCGTGTCACTAGGTTTTTTGTCCCTCACGTTTCGCGAACAACTGCGATGGTTGTTCACTTTTTTCAAAGGTACTCTGAGCATTAACGATAGTTTGTAAATGAAGATGCTAACTCGTTATGGTTTAATAGGGTGGAAATTATGGTCTACCTATTCTACTATCTTTTTTTTAAGTGACCAATGACCAAAAATCCCATGAAGCAATAATAAAGTTTCAGTATGTGGTAGTAGTTTTGTTTGACTTTAGTACGATTAGTTTTAAATTGTTCATAACAATTTACAATTTACACCTACGTGATCTCTTTAACATATGCAACGTAGTATTCGTTGCATATAGTTGGCGCAACATAAAAATCATTGTATTTGCCAGCTACACTTTATACTAAAAACAATATTTTAACTAAAAATAAAAGGTTGTTTTATAATTTTAACACCTTTTCCCGCCGTTTTGAAATGGATAGTTCTGTAAAATATGGAAATGGTTTACGTACGGGAGGCACATCAGGATATTGCACACAGTTTTTATTCTTTCTGGAAAATCGTACACTTTAGTCCATGGTACACGCGATGTCACAGAAATTCCAAATTTCATACAAATAGTTTTGTCATTTGACCACTGTGTCAGATTCACATAACATGATGTGCAGCAAATTTTTGGGACAGTATTTGTCTTGAAGTATTATAAATAACACTTTTTTGTTAAGTTGCTGCGAAATTTTCTTTGTGATTTTGCAACGTAAAGTTCGCACATACAAGAAAAGTTGTTGGAAAAATTCATAGTCTACTGAATCACGTATGCCGAACACAGTTTAAATCTTCATAAGCTTAATTTTATACATCCTAGCACCCTCCTTATTCTTGTCTGAAAGAATAATTTAGAAAGAATAATACGATAGCTTATGAAAAGAAGTGTAAACAACAAAATGATTTCGTTGCCAAAAGTTATGTACGAACATAGTTACTTTTCTACATAATCACCGTGTAGACGAGTCTTCCAATCTCCTCTGCATAAAATGTGGCCGCCAGTGAATTGAGATGGTCCGTGACTTTGCTTTGATGTTCCTCTGTACTTTGGAAACTCTGGCCTCTTAGTCATTTCTTCAGTTCACGAACGAGATGGAAGCCGCTTGGCGTTAGGTCGAAACTATACGCCGGGTGTTCAAAAACTTCCCACCGAAATTGTTCAAGAAGTCGTTGGGTTACAGCAGCAGTGTGAACGCGGGCATTGTCATGAATGGGAAGAACTCCAAAAGTCAACATGCCTCTTTTGACGTTAGTTTTCTACATAATCACTGTGAAAATTGATGCATTTGTCATATCCATGGACGAGCCAATCCCATCTGCATAGAGTGCTGCCACCAGTGAATTGAGACAGTTCGCGACGTTGTTTTGAAGTACTTCTGTACTTTGAAAGCTGTGCTCTCCGCATCATTTTTCTAATTCACGAAAGAGATGGAAGTCGCTTGGCGTTAAATCAAGACTATACGCATTACGTCGAAGGTATGTAACTGCAAGACAATTACAGAACCTCGTCTTACTAGGAATTACCGAGTGGCCTGCTTCAGGTTTGCTAGGGTCAATTGGGAAATGAATGACTAGGCCAACATACGCTTCACAAATGAGTCAAGATTTAGTCTTTCCACTTCAGGTAGACGTATAACAGTGTAAATAGAGGTACAATGACTATCCACAAGTATATAAAAGACATTTTAGGAGAACATGTAGCACCGTATGCACCAGTAATAGGTAATGAATTCTTATTAATGCACGACTCCATGTTGCAATAAACGTCAGGGGATACCTTGATAAGGTTTACATGCCAATGTGGGACTATTTTCACAGAATGGTACGAACCCAACATGTTGTCCCAGTAGAAAGTGGAAGATACCCTCCGCGGGGAGTGGGAGAATTTAGACCAATTAATCTCCATATGTAGGTTAACTGAATCCATGCCAAATCGAATGCCAGTGGTCTTAAGAACCCGGGGTGACAATATCGAGCAGTAAGCTACTACGCTGTAATTTGTTTTCCAAAAATATTTTTCTTACCATATCTGCTAAATAAAAATTTCAAATATGAGTTTGTG
This sequence comes from Trypoxylus dichotomus, assembly GCA_023509865.1. Classification (NCBI taxonomy): domain Eukaryota; kingdom Metazoa; phylum Arthropoda; class Insecta; order Coleoptera; family Scarabaeidae; genus Trypoxylus; species Trypoxylus dichotomus. The sequence continues at coordinate 52,792,825 of CM042075.1, forward strand.
TTTTCATTTGGTCCCTATATTTTGTAAATAGTCACAACAATTGTTTCTTGTAGTATATTAGGATATATTTAAAAGTTCCTTTAGTCATAAAATCATTCTTGTGTTACAAAAATGAATTATGCAAAGTGTATTATCAAGGTTAACTGTGTCAGTTCCCGTATCAAAACAGCAAAGTGACCCTAATTATTTTAATTTTTAAACATATTAAGTGTTATATTGTTCTAAAGGTTATAAAGAGGCGTTTGTTATGAAACCATAACCAAATATGACTGCTATTTAGGAAAACACGGTTATGTTTATTCATGACTTGAATATGGCCAACATAACGAAATCCGTGATTACTCTATCTTACAAAAAGTGCACTTGTCTACAATCTATGTATTTTTGCTAAATTATAGCGGGGACATAATTTTAACGAAGTTGTAGAAAATCGGTTTTTTTTCCTTTTCAGAAAAACAAATAACGTTTTAAATTGGTCTCATAAGACTACAGCTCTTTTCCTATTTAACTGTCTCTCTAACTCCGTTAACTTTCGAAATTCCTATATTACATCAACAAAAACCCAACATGTATATCATTTTATTTGACTATTGATTAATCTTTTCTTTTCTTTTTTATTTAGGACGACAAGCACATACCTATTATAGAATTGATGGACTATGACGTCCCTTGTGACCAAATCGGTAAATTACTTGGACCATCAGCAGATTCCCCATGCAAAACGTAATGTTCTTCTTTTATACGCCGAGTTGTCAAAGTACTATGCAGTAAGCTGATCATTACAGCTAATAGAATCCCTTTTAAGTTTGCTATGCCTTTGATGAATAAAATTCAATGCATTTTTAACTTGCTGATTTGAAATCAAAACGTGTTTATTTTCTGTTAGCTGCTAGGAGTATATTACATAACCAAAAACCTACTACTACCGTAAATATCTTGTTTATTGAATGTAAAGTACTCATTTTCTTTAGTTTACTTAAAACTAAACTGCTTTACTTTTAAAGCAGAACGCTGATATATACGTTTCAATTTTAGTATTAGCTGTAGGTGAAAAATAACTTTCTTAGCTTACCTAAAAACTATTAAGTTATCTTTATTTATTAAGTATTATTTATTAAGTAACGATAAAGAAATTATCAAGATTGTTACATTTTTCTCAACGGTTTCTTACTGAAAAGGACAAATTAGGTATGCTGCGTTTATTATGGTAAATTAGTAGTTTGGAAGGGATTCTAATAGCTATTAATTGTGCTGTGTTGTCCACAAAAAATTTACATTGCTACAATTTAAAACGACCGTCTAATCCATCGTTCATGCTATATATGTATATACAGTTAAATGAAGCAGTTCAAAGTAATTTAGTCGCTTTCTTTGCTGTGCTAGAATAACCACATTTCAATTTACTAATTGGTCCCAAAGACCCATAGTAAAAACAGCTTAGCTTTTGAAATCTGTCGATGCTCCCTGCTCTCGTTTTGTGCCAGCTATCACTATATTTTCGTATGTGTATTTGTGCAACGTCTAAAGCTAAAAACAAACACGTAGAAGTTTGTTTTAACATGAGAAAACCGTTTGCTACCGGTGAGTCATCAGATTAAAAGTGGTTTTAACCTCGTACAATTAAAATTGTGTAGCACGGTACCTTCTGTCTTCATTTACTAAATAGTAGGGATCTGCGTATTATACGCGAGTATATCCACATAAATGTATATACTACGTGTATGCATCATCAAACAGTATTTAATATGACGGGGTGCACGTTATACGTCTTGAGGGTGTTTTATTTCAACTCCTTTGGCGGTTCCGTGTGCTTTATATTTGTTTTCATTCGAGCGCAATACTGCACAGAGAACGGAGGCCAAAAGCGTTTTGAAGTCTTTAAAGAGAAAGAAGTTCGTGTAATGTACACGCCGTATTAAATATTCAGGCCGTTTATATGCACGGTGCATAGTATACACCTTCGTTCCACAGTTACCACATCTGTCTTTTTGTACTCACACAGTACTTCAGAAGTTTGTCCTGTCGAATGGCATAAAAATGTCGATTGTTTATTTGTTGTATTTAATTTTAAGATTCTAATATTTCTTACTTTGCCTTTCCCCTCCTTTTAAAAATCATCAAATTGTTTTCCCATAGATGGTATTAGTTCGTTTGCATCTTTTCTAATCTTTCAATACGTAGATTTACTTTCGTTTATAGTGCAAACAGCAAGCATTCATATCGCATCGAAAATATCGGAATTTGAATGGAACGCAATGATGCCCCAAAAAAGGAATTGGTTGATATTGATCCATGTCAGACATTTGAAGAATTATTTCCAGTATTGGATGTTGATCGATCCACCGTTGGAGAACGCCTACATGCGTTGGGAATGGTTTAGAATGCAGGAAATCGGGTATCATACGAGTTGAAGGAAAGGGATACTGAAAGAAGTTTGGTCACGTACGAAATGTTGCTTCAACGACAAGAAGGAAAGGTTTTTTGCAATGAAAAACGGATTCACTACAACAATTCTAAACGCAAACTAGCATAGGTGAAGCCAAGTGAACCAGGTCCATCAACACCAAAGCGCAATATTCACGGGTTACAGGTTATGCTCCGTATCTGGTGGGACATGCGGGGTGTAGTCTATTATGAGCTGTTGAAACTATCCGAAGTGAACAATTCAAAACGTTACCTACCTAACTACAATTTGTGCGTTTGAAACAAAATATTCAAAAAAAACGGCCCGAATGGCGCCATAGATACGAGAAGCAGATTTTGCAGCACCACAACACTAGGCCACATGTTTGTCGTCAACCCGTTCGGACATAGAAGGGTGAGATGGAAGGTCCTCGCCGTATTTACCAGACATTGACCCTTCAGATTACCATTTGATTCGGTCGCAATTTACTGGAGAGCGTTTCATCCCATATTGCAGTATACAAAAATGGCTCGATGACTGAATCGCCTCGAAAGAAATAGAATTCTTCAGCCGAAGAATCTGTTCATTGCCCGACAGATGGGCGCAGATTGTCGCTTCAGATGGAAAATATTTTGAATAAAATCATGTAATACTTTCTTATTCGCACTATATTTTTGTCTGCATAAAAGTACTTAAAACTTATTGCCATACCCTATACATCTAGTGTCGGCAGTGCGAACGTTCGGTCAGTAACGTCACGAACGACATCAAATCATTTTTGTAATTTTTCAATTCTCTCCGCTAGTCCATAGTAGTTCTTGCGAATACTTTCTAAATCACCTGACCTGAATTTTACCTGACTATCTTGAAACATTTTCTGGCTTTTCTTGATAGCTTTGACGTGTCTCGTATCTAATTGCAAAACTACCTCCTTTACATCATCAAAATGTTCGCAGTAGTAAAACGCAGCCTTTAACCATGTTCCCCAACGCGTAGTAATCGGCTGTGGAGGTTCAGGCACTTTGAGACATAGTTCGTGAAATCATTTTATACGTTTTGGAAACTCTAGAAATACTCGTATGAGCTATCAAAGTATTTACTTGAGGATAATATTTAAGGATCAATTCTGCCACAAGGTATAAAGCATGGAGTTTACATGTTACCTGCAACAGATTCCCACTCTCCTCTTTAAGAGATTGGCCTAAGGAAAGCATGGCGCCATCACTCACAAACATTAGAAGTTGGGTTGTTGAAACTTGAAATTTGTTCAATGCCCTCAACACCTCTTTTAAAATTTCATCGCTAGTAGATTTTGCAACTCTTTTGGAAGCCAGTAAGATAGGGGATGACGGTTCAAACTCTTCCACTATTCTTACCATCACATTCATCATCGAATGTTTTTGCCGATCGGTTTTTTCGTCCACACCTAACTACAATTTTTATCTTTTAATTCTGCCTTAATTCTGCTTTAATTCTCCTTTCAACATAGTCACAAACAGATAACATAAAGTTTTTTATCCGACTTGGTAATGTATAATCCGAATACTTGCTCCAGAAGGAGACAAATGCTTGTTGGTCTAGTAAAGTGAACGGTTATTACATCGAATAAAATACCTATATGAAATGTTATTTGTTCGCAATATCGCGTGCCAGGGAACAGTGTTTTATGCTTTTTAGGTTGCTTTCACACTTCCACCTACTGGTACACGTCAGTTGTCGTACTTTACACATTTAATCCTATCGCCTTCGTATTCTAAATCCGGTGTACTTGCTATTACGTTCTAGGTTATTCGAAATACGCCGTTTCCGAAACGTACCGAAATGCGACATTTTCTAAGTATGTGTGTACTAACAAGCACTCACAACGACCAGTCGAATAATACTGAACAAGCGAGCTTTGGTACGGGTACTCGATTTTCCGTGCCGGGGCTTCACCTCTTCACATCCCTCTTTGCCAAGATTATTTATTAGTGACGTCAAGAGCAATTGTTTTTCGATCAGTCAACTTGCCCACACATAATCAGACTTTTTTATTTTTTAGTCCTAATTTAATGCTATTATATTATCGCGCAGTGATTTGATATTTCTTCATAAAGTTGTCTGTAATTTTCGTTTCGAGTATTTATTCCGCAAAGAGTAAAATGATTCATTATCTAATAAATTGAGCGGTCGTAATTAATGTTAATCCTAAATCGAATCTAAATAGGTATTCTCTTATTCTTGTGTTGTGTAGTATGCACATGTTTCTAGCGTTCAAATGTATTTCTCGAACTTGAAAGCATTGTCACAAACTTCACCAATTATTTTGGACCCATCATGTATTTACATCTGGAAATTTACCTACGTATAAACTTCTGTATTTTGTAAACCCATGGCTGTCTTTTAGACGTTCGTAATTGCGACATTATTAAACTAAACGGTACAAAACTGCTAATACAATAAACACATTCCTACAAACATGATATATGCTCGGCACGATGAGCGATAACTGACTAAAACATCTGTTAAACCTCTCCACTTTTTTGAAGCACACGCGTGACCGAACGTTTGCAGTGCCAACTCCAGCTATATCTAAAGAAATAAACATAAAAATGTACTTACTATGATAGTTAGACCTACTGACAGGAGATGATTTCAATTTTAATGATCTCTCTGGAAACATACTTATACTTGTAATTGTGGATTATTGCAGGATTTTTACGATTCGAATGCATTAACTTTATATCATCGGAAACGATGCTTGCGATGTTAACACATTGGGTTCTGTCATTTCAGTTATGGTACGTCTGTCGTGATGTTTGTTCCTTTACTGTTTCATACCGCTATTAAAAAAAAAAACAAATATTTTCAACACGTCGACGGCATATTGCTGTAAATGTAAATCACTAATTTCAGCCAAGGTTACACTTTTCAAACAAGAATATCGATGGATTATTGCTGCAGTTCAATATGAATTCTATTTTGCCTCAGAATATATCGTAACAATTATGAGTGTGGCCATTCCATTCTACCAATAAAACAGTATGTTCGAAAAGGTAATGCACGCAATAGCTAAAACATGAAAAGAATCTGACGCTTATATAAATAAGTTTATATAGTGCACCATCAAAAATAGTATGTATCATATGTACTGTTATTATTGTATACAGCGCCTGTAGTAACTGCGACCTATAAGATCTGTTGTAACAATGCCCTAAATGAGGTCAGAATAGTTCGAGGCTTTTAAGCAACATAGCTCTAATATGGGATCCGTGCCCTTTATTTCAGAAAGTGTTAGATATTCCTCTTATGAAAACATCGTTTTGAGAACACCTGGTAGGTATAAACATTTGTCGAAAATATATTCCTTCTATTCTTGATTCCCCTGTGTACCATATTAAGGCTCCTCCTTTACATTTAGATCAACTCGATATCGACTCAGTACCGTCTTTTATGATCACATTGTATAGTTAATCGGAATTATATCAGAATTCCATCCTCAGCAATGTACGTTAGATAACTGATGTTAGATTTTCTGAGGATTTTCAGCTGTTCTCTGAAATCTCCTGGTTTTAGGCATTTTAAGCTGTTAAGTGTACGGGTACTCTTTATAGCCTCCTTCTATTTGTAGATATGAAGTGATATTAGTCCCAGCAGAACTTCTAGAGCTGCTGTGGTACAAGTGCTCTATTTCACAGTCTTTTGAGCAGTTTTTGGCCAGCACGCCAGTAAGGTATGTTTGTAAAGCTGCGATGCCTTTATTTTCGTAAGTCACAATGTGGGATGCGACCATGTTAGATTTTTTGAAGCATTACTCTCAGATCACAGAATAATACATTAAAAACCCATCTAAAATGCCTAGAAAACAATACCTGACATAATAATGTTGCTAAATACAGCTACTCATGGTATTGGTGAAATCATTCACGAGAAAGACAATGTGAAGAGACAAAAACGCTAACACAAGGACATGTTTCTGCCATCGCAGCATTGTCAATGTAGTCTTGAGCGACTTTTTGCTGAACACATTGTAATTCTCTCTTTACTACTATCACCTTACAACTAAAACTTACAGCTCAAGTACATGTTTCTGGCAGAAACATATCCGTGTGTCAACGTTTTTGTCTCCTCACATTGTCTTTCTCGTGAAAGATTCGTCCAATACTATGAGTAGCTGTATTTAGCAGCATTATTATGTTAGGTATTGTTTTCTAGGCATTTTGAATGTGTTTTTAATATGTTACGGTAAGCCTAAGAAATCATTCACATCTACACCTTACCCTATGCACTGTGCGCATCCTATCTGGGTTGAGAAACTGTACCCGCTTGTTCCGCTGTGTTTGAACCGGCAGACGAATGTTTTATTCTTTTGGCACTAGTTAGCGCCAAGAATACTCACTTGAGCTGTAAATTTAGATATAGTGATAGTAGCCGAGAGGAAGTTGCGATGTATTGTGCAAAAAATCGTTCGAAACCACACTGATGACGCCGTACAAACTGAAATATATCCATGTGTTAGCGTTTCTTGTCTCCTCACATTGTCTTTTTCGTGGATGATTTCACCAATAGTATGCGCAGCTTTATTTAGTAGCATTGTACTGTCAGGTAACAATGCACTAAAATCTTTGGATGCGGTGCTTTGTTGAAGAAATTGTTGTGAAATTTCCGCACGCCACACGCACTAAAGCGTGCTGTTTTCTTATCTAAAAATGTTCGTTTAAAACGATCTACCACTTCTATATTCGAAGCTGGTATCTTTCAAAATCATATTATGATATTCTTCATATGATGATGATACTATAACTGTTTGTAAAACTAAAATTGATGGTAGAAATAGTTGATGATGAATGACAATTGTAAGTAGAAACGATATGTTAAAACTTTATCTCTAAACTGTAATATTTAATTTTATTTATACGTAATTGAAGATTTCATCAGTTTTTAAAATGGAGAAGGAACTCATAATTAAACAGCAGTTATAAAGTTTGTATACGCAGAAAGTTATCAATCCTTACTGACGAAATACAAAAGTAAAACACCTTCATGAATATTTTCACTAACTGTAAATAATTGCTAAGAGTAACCTATTTCATTTTCTTTTTAATAAAATATTGTTTAAAACTGATTTAATATTTTGCGATTGATTTACAGCAATATTCATAAATTAGCTCTTAAGGTACATAACCCACATAGTTTGTATTAAACATGTGCAATTGTTAATCGTAACATATTACACCACATTGCTTGATGTGAATCTATTCACAATGTAAAAATCGTATGTCAAAAATACTCATTTTTTTCAGTGCGGTTTAAGGGTAAAGGCGGGAGATTCTCCAATAATATCTTTATTATTTGCGATACAAAGAAATGCTTCTAAACTCATAGACATCCATAAGCTTTACAATTTAATGTGTATCGAAACAGACAAACAAACAAACTAATGGAACTTTTATTTGACTATTTGACTTCTATTACAAAGTCGACGCAACCATACTTTTCCATTGAATATCCAAAACTCCACATTCTTCGGGAGTTATATAAAAATAGGCAAATTTATTTTGTTTTGGTGCAATAAACATAGAGCTTTATAACAAACTCCAAAACGTAATAAGGAATAATACAAATGTTGTCCCTGAGTGATCTGTCGCTTTATTTAAGAGAACTTTTCATATTTTCGGCTCTGGGGCAAAAAAACTGATTTTCTATCAGTATCTAAAAATCGAAAGCGTTCGATTTTTGAACGGTAAAAGGTGAAAACCCACATCTGAATGTAATCTCCAGGATTTCTAAATTAAACATTTTTCGTGAACGCGTTGGTGGGCCACGTATTTACAAGCGTAACAACACCGCTATGAGTAGTAATAGTGGTGAGAGCGCGGGTTTGTCGGAATATGGCCGGAACTCTCCCGAAATAGGAACACATTAAGCTAAGCTCTTCTATTTACATTTTAATCGAGATATTCCCCGTACTGCCGTATAGGGTATACAGCCAACACGAAACTAGTATTATACAAACACGTGTACATATGTATGGCATGCACGGGGCCGCTCGGTGATATTAACATACTCGACAAATCCTTCTTAATCGCGGATAGGTTCGCCTATAACCTCAACAACGTCAAGTACACAAATTTACAAGCTTTTACCGCACAGTATCCAGGGCTTTTGCTTCAGGTTTGTGTATGAAGTGGGGTTGTTGTCGTTTCACGGATAACACAGACTGGTTTGAAGGGTTGCAAAGGATTGAGAGAATTTGGAAGTAACGACTAACAAAATGAAGCGCTGTTGCAATAAGCATCTTGTTAGCGTACAAAGCGTAATTAATAGAGAACTTTAATTCCAAAACTTCCTAACTAATATAAATTAAAGAAAAGAAATAAACGCAATTAATTTCAACAACACAATCAAATACTTGATTACGTGTACTTACCCAGCGAATTATATTATAATGATAAATCTGTGGATTATTTTAAAATTTGTGGGTTACAATCTGCAACTTCAATTTTAACATTGAGTGTGGATTTTATTGCTTCCCAATGGTTTTGCGAACCAAGCGACGTTAATTGTGTTTTGTTGGTATTAATTTTAAGCTGATGTTGCTGCTTCGTTAATATATCTCTCAGGAGTAAAAGTAGCAAATCTGGGTGCCATTTGCGTAAAGATGATATTAACAGTGTTTTAGAACCGTAGGTAGTGCAAAGATGTATACAGAAAAGAACAATGGACTCAAAATCATTCCCTATAGCAATCCATTAGTGATCGACTCCTGGCAGATAGGAAAGAAGGCAGACTCATTCTCTATATACATAATATCTTATGATATGAAATGTATATGTGCAACTCAAAGTGTGCAGTGTTAAGGGAAGGTCATAAGCGTCCCTTTTTAAGTATGGTGCATTCACTTACAATCCATAACAAGTCTATAAGCACTAAAATCAAACAAAATCTAAATCCTTTTTAAAATGTAAATACTAAGATATACGGACAGTTTAGAAAAATACTTTACACAATTTGTTAGATGGTAGTAGAGATGAAACAAGAAAAATTTCTAATACGCTTACGTTCGATGCTTAATTGTTTTCAAGTTATTGAATTTTGAAATTCGATTTAAGGCCAGTTATTTGCATTGTTAGGTAACGCGGTATCAAAGTGAACAAAATTGCATTTAGCAAAAGGTATTACAATATCGGAAAACGCAGTCAAATATTGACAGTTTAGTTGCTTATTACTGAGTAATCTTTATTAGTGAGCGATAGATACGTTTGCTTCAGTAGAATACGCCGACATGCGTTTGTGTTATGCTGAACTTCGTTAAAATTCAAAAGGTCCACCATCTGCGATTAGATTGTGATTGGCATCCATGCATGCAGTTTTTCAGATGAGTGTTACACGAAGAAATCAAGATTTTCTGTAAAAAATTGTTTACAGATGAAGCCTGCTATACTAGTGCTAGTCGTCGTTAATATTTGTAATTTCCAGAATTTACATACCAGTCGTCGTCAATTAAAAATCCACGTGGAGTTCACATTAGAAATCATCATTTGGCGAATCAGTTGAACTGTGAATTATACATTAATTTTGTTTACGTGAAAACTGGAAGTTGTGTCGTTAGATATTACTAGATGTATGTACTTTATGGATTATGAAGGCCCAACCCCCTTTTCGTATATCGTAATGAACTATTTAATTGAACAATTCAACAATAACTAGATTAAATGGCGAAAACCTATTGTATGGTCAACATTTCCATATTTAACCCTTCTGCTTTTTTTTTAATACTTATTTACGCCACTGAATTGAACACAGAGAATAAATGGCAGAGAGTTGTAAACGCCTGCCAACCAATAAGAAATCTAAACTTTTACGAGTCTCTTCCGCGACGACTGTAATTCTGTATATAACAGCAAAGGGAACAATTCGAAAATCTGCTGTCATAACAATAAGTTTATCGATTTTGTACCTACCTATATAAACTTTTTGATTAAATCACATTTCGAAAACAAATGAGCATCGCATGTAATTATATAGAACTTCTTTTTAGTTTTATATCTACTATTACCCAACAAAATATGTAATTTTTTAAATATCCTGTATACTATAGTAATAAAATACGTATTAAACAACATGCCCCCCAAGTAACCTTTTGTTTCTTATTTTGGTTAACTATTTTCACTTGTCTGTTAGGAATGACAGTAATAATCAATATGCCAATGGTATTTCCTTTATTTCTGTTGCTGATTCTTACGATCATCTATCAAGTCTGGTCGTCCTGTAGAAATTGAAAACAAAAAGTTTTTAGATGTTAATTGCAATGGGTAATCACTCAATCCACTAACGCAGGTCCTAGAGATTATCATAGACTAAAACTTAAATTGGAAAGATACTGATGTTTGTCTAAATAACATGTGCATTTGCGATTAAAGTACATTGTATGGGTCTGGCAGGGTAGCACATTATTCAAGAGTGTATTTATTCGTGAGAGAAAAATCCAGTGTTGCATATTATTTCTCCATATAGAAAGTATTTTAAAAAATTTACCATCACAATATATTTATAAACTTATAATATTTTTCTTAAGAAACGGAACATTTAAGTTTGACGCAAATTTTTGTAATTCTGATATAACAAACAAAAACTTTTACAGAAAAGAAGCCCATACTATGCAGCAATTAAGGATATTAACGCATTGCAATTTAATTAAAATAACCACATAACACAAAAGATAAAACTAAATTATATATACTACCGTCCATATAATGCGGATGACTACAAAATTCACGTTTCCGTTGATTTTAAATGAAATATAGAGTTAGTTTGTAGTAATATTTATTAATAGATATCGCGAAAAAGAATATTTAATAACGAAAAAAAAACAGAACAAAATTTTAATTCAAAATGATATCTCGTCTATCTGGAGCTTCTGCCGAAGATTTCGTGCGCTTCTAACTCCTCTTCTTCGAATTATTGACTCCAAACCATCCCACACTAGTTCTATTGGGGATAAATGTGGGGATTAATATGTCCAAACCATCCGTATCAACTTAGCTTCTTCCTTCAGTGACATCAAATAAGTTCGACATAAACGAGATGAATGTTTGGGATCGTTATCTTGTTGGATGATAGATTTGGTCACATAATCTTTTCCCACTTGCACAGTATTCTGAGATAGGGCCCCACATGTTTTTGTCAAGTCACTTACAGCCGTACCACCAAAACAACCCTAAAGCATCACAGTACTTCCACCATGTTTTATAATAGGAACAACACATTGAACACTCACCTCTTCTTTAGTTTGGGGTCTCACAAATGATCGACCTTTCGGATTGATCTATCCATAATACTGTATGCTATTGCGCAAGGTCCAATCCTTGTGTTAAATGGCCAATTCCAGTATCTTTTTTCTTATTTTATTGTTTCAATAATAGCTTTTTCACAGCTGTTTCGTCTTACATTACAACCATTTCTTTCCTAGAATTTATCTGAATCTGATTGCAGTAGGGATTAATACAGTTTCAGCTATCGTAAAATGTAAAATAAGGGAAATGTCGTAAAATGCAAATTAGTTTTAAGGTGTACTACATTAGAGTATTACTTGTGTAGACTGCGCCATAAATCTATCAAAATATATATGGTCGATAGTATATATAAGTAGATTAGAATATTTATTTCTAAAAGAAATTGTTCTAGTTCTGAGGAATATCTTGATAAACAGTTACAAGCACCCTAGTTTTGTAATTAATTTCTACTAGTACAATATATTTTTATTTGTGTGTATTCTCTCTTTTTCACAATTATCTATACCTATATAACTTGGATGCTGGACAGCAAATAAATAAATATTTATATAAGAGACATATCGTTACTTTATATTCATTCCAATTTGATAAATTTTAAACTACTGCACAATTTTCATATTAGCAATATGCCTACTACAGCAGCCGGTCTAAAACTGATGAACGAAGAGGATATGACGTAAAATGTTGCTATTGATCATATATGTGGTCTCATGTATGGTCGTATGATAGAAGATATTAGCTATTAATTTCCATATTAGATACGGACAGTAGCGTAAATATCCACAACCATGAGATGGTAGCCTCCGGCCTTTTTACGATGCGAGCGACCAAAGTTAATATCGAAATACCGCAACTCGCAGTATCTTGAGGTGAACAAGCCGTAGCAGTAGAGGTCCGATGGGACAGAATAACGTAGAAGGGTCGACCACTCTTTCCCTCGACCAACACAGCCGACCGGCGAGCGATGCAGTTGAGGATGAGTCGAGGCGATGGTAGTGGCGGCAGCAACGGAGACGGCCTTAATTTCGTCCCCTGCGTATTAGGGTCATATTTACCGTGATGAAGAAAGGGGCAGAGAGCGTCCGCCAGAGATTGCGGACCGAGATTTGCATAAGTACATAAATGTTATGCAAATTCGTATTCGATGCGAATCCGCGTATTCTTATATTTAGCGCGGAGATACCGCGCTGTATATAGAAGATATGGAAAAGACATTTAAAACAAACAAACAAACAGAGCAAAGAACTCCCTTTATTTAACGCAAGTTAATTACTAAGCTTCAAGCGGATCAATTTATAATTTAGACGAGAGAATGGTTTAAACTAGCACGTTTGCAATCATAACTTCTGAAATGCAGGAAAAAAGTGTTAATAACAGGTTTGTATTTAATCCATATGAATCTTTTGGAGCTAACGAATTTCTTTGGTGTTCTGATACTGATAGGTGTAAGTATGGCAATAATAAATAATGGGAGGAAAATATTTTCCGTGATAATTAGTCGAAACAGATTTGAAAACATACTTCGTGTTCAAAGGATTGACAATGCAAAGGAATGATAGAAAGAAGGGACGGCGACAAAATACAACCAAAAACAGAATGTTTTGAGTTACGGGATACTTATTTGCGAAATACAGCCCGCGACAGTAATGTATGCCACCCATAAAGTTTAAGGAAAGTAAGAATTATATTGAAAAATTCGAGCAGGCAACCCCCCCAGGCAGCTGGTACTGGCATTGCGAAAGTGGTGATGAGCAAAAAATATTCGGGGAAAACCACACATCCAAGTGCGACAAGGGTATAGGCCATGTCATCAGTTTTAATTTTATCCTCAATGAGTACAGTACAAATAAGGAAAATATTCTATAATAAAGTCTACGTGGTGTATTAAATGTTAGTGCACTAATCTGCTTTGTACATATTAGGATGCCTTGTGGACAACAATTGACTGAAATGGATTTAAAATGGTCAGGTGCAAACATAGCAGCGAATTTGAGCAGAACTCGTCTTGTAATTCACCGTTTCATTTTTTTTCAATTACGGAAAAGCACGCAAATCTAGAAGACCCAAAGCGATAAGAGAACGTGAACATCGCACAATTTTAAGGTTTGCATCAAACTCAACAATGGCTGCTAGACAAATAGCACAGGCAGCAGGTGCAAACACCAATTTGCGAAATGCAATAGCACACTCAAAATGAGGACGACTGCAAAGAAAACGTTCTTTAACGCGTCAGCATAAAAAATCATTTTTACTGATGAGAAGAAGTTTAATTTAGGTAGTCATGATGGCTATCGGTGTTTTGCCATGATCTAAGAAAGGAGAAAGTAGTTCTGAGTCGTAGGCAGATTGGTAGTGGTAGTGTAATGATATGGGCAATATAGGATACAATGGAAAAACTGACATCAAGTTCTGTAATGGCAAAATGAATAACGCAAATCGTATAAATCTTATTGTCGATCAAATATCATGACATGCTGAACAGATTACATGCCGGGACTTTGTGTTCCAGCAAGATAACACTGCTGTCTACCGTATTCAAATTGTAATAGATTATTTTCAAAGAAAGAAAATATCAGTTTTTGAGTGGCCGACCCGTTCATCTGACGTGATATGATCGAATATTGTGTATACAATGAGCGGAAGACGATTCGATTTAGAATTAACAACCATTAATTGTAAAAACTTACGCTAGTAGTAGAGAAGCGAGGTGGTCCAACGCGCTATTAGAAATTATTTATAAATAAGTAAATTATTATTTTACATGTTTATAAAATATAATTGAACCATGTCCTATACTTTTAACGGACCTTTATTTCCTCAATAACCCCAAATTATACTTATATCGCGTATTGTTGTTCCAAGTAGTGATAGAAATAGTTAAATTTGTTTATCATATATAGAAAGAATATCCAAACTTAATATGCTTAACAAAACAAGGAACTTTCTTTAATAAATGTAGTGTCCTACACTTTTGTAGCAGACTGTACTTCTCTACCAAATTGATGTATGACGGTTGATGAACAACTCGTAACTTTCAGAGGAAGATATTCTTTTAGGCAACATATTCCATCTAAGTCTGAAAAGTATGGATTCAAATTTTGGGCTATTTGTAACGGGTTATGCATGGGCATTTGAAAGTTATCCTAGGAAACAGGGTAGTGAGAAAGAAAGGAGTCAAGGGGAGAAGGTTGCAACGCGTTTAGACCAGAGAAATTGAAAACCCATGAAGGAATATCTTGCGATAACTTTTTTATTTCTACAACCTAGGAAAGTACTTGCTATCAAAAAAATCTAACAATTGGCACGATTCGCAAAAAGCTTAAACAACCAGTTTCCTTCATAGAATTTAAAAACCGTGAAGTGTGTTCCACGAGGTTTGTTTTACGGACGACACAATGATTATTTCTCATTGCCCAAAGAAACGTTACTTAGTGCTTTACACTATAAGAAAAAGTTGATAACGATCAAGAAAGAAAACCAAGACAATTCTCGACTACAATAAAACGAAACGAGGTGTGGTTATCATGGACAAAATGACACGATTTTCTATATTTTAAGGCTTGCAGTATTTACTGTTACTATCGTTTAATATTAGCGTTTCAGCTTATTCTAAATGCCTTTTATAGTCTTAAGCGCAATAAATCTAAAATAAAATAAAGTTCAATCTATTCTTATTTGAAAACGATCACTCAATTTCAGTGCAAAGACATACATATATGTAAAATGCCACCCAGCTTTGGTATACCCAAGTTCATGACCATTAGGAAATAATCCGGTATTGATGAAATGTCAATTAGTTGTCAATATTTGTAAAATTTATTCGGTTTCTAGTTCTACCTTATACGATCAACAGTTCTGCAGAATTCCAATTTTCCAAGTTAAATACCTCCACAGTTACAACAGTTCAGACGCACTCATCCACCAGTCAAAAATTTTCAAAAAATGCAAACATGTTGGATGTGCTTAGCAATAGCAACATAGTTGTTTTATCAAACAGAGCCGCAAATTGAATTAGAAATTTAAAAATGTAATAATATACAGAGTGTTCTATTTAAAATAACAAAGTTAACAGCTACTTTGGATATAATCAAAGGTGTCAAATTATTGAAAATATTGTAGGTCAATGATATATGTCGGACTTAGTATAGGGCCAAGTTTTCAACGTTTCGCATTATATATCCTTTCATACACAGATGGACGCAATTCTTCGTGAGGTACATTGTAAAACGTATCACAATTCTTTTAAAGCTGTGACAATGTATTACTAACCGCTCTCCGTGAATAAACTACGTACGGCACACACGTTTCCCCGACGTTGGTGTGCTGACATGATTTGGCAGCTCTAGTAATAATTCGTATAAAATAATACAAGTATTTTGTGTTCATTTATTTAGAATAAATATTCTTGAATGAAATTTTCTAGATATTTAAAGTAGTTCTCATTTCATGGCCAACTGGACAACTTATTCATTCTTCTGCTGGTCGATTTGCAAACACTTACAAATGTCGGAAAAGAAATTCACTGCCTGATACCCTAGCTGCCATAGATAGATTAGATTTGCAGATTCACCCCGTCGTAGAATACTCCGTGGGAGCTTTAAAATATTAACATTCACTGCGTAATATCATAACTCGCCAAAAACCTACCGGATTATCCTCGCGCATTAGTATCGAATTGCAAATTGAGTTGGAGAAAATCTCGAATCTTAGTACTGAGCTTGAAAGTCGCGAATACCGTTTATATATTTCTCAAAAACACAAAGAAGTCCACATATTCTTGTCACGTCAACAGATTGCGAGTCTGTTCACGGGACATCTTGTTATCTATATTGCATTTTTCATGCTTTTCGATCAGAAAATGTAAATATTCTACTCGCCTTTCACATCTCACATCACATACCCCGCGTACATTACAAAATTTACATTCTACATTGAATAGAAGTATAACGAGTACATGATTTTACCACGGTCGACATAGTAACGCTGGTACATCCTACGCACCTCCCACATGGCATTTTCACTTATGTACAGAGTCGATCGGTTGAAAGTTTTCTCAGCGTATGATTTTAGAAGTGATTTCGCTGGAAATATTGTTATGTCATATCATACAATACATTTGAAATACAGTAAATAAGAATATAATATTTTTGTGTCATATTACACGGACCATACATATTTGAAATATAGTATATAAGAGTATAAAATTTACCTTATTTCGAGTCTCTTTTTAACTTCTGGATTGAAAACGTGTCGCTCTTTCTTCTCTCATTGCCATCTTCTGCAGTCACGTCTTCAGCGGCTTGTTGTACAATGTTGCTCGATCAACAAATTCCACATATGTAATTCATACGATTGGGCACATTGAACCACAAATCATTTGCCAATATTGTCGAAATTAAGCAAAATTAAGGACCGATCGCAGATAAAAAACGATTGGCAACGCGGATTGGCTTACACAGGCGTTGTGGCCTTAACTGGGCTGTTGGCAATGCAGCTTCCATACTGTCGTAAATTCAGTGTTATTTGCCTTTGCAAAACGATATGCTTATGTACTGTGGTAATAACAAATTAACAACAATTGTGGTAGCAAGCGTTGTGAAATTCAATTTGTCATTAAATTTCTAAAGGCAAGAGGGCGCAATGAGTGAGGCAATTGTAACGTATGTTGAAGGAAGGCAGTTCAAATATTTACGATGAGTAGAGTGAATATAAAAGTAAAAGAAAATCGTCGCTCTACAATAAGCACACTTTCTCCAGAATTTCAAAAAACCTCTAGGTCAACGTTGCTAAAAATTGTGGCTGAAACTCTAAGCTATCAGCAAAAATGACATGTATACGTCCTTTTCTTGACCGCTTTGACCACGACGGAGAGGAATATTTTTCACATACCATCACTGGTAATTAAACGTGGATTTCGTACATTAATGCTTTAACAAGACAACAATCCATTCAGTGACGTCGTTTTTGTTCATCTAAATTAAGAGAATTCAAACAAATCCAGCCTTAAAGGAAAACCATGGCAACTGTGTTCTGGGTGCTGTAGGATGTGCGTTTGATTGATTTCATGAAATCTGGATCAGATCAGCAGATACATCAGAAACTATATCATACCATTCACAACGGACAATGCAGAATACTCAGTTTAGGAATTGTTCTCTTTCGCAACAATGAACATCCGTAATAGCTCCACGCATTGCGGAAACAATTCGAGAATTCGGATGGAAGGTTTTTTATAGTCTTGATTTTACACCTGGTGACTCTCTTCTGAGAATCTAAAAACTGGTTTAAGTTATTGAAAATCTCGTACAAAACTGAAGAAACTTGTTTGACGTTATTAAAACTGTTGGAACCGACATGATGATTATGTCGGAAAATAAACTAATACGCAGATTTTTAATACTATCAATAAATTTGTAATTTTTGCATTGTCTTAATTTTAGACCTCGTCACATAGTGCAAGACCAAGATTTATATCTTGAGCAGGTTGAACCACCTGCACACAATTACCCCTTAGTATATAATTTTCTAAATAATATCTTCACTAAATAAATTTATGCGAACGACCTATACCCCCTTATCATACGCGAATGAATTTCCTATTTTTTTGGAAGAAATGAAAGAAGCAATTGATGTAATGAATGAGCGATGAAAGGGGCAGGAAAGAAATAAAAGAAGAAAAGGCGACAGGAAAAGGAAGGAAAAAAGAGAATAAGAGAAATGGTATAAAAGCAAAGGGAAGAAACATAAAAGAAGGAAAAGGCGGAATTTCGACTACTTAGGAAGAAGGTCATGGTAACTCGACATGTCGTGGAAAAATCCATGCACCGGCGCAAATATCATTTTAAATCCCCTGGTACGTTGTGCTGTTTCTATTTCTGAACCAGACAAGCTATCGAAAGAACTACAACACATTAACTCATCGCTATAAAATAGTGGTTGCAAACATTGGAATATACTGAAAGTCATTAACAGACCCCTAGATTCATCCACAGTATTACTGAACGAATGCGTCGGCAGAATTCTTCGATAACAAAATATCACGGTGGTATTTAAACCTTCTTCGAAAATTGCCAATATTGATAGATATCCCAATTTCTATGTTAGAAAAACCAAGGAATCAATGGAGATTCACAAAAACCCCGATATTAGCAGGAAGGACAGATATCATCTATCCCGATACGAAAACCGCTCCTACGAGACTGGTTTCTCTCTACGCAATGCTCCTGATGCGTGGTTTACAGGTCAACTTACCATTCCAATTTGGTGCTCCCTCCCCTTCTCCTGAGGAAGCCTCCAATGACGAAAACGAAACGTCGAGATCCTGCCTTTTTTATCTTTGCCTTCTTTTTGTTCCTTTTCTCTTTGCCTCTTTCTTTCTCTCCTTTTCCTTTTACTTCTTTTTTCTGTTCTTTATCTTCTTTCTGTTCCCCTTGCTTTTATTTTTAGTTCCTTCTACTCTTTATCATAACCAGGTACAAACAGTTCGTTTATTACTGACTCTGACCCTGGAAACCTACGTATTCATGCCAAGGTAGTCTAAATGCGCTATTGTATTTGATTTATGTTGTTTGTATTTCAATCACCATGGAAACGGTGCTAACTTAACTGGTTTGGAACCAGCAATAATAATGAAAAATAGTAACGATGACTGCTTAACTTGGATGCCTTCTTTATTGACGATTATTTTTCATTAGCGTATTTGTTTGTTAAACTAGTGAATTTTGCGTAAGCTTTACAAAATTACTATTTCTGTATAGTTGCCTAACCACTGAAGCTTACATTAACTCCTAACTGGCAAACACTGTACATAAATGTTTTCGTACGAATATAACGTCCGCTTCCCATATAATCTGTAATTTCACATTGCATGGCATAAAATTCGCTTTTAATGATTATCGAAACGTGCACGGTTTCATCGTAGCCTGTTCGCCTAGTTACAACGAAATAAATAACTAATTCAGAACGAGATTAGAATCTCTTGAGCGCGATGAATTGCGAAGGTTTCGATACGCTTGCACGATTGTTATTTTGTGGTGCCCGATTTTGCAACTTCCCCTATTAATATGAGGTCGCGTCAAAATACAGTAAAACGTTACGAATGCGCTTACATAACGCATACAGAATAAAAAACAATTTCAGGCTACAAAAAAAAAGTAGTACAACGCGAAGCAGCGGATACACACGCTCCACGGTTTTCGATAATGTTTCCCACCGCGTGCAGTAACCGTTATTCTATGGTTAATTAACTGTGCTGCCAAATAAAAGTAGATTAAGTCTGGCAACGAATTTTACTTGATCTTTTCAAGAGAAAGCTACTACGTATATGAGTGAAAATAGGAAAGGTGGAATGTCACTTTCTGGTTTGCAGAAGCGTCATCATCCATTAACGTAGGATCATCGTGCCTTTTTCAATATTAGGGAATAAAAGATGAGTTTAGAAAGGTCTAAACATTATATCATGAATCGATCGATTGAATTTACCCTCTCGCAAGCTATGAAATTTTTCTTCTTTGAACTTAAGTTGGTAGAATAGCTTTATTCTGTGGCATTAGTGACAGCCAATAAACCAATACAGTACACAGGCAAATGTTATTTTATTTGTCACTGTCAACTCACTACTCATTACCAACAAGATACTTTGAAGAAAAAAATTCACGGCTTGCTAGAGGGTAAACTTATATGATCATAAAAATTATATGTACTATATAGTTTTTCAAAAAAGAATTAGTTTATGTTAACATTATTCCTAAGATGAGAAGCATGCTACACTCACACACATTGTGGAACTATTTATCATCCACAAAATTTTTCTTAACATTATTTTAATATTCTAAATTTCCGCATACGTGGGAAGGATGATACGACTGGCAGCTTTATTTGTATTTTTTTAATCCATCAAGAGTGTTTGCTATGTAACCTCATGACCGGGCAAACAAATCTAGTGCACGTTGGATAACGCGTTGTCTTAATAACAACAGGTACTTTAAATAACAATCGTCAAACTAACATGTTGAAAATTTCCTTCACGTAAATAAACTCAAAGAGTAAATCAGGAAGTATTATTCCACATTTCGAGCACCCATTTTCCAAATTGCTGAAATTCTTCCGAAGATCCAGGAATAACTGCGAAGGCCATTGACACTGTAACACACACCAAATAATGGTTTATTGTTCTGTCTATTTTCCATTTCTGATGCTTGATGCAATTCCACAAGATGAGGTAGGTCGTTGAGGTTGATAGGAGACTCCTGGGTCTGACGTGAAGGACTTGGTATTTGATCAACTCCAAAAAATTTCTCGGCAATAATTTTCTTGTTATTCAGCGAGTTTTCCACATACTCTTCGGCAACAATTGCCGTCTTTCATCCCCCGTGGCGCTTTAAAGTATCTACAGTCGCACCTGCATCGGCTAGTAGAGATGCAGAGGTTCTTCCTCAGCAAAGTGTCTTCTTTAAAATCAATCAATTTTTTTCACGGCACCATTTCAAAAACATTTCATATTATTGCTCATAAATTGTACAGGATTTGGAAGACAATAGGTCTTCCAACGCCTCTTCAGTCGCCTTTTCTATGTTAAATTCTTCAAAATTTTTATTAATTCTTTGCACAATGACAGAGTTTGTTGGCGCTATGACTATAATGAATTTCATGAAAAAACTCGCATACTTAAAATTTGCAATAACGTTCATAATTTTCAATTATCAATTTTGGTGATAATATACTATTATTAAATACTACCTACTTTCAGAAGTACTCGATTCAACAGATTTTTCGTTCGAATTAAGTGGCGAAATCAGAAAATAAATTTATTTATACTATAAATAACACTAAAAGTATAATCTACTGATCAAATCCTTTACATCTATCAATACCCTTAATTAAACGTAATATATCATTCGCATTCCCTAATTTTATTTTCATTTTCATTACTGTCACATGAGCCCGCTCAGTTGCAGTTGTTTTTAACGAATGAAACGAGCCTTTCCTAAGTGAAATATTTTCTAGTTATTTTCATTTCAATCAAGTATTGCTGATGAAAAAGAAACGCTTTAATCAACGTTTGCCGACAACGCTGTCAGTGTCTGCAACAGTAATTAATTTATCAGTATTGGTAGGTACGACTGATGTAGACATTCACACTATTACCCACGAAATAATTAGGTAACTGTTGGATTCGTAAAAGTCTACTTTCGTAATAAATGTATGCAAAATAACGGCTGTTATCAGAGAATCAGAAACACTAACCTGCACGGATCCAAATATTAGCCACGGTAACAGGATGTATGAGGAAGAGTATTGATTATGAAAAATTGTCGTACGCAATTTTCTATCCTAAATACATTTATTTATATATTTATTTTCTTTTTTGCAATTCGCTGGGCACTATCAGAATTCCTGGTAAAGTTCTTGATGCCACCAATGAATACAGTGATCCACAATCGATAGTTAGTGCTTTCGCTATATTATTCTCTGGTTATTTTTCTACCAGAGTCTTTGGACTCTAATCTTCCAGATCTTGATTCCATCTTCCCACCATTGTGTTCTCAGTCTGTTTCGGCAGAGGAAGTAATACAATGCATCGAGAGCTTAACGAACACATTTACGGCTGGTGATGACAACATTCCTCGCATTTTTGTGAAGGATTGTGCTACTATCTTTGCCACTCCTCTAGGTATAATCTTTAATCTGGTCCTAAATACGTATGCGTTTCCTGATATATGGAAAGTAGCCAAAATTTCGCCAATCTTAAAAAAGGGTAATAGTTCTAATATTAGCAATTACAGACCTGCGACTGTAATTTCTTCTTTCCCGACGGTTTTTAAAGTCGTAAGTTGTAAACGTATTTCTATTGGTATTAAATCATATCTCTCTGAATCTCAGCATGGTTTTATGTCAAATAGATCTACTGCAACTAAATTAGCACAGATTTCCCAAACGATTTTTAAAATATATCTCATATAAGATTGATGGGCATTAGCGAGGAACTAATTGAGAGGCATGATTTCCTTACGATTGTTGAGAGAAGAAACCGCATTAGTGCTACATTTATGCGTAATATTATCACTGGAAGAATTGACTCCTAGTTTGCTGTCTGGAGTTGATATCAAGATCGCACCATTTGCTTCGCATCCCTACATATCTTTTTATTTGTACGTTGAGTTATTAATATTACTTATCTTATTTGATATTTAATTTGAGATTTTTTGTATATTTCTGATGTATTACATGTATTATCGTGTATTATTTTGTCTACTCTGGGTAGTTGTCTGTTGTGCATTTATATGATATTTATATTGGGTGTTGCGTTAGAAAATATTACATTTTTTTATGAAAAAATTTAAAATAGTCTGAAATCTTTTCCATTATATTTGGGTTGTAAAATAATTAATTAGTTGTTGTATTATTTTTACAGACACGTTGCGTTTGTGCTTGTTTTGTTAACTTTTCATTCATTCAAACCCTTGTTTTAATCATTGTAAGTTAATTCTGGATTGTCTCTACTTTTCAGATGATAGACGTCAAAAGCAATCATTTAACCCATTTTCCGAGCGGATATCCGATGTCGAACCATCCGCCAGTCTTCTTGTGTTCATCGCCTGGTCCGGATCCTTACTCCTCGCAAGATCTCTATAATCCTGTTTACGAAGAACTAAGCGACGCGGATAGCGAGCTCGCCCCGGCACCGCATAGCGAAGACGAATTTGCGGAAGACGAATTAAGCCTCGGCGGCGAAGCGGAACGCCGCTTACATTTACCTCATCAGGCGGCAGGCTCGTATCGAACTGAGTACCCGGTTCGCAGAAACGAGTCAGCTCGCTACAGACGACCGCAGGAGCCCCTTCCGCCCATTCCGGGAACGAATAAGAGACATCGAACATTGGACAGGAGAAGGCAAGAGTTCCACGAAGGAATGCTTCTGGACGCTTTGCTGCAATTATATCCACGCGTCGGTAGTGTTGGGCCTCCGAACAGGAGGCAGATACCGAGTATAACACAGCGATTACAGTGCATATCACCTAGTCCGGGCCCATACGAAACGGTTCCCGTTTTAGGACATTTAGCTACTTTTCGGCCGGTTCCTAAACCTTATTCGCAAGACTCCGCATTTGGCTCGGATTCCGGATACAGTAATCATACCAGCGGAACGAGAGGTTCCAGCAGGGGTAGAAGAGACCCGCGAAGACTATCACAACTGAGCGCTGATTTAGCGCTAACGTAGGATCAAGCAAGGACGTTCTTGTAAAAATGCAATATGAGAACTCTTAATTTATTATAAAATAAGTAACAAAACGACACGACTTTTTTGTGGCAGCTCCATTTAGAATATAAAAGAAGAAAAGGACACGACGTGTTTGTGATAATACAATGTAGTGGAGGTATTTTCATTTTATATCATAAAAATTAGGACATTTAGGTTGATATTTTTAAGCAACTATAGTAAGCGTATACATATGCGTTAACGCAAATGATTTTGGTACATTACAAATTACAAAAAGAGATGCCAGTATTTTCAATGACTATTATATTTGAAACAGGCGACAAACTACAAAAAGGAAGAGAAAAATTGAACAACCATAGGAAACAAGTTCGAGTAGAGGAATTTGACCATGGCAACTAATAAAAAATATAAACCAAAAAAAAAGAAATTGACGATATTATGTATCCAGGACACTATTCCTACATATAATCTTCATTTTTCTTTTCATGAGCAAGTTATTATATAGTTGAAGTTATTAAATAATCCAATCACACAAAGAATAGTATGCTTTTGACGTAATGCTTATTTTTGTTTGTTTTGTTACTTCAGTAGTTAAGCACAGAGATTGCTGAGATTTACGTGTACGTATCTATCAGTTTAAGCGATCGTAATAAGTAGAGACCGCATTATATGTAAAGTACATACATATATTTGATTTTGTTTATTTATTATATTTTACGTCTATATGTAGATGTATTACACTGATTAAAGTTAATTAACTTTAATCAGTGCACTTTGCATATAATCCGATCTCTAGTAATAAGTAATATATAAAGCCATCAAATAAATTTCACGTCGAAGTGAATCTTGGATATAAAATGCATATATGTCTGAGATTATTATTGTACTCTGATTAGTTTTTTATCTTACTTAAATCATAATACTGTCATCAAATGAAATATGTTTATTTACAATTTTCTTACGAAAACCGTTGAAAGTGACCACCACCATATTCAAGACATTTCTTACATCTTTTTTTAAACTAGAAAACACATTTTGCAACATAACATCATCAATTTCATTAATACACTCCACAATTCTGTTTTGAAGTTGTGCGATATTAGCTGTTCAAACCTTATAAATGGATTTTTTAAATGGCCGCAAGAAGTTGCAATGTGTAATATCACATGATCTTGGTGGAAATTCATTTTCAGTATTAAAGCTTACTAAGCGGTTATGAAAAACTTGTTGCAGCATATTAATTCTTATGCATTTAATTGATTAATAAAAGGAATTTCTTCTCGATACCTGTCCACTGTTAAGGTACAATTATCAAAAAAATAGACCAATGATCCTTCTCCTACCACTTATAGCACACCAAACACTATTTCTTTTGTAGATGGAGAGATGTTTCAACATGAAAATTCTCAGTCAAGGTTTTTCCGTAGTCCACATCCCCGTATTCTGTGCATGGACATAATCATCCAGCTAAAATCATGCTTCATTGAAAAGGACTGTTTTATCGAAATTATTTAAGAACCATTAACAAAATGTTATTCTTAGAAGCTAATCAACTTGCAAAGTTTCTTGTAAACACAGGTTATTCGATGAGGGAATATATGCAAATCCTCTTTCAAAACCGTATGACAAGTGCTAACTGATACGCCAGTTATACATAATTCAATTTCCTTGTTATTACCAAGGTTGAATTTAATTGGATTAGATTTTTGTGTAATTTTTAACGAATAAAAATTTCACAGTTCCCTGTAGGATTTGAACCTACAGCTCGAGTTTTATTTACATTTAAACCACGGAGACCGTCTGAGCAAATCGCCATATAAGCAATTTTTATACCTATGTGTTAATACTGGCTGTAGATATACCCCTGATATCGAAGCAGACACGAAATGCAATTTCACAAATATATAATCCAATTAAATTCAACGTTGGCAATAACAAGGAAATTGAATTATCACTGAAAAACCAACGGAAGTTATTCTAATAATTCAATTGATACGCCAGTTAGGTGAGATAAAACTTGGATGTAGGTGCATTATCCATAATTTCCTTTACATTATTAACAGGCTCTATATACAGTACGCTTTTTCAGTCTACCACTTCCTTCTTTTCGGTTCATGCTCCCTGTTTCTCTAAAGACTGACACAATATTGAAGGGCATACTAAAAACTATCATAATCGAGTTTCCAGTTTGGAAATTCGTTGTGAAATTTTTCCAAATAGTTTGCAAGAGAGTGTAGCCATTGTTCATCAATGTTTCATCCACTACGAAAATATGATTCAACCATAAACGATTTATGTTCAGTGGAAGAAACCATTTTGAAATTGAAAAAGTTCAAATCTAAATATATTTTGAAAACTATATAATTGAATTGTCAGTAAATGACATGCAGATACAAAGTAAGAGATATGTTTCTATAGTCAGAAACTACTTGACACGAAATTTATTTGATGGCTTCTTATAAGTAGTAAGACTGACTTTGCATAATGATTACTCGCTGAATGAGAATAATCAATTTTTAAGATCAACCTAAATGTTCACTTTTTTAATGACGGTTGCGGACATTTCCTAAATTTTGTGCAATTCAATTGTTTTAGATATTTATAAAAATGTATCTTATGAAATCCACTCGACATTCCAATTATTTCGCACAGAATATCATCACTTTCATGACTATTACCGTAGAGTGTAAAAAATAAACGATATCATCTGTAAATAATATACATTTTATAATAATTAATTATAATATATGTAAGTATAACACACGTAAACGAAGACAATTATAGAGTAAAACGAACCAAAGTCACTTTTTAATTTGAAGTTTTATAAACATCCTGTAGATTTAAGTACATGTACACATTTTCTGTATATTTTGTTTATAAACTTATGTAATCGTTTAAGCATTGTATAATTGAATGTATACATATGTAATTTTCTTATTATAACTATTTATTCTTTTCTTGTAAATAGTAATATATTTATTCTCTATTCATTTCCTCTATCAAACACTGACGATTTTTCGAACGCAATAATTAAGGATGTTATGCAGAAAATGAAAAAAAAAGCATGAAATTATAATGATTGTTGTTTTTCTACTTTCTATCGAGCTACTAGATCTAAATACTTTTATCGTCAAATTTGTACATAAACTTGCAATATTTTTCTAAAAATTCATCACACATGATCATTGACTACTGATCCTGAAGTAATAGCATGAATAATTAAGAAACGAAATGAAAGAGGAACGATTACATTATAGAACCTTAGGTGTTCGTTACTAAGAACATAGTCAATCTCTTAGATATCAAAATATTAGACAAACATGTAAATAGTCTCTATTCCGTGATGTAGAAATCACAATCATTATTCGACTGGATTGATTATCATTTATTTGAATATTTGATCTATTGTTACTACGGAATAGATTTCATACTTCACACAGTTTATACTATAGGAAATAAGTATAGCGAGAATAATTCCCTTTTGTAATCAAGTTTTTACAGACTGAAGAACTTTTAGATTTCCATCCTAATTAGTTATACACTTTAGAACACTACTAAAAGTAAAATAAATGGAAAATTATCTCACTTTCAACCTTGATGAAAACTCAAGCATTCACGATTTAGTAGTTATACCTAAACACGCATTCATTGATCACGCCATACACAGTACATTTATTACGCAGTATCGCCAATTATTTCCGGTAACTTTTGAACATAGCAATTTTTTCCAATTCATCTAGACTATTAGAAAAACGAAAATGGAAAGTAGATTCAGTTTAGTACAGTTTAATGTAAACTAAATAAGCATATATACGCCTAATACTCTTCATTTATAATATTTATTTGATCAAGTATTCAAGAGATATGATGTATTCATCGTTGATGACAATGTTTCGACGTCTAGATTATTAATTCTGAATTAGATCGTGATTGTGCTGCCTGAATTACCATTGTAATGTAACTTATTTACTAAATCTGCCTCCACCATCATTTAAAAATATATATCGAATATTCCAAGTAAGATCTTTTTTGCCATGCAAATTTACAGAAATTGTCTGAAATAGAAATTCTCCTAATTAGGCAGTGCCAACTTGAAAATATTCCGGAATACGGAAGCTGTCCCATTTATTCAGAATCGTACACAACTTTAATTTTTAGATTCTGTAGGACATTCTAAATTATTTTTATTTAAGCCTTCCTTTATCTTAACGATTGCAAGGACTGTATGGTTTCATAATTCAGAGGTATCGCAGTAAAAAGCTGCACACCACACAAATTAATAATTTATTCGGAGCACAGCGTTTCAAGAGCGCATGGGCTCTCCTTGTCAATCGAGTTACCGATCGTCGGTAAGCAAATAGCTCGGTAATTCGGTTAACAATGAGAACCCATATGCTCTTGAAACGCTGCATTAAGAACAAATTATTAATTTGTGTGGTGCGATACCTGTTATTTAATTCATTTTCGAATCGCTGAAAAAAGTATTTCCTTTTATCCTCATATCAACGTGCAAGGAATATGTTGAACAAATATGTACACATGAAATAAAATATAACATAAGTTTCATCAGCACTATGTTCAGCTTCACAAAAAATTATTTAAAACTAACATTCAACGAAGATGGTCATTTTATAGGAGGGAGTGATTATTAATTTAGAATATTTTTTGAACAAAAACTTTTTCTAAAAGTAGTTTTGTAAATTGATACAATTTTTGTTGTTACCATATCATTAGCACTTATCACTTGCAAACAACTGTTAACCAACCCAGATACTCAATATGTGGAGAAATATTTTGGGCTTTCAGATAATTGGTTCAGATAATAAGTTTTTAAGCGAGATCTGTGTGTACCCAACTATTTAAACTTTTCGAAAAGTGGATTGATTGATTTATTAGGTAATTTTCCTTTCTTTTTATTTCGTTTCATTCATTGTTAAAAAGGTGTTACGCCACCTACTACATCGAAAAATATGCATCATTGTATCATTCCGGGAATTGTGGGAATGAGTTAAATCATATTGGGAAATATTGAGCAGTTAATTAAGAAACGCATTCGCCTTTGTTTCGATCGAAATAGAGAACATTTTGAGCATTTAATGTAAATGCACATTTTCCAATTTATTCGTTTTGTTTCTAAGAACTATATTCGTTATATTTAGACCTTTTTTGGAACAGGCTAGTACACAAAACAAGTAGTCCTGTATACGACCTTAAATGAAATATACAACTTTTATGGAAAAGCATTATTCAACATAATATTTAAAAGCATGATCTCACAGCCCATTTCTTCTTTCTCAGCATTTAGTTGTCCACTCCAGAACATATGCCTCTTCTTTATCCTTCCACCTAGTTCTATCTTGTGCCACCTGTAATCGGTTCTTGGCAGCCTTCTCAGTTATGTCGTCTATCCTATGTAGCCTATATACATACTTTGTGTAAACTGGAGTGCTTTTTCACATTTTAAGAACAAGTTTGCATTTCTGTGTTGGTGGAAATAAGTGTGGACAACCTAATATTAAAAAAGGAAATGTATTAACTAACAGAAACAAGAAAAAGGGTGTTCAACTTGAAAATTTAGGTTATTGTTATCAAAAGTTTTCAGAGCTAACTTCCAGTAACTGTAAAACAAGTGTCACGTGCCAGTACTGGAAAAAGTAAAGCAATTCAAGGCACATTAAGCTGCACAAGCTACAGTTATCTGTTATTTTAGCTTGAATAGAGCCTTTCATTATCCAGATCGCTGTTTGGAAACAAAAGAACTTAAGAAGAGGAAAGTTTTAATGAGATGTAAGATAGAATTTGAAAGAAATAATACAGCGGCACAACGTTTCCAACGGATTCTCCATGTTTTAACAGAAATTTATTGTAAGCTTATTTTAAATGCTTTTATAATTTTATAGCTCTGAATAAAAGCAAAATGATGGTATATGAAGTTTTCTAACGGCAATGTATCCATTTAAGTTCGTTTAGTTTCCCAACTACTAACTCTACACCAATAATAATTAAATTAAAACATAATGGATACGTTTATCAATTAGCTAAGCACTACAGTGACAAATATTCATTTAATAGTTTAAATAGGATATATTGGAAACTGGGACAGTAATGCATCTTTCCGCGACAGCGGTCAACAGAGTCTGTGTTCGTAACATCACTATTGATCTACTAACAATGCCGTGCCGCGGGGATCAGACGCTTTTACGCAAAAAGTTTTTCGCGCCCCGTAGCCCAAAATATTTTCCATAAAAAAAAATTATCTGCTTTTGAAATTGTCCTTTCAGAAAAATGGATTTTGTGTGCTGGCATACTATATAAGATGATTATAATTATTAATTTGAATACTATAATGGCGAATTTTATTGTCCAATTTATATTCAAATAGTCCAAAAAATGCCAAGTACTAATCTAAACGCAAATAATGCAATAGGATAATTCTATTGAAAATTGCAACTAAAGAATGTTTCAAATAAAATAGATAGTACAGAACATAGATACTTAGTTCGGTGTCAATTGGTATGTCACTACTGGTTAGGTGCTTCTGTCCAAGTGATCTGATAATTTATGCTATGCGGTACAGCGGCTCGTCAAACCAGAGATGGCTGGTTATTGAAAGATAACGGGTTATACATTACAAAGTGCTCCAAAAGTTCATTATTATTTTTTTTTATTAAAATAGTGGCTTTGGGAATTTATTTCTTAAAAGTTATGTCTTCAAAATGCTTTATTTTGCCGTTATTTTGCTGGTACGTATTCTCCGTGATAGAGAATATTTTTCTTCTAATATTCTCCTTTAATTCATTCAGAGAGGAATGTTGCTGTATATCTTTGATTTAACGTAGCCCAAAAATCCGTTGGTGTCAAGTCCGGGCTACATGCCCGCCAGTTTTTCTCACCGCGTTTGGATATCAATTTTCAAGGAAAAATTTTAACCCCAACTGCAAAGGACACGTTAGACGTGTGAAGTGTTGCTCCATCTAGTTGGAACCAAGTGTTCCAATTAAAATCTTGCAAAGCTTGCATAAAAAAATTGTTAATCATCACATATCGTTCGGAACTGTATCATCTTCAAAAATTTTTTGCACCGACATTGCAGCGCAAACAGTAGCGTTTAGCAAGTGAAATGACTTTCCATGCTTCTGTTTTGGAATTATTGAATTCCAATAACGGCAGTCCTGCTTCTTGACATGGCCATTAAGGTGAAAATGCGTCTCATCTGGGAAGATTTTGTAAAACTCAAGCACATATCTCTGCTCCCGTGAAACCTTCCATTGGCATACTTCCCTCACCTCACTCAGCGTTTGGAACACTCAATAGGTTAACAGGTTTTTGCAAGGGACAAGTTAAGTGCATTCAGTTAAGAAAATAACCAGTTAATGGACTAATCGGTTATTTCTGATGATCACTTCCAACTGTAGAGAATGATCATATAAGTTTTCTGAATTTATGAAAGAGAAATCCCACTGAAATACATTTTAGTGTTTATTGTAAAGTGTTGTAATCAGATTAAAAAAATAACAATGAAGAAATTGCTAATTTTAAGATTGCAGAACAAGAATTGTACATATGTAATTCCCATTCAATAATGCCTAGTGGCACCATCCCTAAAAACCTCATTGTTCCTCCCTTTCTTATGAAAAGTTCTGCCGCCCTCGTACAATGCGCAGTCTACCTAATGATACGAAGCGGCTTTGTCAACTAAAATGATATCCATCTAAACATTCTTGTGGCGTATTCTTCAAATGTAATTTGTAGACTGTGTAAATTTTGTACTCTTTCCATGGCATCGTACAACTTGATTGAAAAAAAGACAATTCTTCTTAAGGTGCACGAGTTTGCGAACATAATCCTAAATAAATGTTATTAACGTAGAAATTAACGAATTATCATAGCTATACGCTCTAACGAAGCAAATAAGGTAGATGTTGAAACATTGACTTAGATCAACGAGAGAAATACATTCTAAACAAGAAGATAAAAAATACACATATAGAAATATAGATACTACTCTTTTCGTGAAATCTCCCAAATTCCAAATGTCACGAACATTTGCTGCTTAGAAAAAGAACAAACGTAGTTTTTATGGCGATTTTACAACAGGGTATTAGTTTTTGTTTTCAACAACATGATAAAATGATTCGTGTACCTATGTATGTATATGTGTTACTTATTAAATACAAGGAAAACGAAAACGGTTATTTTTGGACGATATCATACGATTTCATTTCTTTATCCTCAGTGTTTGTCAACGTACTAGTCCAATAAAAAAAACGAATAGATTTTGTAAACTTTCCTTCGAAGCTCATCGAAAAATTCCCTTTCTAGACAACAATTCTTTCACGTAAGAAAGAACTTGTACATATGTATATTACTTTCGACGTATGTTCCCCTAAATGATTTTATATGTAGATGACCTTCGATGACACAAGTTTCGCGTTTTATAATTTTTATAAATTATACATACTACAATATGGAAGTATTTTGTTATTGTTTTATTTTAATAAAATAATAATCTATTAATTTATAAATAAAATATGAATAAATACGGCTTCCTTTGTTTTATTTATTTCCTCATCGATACATTGTATTTATGCGGATATTTCATTCCAAATTAGCTATAAAACATGTTCTGAATCACAAATATAGCATAATGACGATAACAGCTAAACAAAAGCGTAATTCAAATCCGATAATAATTTGAAATATTCACGAAGCATAAATACAAGCTTGAAACTCATAAAATAGGACAAAAGAGTTTTAGCGAATTATTTATGTTCGCTAAACTATTTAACGTAAAACATTATTCGTGCTTAAATTATTAAATTTAAATCCATATTTTGTAGCAGTTTGAATCTGCACTATGAACTGTACTCACCAAAAAAGAAAATCAAAATTGTTAGATTTTAGCTTGCAGTTATAAGCTTTGTAAATAACGTTCTCCATCATATCAAGTGTTTTACATATATACATACAACTATATAAACACACTGTTTATGAAATTGCCAAATTCTTTTAGGAAATTTGACAAATAGTAGTTGTGTTATTAGTTCATCCACACCTGGATAAAGGTGGCAAATAGTTTCAGGTGTGAGAAGCAATATACATGTTAGTAACAAAGTAGGCTTAAACAAGTGTCAGCACGAAGTATAGCTGTTCAAGACACACAATCACTTGCACTGCCGACATTTCGAATTTTTGTAAACTCCCTAATATACATTTTTTAGAGTTTCACCAGTACACCGTTGTATAATATAGTAAGTATAATATTCTTAGAATATGTTGTTTAAATTACGGTCACGACACATCAAACACCATGCACGTTTTCCATCATCTTTGAAATCTAAATATTTTGAAATAAACATTCGAACATTGGTCACGATACTATAATTTTTACAAAATATTTCGTTACTTCTATTTACTGCTGACACAGGGTAATGGCGAACGAACTGGAATGATATCTGCAGACTGATATTCTATTCACAATTGTTAAATTTTTCACTTCTTAGGTATGCTTATAAATGCTAAATCACACAGCTATTATCGGTATATTATCCACCTTTCTACACGCCTGTGGTCTAGAGTCGGCTTTGCGGACCTTAATCTTCGAGAATCTTTAGTGACCAGTTTAGCATATGCGTATTTAAAATATCTCAGGTCATTGAAAATTCCGCCAATTGTGAAATTTGCGCTGTTATTCGTTTCTAAAATACAGGAGACAGGAAAGCGGCTGGAATTCATCGGCGGATTATAGCACAGAGCCGCTCTAACTAGAAACAAACAGCTTATAGAAGCTTTTAATCGGATATGATGAAAAGGTCTGAAATTTACCAAATCGCATACAATGATTGTAATAAAGTTTACATTGAACAAACAAAAAGGAGCATCGAAACAAGGTTTAGAAAACATATTTGGCACTATCGTTTCCATAAACCAGAACTTTCTGGAGTAACATAGCATATGATAGCATCCGTACATAATATTGAATTAAAAAACTTTGAATTGAACATTGAAAAAATTTAAATTCGTATAATGCCCTGTTAACGTTATGGTTGGTGTTCGTTCCTTCCTTTCCCAAAAAGATACAAGATATCCGGCACCACCCAATAGGTTATAAAGTGCTATGTCTTTTACGAAGTTTTAGAGGCTGCGTAGGAAATATTACATATGCAAAACATTTTTACAATTCAGCCGGTAACACGGTTGACAATAAGAGTCCACGTGCCGTTAAAACACTGTGTTCCAAATAAATTATTAATTTGTGCACAGTGGAGTTTACTGCGGTACCTGAGAGTTACTCTCTATGAAATTGCGACTTTGTTGCACAAAAGCAATCGTTTAGCGACTGCTTCGACTTTCTTCAGAAGGTACCGTGTCAGGGGGGATACCTTTTTGAGCTGAATTGTCACTGGTGACAAAACATGCCCACATTATGCCAAAATCAAAACAACACTCCATGCGAAGTAGACATTCAATATCATTCAGAAGAATGAAATTCAGGCAAACAATTTCAACCCGATAAATCATGTGCACGGGATTCACAGCGTGCCTTTGAATTTTTTGCTTCGGAGTAACATAGTAAATGCTGGCACATATTCTACGACATCAAATAAACTATGCCGCGCAATACAAAACAAAGGGCGTACAACAAGCATACAGGAATCGTAATTAATTGGTAATGTATGTATTTATGATGCTAACATCTACCTGCGTAAAATCTCACTCCCTCTAAATTAATAGGAATGCTTTTTATTGAAAAAATAATTCTAATGAATAAACTAAAAAGGAACATACTAACCTGATAATTCTTATTAATCTATAAGCTCTGTATGCTTATATGACCTTTCTTCACAAAACAAATATAAAAAACCGTTACGACTATGACAGTGACGGCTCTTTCCTGATACGAAATAGGCTATAACATCTTATGGAGGCCCACATTGTAACGAAGTCTAACGTATCGTATACAAGTAAAAAGCATTTTCATTTGTTTGTATTTGTGTTTTATTTACACGATCACTTTAATCTTTTCGTGTCAGATTCTTGTAAAGACGGTTCATTTGCATTAAAACCATTTATTAAATAAATAATATTTAATAAAACATTAAATGTGTATGAAAATTGTCTCGGACGAATTTTATTTATTCCAAACGCCAATTTTGTAGAAATGTAAAATATGTTTGTAATTTTAAAGAAGTATACTTATACTTTTAATTTGAATCCGTTTTATTTTTTAACTAGCCATTCACATCAGAATTCAATAAATAATTGCAGATTCAAAGAGACAAACGATTTTGTTCAAATTCAACATTAGTTCCTTATAAAATTTATTTAAAACTTAAATTTGATTGAAGAGGATTCCCGGATCTCAACCATCTGAATCTCTGCATCAGTTACTTTGCGAGTAACCTCGTCTAAAACGCCACGCACCTTGAAGACGCCTTTGGTTAAATCAGTATCAGCAACATTATTTATTGCAATAAAATGGAATTTTCTTATAAATGCTGATGAGCACTGTCTGCCAAACATTAGGATCCACACAACTTAGGATCGTCCAATGCGACAATTAATGTACTGTCGTATTTGAGAAATGGTTATCTAAAATTCATATTGTAATTTCTTGTACTTTTGGGTTTCTTTGCTACGTATATGCTAAAACATACACATAATGTGACGCTTTCTATTTGCAATCTTATAAATATTAATTCAATTCAATAATATGTTCGTTATATTATACGCAGCGTCTCTATTATACGATTATAATTATATGTACTTTGATTAATTAAACTATTGCAAGCATTGCATAACAATAATGGCATCAGTGACATTATTCAACGGTTAATTTAGCGCCAGGCGAGTGCAATATTGGTTGCTGCGCGGTAATTATGCTCGATCTATGAACGTGTATTCAGCTACATATTAGACTACCGTTGGTGGCTATTGTTTGTGCCAAAGTGGTTGCATAATTATTAATGTGACAAGCTGTTGTACTTGCTGGTCTTGTAACGTGGTATATACACACAACATTGAGAATCTTACAGTACCGCTATCGATATCTAATTCTAACATACGACATGCATTATCTTTAGCTTATACATACGTTTGTTTCCTATTTCTTTTAATTTCCAGATACTAACATAATAACTTCGATTGCGTACTGCATAGGTAATTGATAATAATAATAGGACATTGATATGGATAGGTAACCATGGAGAAGTTAGCGTAATATTTTCAAACGCAAAACATCATCGAATTTGAAATCTCTCAAAATTCGATTTAGACTTATGTAACACACCTTATACACAGAATAAACCATCTTCATAAAAGAAATATGATTAAAATCACATTCACACCTAACTATAGGCTTCCTATCGTTTTTGGAATACCAAGAAATCCAAAAAGTATTGTTAAAAAATGGGCAATCAATAAAGAAAAATCTACTTCACAACATATTAACAGCTTAGCGTGAACAAAGAAAATAACGAATAATAGTAATAACATCTTTTAGTAAAATATAAAAACACCAACACAACAAACAAAAAATCACGAGCAACAGAAAATCCAAATTCTTCATCTTTCTGGATTTTTAAGGACAAAAAATTTATAGGTGATTTGCACTCATTGGTGATTGTAATTTACATGCTGTAATGTGATAAGCCTTCATTTATATTCTTCCAGAATTCTTTTTACTGCGTTAAACTACGAGGTAGGCGCCATAAATTCTCGGCCTAATATAGAAAAAAGAAACTTGGAGAATTTTCCATTACGTTTTGCACGATTACTGTCCCTTAATTCATGCAATAAAGGCGCATAATATTTGCCGTTCGCAGTTGTATTGCGTTCTTTAAAGTCAATCAGCAAAATATCCTCACAATCCCGAAACATTGTGGTCATCGCCTTTCTCGTTGATTTAACAACTTTCGCCTTTCTGGGACGCCGCCATTCCATGGACTCACTCCCTTTCGATAGAGGATCGTAAAACAGAACCATTGTTTCATCTCCTGTGACAATGGATTCCAAAATCGGTTTTGGATCGTCTCCACGCATGTTTAAAAACAACCGCACACATTCAACTCGATGTTCACGTTGGAGAGCAGAGAGAAGTCGCGGTACCCATCTTATATTAATTTTATTCATACCCAAATGGTCACGAAATTATACAACATCGGTTTGCAGTCTGTGCTTCCTACCAACAACAATATACAGCGGTGACCGCCGTATTTCAAAACCATCATAGCTACATATGGATTGGTAATTGTAAATTATTTAACGGTTGCTAATTTAATAACACGTTTAGAACAGCTACATATGTCTGTTTTCATCCTAACCGTTGGCATGACTAAATGTTTAATGAAACGATCAATATTGTTGTTGTAATTGAATGGCAAGACGGTCACTCTAATGAAGAAAGAAGGTTTATTGGGCTAAACGTGACTTTATTAAAAGTGCGTTAAATCAGGCGTTGCTAAGTTAGAACATACAATAGCAATAAGAAAATAAAACCTGTCGATGTCTAACGTCTTAAACACTGGACATTTAAAACGATTTAATTAAAAAATGTAATTCGTGACATTTGAGCGGAATCTAAACCTGGAAATCCTTCTTCTATTACCACTCCCTTGCAAAAATCTGCAATAACAAAGGTAACTATCCAATTCCACTACCTAAAAGGACTTTTCTATAGGTAAGTCTTAGAACCTCGCTTCCGTGGCGATAAAGATCGAAAATCAATCGAGTTTCGTTTCCTGAACGCGTCGGAAATGACGATTTTTCAGGGATCCCGTTCGTCACATCTTCCCGAAGCACTTAACGGGTCTCATTGTCCGTTTAGAGGGTGTACGTGTCTCGGGGCCGCTACGCGACGTCACACCGAATCGTATAGAAAAGATCCATTTGGTCACTTTACGGACGATGACCATCCGGCCCAACCGGGAAGACCTTTCTGCTTTTTTCTGTTAGTCTACGCCGTCGGGATGAAAAGGAACGCATTACTTATTTTGACGCACGATAAAAAGTTAGGCACGTACGCGTTAGAGGATAAAGGTATAGGTGACCCAATTTACGGAGACGGACAAACATCGATTTCGACTGAGCTGGCATTTTGTTCGGCGAGCGGATTTTAGGTGACTGATCGCATGAGGTAAAATGTTATAGATTACGTGTATAGCATATTAGGCGGGACAACGTAATACATTGCGAGAAGAAGAATAAAGTTATATTTTTTATCATTAGATGCCATTTAAAATACGGAAACGCAGATCTTTAAGAATATCATGACTTTATACGTTTAACGATGGAACAGTCTTAAAGCACTTAGGAATATACTTGTAGTTAGCTCTCTTTCATTTTTTTTATCCTATACAATTTTATCAATAATGAAACGTACTCAAAAATATTGTAGACATAGAGAAATGATATACACTACCATCCATATTAGTTCGGACCCGTATATAAATTTGAAAAAAACTCATTTTTCCAAAACTTAAAATTTTTATTGCATTTTATTAATAGCGATTCAAATTAAAGTATACAACTAAAAAGAAGTAATTCTAACGAAAAATAAGCAATAACTTCTTAAACATTCCATTCATCAAAGAAACTCCCTTTTCCGCGAAGAACAGCTTTCTCAATCTGAGGCATCCGCTCCACTAGATTTCCAAGGACTCTATTTCGCATATTAGCCCATTCCTCCTGTAAAATATTCCACAGTTGGCCTACGAAGGTAGAGCATACTTTTCGGACCTTCCTGTCCATTTCATCCCATAACAGCTCGATGGCGTTTAAATCGGGGTTTTGCGGCGGCCATGTCATTATTTTTAAAGTGCCATTATCTTTTTCGTCATTTAATCACTGTTAGGTGTTTGGGGTCGTTGTCCTGCATGAATACAACATTTTCGCCGATTAGACGTTGCGCCGATGGTATTACATTTTTTGTTGCAGTATTTCTAAATAACCCTCTTTTCGCAAAACGTCTTCGATTCGCTTCAAATTTCCTCTACCGGCATAAGAAAATCAACCTCAAACAAGCATTGAGCTTCTTCCTTGCTTGACAGTTGGCACTACACAATCCTGCAAAATTCTTTGGCTTTTCGTTGTTCTTACAAAAAACGCGCCTAGATTGTCCGAATACCTCATACTTTGACTCATCAGTCCACAGCACCCTTTTCCAATAATCCACTGTCCAATTTCTATGTGTTTCTGCCCACTGTAGCTGTTTTTGCTCGTTTCCCCGTCGATATAGGGTTTTTTTTTTGTTGCAATGCGGTCGTGAATATTTGCAGCTTTTAATCTTCTCTTCACTGTAGTAACAGAATTTTTTCTTGCACATTTTGGCGGCGATTTCTGGTGCTGTCAGTCTCCTATTTCGCTCGCTCAGCAATTTTATACGCTCATCGTCGGCGTGAGTTGTTATTCTGTTACGACCTGAACGTGCCCGATCTCTTAAACTAGCCGTGCGTTGATGTCTCCGAATTATATCACTAACAGTTTATTTATTAACTTTTTCTGAAATTAGACGCAGTGAATAACGTTCTTGATGAAGAAGAGGAATTACAGAGCGTTTTTTCTAAGCTTGTCGGTTTTCCTCTCGGTATTTTAATAGCATTAATCACACAAAAAGACACACTCTTAACACTAATGCACTCAGAAGCAGGTTTATTTAGAAACTAAAGCAATTATCAATACACAATACACTTTCGGGTGGCTTGCTTTAATCAAATTGTAGTTAAACGGATAATAGCCGCATTTTTCCAAGAAATGTTTATTGTCGTCCGTTTAAGGTTGGTTCGAAAGAAAAGTATTTGAGCGCCTTCAAGAATTCTAATAATTTGCCGATACGGAGGATCTCTTCTAAGTTTTGCATACTAGGACATAGAGAGCGCCACTAATCAAATATCAGTACTAAAAGTTAACCTCCATCTTTAGTTAACCTGCAACCAAAACAAAGTTTCAGTGCGATATGTGTACTGCTGTAGCTACAACGAACTGTCAAATTCGACAAGTTAGTTGAAAAGTGGAATCAAACTGGGAACATTGTCCCGCAATAATATTTTATAATTTTCGAAGACCATTATATCAACAAGAATGCCTCGCTGAGTTGGTTTCTGTTTTCCACAGTGAAGCACCACATCAATCAACAATTTCTAGTTGATATGAAGAATCAAAGGTGCACGGATTAGTTTTAGTGACGATCCAGGAATAGGTACACCAATAATGGCAGTCGCTCAGAAAAACGTGGATGCTGTGCGCAAGATCATCAACATGCGACATATTGCGAGATTGCGACATCATTGAGGATTTTAAAGACCTCAGATCAAAAAATGTAGCATGAAGAATTGCGTGTTATAAAAATAGTTTCCCGTTGGATACCGCATCTGTTGGCTAAAAAATAGAAAGCAGCTAGGGTGAATTGGTGATAAAAAGCTGTAGACCGCTTCAACACCGGAAACTCTAAAAATGTGTACAACGTCAGCGGGAATGAATTTTAGAGTGACTCATACCTCAATTCAAAAAATGTTACAAGATAAATTTTCTGTAAATAAAATAGAATTGGTGTCAAAAAGCTCTGGACGGCTTCAATGCCGAAATCTCTAAAAACTTGTACAACATCGTCAGTGGTGCTGATCCTTGAATTACTTATACGAGCCAGAAAATAAATGCCAGTCGTCTGTTTGGGTGTTGTAAGGTGGACAAAAGCCGATAAAAGTCATCCGTTCTCGAAGTGTCTCCAAATAGATGGTCGCTGTATTTGTCTCGAAAGCAGGTCATGTAGCAACAATTCTTTTACAATATTAAATAACTGTTACTTTCAGTTGGTATACTACCATTTGTTTACAGCAAGTTATCACTGAGCTTCAAAACTCCAACCCCGAACGACGAATCACCCTCCACCAAGACAATACAACTTCGCACAGAGTACGCAACGTAATTGAATTTTTAACGCAACAAACGTTGAATTGTTAAACCATCCTTCGTACAATCCGGACTTATGTTCCAGTTCGAAGATCAAGTACAGACTGCGTGGTCAAAGGTTTCAGTCGTTAGAAGGAGCAGCCGATGCCTTCGTATATCCATTAACAGTCAGCTCAGTGTTTCAACTTAAAAGGCAATGCACATGTCAAGATTAAGAAATTATAGATTTGGGTATGATACTGGACACTAAACCAATGCACTTTTACAGTTTAAGGAAAGCTTATCCTCTTCACAGTACTTAAATAATTCATCCAAATCCTGCTACAAATTGACGCTGTCGATAAAAGACTCAATATATTTAAAAATCTTGAGATCGTCAACATATTGAAAAAAATGAGAATGAATAAACCTACTAGATAGGTAATGAATAGATACATTGAAAAGTAATGAAGAAACGTTGGTGATTCGAGTTCAGATTAACATCTGAGAAAATGGAAAGAAGCGCCAGTCTCAAAATTTATCACACCTTCAAGCCAAACCACTCCAGAAAAGGACTATAAAATTAAACAAATGCGTTCAATACCCATAATTATAATATC
Organism: Trypoxylus dichotomus; assembly: GCA_023509865.1. Taxonomy (NCBI): domain Eukaryota; kingdom Metazoa; phylum Arthropoda; class Insecta; order Coleoptera; family Scarabaeidae; genus Trypoxylus; species Trypoxylus dichotomus. The sequence goes on from CM042075.1 coordinate 52,834,228, forward strand.
ACGGCGCCAAAATTATATTAAAAAACAATACCTTAAAATTGTAAAAGGACGAAATATCAGAAGGACAAATCAATAAGAACGATTATAATTTTGTTTATTAGAATACAGTAAAAAAACATTTCTCGGATAAAAATGTATGCAAGAGAATTATTTCGGTTTAATAAGTTTAAACTTATCTTTACAAGAAAATTATTTTCTTGATATTCATTTTGCACTAAAGCTACTTTATTGGAATAAACAATTGAAATCAAAATCAAGCAGTGATAACGGATGAATACAGATTTGGTGTATGGATATCTAAAACACAAGGTGCTTCCTAAGCATGTACAGCTGTAGTGTAAGGAAATATCGGCGAAACTATTTCATTTGCCAGTTGCTAACTCAAAAGATATGAGCGTTTCTTGTCTCAAGAAGAAATATGTATTGATACAATAAAATTCTTTGAATTTTATATATCCTGCTCACCAGGAAAATATTTTTAGGATTTATTTTATAATAAAACAATTCTTTACTTCATTCATAACAATATTTTAAGAAAATCATAACTTTTATATAAAGTAGAATGCTTCCTTCTAGGAAAACAACAATTTGTTTCGTGATACAAAGCCAAATTCTTCCATGTGAAACATATCATTTTGAGATACATCTAAGCCGTCAAACAATAAACAAATTTCACAGCAACAGAATCTAGGAATTTTCAAGAGGTTTCTTCTTTTGTGAATGGAGACATTCCCAGGCCTGTGGATTAAATAATATTCAGAGTTGAAAGCGAAATATCACTGAAACGCTTCACCGGCATCCTTACCACAATAGTTCACTAGTATTCGACGTATGGTTCGATACTTAAGCAGTCAACTTCAGCGGTGATACTGAACTTACAGTATTACTGCTGAATTTTAAAGTGTTAAGATACATCATTTATATGTAACTTTTTAGGTTTAGTCTATATATGTTAAAACGATTTTCAATTGTAGTAGCTGCTTATAGATACTTATGATTTTTGTATAAGAGACCTCTTTGTATATTTTTTTATTTGCGACGAGGCGTCTTGGGAAGTTATAAGATGTTATCGCTTGAATGTAAAGTACTGTGTAAAAGTGTTACAACTGCGAATCTTAACTCAAGAGTATACCATTCCTGCTAGAAAATATACTGCTACTATATCAATACGGCCGGAAGTCGAATGCAAGGAACCTGACGTTACTACGATGAGATGGAGGTCCTTTCACCACTGAACCACCAAGTCGTCCATTTGAAACAATGAAGATATCATCAAAGAATCTCGAACTAATCCAACCCTATATATAAAGCATGCTTGTATGTATTGCATAGCCACCAGAATCTATGACATTTATCTTACAACAAAGCATGTGTTTGTTTATTGTAGGGTCAATGGAGGTGTATCGCTGGGACATTGCATTACTGCATCTATATAAGTTGTTTCTGATTCATATGAAAATTAACTTTTGAATGTCACTATCGTTTTCAACATACACGTGACACTTATAGACAGATACCATGCAGATCAGTAAACGGTTTTCTACTTACCAATTCAAGAGAAGAGCAGGAAGTGCTTGTGGAATAATAGGTCCTAAATAGGATAAGCTTTCATACACGCTATTGCTTGATGTGCTTTTATCCGCTGACTTCTTTTGTATTTTAGTTTCACTGTGTGTAAAAACTAAAAACAGGGATTATTAAAAAATATTTATTCTAACATGAAATATACTTCATTTTCTAATTTTTAAATTATAAACATATACATAAACACTAAAGACATCATGGTATTGTTAAAATCATATTAAACTCTTACTATTACCCTTGAGTATTTGCTGTATCTCTTCTAAACTCTTTCCTTTTGTATTCGGCACGAAGAAATAGGATCCCGCTGCGGCAATAAAACAGCAAATCGTAAAGAACAAGAAAGGCACGCACAAACCAAATTCACTCAACAAGTATTGAAAGAGTTTATTCATCCCGGCGATATACAATGCAAAAACCATATTTGTAATCATAGCCGCCTTGCTCCTTATACTAGTAGAGAACAGCTCACCCACCAGAGCTGTTGGTATCATCGCTAAACCAAATGAAAAAAATACTACGTATAGAACCATTCCGATAATAGGTACGTAATTGGCTACGGTTACGTCAGTTTCCGTATAAGTGTCAAGATAAGCGTAGAGTGTCGCAGCGAGCATCGATAAGCCAGATCCTAGACCGGAAATGGTTAAAGCAATCGGTTTTCCTAATCTATCGGCGACTATGTTGCCGAAAATGCAGCATATTGATAGAAGGGTATTAAAAATTATAGACCCTACGCCACCGGAAATACCATCTGTACTTTCTTGAAAAACATATTGAGTGTAAGTTAGCATAGCCGTAAACCCAGATAATTGTTGGAAGCTTCTTGTTAGATTGGCGATCATTAAAGCTTTACGATTGCTTCCAATCATGACCAAATCTATAAAAGTGCCTCTTTCGCTTAATTGTCGTTTAACATCGGCTGCCAGCTGAGATAATTCTTTGTCAACATCATTTTTTCGGCAAAGGAATTGCAAACTTATCCTTGCTTTGGTATATTCTCCTTTCATGCAACAATAATATGGGCTTTCCGGCATAAAAATGAAGGAAATCGAAAAAAGAACAGGAATACTAAGCATTATGTAAGCAGTCGTCGGTATATCACAGAAATTACCAACAATATTTACAAAAAGTTGGCCGAAAAATAGCCAAATCATAATCCAACTACCAAACAAATCTCTTATTCTTGGTTTAGTAACTTCTGCCACGTAGGTTGGTATCGCCGCCATGCAACAAGCATCCGCCATTCCACTTATAAATCTCGATATCATATATAAGTAATATGCATCTTTAGCAAAAGCTATCAGCAACCAAGCTACTATATGTACTACACTGGTGCTGAGTATAGTGTACTTTCTACCGAAAACATCTATTAGTTTGCAAAATACCGGACTCCAAATGCACATCGATAAAGGACCCACCATCGTCAAATAAGATATTTGATCTGGAGTCATGTTATATTGTGGCGATAGAAGTTGGGGAATGGATGGGGATGTCCAGGCGAATAAAGCTCCGAAAGAACAGGTTGCTAAGGAAGCTGCAAAAGTATATAATTTTCATTACAAGCTGTCGACTTTGATTACTAAAAATAAAAATAATCTACTAAGTTACAATTATATCTGAAATTTAGAATAAATGTACAATGCTGAGAATTATAGAATACGTACAGCGTGTTTATTTCCCACCCTAAATTTCTGGAAATTTATAAAAAAAATCCTAAAACAAGTAAGAAATATTATCTCGCTGCTCCCGGGGGCTACCTCCTTAAAAATCTTAAATGGAAAGGGGTATCGAATAATACCCCATTTTAATAATCTTTTGAAACAGTATATTTTGACGTTTAGTTTTTTTTTAAATTGATCGATTCGTTTCGAAGCTTTTCCTTTTTTTTTGTTTTAGGCTTACATATGTATTACTCATACACACTTAAAAATTCAAACACGATGAACGCTTTCATCAAGATATTTTCCGAATTGTAAAGCGGTGCCAGACCTTAGACAGAAGGCTCACTCTCGCATGGGCAGTCTATAGAAAGCGTGGAGATATCTTAAAAGTGATATTCCTATACGCCTGAAAACAAAGGCTTTTAATCAATATGTGCTTTCAGTTATGACATAGGACTTTGAAATCTTGACATTGATGGTTACTACTGCCGAAAAGCTTAAAGTAACGCAAAGAAAGATGCAGAGATCGATGGGTGTAAGCCTGAAGGACCATATACGAAATCAAGACGAAGAAGAGAGACCGCCTATACGTTTGGCGGACGACATCAAAGGAATGACCATCAATTGGATTCAGACAACGCAGAACAGAATCGAATCGAACAGAATAAGGGAGGCATATGTCCAACAGTGGACGCAAAGTACTGTTTGATGATAAAGTCAATGCCAAGGCAAATGGAATCTTAATCTTGCGGAACTTCAAATCGTACCCTCCTCTCTGCCCGCGATCCTCAAAAAAGGTAACCCCGCGCCCCGGGTCTTTGCGGTATAATAACCACGTCTCTGCATATTATGTTAGCAGATTATTGTTGAACGTTGAGAGGGGAAGCTATCAACGTAATATTTCTTCATATTTTTAATTATAAGAATTTGAAATAATTATTACGGTATGTTATAAACAAAAAAGTTCTCATTCAAATCCAAACTAAATTAGGGATGACTTAATCACCTATGCTTTATCAACATAAAATATTTCTGTTTTCTCTTAAACTTCATACGTCATTTCATGGCAAAACCAAAAGTTAAAATTTGTTGAGCAGTGTTATAAGATTAAATATAATTCTTTAATAATACTTAAAACTTTATCTACGCTCTTTTTGACAACACACATCTTTATGGCTAAAATTAGTGGATACCATGGTATTTTTGAACACTAGTAATTACTTTTGTAGTGTCGGAGTATATACAATATCAAATTCTCTTCGCTCCTTATATATTGTATTTAGTTAAAAGCACCAATGAGGAAGATACAAATTTATATATCGAAAAAATCAGTAATTGAATAGGAAAAGGGAGAAGGAAAATAAAAATGCTGCGTTGTTAAAGGCACAGGAAAATATAGAAGAGAATAAAAATTTGGCAAGATCGAAAATATTTCACTTGTTAGCGCTTCAAAGCATGACATCGTACTTCTATTGCTTAAGCGGTGCGTTCTTAAACAAATATTTTAATGAAACATAAGATGCAAACTCACCCGACATCAACGCCAAAATCTGCGTTAAATCCTCCTTCTTAATATCCGTTTTCATGGCATTTTTCGCGGCCCGCACAATCGAACTTTTAGTCATTTTTATTAGTCAGTACTGATTTTTATCTTATTAAGTTTTGTTCGTAGTATTTTCTTCGAGTTTCTGGCTACGTATCTCATACTCAGGATGTGAGTTAATTCCGACCGTATTTTTTTGTATGCTTTTGTACGACGTAACTAACGATTTCCATAAAGAGATTTCTTTTTATTGTTTTATTGAGTTTTAACCAAACAAACTACGTGACAGATGGCCTCTATTCGATATCCTGCGTACACTATGGAATTATTAATACATTTGACATGCATATTTTTTGAGAAATTAGTATCTAATCTGATGAATAAATACACCACGGAGACTTTTATAAATTGTTTGTAGTTGCGTTCAACCATTTAGCAAGTCAACCACAGTGATAAGTGAATACAAAGAGTTATCCTAACTAAAGAATAGTGCAATGGAAACAAAGATTTTAATGATTAATCAAAAAATCACTTATAGAGCGTTACGTTACGTTATGTAGAAAATCTATATTTGACTCATGAAGTCAAACTTTCAAAATTCGCTGTTCAATTCATCTATAAATATCGCTTAGGATATTATTTACAGGTTCTAGAATGTGTCAAAAATTAAACCTTATTGAGTAGGACTTGAACGATATGTATTGATGTAATACAAGAAATTTTGATAATAATATTAATTACTTATTTAATGAACATGCAAACGTTCATGTCAATCATTTTGTTCTTCAGAACACATTTAAATATTCCAAAAATCTACCTGACGTTTCATAACAAAAATTAATGAAGGATCTTCAAAAAGGAAAAGTATTAAAAGACTAAAAAAGGTACCCAAATTCTGTATAAGAAAGTTCAATTCAAGGTGATGTATTAATTATTATAATTTATTACAAAACATTAGGTGTTTTTCTGTTACAACTCCTGAAGTTTGTAACAGAACCGGGCCTAACAAAGAAAACACGGTTTTTTTGGTTCAAAATTAGCTTTATTCATCAACGTAATCTCCATCAAGAGCAACGCAATCATTCCAGCGCCGCTCTAACATTTCAATACCACTTTTATAGAACGATTTATCTTTTGCCTCGAAATAGGCCTCAGTTTCAGCGATAACCTCTTCATTCGTGCGAAATTTCTTACCGGCGAGGATTTTTTTGAGGTGGATGTGGGAGCAATTCGAAGTTCAATTCATGTAGTTTTGCCACTGTTTTGATTGACTTGCGACACGGTGTGTTGTTTTGATGAAACAAAATCTTTTTTTCTTTGCCATATGCGGTCGTTTCTTTGCAATTTCAGCCTTCAAACGCTCCAATACCGCTATATAATATTCACTGTTGATGGTATTTCCTTTCTCAAGATAGTCGATGAATATTACATCACGCACATCCCAAAATACCGAGGCCATAATCTTTCCAGCCGATTGTTGTGCTTTCGGGCGCTTTGGACGAGGTTCACCAGTTGCTGTCCACTCAGATGACGATCGTTTTGATTCCGGAGTGAAGCGACGGATCCATGTTTCATCCATTGTCAGATATCGAGGCAAAAATTCCGGTTTGTTACGTTTAAACATGGCCAAACACTGCTCAGAATCATCAACACGTTCTTGTTTTTGGTCAACAGGGAGCAAACGCGGCACCCACTTTGAACAGAACTTTCTCATAGTCAAATGCTTATGCAATATAAAGCCAATACGTTCTTTTGATATCTTTACGATGTCAGCTAACTCACGCAACTTCACTTTTCGATCATTCAAAACGATTTTGTGGATTATTTTCATGTTTTCTGGTATTATCGCCTCATTTGGACGTCCACTGCGTTCTGCATCATCGGTGTCTCTACGACCACGTTTGAAGTCAGCAAACCCACATTTTATTGTTGTTTCTGATGGAGCGGAGTCCCCATAACACTTTTCAAGCCATTACTTCGCTTGAACGGTATTTTTTTCGCATCAAGAAGTAGTGTAAAATTAAAACACGAAATTGTTTTTGATCCATTGTTTTGAAAATGACAAAAGTAGCGTGACTCTTAGCACAATAACTCACAAACTAATGAATAGAATATCATGAAATTTTAACAGCTGTCTTTTGAAGGTTAGTACTAACTGAGAGAAAGGTGACTGCAATAAAACTAGCGTCATCTATGTGTTAGGCCCGAGACTTTTCAGCCCATATGTTACATGGAATTTAAAAAGTTTAAAAAACCGTTGCTAAAAGACTTCCTGGCAAAGTTAAAGCTTAAGAAAGGTTCAAACTAACTAATTTAGTGCATCTTGGAATACCTAAACAGTGAATTATTGCTTAGTTTTCGATTCATGCTAATATATGTACGAAGAGAATAAAAACAAACTACTATACCTGTAATGCCGCAGACAGTTCGGCTTCTATCGGCTATTGCATGTATAAATCTTATTTATCTTTTTCTATTGTAACTTTCGAAACCAATGTATTAATTCAATATTAAAGATTTTATGGATGATTAGGGAGTTATAACAAATGTTTATATTGTGCGTAGAGTGTATTACTTTTTGTTTAGACAGTTTACAAATATAACTCCAGAAACATTTCTAAACGTAAATGTAATGATTTTTTGAAATGAATAAGTAGAAATGAAATTCGAGAGAAATATATATTCACTGAGCGAAATTTCAGATAATATTTACAATAATGTTAACTCGAAACAGCGATTTAAAAAAAAAACAAAATCAATAAATAAAATAAATACATAACAATCCAGGTTTCTATACTGTCTATAAATTTGGTCAATGTTGAAGCAGGAACATCATTTCAACATCTCGTTATCTTCTCCAAAGACTTTCGGTGGAGTTCAGATCGGTCGAGCGAGCAAGCCATTGTAATAAATTAATTTCCTTATAATGAAATCACTGGAATGATGGATAGCTGCATTGTCTTGCTAAAATATCCAGTCTTCGTCGGCAATTGTTCACCAAACTCTATCAAAAATATTAGAAATAAAATATGTAGAGGTTTTATTGTTACGGATAAAAGCCCCCCCCAACACTACCGCCACGAAAATTTCGGCTTATCCCAGCTAATTGGCAAAATTTGGGTGCTTTCGCAAATCGTGTCAATAATATTTGAAACCATCAGGCCCGTCCAAGTTAAATTTCTTGTTATCAGAAAATATGACATTGTTCCACTCATGATCCTATCTCATAAAATCTTGCGTAAATTCCAGTTTTGCCTGTTTATGTGTCTCTTTTAAGGGTGGTATCGATGAGTGCTGCCTTCGAATTAGTTTTTGATTACTCCCCGTATTTTACCGTTTTGCCGTAGGAATTGCCAAACTTATAGATAATATGATGAGATCATCCTATTTTCTTTACTATGACTCGGTTTGAAAACTCCACCTGTTTATAAGAATTTGTTCTTATTATTTCCTTCTCGGATAGCAATTTACTTCTCTGCATTTTTATTAAGTGATATGCATACTTCGATAATATATATATTTAACAATAAATAAACTTTTAAAGATGTTTATAGGTTTTTTTACACTGAAAAGTGATGCCTGATTTCGTAGGATGTCTGTCTAACTCCCTGGACTCATAGAAATTTCGCTGTTTTAAGTTTATTATTATTATTGCGAATATTTCCTGCATAAAATGTAATATTTTTCGAATGTTATTTTCTTGTGCATTTGTCTTTCCTTGTAGCTCAGCAACTACTAAGCATAATTTGCCGAAAATATTAAGAAAACCAAATGTTCTGTTGAAAAGTTCATATGGAACTATAAAAATTTCGCTGAGTATTGTATATACATTTATAGTTCTTTCATTAATTAGGAACAACTATTGATTTGCCCTTGTAAATGGTGTCAGTTTATAGTTAAATAATTTCACGAGAGACTCTTTTGGTCAATTGAATCTCTTTCATTAATAAATGAATAATGTAGTATGTAGTTACTGTTCCTGTAAACGGTGAATATCGTTAATAAAATTACCTAGAATTTGAAATCTGCACAGTAACTGTTGCTTCACATAGTATTGGCCGAAATAACAGAGATATTGGAAGACAATTGAAATTAAGTCTCCGAACTGTCGATTATAACGTTAGAAAATGTCAAGATGCTAACTGATTATTAAATAGCAAACTAACAGGATGACAGAAAGTGACGATACCAGCATAAGAACGTCGAAAAATTATGACGAGTGACGGAATACACAAGAAATCGGATCTAAAGTTGAATGATGGATCGAGGAGGGCATTTCTACGAAACAAAGATTTAATGTTTTTATCTCAAATAAATCATATTATCGAATAAGCATTATCAATTTCATTGTTTTAAGAGTGTTTTATTAAATATAACACTACAGTTTCTTTTTCAGGTAGCACTTTATTTATGACATATTTCTTAGGGTGAATAAATAATTTTGATCGATAGTAAACGATAATAAGCTTTTATATATGTACGTTCTTCAAATAAAGTTTATACCTGCAATAACCGATAGAAGCCGAACTGTCTACCACGTCACGGGGAAAGTAGTTTTGATATTCTCTCGACAATAGATGGAGACATTAATTCAGGCCAACACTGTACATATACTGATTTTGGAGTTCATCGGTCAAATTTTTTGAGCATATCATTACACCAATCAACACGAGCCTTTCTTTAAACTTCGTGTAAATTATGTAGAATCCGTCGGCAACAGATTTTTTCACAGATAAATATTCATGCAAGCTCGAATAGACTGCAGCCTTCGATACACCTAAAAGATGCCTTTATATCACTGTAAGTTGTACGCAATAAGATATACGCTCTTTAAAATTTGCTAATAATGAAATACTTGTCGACGACATATATGAAGGAATGGGAGTAACCTTTTCATATAGGAAATCTTTTAACAACAAAACTGAAGAGTTCCCCCGGTTACTGGACATACAGGGCTTGGTAAGTTTGATAATATAATGAAAACAAAAAAAAACATTTTTTTTTCGTAGAAAGATCAAGACTTCGATTTACTTTTCCGTTCGATGCTTTCTCCAAATCTAGATTTATTGAGCCCCGGGACAAAATTATTCGATCTATGATAAGTCAGTGACAGATTCAGAATGTTTCAACATCCGCCATACAGCCCTAAGTGATTTTTACTTAGCCTACTAAACAACGCCACGGAGGTGATAAACTTAAAGAAGCCGTTAATCAGTGGTTCAACAGAAAAGTAACTTGAGTATCTAACTTTAGATAGAATATAGTTTCGTTTAATTATACCTAATAAAAATTTCTATAGAAAAAACTTTCTTTGCTTTCCGAATGGCCCTCGTACATAAGATTGTTCCCATGTTGATCGTCCTATAATTAAGCAATTTTGTCCATACAAATTTTTCTGTACAAAAATTCAGTTTTACGTCAATATAACACATTATGTGAAAGATATTCTTTCATGTTTTTTTAATATAATATGTTCATATTTGGTGTTGACTTTATTCTGCTGTATTTGAACAATACGTATCTCGTTACTATTGCTTTTAGAAACATAGTGTTTATTAAAATGTTGTCTTTTCTTTAGCATTATTTAAAACATTCAATTCAAAGCATTACATAAATGACTTTAATATTGATTAACGTCTAAGTAAAATATTCGTCTTTTTAAAATGTTTAAGTGATTTTGCGGCGTTTGAGTTATATTACAATATGACTGATTGGTTTCCGAGCTGGATACACAAAATATCAGGAGCGCCGACGCACGATGCTTCCTATGGACTATACGATAGCTTATTGTGATAAAGCTGGCCTACTTTCGAACGACAAAATTAGGTGTAATTGGTAACAAAAAACCGGCATTCTCATTCTGATATGCGGTTGTAGCCTGAAAAATAAGAAACGATGATTATACGAATTGATTTAGCTAGCTAGACGAATGGAATTAATTAATTAATACATGTAAAATCGTCTCTCGTGAACTTGTTAAATTTACTATTAATCGGTATAAAATCAAACATCAGGCATGGTCAATTTGACTATCGCAGAAGTTATTTAGCAACCTTTTCAAAAATTTCAATTTTACAAACGATGTGTAAAAGTTGCATTGGTCGTCGTGTTTTGTGTCGTGTGTGACTAATCCATAGGTGTGGAATTTTAACACAAAACGTTCTAGACAAAATGACAAATATTTGACTAGAGATTTAGTCAAATACATGTTGAAATTAACCAAATATTTCAAACTATGAATCGTTTTAACTGCTTATGAAAAGGGTCATGAGAAAACTGCGGTACGGAGTTAAAACTATGTGGCTGTGTATATAATATCTTATGTTTTGTGTGTATTGTAGTAATCTATAATTTATATATTTAAAGCAAAACCTTCGAAACTAAGCGCGCTTCACGAGATCATTAACAGGACTACATATATTCATAATTTGTACAGATTAGCGCTCCTTTCCTTGAGACATAATTTACTTCAACATCTCAAAATTGGACTAAGAACACAATTTCGTGTTAAAATGCTATGCTACATTTAACAAAAAATATGCTTAAAAGACAGACATAAAATTGACAAAAATTAGTTTTCCCTTACCAAGGAAAGGTATTTCCTATTTATTTGGTATATTTATTATTTTCAGATAAATATTTCCTTCGTTCAATTCAATATTTCCTGGGCCAAGAAAAGGCGCCTTTGCATGCAAATGTTTATTCCTATTAGAAATAGAAAAGTCATTTATTTGCACAACTCTGAAACGAAAAGTAACCGCTTCTTCTCGAGAATCAACTCAAAATGGCACTCCGTAGTATAGACAATAGTCAATATATAGAACTTCTATTTAAGGTGATAAATTTAATTTTGTGCAATTCCTTGTAAACTATATAACATATATTGTATATATATATAATAGTTGAACAGCTTTTACATCTTTTAAGTGAAAAATTTACATATATTTAGATTTTTTACTCTCTTATTTTCCAATTGGCTCTTCTATTTCCCAATTGGAAAAAAACGACTCAGGACCTAATCTCGATAAAGTGACAGCAACATAAATCCAACATCCGGGACCGCAATTTTCCGTTTAGACTTTCGCGACAAAGCTAGGCCGCCGAAACCGGAAACCTCTCATTGAAAAAGGACGAGAAGAATGCCTCCACGGCCCTAAAGGTCCGAAGAACGAAAAAAAAAAAAGAAGAAAAACCGAAACAACTTTATGCGATTTAAGTAAACAAGAAAATTCAATCAAAAAATAATCAGCGAAAGAGCCCTAGGAACAAGAAGCGTTGTAAATCAGAAGTATCGGTCATGAATACTCAATTAAGGCGCATATTTCACGCACACGTCTCCCCTGCCAAGCAAAGAAGATGAAGCACAGTAAGAAAAAGGAGAAGCTCGATGTTATATCTGGTTCTCGTAAATTCACATTATCTTATACACACCGGCTGTTAGTGGAACGACGAACGGGGTAAGTTTCGACTGAACGCGCATATCAATTTTATCATGTCGACCTCTATGTTTTAGCAATAAGACGAGGAAGATTAAAATTATAAGTTCGCCGAGCAGAACTTATCTGAAGGTCAAAAGGAAAGACGGTCACTATTATGCACTTAATCAGATCCTATAAAAATAAATCTTTATTTCACAACAAATTACATCAATGCGAAAAGAATGCAAATAATCGTCTTAAACAATATGCACATAACGACTTAAGTATACATATATACCGGGTGAAAAGCTAGGTTACTGGAAAATGAATCGAACACCGGCCTGACTTGAAACGAATAACGCATGTCTAGTGATATACTTCTTAACTCGCAGTAACAGGAAATGAGGGTTTCATTGTATCGATTCAAATTGAAAAGATCGATGAGGATAGGATTTTGTAGTAATAGTTAAATAAGGGTAGAAAATACCGTTACACAAACTTAGCATACTGACACACACTCGCCCTGCAGAATAGCATGCGTATCTTTCGACTTTGTTAACGTATAGAAATCTTATTTCATCCTTCTTTTACCCACAATTACATCCATCGATACGTCGAAAGTGTGCTCATTATATAATCCGTTCGGTTTATGCATGCGAGAATGAATGCGGAGTTGGATCAATTGCACTGTGCCCGTACTTCGCAAAAATTAAAAAGCCTCGACAAGGAACAATATGGTAATTACTAAACGTCCGATTATACGCAAAGTCGATAAATATCTTAATTAACTTTGTATCTATTCTCTCTTTTTACTCATTATTTTAGCTGGAACTATTATAAATGGATTAATGCATGTCAAGAATGCATTTAAAATAGATGAACATATTATATACATAATATAGGGATTAGAACTACTTAATTCTTGAAATGAAAAGAATTAAAACTGAAATTACATGCATTATAATCCGAAGTACATGACCTATTTACTAAACATAATCTACTCTTACCAATAGCATAATAAATGTTCAGTTGCAATCATTATAGGTGCTATACGGTACTACAATAAATTTGTGGCATTTTGTTATCACATGACTCTCTTTCATGGTAAAATGGCAAATGAGAAAAAGAAAGAAAATGTTAATAGTAGAGCCCGTGAAATAGTATTTATTATGTTTAAGAAAACTATCCGATAGCAAAAAAACAAGAAATCAAGGGAATAGTTTTGAAAGCAGCCGGTGCGTCGATAAGAAGTGATGAACTATCGAAGAGAGGAAGAAATCTACACAAGACAATATTTGTGAATCCACCAAGGCGATCACGTAGATGTATAGTCAATTAACTTCAAAATTTCGGCATTTTATATATAATTTCCACACTACCAACGATTGACGCGTAACATTGAGGATGTTACCAGAAAAATAGCGTTCTGAAATGTAATAGAATGAAAAGAGAATTCTTTGTGTTATATTGTTAAAGATTTGGATTTCTACTTTCGGCGTACAAGAAGTAATCGTCATTATTCATGCGTGGTTGATCGAAAGAGATAATCTTAGAAAATTGCGAATTTAGTATTTACAAAAAATTACACTGAAGCATTTCACTAATTCCATAACCACAACACTCTAGTAGAATATTGAGTTCACTATTACTATCGAAGATAATAACATAGCTGTCGAAACTTGTGTCTAGGTTTTAATGAAGTGTAGTGGTTAGGGTGGCAGTGAAGTGTTTCAGCATACCAGTGCCACAATATTCGGGTGTTGTAACTTTGTACAAAAAATTACAATTTCCCGTGAAGAAAATAAGCCTATCATTTATCTGAATGAAACACACATACGTTCTACTTCTTCTCAAAAAGTCGGCACGATGACACAAACAATAGACAATTCTCAAATATTTGCCAATGGTGATCGCCTTATTACAATACATGCTGGTGGAACAACAGTCTTCGTTCCGAACAGTTTGCAAATATTTAAGTGGTGATTATCACTCACAAATTGAATGCTGTGAATTATGAAAAATGAGTTCCAGAGAAATTATTTCCTAACATATTGCAAAATTCTGTGATTGTTGTCGATATTATACTTAACTATTATTAACTAAATATTAAAATTCATACAGCTCGGTTACTGTCAATATTAAAAGTTATGCATGTAATTACTTACTATTTTAGTTTTATGGTGTTGTTGATGTCGAGTGACTCAAAAATTGGCTGTACTACTGCGACATTAACATGCCTTCCAGTGCTGACTCAAACATACTCTTACGGCGAGGTAAAAATATGTTGGTGTGTTTGGAAAAAGAGCGTTCTGCGTCTAATGATGTAATGTTCACGAATTTGTAAAGGCCGTTCGCATCATATTCGCGCTGTTGGTTTTCATTTAAACTCTTGTCTATAGGCACAATAATTTGAAAATCGGGATTTTTATTTACAACCGTACACAATTTATCGGTTGTTAATCTTCTCATACTATCTAGAGATAATCTACCATATTTAATGCTTTATGTAATGACAGCTTGGTGTACTCTAATGTGGAAATAGTATCTAAAAGAATTGAATAATTTTTGGAAATTTGCTCTATTTGAGTATGGATTTGTATATACCAGCCGCTGGCTCACCGAAATTGCTTTGGCTTCTTGCGAATTTAAATTTACGATACAATGCGTAAAAACAGCTCGTAATATAAAACAGCTTTAAGCCACGTTCTCCATCTCATCAGTACCGACTGTGGTGGCTGAGGAATACCCAGACAAGTCTGTCTAAAAAATTCACGAATGTGTTTTGAAGATTTAGTAAAAATTTTTTTCATCTACAAGATGATATGCATGGAGCAAATAGATTACATGAAGAAATTGGGAATAAGATTGTTTTAGAAACTTTCTAGCTTTAACCATGTTCAAACCCCCTTCTGTAACCAACGTTACAAGCTGGGTTGTCGATATATTGAACTTCCCAAACGTATTTTCTATTGTCTTTACTATACTTTCCGCGTTTGTTTGCTGTAATATTCTGCTATGTAAAAGAAGAGGCAAGGATGCTTCGCCGCTTTTTAAAGTGCGCACTAGCATATTTAAAATATATTTCTTTTTTCCATCCGTTGTTTCATTTACCATCAGTAATATTGCCTAATTTTGTTTTTTACGCCATAAAATTATACTGCAATTGACCTTTTATTGGCAATCTCCATTCTGGAATGTATTTCCCGCAAAACGTTCGAAATTGCACACACTTACCCTATAAATAAAGTTATATAGAAATTTATAATATGGTACAACACGTTGCGCATTTAGCTGGTGTTGTGTGCTATTAACGTGTCTTGTAAATACTGCACGGTAAAATGTTGATATTGCAAATAATACATTTAATAATAGTGCTAGTGTATTCTAATGTCAGAAATCGGCAAAGAAATCTATTAACACCAGTCCAACATGGCAAAGAACGCCGTCGATTCGCTATCATCAATCTAATCCGGCATTCATACTCATACTAACCATCCCCGTATGAATCTCGACTTCGGGTATGTCCGACAGCATTCGAAATACATCACCGCCGCCAATGAGTGCGCGCTTGCTTCTGCAGGCTTACCTATAACAATGTTCAAAGTAATAGCACTACCAGAAAAGGAGATATGATACCTTGAGTGAACGATAAAATCTGTTAACATTTTTGTTTGCATAGAATAGAAATACTGGTGATGCCGACATCGAACTAAACCGAAATCGTTGTAATGTACATACTCAGTTTCAGCTCCCGAACAGAGATCCTTTATTTTAGCATTTATTTATGTTTAAATCTCTCGTAGAAGGTCTAGAGTTGAACGAACAACCCGAAACCGAAGATTCTCACATAAATAATTTCTAGCGGTACGAACCGCCTGACATAAGTTTTCAATCCGTCCATTTTTATTTCAAAGAATACCAAACTATATACAAAGGGAAGTTCATTGACACATGTACAGTCACAGCAAAAGATACTAAATATTGTAACAATAAAATAAATTACTTTGTAAATCATAATTTAATGAGACTCGTTATATTAATTATGATAAGAGAAAGTAGTACATTAAAACTATTTTCGTTATTTAAATCTAGGAAGTATGGGCTAATTATCGATGGTGGTAATATTTCCTTAACAGCAATATTTTTTGCCTTAATAACTAAAATGTACTTTTTGCACAAATCTAATGTACGAAAGCGTGTACAACATAGGAATGTTACACCACGATGCACTTGAGAAAATTGTTTACCGAAACGCACTCACTTTATATAGAGCATCATAATTTTCGAAGAAATTATTCTATTAGTACATTTCACTTGAAAATGAAAACCTAAACCTATAAAGAGAGTATGCACAGAAACTTCATATGTGCATATATGTAATATATGCACTAAAAAATGGTAAAGAACGCATTCTTAGGATGGGAAATGGATAAGCACAAAATATGGAAAAATATACCAAAAAACAAAAATATGCATTTTGCATAAAATCCAGACTCTAGTCATGACTAGAGACCGGATTATATGCAAAGAAAAACTGGAATATATCCGCATATGTATATATGCATCAATTTTTTAGAAAATATGCATAAACCTGGGGCATATATGCAAAAAAATAGCGACAATATGCAAAATTTTTACATAAAATAAATAAGGGCAGAAATTTAAACATTAACTTTATTGCACAAATTTTCTTTACAACGTATTTCTAAACAAATTTATAATTAAATATTTTTCAAACTTGTGTAAAAGAAAGTTTTGTCTTCTATCAGAATACATATGTTTCGAAATAAAAAAGCTTCTTTTAACATCCACAGATGTAATTGGTGCATTTTTTAACTTTGCAATATATTCTGAACTAAAATTAAAGTCGAAATTGTCTACTGTTTCACCTTCCAAAATTTTCTTAACTTTCTTCAATTTCAAATGCCCCGCATTTTTATTTGTCACTTTTTTAAATTTATCCTATATAGAATTACCTATTGGACCCTTAACCTTCTTACATAGCATATCAAAGTCGTCTACTATTTCGACTGATTCCGAGAGCGTGCGTTTCTAGTTTACGAATGGAACTTGAAACAAAGCTGCAATTTGACTTAATATACAAAAGGTTTTGTAGCAATTCTGTTGATGTTACTATCTTTTTACACTTTTCTAGAGCAATGCAGTCAGCAGTGACTTGCAAAATTACATTTCTTATTCCTTCAAAATTATTGGCTTAAAAAATTGCAGCGTCTAACCATGTACTCAATCTCGTAATATTCGGAGGTAGCTTAACACCGGAAAGTCGTTCCTTATAAAATTGGATTCGTAAAGGTGCTTTTAAAAATACATTTTGATATTGCTAACTAAATCATTAATCAAAGGAAATTGATTCCTAATGTCTTCGGCTACACGATTGAACCCGTGAGCTAAACAAGTGGTATGAATAATGTTCCTATAAAAAAATTTTAAGTTTTGCGTGGCATTTATTATGTATGGTGCAGCGTCGGACAACATTGGTAACATTTTTTCACAAGGTATACTTCAAGGCAAAAAGAAATTTGATAAACCTTCTTGAACGTCACATTATTTGTTTTTTGAAGTTCTTTACAATAAATTAAATATGATTTACCTACAATATCTTCATGAAGAATTCCTATTAATTCCTATGTCAAAAGGCAGCTTTTTGAATCAGGTAAATTCAAGGATCTCTGGCTAATAGCGAGCAATCGGAAAGCATTGATCATAGCTAATTTCGCAAGAGCTATTCAGCAATTTGGTTGAATAACACCTTTAGTAACGTACTCGCAATACATTTTCATGCAAACTGGTGACAATATCTCCAGTGGACACGCCGCTATGATTTTTTCAGGGGTACTTGCTCTCGTAAATATCTTTATTAACGTTTTAACCGATAAATTGGATAAAAGGCGTTCTATGATAGTGTTGTGCGCTAGATCCGGACCATGTCTCATTGCAATATCAATCTACTTTTATTTACAAATTCATGCAGAAGTAGACGTGTCTAAGGTTACTTGGTTCCCTGTTTCTGCAGTAGTAATCTATGTAATAGTATTTTCTCTTGGATCGGTACCAACTCTCATGCTGGGAGAAATATTTTCAGCAAGCGTTAGAAGGTACTCAATAATGATTAGTAGTATTATCTTCGCCATTTTCATGTCCACGGTAACTAAACTTTTCCAATTTTTGATGACGTCTTACGGATTATGCGTACCATTTCTGCTCTTTAGTCTCTGTTGCTTTGTTGGAAGTGTGTTATCACATTTTATAATACCAGAAACTAAAGGACGAACTTTGGAACAAATTCAGCAGGACAAGAGTAGTGAGTAAAAAAGTGTGTGTTAAAACCTAAAATTACATGAAATTTAATGTCTTTAAGAGAAGTAGATGCTACTGCCGCCTGAAAATGCAACAAATTTGAAAAAAGTACTAACATACATCCTAGTGTAAGTATATTTTTCGAGTATAGTTGTTATATAATGTATATCAATAATTTTTTTTTGTTATATGTGTTGGTATAAAATTTCACTTTAAAATACCTTAAACTACACGGGACATTACAAAAAATATCTATGCAGCACAAGGCATTCCTAAATTTTTATTTTTCGTAAGAATCAGACTGATTTATGTTTCATTATACTACCACCAAATGTATTAACGAATCAAGAAGCATACTATTCTGGGACCAAGAGGAATCTAATAGCTTTCATATACATCATACATACATACATAGATACCTCCTTTTCATGACTTCTACACCAATAACTCATAAAAAAAAACGATAAAATTCACTGTAGAGGAAATTAACCTATTACATGAAATAAATACGTAGGCTTCCACGTCCAGAGTCAGTAATAAACGAACTGTTTCCGGAATTGGACCGTGTCATGATAAGATGTAAGAGAAAAAAAAATAAGAGTAAGAGGAAAACAAAAAATAATAAAAAATATTGCTGATGTTTCGTAACACCCAAATGTCTCATTTCGGCCAAACCTCCCCGTTCAAATCTGACGCATGAAGAAACCAAAGCCCTGAGAAATCCCCGATCAGATCCTGACTCTATAATCTTTCCGGCTGATAAGGGAAATGCCAATCATTTTAGATGTAATACAATACACGTCAAAAATAATGGAGCTATTGATGGATGGTACCTGTATTCCTCTACAAAGAGATCCAACACCGGCACTTGAACGGGAAATTTTTTTTCCAATATCCCACTGGAAACTTAATGCCGTCTCATTTCCCGAAACTCCAAACCACCTCGGTCTTCCGAACATACGCAAAGAAGGAAGGTATTCCGCTTCGTCCTATAGTGAGCACCCAAGTAGAACCTTGCTAAGTATCTTTCGAAAATTCTCAAGGAATACATCCACGCATTTCGTTGAACGCATTTCCGAGATTACTATTCAACCTACAGATTTGGTAGTTAGTTTTGACGTCATCTTCCTCTTCACTAAAGTATTCATTCAAGATTCTCTCAAAATAATCGAACACCTACTAGAATAGGACAGCAAATCTCTCGATTTAGCCGGCCTAATAGATAAATAACTCACTTCGACCTATTTTGTCTTCGAAGGTAAATTCATCAAACAAATATCAGAAGCCGCCATGGAGTCTCCGATTTTATTAGTTACAAATATCTTCATGGAATCCTTCGACTCCGTCGGCCTGGAAAATTCGGACCTAAAACCGAAAGCTTAGTTCCGGTATGTGGACGACACCTTCATCATTTAGCCTCACGGTAGAGATACTTTAGATAGCTTCCTTGGTCATCTTAACAGCCAACATCCCAACATAAAATTCACTATAGCAGTTAAAAAGAACACTGCAATTGCTTTCCTCGATGTCTCCTCAACATGAAAACCCAATGGTCGCCTAGGTCATTCAGTCTACCAAAAACTCGCCTACACTGATCAATATCTGCATGCCAATTTCCACCATCATCCGACACAAAAGTTAGGTATTGGAAATTCCCCGGTACGTCGTGCTGTTTCTATTTCCGAACTATAAACTGTCGAAAGAACTACAGTACGTTAACTCATCGCTCCAAAATAATGGTTACCAATATTGGAATATGCTGAAGGTCATCAATAAACATTTACATCCCTCCAATGCAGACAAGCCCCAAGATTCCAAAAACTCTCGAGGCATAGTATATCTTCCTTATATCCACGGTGTTGCCGAACGTATTTAAAAACGTCTTTAAAAACAAAATATGTAATATAATAATAAGTAATATACCATTTTGGCACCAAGCGGCATTTAATGGCTTCCATGTATATCAATACTGCTTTTTCATGACTTCTACACCAATAAATCATTAACAAAACTATGAAATTCAGTGAGAGGAAATTAATTTACTACATAATTGCCAAAACAACTGAAAATCTTTCATTTATTTACTTTATCATTAAATTTAGGGAAAATGAATGCAGGAAACTATTTAATATTCATATGCTGAACAATGTACTACTATTATATCATACTAAAAATTGTATTCTATTATCATGAAAAAACAAAGAATCAGAAAGCAGCATACCATTGGAATAAAAAAAACAATTTTTGGTATGATGTAATAATAGTACCTTATTTAGCATATGAATATTAAACAGTTTCCTCCATTCATTTTCTCTAAATTTAATAATAAAATAAATAAATGATGAAGAAATGAAAGATTTTCAGTTATTTTGTCAATTATGAAGTAAATTAATACACTGAATTTTATAGTTTTCTTTATGAATGATTGGTATAGAAGCCATGAAAAGGAAGTACTAATATACATGGAAGCCATTAAATCCTGCTTGGTTCCAAGATGG
Organism: Trypoxylus dichotomus; assembly: GCA_023509865.1. NCBI lineage: Eukaryota > Metazoa > Arthropoda > Insecta > Coleoptera > Scarabaeidae > Trypoxylus > Trypoxylus dichotomus. Next base: position 52,855,250 of record CM042075.1, read on the forward strand.
TATGTTTCTTGATTCGTTAACAGATTTGGTGATAATATGACGAAACATAAATCAGTCTCGTTCTTGCGAAAAATAAATATTCAGTAGTGCTGTGTGCTAGATATTATTTGTAAGGCTTCGTGTGGTTGGTAGTTTAAAGTGAAATTTAAATCAGAAACACATGTAACTTTCAAAACTTTTATTAAACACATTTTTACTATAGTCGAAAAAATTACCTATACTACGATGTACGTTAATACTTATTTCAAATTTGTTAGACTTTCAAAAGGCAGTAGAACTGCTTCTCGTAGTCATTAAATTTCATGTCATTTTAGGATTTAACACACGCTCAATATTTTGCTTGTCTATTACTTTTCAATTCCTGCTGAATTTGTTCCAAAGTTCGTCCTTTAGTTTCTGGTATTATAAAATATGATAACACACTTCCGACAAAGCAGCAGAGACTGAAAAACAGAAACGGTACACATAATCCATAAGATGACATCAAATATTGAAAAAGTTTAGTTACAGTACACATGAAAACAGCGAAGATAATATTACTAATCATTATTGAGTACCTTCTAACGCTTGCTGAAAATATTTCGCCCAGCATAAGAGTTGGTACCGATCCTAAGCCAAGAGAAAAGACTAGCACATAGATTACTACTGCAAAGACAGGGAACCAAGTAACATTAGATATGTCTGCTTTTGTATAGATTTGTAAATAAAAATATATTGACATTGCAAGGAGACAAAGCCCGGATCCAGCGCACGATATTATCATAGAAAGCTTTTTCCCCAATTTATCGGTTAAAATGTTAATAAAGGTATTTACGAGAGCCAGTACACCCGAAAAAATCATAGCAGCGTGTCCACTAGAGATATTTCCGCCAACCTGCATGAAAATATATTGCGAATACGTCACTAAAGCACTTATTCCACCAAATTGCTGAAACGCCCTCGCCATATTAGCTATTATTAATGCTTTTCGATTGCTCGCTATCAGCCAAACATCCTTGAAATTACCTGATTCAGAAAGCTGTCTTTTGACATCAGAATCTAATTGTTTCAATTCCTCTTGAACATCGTGTAAACCTCTTAACCTCCGCAGAGATTTTTCAGCAGATTTTTCATCTCCAACCATAATGAAATAGTATGGTGTTTCTGGCATAAAAATGAAGGTAATTAGAAAAAGTAAAGGGGATGCTAGCAATATGAAAGCCGTTAGTGGAATCGTCAAATAGAATCCGACACAGTTAACCAAGAATTGTCCACTAAATATTGCCAAGACTACAGTGTTCCCATACAGACTTCGTACCTTGGGCGTAGTTACTTCAGCTATGTAAGTTGGCAGCACTGCGAAAACGGTAGCGTCTGCAAATCCTGCAAATATCCTAGACACATAGAATAGGTAAATTGTTCTTGAGAATCCCGCAAATAGCCATGCGGTTATATGGTAAACTCCGGACATTAATAGGGTGCGTTTTCTTCCTATTTTATCCATAAGTTTGCAAACAATCGGAGTAGTGAAGATCATGGCTATCGGCGGGATTACCGTTAGATAGGAAACTTCTTCCATAGAAAATTTATAGTTTCCATCAATTAGTTTGGGAATGGCAGGTGATGGGAAAGAAAATAAAGTTCCCGTGGCGAAGCCTGCTATGGACGCTAAAAGTTTTTCCATTTCTATTATAGGAACATTAAATTTGAATCTGAAACTTACCAGACAATAAAACGAGAATCTGGGGCCATTCTTTAGGTTCCTCATTTGAACCCTTTAGGAAATTAGTTGTTACCTTGCTAATAATTTTCATTCTTTTATATTAAACTGAATTAATGCTTGTACGTATTTAATATGATTTTTCTTATCACTTTGAAATCTAAATATTTATAAAACGATTAAGACATATCACGCTACCTTTAGATTATATTGTTAACAACTGGTGAAAAGAATATATGTGTACATATTCATGTTTAACACGTGTGTTACTATTACACGTTCTGTCTTCTTAACAACGAATAGACATTTTATAAATTTAACTGCGTCTAAGCGGACTTAATTTTCTTAAACATAAACGACCATGTAATGTCGGCAAGGTTAACAATGTTGAATTGATAGCTTAATGTCAATCAAAACTGTTCGTTAAGAATTAAAGCGCCAATTGATTGGTAGACGCGATGATATTACTTTTTTCTGTATAGCTAAATCCTGTACGCGTTCAATATTATTTAAAATATTCAGATTATTTTAAAATAGCATCCGAGTATGATTCGAGAAATCCAAGAATTAGTTGCGATTATGTTAATGTTCTTTAGGACAACGACTTTTTAAATTATCATTAAGGCCTCACGGAGGCTAAACGGTTTGAAACAATTCATTCTCCACTACTAAATCCTAATTAGTATTAAAGCTGCGTCTTTTGCAAGTTTTTATTATTTGCCCTTGGCTGTAGGAAACATATTATTAACTTCTTCTCATTGTCGTTTCTCATATTTTTCATATCTCAATGTAGAATTTATATAAAAAGTGGTGTCAATTAGAACTAAACACTTATACACTTGACATAGTATCACTCTTTCGGTTTATACACCATGCCATTGGCTGCAACTGACATTTCATTGTATATGTCACCATGTTCTTCAGGATTTTCTTATAAACCGATCTTGCAGTGTTTTATCCATCGTACGTATTATATGTTTTCATCGGAGAGCGACTATTACGAATTTTTGTAGTCTGCTCCGAGTATTCAAACCGTTCGTATAGATTTGACGCTTAGAAATCACACAGCTTTTTCGTTCTTTTCAAAACAATCAAATCATTGCAAGTTTTTTTTAGAACTAAGCAAGCGGTACTCTGCAAAAAGCGTGGTATACGTTGAGCGCAAAGCAAGCAACTACCGTTGAGTTAGAGGTACCGGCGTTGCTGCCGGGAGCTCTCTCTCTACTATCTCTCCCTCTCCCCTCTCTCCCCTCTCTCCCTTCTCTATCCTCTCTCTCCCCTCTCTCTCTCATCTCTCTCCTATCTCTCTTCTCTCTCTCTTTCCTCTCTCTCTTTCCTCTCTCTCTCTCCTCTCTCCTATTTCTCCTCTCTCAACCCGCTCTCCTCTCTCACTATCTCCTCTCTCCCTCCTCTCACCCTCCTCTCTCCCTCCTCTCCCTCCTCTCTCCTCCTCTCTCCCTCCTCTCTCCCTCCTCTCTCCCTCCTCTCTCCCTCTTCTCTCCCTCCTCTCTCCCCTCTATCTCTCTCTCTTTCTCCTTCCCTTTCTTTTATTTCTTATTCATCCTCTCTTCTGTTTAGTTTTACTGCCTAATTCATAGCACCGAGCTATTCACCGACAACAACACGGACACCGGAGACGCATACGACAATCCAGACATCGACGACACCAACCCTGCGAAAAGGGCCCCCGAGGCGATGGAGACCGACACCCCGCAACCGTCCACCAGAATGCGGCGAAGGAAACTCTCTCAGGAAACCTGTCACATCCCAGCCCCGATCCAAACTATCTCCGGCAATTTTAGATGAGGTCGCCGACTACTACGCCTCTGCGACAACTTACTGCCTGAAAATCGACGTGATAAGCACACGGAACCAGCTGATCCCACTCATCCAAAAGATCAACTGGTCCAAGCTTCTTGAAGTCACAGCCTCCTTGCTGCGCAAGCTGCTAGAATGCAAATCTCTCCCGCAGGCTGAATTGTTACTAGCCTGCCACCTACAAGACGTCTTGGCAATATTCACCAACAATGAATAGATGCCCTCGAAGACTGCAATCGATGCTCATCGCATTCTGAAACGCAAACGGCTTAACAACGATGGAACTAGAGGAGTTCATCCACGCTGAATGGATGCAGTACTGATCGGAGAAACCCATCTCCGAGCCAGAAATCAATTCTCGTTTCCGAACTACCGAGTGTACCGAACCGACAGCGAAGGAGCCCGCGAAGTAGCCACCGCCATTTTCATTAAATCCACCATCGATCACCACGCTGACCTGGCGCTGGAACTCGACAATATCGACGCCACCACCATCACGGTTAACATGGCGACCGGCCCAGACAGACTTGTCGCCGCATATAAAGCGTCCAACAAGCAGCGTGAAGAGCGACCTGTCGGGGATTTTCGACACTCGGCGAGCAGTCATTTTCGCCGGTGAACTCGAGCGTGACGAGCGCAAACGGCACATGCCTATGCCGTTTGCTGACTTCCACTTTCTGATACACGCTACCGTAGAGCCCATGATATTCTCGCAGAATTGACAGCCCGACGTCCTGGATATCATGGTTGTGAGGAACGTCGCCCAATTCCACCAGCTTGACCGTCCTCAACAAGCTCTCGTCTGATCACAATCCGGTGCCGCTGCAACTTGGACAGGCGGCACGAGAAAACGAGGAACCACTTTCACATCGTACGGTATCGTGGCCCACTTTCACAGACCACCTCGCCAACAATATCGGTCCTATCACACCGTTAGACGACCCGATCCAGCTAGAAACGACAAGTTACTGAGCGCGACAGCCTAAGATACGCAACAGAGCAATTTTCTTTTTTTTATAGCAATATGTTGCTTTACGATTTTTTTTCATTGTACTTTATATCAACTATAAAACATTTTTAACTAACCTATATGTACTATTTTATTGATTGTTATAGACAAAACGCTTGACTAGATAACATCAAGGTGATAACTAACAACGTTTTTCATTTAAGGTGAGTTAGGGAAAGATCGAACGGGTTTTCGTTTAGTTGAACATTTCAGTACACCACATAGATAAATAATGACTAAATTTAACTGCACCTAAAAAATAACATCACTAACATTTACAACTATTTTATAAGTAGATGCGGGGTTAGATCGAATTCCGGACAATCCTTTCCACAATATCCTACCTTTTCTAATGAAATGAATTTATAATTTTACATTTTTCCGTCATAATGATTTTTCTACCAAAGAAATTAGGATATCTCACGATGACCGAAATTTCTTCAAACAGAATGTTGTGGCTCCTTTCAAGATGGTGTTCGACTACCCCAGACAGTGCCAACCTAATGGATCTTTCGACGCACCTTCACAAATTTGTCTTAGTATGAGAAAATCTGAATCGCTTTCAATAACACTTTCCAATTTTCGTATTACACTTTCATTTTTCTTCGCCTTCCATCATCTATAGGTGCGAGTGAACATCATCCACAATTGAACAGAATCCACGAGCGACATCGAATCATTTTGTAATTTTTCAATTCTCTCCGCTAGTCCGCAGTAGTTCTTGCGAACACTTTCTAAATCACATTTTACCTGACTAACATTTTCTGGTCTTTCTTGATAGCTTTGGCGCGTTTCGGATCGAATTGTAAAACTACCTTCTTTACACTATCAAAGTGTTCGCAATAGTAAAACGCACCTTTAAACAATCTTCCCCAACGCGTAATAAACGTCTGTAGTGGTTCAGAGACTTTGGAACACAGTTCGTGCAATACTTTTGTACGTTTTGGGGACTTTAGAAATATTGTCTTCATGTGAGCTATTAAAACATTTGCTCGTGGCTAATATTTAGGGATCAATTGCGTCATAAGGTTTAAAGTGTGGATTTTACATGTTACATGTAACAGATTCCCACTCTCTTCTTAAAGAGATCGGCATAAGGAAAGCATGTTAGTGGTACCGTCACTCACAAACATTAAGAGTTGGCTTGTTGAAACTTGAAATTTGTTCAATGCTCTTAGCACCGCTTTTAAAATTTCATCGCTAGTACATTTTGCAACTGTTTTGGAAGCAGATAAGATAAAGGATGACGGTTCAAAGTCTTCCATTGTGCGTACCATGACGTTCACCACAGAATGTTTTTGCCGATCGGTTCTTTCGTCAATTCTATTTTAGTCCTTCTTTCAACATAGTCACTAACAGATACCATAAAGTTTCTTCTACAATTTAATAATGTATAATCCGAATACTTACTCCAGAATGAGACAAATGCTTGTAGGCTTAGTAAAGTGAATTGTACATTACATAGAATAAAACAAACACCTATATCAAATATTAATTGTTCGGTGTATCGTTTGCCACGGATTGCAGAACAGTGTTTTATACTTTTTAGGTGGCGTTCACATTTCCATCTGCTGGTACACGTCAAATAGTTGTCGCACTTTACACATTTAATTCTATCGTCTTCGTATTTAGCAATTTTAGCATTTAGAAAGCATGTTAGCGGCATCACATTAAAAGTTGGGTTGTTGAAACTGAAAATTTGTTCAATGCTCTCAACACCACTTTTAAAATCTCATCGCCAATATATTTTGCAATTCCCTTGGAAGCAAGTAAGATAGGGGGGACGGTTAAAACTCTTTCATTGTACGTACCATCACATTCATCACAGAATGTTTTTGCCGATCGGTTGTTTCGTCCATACTTAACCACATTTTTTTATCTTTGAATTCTGCTTTAATTCTTCTTTCAACATGGTCACGAACAGATGGCATAAAGTTTATCAACGATGTCCGACTTGGTAATGTATAATCCGAATACTTGCTCCAGAAAGAGACAAATGCTTGTTGGTCTAGTAAAGTGAACGGTACATTACATAGAACATAACAAACACCTATATCAAATTGTTCGCTGTATCGTTTGTCACGGTTTGCAGAACAATGTTTTATACTTTTTAGGTGGCGTTCATACTTCCATCTGCTGGTACACGTCAAATAGTTGTCACACATTACACATTTAATTCTATCGCTTTCGTATTCTAAATCCAACATACTCGCTAGTACGTTTTCTAGTTTATTCGCAATACGCCGTTTCCAAAACGTACCTAAATGCGACACTCAGAACTACCAGTGGATAATACTGAACAAGCGTGCTTTGATACGCGCACTCGATTCTTCGCGCCGCGCGCTTCACCCCTCCAAGTTGCCCCTCTTTGCCGAAACTAATTATTAGGCAGTTCAAAAATTTAATTTCTTTCAATAAGTGATTCTATTGAAAATGCATTTCCGCAAACAAATTGAATTCCCGGTAAATAAACTTTAATCTAAGCATAGGTATTATATGCTCATCAAAAATATAAAAATGATTTTAATTTTTCGGAGTAAAATTTATTTTCAAGATTTTCGTGCATGTTATTTGAGGTAGGTGTATGTTCAGAAATTTATTTCTCTGATTCTGAAATAATGTGGAGAAAATTCAAATCTAATGAATAAATCCTAATTATTTATTCATCGCAATTAATCGGTCTCATAAACTAATACATAATAACCGAAAAGTCGTTCGAGAAGAATAACACTTTCTTAGTTTTGGCAGATCTATAAAAGGTTGCTGTTATTTTATTGGGCAAAATGTCAGATTACGGAGTACACCTCGCATTCCTAGACACTATTATGATTAGCCAACCCTACGAGAACGAATCCAACCTCAGGTAACGATTCTTAACACTTTTTGTATGCAATTAAACATCAACAGTCCTGACAATTTTCTAAATAAAAATCAGTCAAAATAATTCATAAGGACTTTCTAGATTGTCACTTAGACACTAATTATTGACAATTTCGAAGAAAAACCTATTTGGTACTAATCATTTGACGGTTGTCATATGTGTTATGTTACTCAAAAAATCACCACAAAGCACTCGTCTGATTCAAAAAAATTACATTTGGCAAGAGCCAAAGCATTAACCGTATCACATCACTGTTGGCACTTACGCTGTCATTCATTCTTTACCAAAATGACATCTATCACCAAAATCGCCCTGTTTCCAATTCTTCAAATCTTTTTAGTAACTCATGGAGCGACCAAATCCAACACCAAATTTATAGCGCGCTTGTGCTCATTCTCGAGCTCCGAAATTAACTTATTTTGCGTGGGTGTTTATTTCAACTATTACTGGATAATCATAAGTGAAGCTTGCATAACTTTTATAGAAGCGGAAGGTGTAATAGCGATCTTTATGGGTAGCAATGCGATGGACTGCGAGAGCGGTATACGCCGCGAGATGAACAGTTGGATGATAGTCAAAGGAGAAGGTGTGCGTGTGGTTATGTTGCACTTGAATGATCCATACCCCATACAGGAGAATATTACGGTGATTTTCCCGACGACTGAGCCTATTACTGGGGGAAAATGCAGGATTTATTGCAGCTTTAAAGAACTTGACGGAAAAGAAGAAACCAAAAGTGATTCTACGTGCCATACTATCGAAAATGAGATGGTGAGGGTAGAGCATTGCAAAATCACGCAGAATAAAAAATGGCAGTGTTTAGCGAAACCGAAAAATCCCCGTCTTGAAGAAGATTATTCGCCGGTAATTTGCAAATATAAACTTGCTGGTTTCCTAACTGTTCCGACAACTCAGTTAGTAATGCAGCCCTTATATCATATTATAGATGAACTCAGTGATATTGGGAACTATGTAACGGTTGTAAAATATCAAGGGCGTAGTTGTGGAACAAGATTGAATTGTAATTTTTGTGTGATACAAATTATTACTTCCATAGTGTTAATGCGAAGAAAATATAGACCTCTTAATATTTTGCTTTGAGTATTTTCATATTTGATTTTTAAACAACAAAGTTAGTTCATATAGTTCAGTAAGTCTCCATACATCCCAAATCGACTAATAGCCCATGGTTTACCAATATCAATATATCTCATTTTTCTCACTCCACAATGGCGCGTCTCTCAAATTTGATCAGGGAGAGCCTTTTTCTCGTTTTACAAAATCAGAGTAACCGGATCACCAGAATGTTCTTATGGCTACGATTTTTTTTTGAACCACATATTGATTGAATTTTAGCAATCAGTGTCTCGTTTCGTTAGTTTATAAGGAAACATCCAATTTTGAATATTTATTTATTTAAAGTAGTTAAAAAGGAGAAGATTAATATCTAAAGGTGATCTCGAAAGCGAAACACAGTAGGTTAGCCAACTGTCCATATTTCTTCCATTTCCATATGTTTGAAGTGCTCTCATAATCATAAGATAACAGCTCTGCGTCACAAATTGCTGCTTCTAGTAACGACACACGTTTGTAAAGTTGTTAGTCAAGATATTTTAAAAGAAGAAATGTACAGAACAAACATAGAGGTATAACAAAAATGAGATTTCCATGCCAACAACATCCGGCCCGTAAATAGCCATATTGAGAGACGTAATTTGATTAACGTTATTTTACAAGTTATCAAATGTTATATAAATAGGTTATATGGATTTTATACGTCATCTGTAACCACCGGTTAATGCATACATGCTCACGACCAAGATGTGACCCCACTACAGCTACGAGGGCGACCTGAAATGTTTCCAGAATCGGCAAGAAACACACGGTATTAGTGTGGTTTCTTATTTTTATTTTTCGATGTAGTCTCCGCGAAGATCAATACAATTTTTCAAACGTCAACAGTCTCTTTAAGCCGTCGGAAAAGTAGAATGTTTTGAGGTCTGCCGTTGCTCCTTCAATACTGTATCAATTCGGGTCAATCGCTGTAGTATTGCCCCGTCATCATTCTTCCCTTCTGCAGATATTCGATAAGGATCACATCTTGGGAATCCCAAAAAATGGTCGCAAACACTTGAAGAAACCTCTTGGATTCCGTTGGATCCTGGCCAGACACTCCTTCGAAACGGTCACCCGATTACGTGTTAGCTCCGGTGAGAGCAATCGCAGTATCCATTGCGTCGAAAGCTTTTTCATTCCCAAAATTTCGTGTAGGATATGGCCAACACGTTCTTCTGAGATACCAGTTGCCTCTGCTATTTCTTTCAGCTTCAATCGGCGATCGGCTAACACGATATCATGAATCTTGTCGACTATTTCATCGTTAGTAGCGGTTCTTGGGTCTCCACTGCGTGGTTCGTCACTTGTGCTTATGCGGCCACGTTTGAACTCGCTCACCCGGAAGCTGATGGTCGAAAATGATGGAGCATATCCGCCATGAACTTCTAGCGAAATATTTCGAATTTCCGTGGCCGTTTTCCCAGCCATCCGGAAGTGTTTTATCACTGCACGAAATTCGATTTTATCCATTTTTGCGAAACCACCTGACTTGCTACACAAAACACTCTTAAAGAACAACTATTGACAGCAGACGTCTGACATTTTGACAGTTGCCATAAAAATGCTTGTTCTTGCCAAGCAATGAATCCACTTCAATCTTCGTGCGTTACCTCTTGCCGATTCCGGAAATATTTCAGGTCGCCCTCGTATAACCGTGATGTAGAAGGGCAACAGCAAAGTACTGTATTCGACGAATGGCTGATAGGCTGATTGCAGGAGAACACGTACATGGGTATTATAACCGTTGACTTTGCTCAGATTATTACTGTACTCATTCACCGTCCAATTGACCTATAGGCATTCTAGTCCCACCTTTGGTAGATCGTGGTGTGTTTTTATTGTTGACGACACATTACACGTAATTAATGACAGCGGTAAACTTAGATACTGATTGAAGAGCGTCTTGAAGTTCGCTTGTACACCCTCCAACGAAATTCACTTTGAAATATGCATTAATATATCTGTGTATTTGGTTTCTTATTTAAGGAAGATTAACACAAGTTTAGAAGGATATTTGTAGTTGCTTATTTATCAATTGATGCTAGGTTTTATTATAAGCTTTAGTACGCTACTAATTAAAGATGACCTTGTTAGTAAGAAAAGCGATTAGTACAAGAAAATTATGTTTGCTATCATAAAACTAAAATTTGGGATTATCTTATCCTATAAAATTGAATAAGATTTACAGTTACTATTACACGATTTTGTATTGTAATAGTAGCTTCGTAAATTTTAACTTTAGAAATTTAAATAACGTTTAAGTTTACGTTTATGCAAGTGTGTATTTTGTATTGCACAATTACGTAAACCATTACATAATATATACAAGCCTTCTATAAAAGCGTTTATTCAGAGATGAATACATTATTCACATAAATACTCTTACATTTAGTATCTAGGGTTTACTATTTCCTTTCAACATCTGTTGTATTTCTTCAAGCGTCTTGTCCTTCGTATCGGGGATGAGGAAGTAGGAACCTATAGTGCTCAAAAACAGGCATATCGTAAAAAATAAGAACGGTACCCAGAGTCCGAAGTTGGTTTGCAAATATGGAAATAGTTTATTTAAGACGCTTAAATATATAGCGAAAGATATATTAGTTATCATAGCTGCTTTACTTCTTATTCCAGTCGAAAAGAGTTCAGCCAGAAGTAAAATTGGTACTACTCCTAGTCCACATGCAAAAAATAAGACGTACACAGCTAAACCTACTACGGGAAACCAGCCAGCAGCCGAAACGTCTACATTTATACTTTGTAGGTAGAAGAATATGGTTTCGCTTAATAAAGCTATTCCACAGAAGAAGCAAGATACCACCATAGATTTCTTTCGTCCTAATTTATCGCTTATTAAATTGGCAAAAACGTTGACAGCGGCTAGCATTGCGGTGAAAATCATGGCCGCATGACCACTGGATATATTACCCCCAGCTTGCTGGAATATATATTGCGTATATACCAGCAAGGCGCTGATTCCTCCAAACTGCTGGAATCCCCTAGCAACATTAGCTATGATGATAGCCTTCCGATTGCTTTCAATATTCCACAGGTCGCTGTATTTACTAGACTCCGACATCTGTCTTTGCACATCGGCAGTTATTTGCTTCAACTCTAATTCAACGTCTTTGACACGCCTTAGTTTCTGCAAGGATATTCTAGCGTTTGCTTCGTCATTTTTCATAACGTAAAAATATGGAGTCTCTGGCATGAAATAGAAGGTGACTAAAAATAACACTGGTATACTCAACATAACTAACGCTGTGGTCTTTATCGAGCAATAATATCCAACACAGTTGATCAGAAACTGCCCGATAAACATAATGATCATCATCGAATTTCCATACATTCCCCTGACAGAAGGTGTAGCCACTTCTGCAATGTAAGTTGGTAACGTTGCAAACCCACAAGCATCGCCGAACCCTGATACCGCCCTTGACAAATAGAAAATATAAATATTAGTGGCGAACGCGATTAGTAACCAGGAGGCTATATGAATAAAGCCCATTACTATTAAATTTTTCTTTCGCCCAATTTTATCTAATAAAATGCAAAAAAGCGGCGTTGCCACTATCATCGCTATAGGTGGAATGATCGTTAAGTAGGAGGCCTCATCTATTGTAATGTCGTATTCCGGTGTAATAAGCTTTGGAATTGCAGGTGATGGCCATGTGAAAATGGTCCCGGCTGCCATAAAAGCAATGGAAGCTAGAAACAAAATAATATCATTGTAAAGATTTCATGCTGCTTTTACAATTCAAGTAACATTCATTAAAATACTACGTTTTTCGATGTAGTATTTAAATACACGGAATGATTCGATTAAATGTGATTACGTCATTGGTAACTCCTTTTTATGATAACCCCTAAGTTTTAATTGATATCTTGATGCCTGATTTAGTTATCAAATTGAGAGTGTCAATGTTTTATCGAACTGGATAAAAAATTATTAAGAAAAATAATATTAAATATGGGAAACCAAAGTTTCTATTCTCATTGTAAATAATACATTGTGATATTATAAAAACGACCTATTTTGAAACTCTTGTCTCTAGTTCAAAAGCTACACTGGTAATTCTTATTCTTTTCTCTCATTCTTGTAAATTAACTGGTTTCTCTTTGTGCACTACTTTTAACTTTTTTAATTATTTTTAAGTATCCCAATAAAAGAAATCTAGGACCGTCACATTAGGGGAGATCATTCCATTACACCCCTTTCACCAATCTACCGGTTAAGGAAAACGTGTTAGCTCGCACGCCGATCTTATACAATGGGATAGTGCTCCATCTTGTTGAAACGACAGCTTATTATTTAGAATACCTGGATTATCAAAATTTGGAAAAGTATTAGTCAATATGAGAACTAAGTCATTTTGTAGAAATTGAAGATCGTTTTATAAAAACTAAAGGTACCCCTACCATTTTTAATCAAGAAAGAATGGTTTCTTCGTAAAAATCAATCCTATTTTTAACAATTCCAGTGCAGACATTAAGTTTCGGTGGATATTGTCAATTACTTACCCGAAACCAATATGGAATTTGTGGCGCCCAAAATCCACAATTTTGTCTATTAAGAGTATTGTTTAGAGAAACCCCAGCTCCCTCAGAAAAGAGTATATTACTTAGCTGGATAGAATCACCTTCTCGTAAAGTCATCATTATTTCGCCTATTTGGATCACCTTCATTTAAGTCCTGCAATAACATTAATTTTTAAGGATGCAGTTTTAGCTTCTTCTATTGATTTATTACAGTACGCTGATAAGTATGATCGGCAACAATAGGTCGATTTGATTTGTGCGCTTTTTTTTCAATATATTTGTGACATATTCCATACTCTCTTTTTCTATTTTACTCATAGTGGACAGGGTTATCGGAGTTCTTTATAGATATTTATTATTAAAAAGTTGACAAACCTCTTGTTTTGTTCTCGTTGTATTACCACATTGAATCATTATTAATTAATGTAGTCGCTCTGAATATTTCGCTGACCTGTTAAGTAAATAATATACACCTACAACTCGTTGAGTATAATGCTTTTGTTAGTATTTTTTATCTTCAGAAAAAGTAGTATAGCATTATATGAAGAAAAATAATACAATAAATATATTATTTTTATTGTACTTGTGCTAGCTCAAAAACTAATCCAGTTGAAGATATACATGTGAAGTTGCACATTGTACAACGAGAATGGACATTGTTATTCTCAGTATTTAATATTTCTTAATAATTTACTTCTATATCTTGTCAAAATATTTACTTTGTCAAGTTAGTAACTAAATGAGGCACCAAATATTAACCAAAATATAAGTGTTATCATTTAAAAATTTACCAGTGATGCAATCATATTTGAATGAATCATAAAAATCAGCTTGTTCTTTAGAACTTTTCAAAAATGTTATATTTACCTATTTATTTAATTCATTCCTTACATTTTTCTTATAACGCATTGAACTGTTGAAGGAATAACAGATTTTGTAAATATAGCGCAGTATATATTTTAGTAGACACTTTAGAAAGTAAATAGACTTGTTTCCCTTTCTTTTTGAACAGTAAGGAACTATAGAAACATAGCAGAGATGATAACACAAATAATGAAAGATGCCTTACACATACAGTATGTCTCTCAAGTTGTGTTCTCGCGTTTGAATAGATTATATTCTTCATAAAGGAAAAACTATTTTTAGGAAAATATTCGCATCGCTTTAACATTATTTTCTAAATCCATATTTTGAGAACTTCAGGCATAATTGCACAAACGCATCTGTGCACATGAGTGGTTTATGTTGTGAACATCCGTCCCTCGAAATAGTAATAAAAATCTTACCAACACTTTTCATTTAAGTAGAAAACCAACTGTAAGTTAAATGAGGACATTTCGTTTTCAAAAACAACAAATCGGTGATAAGTTATCAATTTGTGGCAAATAGCCTACGTAACCCTCACCCTCTGAACAAGAAATATTCTTGCATCAATGAAACAAACCTATTGGATTGAGTTAATGAATGCCTTTAGTTAAATCAAACGTACGAAGTATTGTGTGAGAATTTTAGTTATTCCAACAAAAAAGAAACTTCAAATTAACATTATTTTTCTGTCAGATCCAATGTTAACACGTATTTGAATTAACCAATTAAGTTTAACAAAGTAATGAAACAAAGTGTCAGACACATTGGAAGTATACAACCATAAAAATATTGATTGAAGGTTTTTTTAGTAATTAACCAATTTTTTCACGATCTACTGTCACCACGTTATCAACATATTTTTTAATTTGACTGTGTTATCGTTTTGTATCCCTTTTGCGCAAATTGTGATATAAAAATCGTTTTGTGCTTATCACATTCTCAAAATACTTAAGATTAAGTGGTGGTGGAGACCCTCATTCTGCACCATCACACCAATTTCATAATTTTCCGAAATCAGATTCTCCTTAATGGCTAGAAGAGTTACTGCTTAGCATACGGAGAAAAAATTATCTAATTTTTGTGATGTGGAATTGATCGATTTGGTACACTAAAAAGTCCATGATATTAGTAACTATTAGAGTCCATCTAAGAACAAATTTTATTCGTAAAAATAGTAAAAAACTAGTAGAAAGGCTAGCATTAAACTTCTAAATAAGCGCATCTATTCTAATTACAATGTACTTTAACAATTTCGAAATTGTTAAACCATTTCAATTAATAAATGTACCATGAGATAAACTGTAAATAATTTTATTTTTGTTAGTAATCGTTTCACAGGATATATGTAAAAAATACCTGATAAAATAGCCGCAACCTGCGGCCAAGTTTTCCCAGGAAACCTTGCTCTTTTCGCGGGTTTTCCTTCCTCTGTCATCTTATTTTTGATGATTTCTACGGCACTTTTCATTTTGTCGCCTTCTATTACTTTAACGTTAATTTTAACAATGAAATTATAATTTTTAGAAAAACTATTAGCCGCGTAAATGCGTAAATACACTAATGCTATCATTAAAAATATTTTAATAAATCCATTTTATATACGTCTAACCACTTAGTATTACCAGCGATAATGCGAACAACAGTGTCTTAACAAAAATTTTTGCCGTCATTGTTTATTTTAACTTTTCTCCGCGTTCTAAGTTATTATAAGATAATGGATATCTACATGCACGCGTGTGTTTGCAACTGTTTTACTACGGATGACTGTGGTTTTTTTTATTGTATGATTTATTAAAATATTTATCAAATTGCAAAATCCATATCATTATATTACAAGCATCTTCTTAGAAAGCAAGGTATCTTAATGAAAAATATATGATTTAAATGAAACAATCATATAAAGTGTGGAAAATAAAAATAAAATCGAATATTAGAGAGAGAAATTAGGTTAATTTGTCACAACGCAACTATTTTGGATACTCTCCGTTAAATTTGGCTCCTTAACTTTGTAATAATGTGCGGCTTGTTGCCACAGACTTCACTTACCAAAGAACTCCTCTTTCTGTAATCGCATAGAAGAAGTATTTGAAAATTTCAAGCAATTCTAAAAATCCTCTCAACAATTTGTTTGATGTATAATACCGTGGTATCACAAAATTTCTAGGACGAAGATAGCATTGAAATAGAAAACATGTCTGGACTTAACCCAGGTATTGTAACTTAACGGTTTTGAAAATTATTTTGACAGTGATATTAACTGTCATGTGTTAGAACTGCTAAAAGCGAGTTTGAACATCGAGTTTGAAGACATTCAAATATGGTTGAGAATATAATACAATTGAATTTGGGTGTACAACCAGCGTGGATGTTTAAATGACTTCAAAAGATACTTCTCTGAGTTAGTTGCAATTCCCAAACATTTTTATAATTGTCTTTCCCATTGTGTTAGTCTATCGTGAAATTGGTTCTGCGGGCCATAAATCGTGTAGTCGTAAACCAACTGTTCTTTCAGAAAAAGTTATAAATTGTTCGTCAACGGATGTAAAATAAATCCACAAAACGTTTCTCAAGAGATTGGAATTTCTTATGGAACATCTCAGAAAATTGTAAAGAAAAACTTACACATGAATCCGTATAAGATGTAATCACATCAAACTATTTTGCTGGCAGACTACCATAAACGTCCTGCTTACTGTCAGTGGTTTGCAAAGAATTTAATGCAAAGTGATGGCCTGCTAAATTTGACATTTTTCTCTGATGAATCTTTCGATGTACGTCAATGCCTAAAATACTCGAATGTGGAGTAGTGAAAATCCTCATATTTTTGTTAAATCGTTTCCGTAAAACTTGGTGTTTTAGCCAACGGCTTCTTGCCTCAGAATTCTTGGTTCTATTTTGCTAATTTTACCAATTAATGCTGAGAGATACAGTATAGAAACATTTTAAATAAATTTATTGAACAGCTTCCCGAAAATGAATTACAATATAGTTACTTCTAGCAAGATTGTGGAACGACACACGCAACACAAAAAATATTACTTTCCTTCGTGAGTTTTTTCACAGTCGGAGGTTAAATTTCAACCACAATCCCCTTGTTTGATGATTATGGACTTTTTCGTATTTCCTCGTCTAAAGAATAGGATATTTAAATCTCTTGTTGCTAATTTGCAAGATCTGCTGCAAAGAATTATTGAAGAATGTGCATTAATAACGCCCGCAATGCTGTCAAATACTTTTAACAGCATGAGAAGACGTATAAACTTGGGAATTGAAAATAATGGATAACAATTTCACACTTGCTTTAACTTCGCCTTTCTTTTATTAATACAATCTTGAAATTAAATGATATATTTATTGATGTCACTATGACACTGTCTAAATAATTTTCAAAAATAGTGTTACAAGTATGACTTAAGTTCAGACATATTCATATTTTCTATTTCAATGCTATCTTCGTCCTAGAAATATTGATATCACGGTAGAAGCATTTTTTTTATTATTTACTTACAACTATAGTTACAGTGTGTATCATACTAACTGCAGCAAGTGTTAAAGAGACGGCTTCGCCTGCACACTACAAAAAATTGATCGAATTAACAAACAAACTTACTGTGTCCGACACTTTATCCTCAATACTATGCAACATGTTAAACCTCATCGCTTTTCAAAAACGTGTTAATATTGAATTAAGAAAAAAGTAATCTTAATTTATAGTTTCGTATTTGTTGAAATAACTGAAATGCAGTGCTTACAACAATACTTCTTACGTTTCATTTAACCAAAGTTACATATTAACTCAATTCAATAGGTTTCTTCACCTGAAAAATATTTTTTGCTCAGAGGATGACGGTTAGGCAGTTTGTTTGTCACAATTTGATTATTTAATCAGCAGTGTGATCCATCATGAGAAGAAAATGTTTCTCAGCTAGCGTTCAACTACATGAACCAGTCAAATTTATTACTTATATTTTATTGGTTCACCAACCTCGAATATTCCAAGAAATTGGTAAATAACGTCTTTATACCAAACGTTGTAAAGTAATGAATTTAATCCACGCAACAGTAGGTGATTGCACAACACTTCCCAACATTCTTCCCTACCTTAATACAGATCTCTTGCAGCACTCCACCAATATGCCCGAGTTACACTGGGGGTTTAATGATAACAGAGACAGAATAAATTTTTATGTCATCAGTAGAAACCGGATTACATGCAAAGTGCATATATTTTATTTTATGTAGATGTATTACACTGATTAAAGTTAATTAGCATTAATTAACTTTAATCAGTGCAAGACATCTACAAATAGACGTAAAATATAATAAACAAATAGAATAAAATATATGCAAGAATAGAACAGTCTATTTACAAAAGTAAAGAATTAATATACAATATAAATAGGAATGGGCCCAGGTTAGACTCCTGCGGGACCTCCAATGTCAGAGTGTACTCATCTGAAAGATACCCATTATGGATTACGTAATGTTTCCGCTGCGACAGATAAGAACGTATAAGTTTTAATGCGGGTGGGACAAAACCGAACGTATTCAATTTACGGATCAGGATTTCATGGTCAATCATATCAAATGCTCTGGAGAGATGTGTATAAATTACATTCAACTGGTTACGCCTATCCAGTACCTCACTGATCTGTTGAGATATCACACTCAGAACTGTTGACCGACCAGATAGAAAGTCGTTGATTTGTGGAGGTAAGAAACCGATTGCTATTACAAATACTGGCACAGAGAAACTTTTCATATACCCTAGTACTGTACAGTCTTTGAGAACTGAACAACCGTTACAAGGGTACAATTCTTACTCTTTTCCATTTACTGGAGAACTCATTGATCGTAATAGACAGATTACGATATCTACGGTTCTGAACAAAATAAACTACGTACTAAGTCATCACCCGCTATCTACTTATTAGGCAATTATGTAGTTTGAGCATCTGTTCTTCTGTTGCCGGTAATATTGTATGTGGAAGATCACAAAGAATCAGTGAGCGAATAACTTGAAGAGTATACAGGCAAATGGGGAAATATACCAGCAAATGCATTGACCATGTCTTTGATACCATCAATATACTTACCAGGAATCCTCATTGAACGCAGTTTCGCACAAAGGAAATTCCAGAGTTGAAACGGAAACACCTGAATATAGCCCTGCAGATTATTCAGGTAAAGCACTTAGCTGTTATGTATTTGAGTTTTAATAAAATTTCTCTTTTCTTTAAATTCATTGTGAAAACACGTTTTTAGTCCTATTCCATTTCTGGTAATAATAGTGTTTCATTTTAATATTGGCAATGGTCGCAGGTGAAAATCAAGGTTGATAATCAAGATTCCGTTTAGGCTTGCAAAGTATATAAATATTCAAAATAGACTATATGACGTTGTAGAAAGCGTCATGTACACCATTTACATCAGTATAATCCAGCAAGAGGTCACAGTTGAAGAAATAATCATATAGGGGTAAATTATTACAGTAACTTCACATTGAGGGAATTTTGTACTGGTAGAGAAACGGTCTATGAGATTAGTTTGCCTGCTGCAAGTCTGATGTTACTCGAAATATTACCTTTGCACAACTGTGTTGTTTAGATTTTCCGGATGATATTTTTCATGTGTTGTAAAAACAAAATGAAATGCTCATTTCACAATAAAAATGAAATTAGTAACAACGCATTGCAATAGTACCTGATTGATAATAGAATGAACGATATACGAGCATCATAGTGACAACAGAGACGCGTCCGGAACTGAGAAGCAAATGAAACGAGTAAGCATTTCAGCCAAGCCGACTGTATTCTACTGATGATTCAATTCAAGACTCTTATTTCTTAGACCCGTAAGCATACTGGTGTTACATTATTTTATGCGCTCTGATTTTAAAGTAGGTCAAGCAGTACTTCGAAAACCTTACCTTAAATGAAATTTCTATCATTTTTTCTTCAAAATAGGTTTCTATCCAGTAGATGTGTCATCTGTTCAAAATTACTGAATAAACTTATGAAGCAACCTATATGGCCTATTGGGCAGTGCCTAGCACGCTTGGTTATCATTCCGGAGGTTCGAATCCCGGGGTTGTTTCTCAGGGTTGAGGTTTTTCTGTGGTTTTCCTCGCTTAATGGCGAATGCTGAGAACGAATACCATTTTAAGCCGCTCCACAGGTGCTGGCGTAATACTAACTCATGGCCATGCAAAGGCATAATTATTATTATATACAATACATTAGATCCTTCCGGGAAATTTTATAATTTATATAATATAATATATACATAACTTATATAATTTTTATAATTCTGACAATTTTAGTTAGGGTGGAACCATAAAGCGATTGATGGTGTTAATTTAACGGTGATTCTTGCAGTATAACTTCAAGATTTCGTAAATAAATTTAACTCCATTCACATTTATTGAAAAGATAAGTCGTATTATAATTTTGAAACAAAAAAGATAATTACAATAAGATTTTCTAATTACTTATTACTAATATACAAAATGATGAAAAACAAAGAAGACGCATCTGCACATATTGCTCGAATCTGCGTTCAATTACTGAACTTCACTTTCTTATCAAACATTATTCTTGCTAGCCACTGTAACACCTTCCATCATTCTAGATCAGATATACACCCTATGACCTATTATTATAAATATTATTATTGCGGATGGAAAGTTGTTCCATACTTATAACCGCTCATAAACAGAGCAATATCTTAGATGAATTACTTAGTAATATTGATATAGTTCTTCCATTTAGCATACGTCAATAGTTAATTAATACAGGTGATACTGAAGGTACACCATAAATAGTTATTCATGTACATATGTTTATTAAGAATTTTTGACAAATTAAAGTTCACCCGCTCAATATCCTAAATGATGCGTTTTTAGTTAAGTACTGGTTTGTAGGATGTTAAATAGTACGTGTTGATAGATGTAAATATTGTTATCATAATTAACTAAAAAGCGAAGTGAAATTGAATGGTGTGTTCTTGTGGGGAATCTCGAGCTAATGTTGGCCCTTGGACCATAGTATAGAAACGCCTGGCTTATTTAAGTTTCAAAAGAAACACTAGTAAAGTACCACGTAAAAAATAATTGAACCAAATTTAATTGTAATTAACATGATATCTAAATGATTAATTACAATTAAAACCTGAGGGCACTTCTGTTTTTCGTACAATAAACAGAATAAAACTGCATTTCGACTTATTAAGTAGAAATTAGTAATACTTATTTTCTGTATATTTATTTACTATTGTATTTAATTGTGATCCCCCCCCCCTGCTAGAAATCTGGCAACTCTTTTGTATATTACTAGTAGATTACTAGCTAACGTTTAATCTGCTGCATATGCATATGTATTTTCTACAATAAAAAGGTATATTAAGGAAATACTGCAGATAATGTCTTCTTTGTTGCATAAAATGGCGTATTTCAAACGATTTAAGGAGTAGTCATCAGTATTTCTTTTTAACAAGATTCTCTTTTGCCACTTACTTTTCTAAGATTAGAAATTTTATATTAGCACAAGTAGTACGAAGTACTACATTGTAGGACTATTCACTGTGTACTAAAGAAGATATTAAGAGCACGGTACAACACCAAATTCTTCAAATTTTAAGAAACGCATAAGTGGCTTACAAACGCCATCATTAACCGCACACTAGTGCAAGGAACTGACAGAAATTTGTCTGCAAAATAAATCTACACCCGGAAACATGACGACTGCTTACGTTCCGAAATGTAAATTATTCATTCTAATAAAATATGCTACTTATGATGCTACTTCATGTTGTACACTTTACTGTACTCATTGCGAAATAACAGGCGGATTTTAAAAATACATGGTTACTATCAATAATAAACGTACTTCAAATTTAAATATCCTACTATACTCTTCAAATTTAAAGATCCTACTGTGAGGTCAATTTTAATATAAAACCAAGTCTTGTTAAAGCAACTTTAGAGATATAATTACAATGTACGTATTTAAATTGTTTATCTTCATTAGTCTTGGGAAAATAAATGTCAAGCAAAAAAATTAGCTGGGCAAACATAACATAGCATTACAAAAAATTATTATAGCTACGGAGCAATGATGTGTGTTTTTATTTATTAATAAGTTTTTCACCGCCTTTCATCATTTGCTGGATTTCTTCGAGGGTTTTTCTCTTGGTTTCTGGTACAAAAAAGTAGGAAAAGAAAATATGGATAAAGAAAATGTGTAGATCATACTGGAGTATCCTTTATCTAACGAAGTACCGGCTTCCTAGAAGATGTACTGGCAGTAAACGGCAAAGGCAGATATTCCTGTGAGTTGTTGCAATCCTTTAGCCACTCCGACTATGAAAATAGCCTTCCGATTGCTAGGAATTCTGATGCAATCTGTATACGTACCTTTTTCCGAATTTTGACGTTTTAGGTCCGCATTTAATTGCTCAAATTCTTTACTAACGTTCCCTAAACGTCTAAGTTTCTTCAGATAGTTCTCAGCTGATTCGGATTTATCCCTTAGTAAGTAAAAGTATGGTGTTTCCGAACACAACGAGATTAGCACTATGAAAATTATCGGTATAGAAATAAAAATACAAGCTGTAGTTTTAATATCGATAATAAAAAATAGCCAATCACATTCGTAAAAAGTTGTCCGAAGTACATGAAGAACGCCATTAAGTTACCCCATCTCCCTCTCACTTTCGGTGTAGTGACTTCTGAGATGTAAACTGATAATACCGTGAATATAGCTGCATCTCCGAAACCATACAGGACTCGAGAAAAGTAAATGAAATACAGGAATCTAGAAAAAATTACGCAAAGCCATGCGAAGATCTGAACTACTTCTGCTGCTAATAATGTAATCTTCCTACCAAACCGATCTAATAAATAGCCTTCTATTGGTGCGGCTAAAGTACTAACTAGCAGCGGCATAACAGTTAGATAAGATACTTGTTCGATGTTGATATCTGAATATTCATCCGACGATACCAGGATTGGAATAGTAGGCGATGTCCAGCTGCATAGGATAGAGTTGTTGAGTGAAGTTAGGGCAGCTAAAATGAACAAAAAGTAGTTTTTAATGTAAATACACTCAATTTCTTTAATATTCTAATTACACGAAGATGAACTTAAAAATTTACAGTGTAAGCATTCTATTCTTTTTTCTAATATGCCTTCAAATTTCAGGTTTGTGTGATATGCTCTGTTTGTTCCCTTATGTTTTCTTTTTAACCTGAAACAAGGAAATGAAGAAATATGTTCTGAAATTGTCAATCTATAAATTAAATTAGCTATGTTTACACAACCACCATATTCCTTTAAGATATCATAGGTAATTAGATTTTTCCAGAGTGAATACTTCCGAATAAATTATGTAAATAGTTCAACTTTCAAGATATAAATGGTCAATAAAACTCCTGTGTAAGTTCTTTTTAAGATTTTAAATACACTCCTCACAAATACTATATTAAGTCAGCGATGGGTTTCATATTAATCACATATCAAAGGTTGAAATTGACAAATAATTATAAGTTGATCAAAGATAATTTTGTTAAAACTTAAAAGGTAAGATAACATAGGGATCAGCTTAGTTATAAAGGAAATGAATAGATGAGTAAACTACTGCTTTAAAAATATACGAAAATTGCATAATTAAAATGTAATATAAATACATATTAGACTACTACAAAGATAGTCAAAAACATAAAATTAAATTTAAACAATGAAGTGAAAATTATTGCAAAAGTGTTAATTGAAAATAAATAATAATGTAACAAACAAGAAGATACAAAGAAATTGGAAACTAGTAATAAACGAACTACTTCCGGAATTGGACCGTGTCATGACGAGATATATAGAAATGAAATAAGAGTAAGAGAATAAAGAAATAAAAATAAAAAAGAAAAAGAGATAAAAGAAGGAAAGTAGAAGAATGAAGGGGGGGGGGGTGACAAAGAGGGAAAGGTGAAGAGTAATAGAAGGAAAGAGAGACCGAAAATACGGGAAAAGTGAAAGATAAAGGAAGAGAAGAAAAAAGAAAGGTGGAATCCCGCTTGTTTGGGATTGTTTTTCCTACGCCGGTAATGGCTATTAATATTTGCGTGTCCGAACTAATATGGACGCTAGTGTACATACATACTATAGTGGCGTAATCATCGGCAGCTGTTGTGCAAATTCCCGTTATAAGAGTAACTATCTCTTTCTGATTCAATGTACGCAGCTTAGTGTCCTATATTTATGGATCTCTATGTCACACTATCCGTGTTTAAAGAAAACAAGAGAGGGGACGGAGGGATAAACGAGGCGTTTCACGCATTAAGTAAGTTTGCAACTTAACCATTGTAATTTCGTGTACGGACTAGAGGGACCGAGTAAATTCTGGAAGCAAACATAGACCACAGGTAAACTCATAGACAGCATAAGAGAGGAAGACATCCTCAACCATTTGCTACCACTGTATAATAATCTTTAAGTTATACATTCAATATCTATCTAGTAATCTAACAATTTCTGGCTGGTAGACATTGATCTTGCTTAACTATTTCCCATTCAAGAAAAAATAAGATATTCTGCCCTACTACATTATTGAAATTTAACGGTAACATGTACTGTCCAGCAGGTAATACAGTTGTAATGTACCACAAACCTCTATCTGCTCATTTTTCAAATGTTGGGGTTAAATATTAAATAAGCCTGTATTAGTAATGCAATCCTCTCCCGCAAAATAAACTAATTTGTTATATCTGACCATAATTGATAATATAGCGCGTTACATTTACTTACCCGAAAACACAGCAAATATCTGCGGCCATTCAGAACCCTCCTTTTCGTCTATATTTCTCTCGATTTTTGTAGCAGATTTATCATGCACTTGAATGCCACCCATTTTTTATTACTTACTAGCACTATCTTCTTTTTATAAAGAATAAAAGAGCTTGATAAAATGTTATCACGTACAGTATTTTTATTCTATAACAATAGCTTGTTGCCGGTAGATATCAGAAGTAAACTGAAAAATGTATTTGGTAACGTTAATATTTATATAATGTTTACTTTGATGCATTCAACATTGCGTTGAAAATTCATACTGCAATTAATCTAGTTAATCATAAATAATACTGGACAGATGAAATTGTTTAGTGCAAAAAAATGAAGTTGAAATTAAGTGTAAATTTGTTTTTAGCACAAGTTCGCTGAATGATTGAATTTTAAATTTGAAATTCCACATTTATTCAGACAAATGTTTTCCTTTCTTTTCCAATAGCAGTAAGAAGCAACATATACTCAATAACGGAAATGGTACCCATAATCCAAAAGCGGTCATTATGAGCTAAAACACTTTGTTTAAATTGCAAACAGATAAATCAAATGCCATATTGCAAATGTCGATAGTATGTTTCCTAATGCTTGTTGAAAACATTTTGTCTAACATTAAATCGACATGACACCAAGACCTATGCAACATATGCAGCCATAACCAACTAGAACAATAATAAGAAACCAACTTATAAGTACGACATTGACATTCATTTGTAAATAAGAATACATTGCTTCCCCCAATAGCAAAATGTCACAACCTCAACAAGATACAATCATGAACTTAGCTCGTTAGAAAATTTTTGAGAATATACGACTAATGTTTTGAATCCTGGAAATTGCTAGAACATATATGGCAATGGTTAACACTCTCTTACAGCTTTTATTAAGCAGGGATGTTTAAGATTGCCTAATTTCGAGAATTACTGATGAACGTCAGAGACTGTAAAATGTGCAGAAGTCATATGAAGTATTTCCATTCTCTTTCAATTGTAGAACTAATATATACACTAATATATAACGAAATTCGTTACTTTGAATCCGCGAGTACGAAAGTAAGTAGTTAAAAAAACAGTTTCAATACTTCAAATGACAAAATTAAAGAGAAGTTGCAAGAACAAGTCAATATCGTATACTGAAAATGACGAAAACATAAAACGAGACTGAATGAAACTGCACCCAGCTGTAAAACATATAAATTGAGGAACAGCGGAAGAGAGGAGCAAAACGTTGGTAAATTACTTCGCATATTCTCTTCCTGTCAAATTTGCTTGGCCGCACTATACATAAAACTGCAGGTTTCAACAAACCTTATAGTGTATTTACTGCCATACCAGTGAGATTAGTAATCTACTAACTATTGAAATAAAGTCACGCCTATACGAGAACATAATTATGTTACAATAGCAAGTTTATTACATTCATCAGAACTGTATGTCTGTCTGATTTCATTCTTTTTTGCTTCAAGCCGTGCATAATTTAATTACCCTTTGTTTATAATTTAAAAGACATTGTTATTGCTTTTTATTGCATAATAATGAAGTGATTTAGCGTAAGTTAAAGTATCTGCATCACGAGTCACGCACTTTGTTCGTATTTAATTATATTATGGTATTGGTGACCATGTCTCATTACGGCCACTCAACAACGATACTAAAATGTACTAAAAAATATATCATCATATTACACAAAAGATTAATTCCAAAGTGGACACATAAAAGAACACTATCGCATATTTTTCAAAAACAATCTAGACCTTAAGGGAGTAAATACCGTAATCAAAATCTAAAATGTTAGATACTATAAACGCTTTAAAGCAGAAAAGGGTCACAATCACGCAAAATGGAGATTGTCCACAAGTTATCGCTATATTTACAGGTAAGTCTTGTACGAGATGCATTTGACATGGCGTAGCTTCCCTTAAAGAAGGCTTATATGTACGAGGGCGACCCGAACTGTTTCCGGAATCGGTAAGAGATGGCGCACGAAAGTTTAGGTAGATGCATTGGTCGGCAAGGACACCGGTTTTTATAGCAACTGCCAAAATTTCAGACGTCTACTGTCAATAGTTGTTGTTTAAGAGTGTGCTTTGTGTAGCAAGTCAGACGGTTTCGCAAAAATGGATAAAATCGAATTTCGCGCAATGATAAAACACTTGTAGATGGCTGGGAAAACGGCCACAGAAATTCTAAATATTTTGCTAAAGGTTCATGGCGGATGTAGTCCATCATTTTTGACCATCAGCTTCTGAGTGAGCTAGTTCAAATGTGGCCGCACAAGCACAAGTAACGAACCACGCAATGGACGCCCAAAAACCGGTACCAAAGATGAAATTTTCAACAAGATTCATGATATCGTATTAGTCGATCGCCGATTGAAGCTGAAAGAGATAGCAGAAACAACAGGCATCTCAGAGGAATGCAATCCAAGGGATTTCTTCATGCGTTTCATAACCGTGGATAAGACTTGGATCCACCACTACATACCGGAGACCAAGGAACAGTCGAGCCAGTGGACTTTTCCGGGCGAATCGGTTCCGAAGAAATCAAAGACCGTTCCATCTGCCTGATGCTCATCGACTATCTGCAGAAGGGAAAGACGATCTCGGGGCAGTACCATAGCAATTTACTGATCCGATTCGATGCAGTATTGAAGGAGAAATGGCTTCGTTTGCAACGGAAAAAAACGTTCTTCCATCAAGATAATGCACCGTTTTATTCATCCCGCATCGTCATGTCCAAATTGAATGAGTTGCGCTACGAATTAGTCTCTCATACTCCATATTTGCCGGACCTAGCCCCCAGCGAGTTCTTCCTATTCCCAAACCTGAAAAAATCACTGAAAGGAAAGAGATTTCTCTCAAATGTGGAGGTCATCACCGCTACAGATGGCTATATTGCAGACCTCGAAACATCCTAGTTTTCCGACGGCTTGAAGATACTGGAGCACCGTTTGAAAAAGTATATCGATCTTCGAGGAGACTATATCGAAAAATAAAAATAAAGAAACCACACCAATACCGTGTTTTCCTTTCTATTCCGGAAACATTTCAAGTCACCCTCGTATGTAGCTAGCAATAGCTCGTATTGAATGTAGGCAACTACATAAAAATGGCAAATTTGTACAAAGAAAATTTATAAAGCTTTTATATATATATAATCTACAATATCTTGGGGAATAAATTAATCTCACTTGCTCTGACCCCATTATTTCAATATTGATTGCCTGGGTTGTGGTGGGTTAATAAAAATTTTGACAATCGTGAAAGCAGCATTGACAGATCCTCGTACTAATTATATTTCATTGTAACAATTTTTTGAAGACTTATTGAATGAAAACCATCTCATGGCTTTGCTTCTTGCCTCGTATGCTCTATAAAGAAATAAAATTAAGTTGATGCCATTTCCAAGTATTCTGTATTCTCCTTATTGGTGTAAATTTCGTTTGTTTTCTTAATGCTATGTCTTCCAGAAGAACATCATTCAGTTTTCCTAGAAATTATGATCATTATTGTTCGGTGTGTATATCTCTATTATAAATTTTATGTGTCTATTACCCCCACAGACTTCCTTCAAACGTGCTAGTTACTACATATGAACTGAAGCTCAGGGCTGTCAGAATGAGATCTTCTGAGATACACTAGTAGGTTCCTTGCCTCTATTATCTGTGCTCAGATTCGATAAAGACAAAAATTTGTAAAGGTACTCACCTCTTTGCAATATAATTATTAGTATCTAACTGCCCTTTATAAGGTTGTGCGCATTCGCATCGCAGCGAAAGTGCCCCTCTACGGTGTGTTACTTTAACCGTTAGTGATTGCACCTCGCACGGAAAGGGTCCTCCTACGGTGTGTTAATTTTTTAACTAAACTTCCATAGACACATGGTTCTTAAACGAATATCCTTGTTTTTCTTGCCTGGATTGCCATTTCCTTCGTAGACTTAGCTGGATCCCTTGGTTATATTTGTTTGACTTTCTGGTTGCTCAAGGAATTAGGCCTCGGCCTAGAATTCTTAGATGCCGGACTACACTTGGAACTAATCTCAAATTTATTCTTTTTGAAATTGTACTAATAGAGGGAGTGAACTGCAATAGTCACACGTCTGTGATAGGCCCTCATTCTAGCTCCACTGTTGAGGAGATACGCCATACTAGTTATAAAGTGAAATCTCCTTTGAACGGACACCAACGGGACCAACTGAAGATGTCCGTTGAGGAGGAGTATCCGCATAAAAGAAGTATGTAGTAGATACAACAAAAATCGTGCTTTAACGAAAAATTAATATATTAAAGAAACTGGGACATTTAAATCGTATATGTATATAAATGTTTTTAAAATAAATAAGAAACTTTAAACTTAAGAAAAAAAGTTTATTTCCTTTACATATATACATACAAAGTATAATATATGTACATAGTTACATAGATGTAGTATGTAATACAAAACAATGAAATGAATAGTCACTTTAAGGACGCAAAAATTCATATACTGTTGTTTGTCTTCTGTTTTTCTTTAAAATGGCGTCTTGAAATCGTATTTCCAATTTAGAAAGAAGCTCCAAAGACTGTATCTCCGTGATTTTCGATAAAACTTCTGAGATCCTTGGTCAGGGTAATAGCTTTACCATAGTTTGGGATAGCTTCTATTGGCACTGGAACCTCATCGACATCAGAATCTTCCGAAAGTATTTCAACTGGATTTGCAATTTCTTGTTCTGAATCGGGATCTTCAACATACAAATCTTCATCTACGATCAAAAAATCATTAAGGTTTTCATCATCCGTCAATTTCAATAAATTCTTTTTTTGAGGATATCTGAAAGTACACTAAGAGGCAAATCATCATCAAGGTCAGATGTATCAGCCTCAGTTAACTGGTCCTCACTTTGCATATTTACATGATTAAATCCTGCTTTGCGGAAGCAATTTTGAACTGTCCCTTTGGTTACTTGGTCCGAACCGGTTTTTGCGCAATAAACTGCATCCAATAGTGTAATTTTCTTTATTAACTCAAAAGCTGTACCAGCAGTTTCAATGTTTACTAGCAGATGTTTGAGTATTAGACTTTATAATCCCCTGGTCAAGTGGTTGACAAGCTGATGTACAATTAGGGGGTAAAAATAATATTTTTATATTATTTAAGCGAACGTCTTTCGGATGAGATCCCGCATTGTCTAAAAATAATAAAATGTTTCTTTTTTCTTTAGCCATTTTCCAATCTAGGTCTTGCAACCACTCTGTCATAATTTGTCCTATCATCCAAGCTTTCTTATTGTATTTCCAAGTTACAGGCAGGTTATTTATATTAATGTTTTTAAAAGCTCTGGGTTTAGCTGCCCTACCAATGATTAGGAGTTCTTCTTTTTCACCCGCCATATTTGCATAATACAAAATTGTAACCCTCTCTTTGGGATACTTACCCCCAACACATTTTTCCTTCTTTAATGTGAGCGTTTTGTCGGGTAGAGCCCTAAAATACAGGCGTATCTCATCGGCATTATAGACGTCTCTCGGTGAATATCCCTTAATCAAAGAAGGACATTTTTTTAAAAACGATCAAACATTTTCAGGATTAAGCGAAGCTCCTTCTCCCGAAATCGCTTTAAAACTTATATTGTGGCGGATTCTAAATTGATTGAGCCAACCAGAAGAAGCACTGAATGTAGAATGTCCCAAAGAAGCGTCTATTTCTCTTATGCAGAGCTGCTGTAAACCAGTCATAACACAATTTGTCTATTTTAATACCATCACCCGTCAACAAGCTTCTTTTTTCATTCAAATTGCTGTTCGATATACATTTGTTTAGAAAGATTTCTTTATGTTTAATTATATCCGCAGCTTCAACAATCCCAATTTTTTGTTTAAGCGTGAGAATTTTTCTATTTGGAGCCATTTCTACAATGAATGTGTCGCCCACTGTATCTTTTCCGCATAGACATCAGACTAATATTGAAAGCAGATTCAATCGAAAGCGTACACCCAAGAATAAGAACGGTAAATCCCCGACCAACTTGGGGAAGTCCCTATATCACGCCAGGTAGAAATGTACGACATAGGCTGCGTTTGTATCGAAAGATTAAAGTCGATAAATCTCCGGTTTACTCGGGGAAGTCCCAGCGAAATTGGCGCGCGGCGCGATTGAGAAATGCAATAGCAATACTCTCGATATAAAAATAAGATAAGGCGTTTCTTTTTATTTTATTTTTTGTCCGGTTAAGAGAACATTTTCTCGTGTCCGCGTCCATTCAAGAGAATATCCGTCCAAGAAAGAGTTAATACAATGGAAATTATATGAGAGCCGGACGGGACCATGAGAAACTGTCCGTTTAAGGGAGGTGTCCGTGTAAGAGGGGTGTCCGCGAAGGGGAATTTCACTGTATACGAACGAAGCCTGTTCAATACTGCTCAATATATCCCTCACATGTGAAGAAGAGTTTTTATTATTTTGCAACTATAGCTTTTTTAAATTCTTCAATAAACTCCATATTCTTCAAGATTAATAGTGCCATTCTCAGTAAAAAGCACGAAAAACGAAGTTAAAATTCATAGACAATAAGGGAGATACATTACTTTAGTAAAGATATAATTAAATAACATTACGCTTTTAGTTCAGAAAAGATTTATTAAGAAAATAATTATATGTAAATCTCTATAAAACCCTTAAACAAGAAGTATATTATAGACACATCTTATCATAGATTGTACAAACGTATCTCTGTAAAATCAAGAAACATACCTAACAAACATCTTTTAAAGCTTTCAAATCACATGTAATTTTTTATAATCTACTAGTATGCCTCATTTGTCGAAGGTGTATTGGTACAAAGCGTTTGAAATAGAATATCTACGGCACTTGGCTGTTGGAGCAATTAATATTGAATAACGCTAGCCGCACGAACCTTTATTTTGAAATCTACTGGTTCTTTCTTTATTATAATGAATTTTCTAGTATAAACGTTCATTATAATGAGTTGCGTATTTATTGTTTCAGCGTCAATGTTGTCCCTTTCGACTGGAATGATATTCGCATATGCTTCGCCAGCAATTCCAAAATTAATAGCTGAGTATGGTTTTACAATAGAAGATGCTTCCTATTTTCCGATAATACCGCCAATAGCGATGATAGTTGCTACACCAGTTTACTGTCAATTAATGGACAGCCATGGTCGGAAATATATTCTACTTTCCGCTGGAGTGCTTCATGTCATATCTTGGCTGATACTGGCTTTCGCGGATACTATTTATCTCTTCCATACTTCAAGAGTGTTCCTTGGAATTGCAGAGGCTTGTGTGTTTGCAGTGCTGCCAACTTACATAGCCGAAACTACTACGCCAAATGTGAGAAGTTCCTATGGAAACATTATGGTGATTTCTTCGTTGATCGGTCGATTTTTAACAAACTGTATTGGGTACTATTTTAGTATTCAATTATCCTCTCTCATAATGTTACTTATTCCAATTTTGTTCATGATTGCATTCGGCTTTATGCCTGATACGCCGTACTATCTTTTAAAATCTGGCAAAACGGAGCGTGCCATGAAATCACTACGACAGTTGCGAGGATCTAAGGACGTTAATGTTGAATTGCTACAGATCAGCTTAGGCTTACAAAAGCAGCTATCAGAATCGGGGAGATTAAAAGATCTGTTTCTGGTCAAGAGTAACCGAAAAGCTTTAGCAATTGCTACTATTTCAAGAGCATTCCAACAGTATTCTGGAGCTGCTTCATTAACTGTTTACGCTCAGTATATTCTTAACGAAGCCGGTGGAAATATCTCGAGTGGTGTTGGAGCTATCATCGTTTCTGGGATATTCGTTGCCGTCAATCTCTTCGCTAATATAATCTGCGATAAACTAGGCCGAAGGAAATCTATGATCTTCTCCTGCTTAGGCTGCGGTATAATTCTATTGGCCGAATCAATGTATTTTTATCTCCAAGCTTACAATATTATAAATCTCTCTCTTGTCAGCTGGTTCCCACTTTTTGGTCTAGCATCCTACGCCTTGGCCTACTGCGTCGGTCTTGGTCCCATCCCGAACTTGCTTATTGGCGAAGTATTCTCCACAAATATGAGACAACACGGTATCACCATTTCAAATGTAATATTCGGCATTAATACCTGTGTCGCTTTAAAGCTATTTCAATTCCTAATGTCGACGTACGGAATGTGGACATCCTTTCTAGTCTTTGGATTATGTTGCTTAGTTAGTTCAATCTGCTCATATTTTACTATTCCTGAAACTAAAGGTAAGGCCCTAGAAGAAATTCAACAAATGTTGAAAGAAGGTAAAATAGAGAAACCAAAACAAGATACAACTGAAGTATGGAGCACTGCAAACGAAATACGAGTAAACCGAAGCAAAATTATTAAAGAATTCATCGAAGCAGGAGGTGGTGGTGTATGTACTGTAAAGTATTGAATCATTAAAACAATTAGATAACAATACCTACATACTTACTACATTGGAATCTTTGCAATTGACAGATCTCATTGATGATGTCCTTGAGACATATTGCATGTCATTTTCGTTGACACCAATAAACAACAATCTTGTATTCCTTGTTACGTTCTCCTGGTTTGAAGAACGGCGCCGCTGTAGCCTACTCGTAAATTTACTTGACCAATACTTACTTGTAGAGTATGTTCGCTTATTTACTAGATGGAAAGTTGTACAGTGAAACTCAATGCGCATGCGCAAATAAATATATTTAAAAAATAAAATGTGTACACGGTTTCCACTCTAGCCTATGTACAGTTACAATGTACGTAAGATATACATATTTGCAATAATTGCAGTTATTCGAGCTCTCTTATATACATAATATACATTAGCATGTGTATATGTGTTTTCCATTGGTAGTAATATAAGGTACCGCCTCAGCATGTACGTTGCAAAGCTATGTTTAAATTCTTATATGCTCCCGCAGAAGCTTGGTTAAAGGCATGTACTAATGCCTCTATATGTATGCATGCACCACTACCTTTTTATAGGGGAGCCAACCCTATTTACTTCTTAAATTTATAAGCGCACCTCGGTGCTATGCTTATTTATATGTCCCTTTCCGGGAGCCTAATACATTTTTCTTGTTTTAAATTTGCCTAAGGGACATGGACCTGTTTCAATGGCTTGTGTTTGTACTTGAACCAAACACTTTCGTTTTTACACATTTATAGGGGAACCCACCCTATCTCTTAGAGCTTGAACGCCTGGTCGAGGGCGACAGTAGCGAAAATAGCCGATCTCAAAACAAAAGTAATGTGACAGCTACCCAGGCGTTCTCATTTGAAAAAATACACTATGCGCAATCTTCAGCTCTTTGCTACTGCGCCCCAAAGAAGGGAAAAACCCAGTAGCCAACAAATATGCGAAATGCGCACAGACAAGGAAAGCGGAGCGATGAAGCCGACATAACATATAGAAAATTGGTCCGTGAAACTCGTCCGCTACGATGAACAACTACAGAGACAACGACAGAGGAGCGAACAGAGACAGTCACCGAGGTACTGATCAAAGTTTATACTTTGTATACTTACTTTGGAATGCTGATGGTAACATTGTGTAGATAGGTTTATGTAACAAATTACTTCATGGTTCTAACAACCGACCCAAGAATTTGTGCATCGAAGAACGTTTTATGTTTTTATTCGTGATGCTATATTTACACTTCCTTTACATGATTAATTTTATATTATTCAACATTCTACTAAAAACTATAGGCAACATTAACATGAAACAAAAATCTATTTTGATCTATTACATCTTTTAGAAAAAAGACAGATTAAAGAAACCAGCCCTAGTCTCTCATATCTACTAATAACTGTGTCTTATTATAACTTTACATTTCTATATGTATTAGTATAGCTAATTATTTTTTCTGTTTAAAGACGTTTTAAACAATAAATAAATATCAGTACCAAAATTTAGCTGAACCTAGGTAATAATTTAATTTTCCTAAAAGCAAAACCGAGAAAAATCCAGTTCCAGTTTTAAATATATGAAACACAAAAAAATAATAAATTTAAAAAGCTTAACACACATTGAGAAATTTAATCAAAATAATACTTAAGTTTTATGATATTTAATTTGCTTACTTTTGTCGATAACTTTAGTTAAGATTAATACTTTCCTTTACACAATTCATAATCATCTACAATAACATTTATTCACTTCATTCTGCTTGCTCCCCTTGCAGAAACTTATTCAGCTCACTATTTATTATGAAATGATAAATTGTGTTGTAATTCTCCGATATATTTGTATCCCGTCGACTATCTTTAAAAATTGCATACTATTTACTCGAATAAGCTTTAGTTAAACAAGAGCATATCATATGATTAAAACGAACATTTGCGCCTAATTTAACTTTCTTGCATTTTGGGAAATTAATTAGCTTAATTTTCTTTTAAATTGTTCTAAGAAACAATGTTATCGCTATTTACGGTAAACGAAATAGATAAACTTACGTAAGACAAAATAATCTTGTGTTACGTACACTGCATGTTATTCACATTTCATTGCATTACTCTATTTACGATACATATTGCCAGGCTGCGGCCTAGTGAAAACCATATCATGCGCCATGCAAAACTATGCAAAAATATAGAAGTAAATATAATATTGTATTGTTGAAGTAAGTGGTTAAGCAAATTTGAACTGAAAAAGGAAATTTTCAAAATACGTATAGTCCTGTTTCACACTACTAAAGATATTAGAAACAGATAAAAAATGTTGGACGGTGTTGATATTCTGAAGCAAAAAAAGGACATGTTACAGCAAAGCAATGATTGCCCGCAACTTGTTGCCCTATTTACAGGTAAGCTAGCAACATCTACGAATCAGCCACATGCAGGATTAAATACACCTTATAGTCATATAAAAAAAGTGTATGTTTTTATTCAAAATATGTTCGTCCAATACGCTTCAAAAGAAAATATAGCGAATATACAGGCTGATTCAAATTAAGTGTGCACCTGTTCTGTTATTGTTTTTTGAAATTAGTTTAAATTAGCAAAATAATAGTGCTTTTAACGCTGATTAATATGCGGTATACGTAAAAACAATTGCATGCCGCATATACGAGAAATTTTCAAGTTTACATTTTTTTTTTACGGAACACGCTGTATACTATACTGTACACTACTTATGGTGTAAATGTTTTAATACGCCACTGTCTTATGAATAATAAAGGAGTTATAGCAGTTTCCACTTTGTTCCGAGTGCTATTGCTCAACCAACTTCTAACAAAACAGACACCTACATGTCTTTGTGTTTAATGTTTATTCTAACATATATACACCTTAAAACAATGTCGTTGCAATTAAATTGAAAAAGAAAGTAAATGTACAAGGGCGATCTGAAATGTTTCCGGAATCGACAAGAAAAACACGGTATTGGTGTGGTGGAAAGGAACTTTCTTCCGCTACAAACAAGACCGTTTCCCCTTCAATACTGCATCGAATCGGGTCAATAAATCGCTGCAGTATTGCCCTGTGATCGTCCTTCCCTTCTACAGATAGTCGATGAGGATTACACCTTAAGAATCCCAAAAAGATGGTCACCATGACCTTCCCGGCCGATGGAACGGTATTTGCTTCCTTCAGAGCCGATTCGCCTGGAGAAGTCCACTGCCTCGACTGTTCCTTGGTCTCCGGTATGTAGTGATGGATCCAAGGCTCATCCACGGTTACCAAACGCATAAATAAATCCCTGGGATTACGTTAGATGCTGGCCAGATAGTCCTCCGAAACGGTCACCCAATTTTGTTTTTACTGCGGTGTGAGCAAACGCGGTACCCATCGCGTCGAAAGCTACCCAAAATTTCGTGTAGGATATGGTTAACGCGTTCTTCGAAGATGCCTGTAGTCTCTGCTATCTCTTTCAACTTCAATCGGCGATCGGCTAACACGACAGCATGAAACTTCTACCATTTCATCGTTGGTACCGGTTTTTGGGCGTCCACTGCGTGGTTCGTCACTTGTGCTTGTGCGACCACGTTTGAACTCGCTCACCCAGAAGCTGATGGTAGAAAACGGAGTACATGAACCAGCGATGAACCTCGAGCAAAATATTTCGAATTTCCGTGGCCGTTTTCTCAGTGTTTTATCACTGCACGAAATTCGATTTTGCAAAACACACTCTTAAACAACAACTATTGACAGCAGACATCTGAAATGTTGACAGTTGCCATAAAAAAGGTTGCCCTTGCCAACCAATGAATCCACTTCAACCTTCGCGCGCCATCTCTTGCCGATGCCGTAAACATTTCAGGTTGCACTCATATAACTTATAAATAATGCTCAAAAGTATCATCTTCGTTCTCATTTTCGTACCCTCTTGAGTACACTCTGGGTAGCTCTTAAGAATGTCCTTTCATCCGATTCGCGGAAAACTTTCTTAACTTTATTTTGCAATTCGTTCACATTGTTGTACCGGGTTTTGTACACCTGATTTTTTAAATGCCCTCAAAGAAATAAGTCTAAAGGTGAAAGTGCAGGAGAATTGGCCCGTTTGAACTTATTCACTTATCGACAAAGATGCTCTCCAGATAGCTGTGTACTATGCGGCAATTGTGTGCTGGGGGTAACATCCTGTGGAAAGTGTAAACTTTGGCTCATCAGATAATTGGCGTTATCATGGAGATCCTTTAGAACTATCGAAATAAATTCCAGACATATATCTACTGTTAACGTATCATTGTAGAACACTGGACCAGCAACTATCGAACCAATTAATTCGTACCAAACATTACAAGTAAATTGAACTTGTGCAGCATGTGGACGCACTATTAATAATTGTTTTGCGACCAATAGTGATGATTCTTGTTATTAAACGGACTTCTATTGGAGAAGTTTGTTTTATCACTCCATAACATACATTGTAATCCATTAAAATTTGCATAACAAAAATTAACTAACCATTGACAGAAAGCCAACCTCGTGTGTGAATCTCCTGATTGTAATGTTTGTGTGCTTTTTTTTGCATAACTTAAATCCAGTTCCTTAGTAGCATCTCTAATGGAAAATTCGCGATGGGCTTCAAAATAGTTAACACTGTAATTTCTACTTCTTCATTGATAATGATATTTGTTTTGGTTTAAAGTGAAAGTCTACTAATATTTTACAGAATGAAAGTGTGTCTTTGCCATCAACTAAAATCTACCATAACTTCTTTATCATCGTTTTAAGACAATAGTGTATTAAAACATATACATCATAACATAATGCATCTTTCCATTTTTTAAATATTCAACGTGTTCATTAAAAAAATATATAAACCTCAAAATTTGTCGGACACGCGTCACGCAAGTTTTTTCTCATGCACTCCATATTAATCTTCATTAAACCACTATTACTTTGCTAATTTAACGTATTTTCTAGAAACAATAACATAGCAATGCTGCGGACTTAATTTGAATCAGGCTGTATATAACATGCATCAATACACATTTTATGAATTATGGAAAGTTTATAAATCGGTACCTCCAAATTTTACCCTACAAAGCTTTTATTGTTAGACGTATTTTAACGGCATGAAAAATTCCTACATAAAAATTAATTGAATATATTTAATGTTTCAGCATCAATTTTGTCCCTTTCATCAGGAATGATATATGCTTATGCATCACCAGCAATTCCAAAGCTAGTGTCTGAATATGGTTTTACAATAGAAGACGCTTCGTACTTTCCGATAATACCACCAATAGCTATGTTAATCGCTACACCAATATTCTGCAAACTAACGGACAGAAACGGGCGAAAATATACGTTACTTACCGCCGGAGTATTTCATGCCATTTCCTGGGTAGTAATAGCCTTCGCGGATGCCATTTACCTATTCTATATTTCCAGGATGTTCTTCGGAATATCGGACGCTTGTATGTTTGCAGCGTTGCCAACTTATATAGCAGAAGTTACTACACCGAAGATAAGGAGCTCCTATGGAAACATTATGGTGATCTCTTCGCTGATTGGCCAGTTTTTGTCAAATTGCATTGGATACTATGTCAGTATTCAATCGGCTGCCTTTATAATGCTACCATTTCCGATTTTGTTCGTAATAACGTTCGCTTTCATGCCCGATACACCATATTACTTTTTGAAATCTGGAAAAGCTGAACAAGCTATGAAATCACTACAAAAATTGCGAGGGTGTGAGGATGTTAAAACTGAACTCTTGCGACTGAATTTAGATGTACAAAGACAGTTATCAGAATCGGGAAAATTCAAAGATCTATTTTTAATCAAAAGCAATCGGAAAGCTCTAGCAATTGCTAGTGTTTCAAGATCATTCCAACAATATTCTGGATCTGGTTCGTTAGTAGTATATGCGCAGTATATTTTTAATGAGGCGGGTGGAAGTATATCTAGTGGAGCCGGAGCCATGATCGTTTCGGGGATATTTGCCTTCGTCAATCTTTTCGCCAACGTAATTTGCGATAAATTAGGCCGAAGAAAATCAATGATCTTCTCCTGTTTGGGATGTGCCATAATCCTATTAGCCGAAGCAACATATTTTTACGTTCAAGCTTTCGATGTTTTAAACCTCTCCTTTATCAACTGGTTTCCAATTTTAGGATTAGCATCTTACGCTGTAACTTTTTGCATCGGTCTCGGAGTTATACCGACCCTACTTCTAGGTGAAATATTCTCTACGAGTATTAGACAACATGGCACCATGGTTTCAAATATAATATTTGGCGCTAATATCTGTGTTGCCCTAAAGCTATTCCAATTGCTAATGTCAACATACGGAATGTGGGTACCCTTTCTAGTCTTCGGATTGTGTTGCTTAGTTAGTGCTTTCTGTTCGTACTTCATTATACCTGAAACTAAAGGAAAGACATTGGAAGAAATTCAACAGATCTTGAAAGGAAATAAAGTGTAAAAACAAAAACAGTCACAATTTCCAAAATTGTAGTTTTATGTTAATGATGTTATATGACAATGTTCTGTTTTGGGTTTCACTGAATATTGGACCATTCGCTACATTTTCGCTATTATTATGCATATATATATATATAACATATTCGATAAGACTAAAAACATGTTTTATACATATTCTTATATTTTTTTAATAAGTATTTATCTGTTTTCATGCATTGCTTTTATCCTCGAAATATAATATTATTTTGTAAGACGAGTAACGAGTACTTACTATTACTAACTATTCATAACGAGTTATGAATAGTTAGTAATTATAATTTACTAGATATCTATACCGGTTAGTAATTTACGGTGATTATACTGGCCAACACACATATTGGTGCCTCGGATTTGTGTAATTAAGCAGTTTTTGGGGTATCTAATCCAAAAATGTCGTCAAATTTGTTCTATCAGATCCGGTTTTCGAAATTCACTCTTTCTGCCCTATTTAGGAAAAAATCGCTAAAATTGGATATAATGTTTTGTTATGTACGTAACTTTTTAAATATTATTACTTAGTAACTGTTAACTCAAACACAAAGAATGGGTAGCAGATATTTATTTAACAAAAAAATATGCATATACAACTTTTAACCATGAGCTAAAAATTTCCTTTTATAAGATTTCTTTGCGTGAGGTTTACCGGAACAGTCATGCTGAAGATTCCAGCAATAATCGGCCTTCACATGGGTATCCCATCTTCCTTGGTACATTTCCTCCATAATGCTTATGTCTTTGTAAAATCTTTTCCCTGTTTCTCACTAACATCACATTTCTGGAAAACGATCTAAGTGGCTGTGAAGGTAATGAATCTTGATGTTTATGTTACAACCGAGCGTGTGAAAGTTTTCGATCTCTTCTGTTCTACTAGTAAATAACCTTGAGATTTATTCCGTATGAGTAATAAATTTCACCGTGGTATATCGCAAAAACTAAGCTAATAAAAGTGTAAGAAATTTGCATCGATAAGGCAGTTGTGAACCATTTATAAAACATTGTACAGAAAGCTATACACCTTATGCACACTGTACAATAGCAGAACAGCTGTTGGCTTTTCTGGGAAATTACCCTTTTTGAGTATATATAACTTCCAATTCTGATAAATATGGAATAAAGGTTGATACTGTGTGTGATTCCAAAACGTATTATATGAGCAGTGGTCTGCCATATATTGGCAAAGAGGATAGGACAAATAACGAATATCTATCGAGTCAAATAGTAAACAAACTAGCAAAACCAATCTATGGCACGAATAGGAACATTACTCTGGAGAATTATTTTATATCTATATCTTTAGCTAATGATACGAATAATAAGAATCATAAACTGATCATAGTATGAATTGTTCGTCACAAAGTTCTCCAACTGCGTCAAGTTCAGAACATATTGCTGGAACATCTACCTTTCGGAAATTATAATGCAAGTTGGTATTAGAAAAAAATCAAATGGATCTGATGGTGAATCGAGTTTAATCAATATATCACGACCAGGATGATGTGGGTTTTCATTGACAAACGTAGCGTTTTGCTTTTTATTTCCACTACCTACTATCCCGCACTATCTCATCATTTAAGCCGCAAATCAACTATTGTAATAGAAGTAAAATTGAGTAAAACATTTATTTTTTTGAAAATATTTGTACAATACATTATAAACGTACTTATTTACATAACTGGACAGTTTTATTGTAGTATAAAAAGCATATTCCATTGTTACAATTTGTTAAGAGTAAGAGAGGTAAAGTTTCAACCTTTAGATATCTTATGTATTTTTCCATTGGTGTAATGTGACTGATATAGGTATTGAAAACACGTCTATTGTCGCAACGCTTGCCAAATTCAAACCTATGCAAAATGAGAAATATTTTCTGCAAGGCAAGAAGTTTGACGCAAATCGTTCCAGTTTTCTTAGGTAACTATCTAAATTTCTTAACTTTCGAAATATATTTTTTCTATAATTTGCAGCTTCACTGTCGGCATTTTCATCCGGAAATTTATTCGCCTTTTCATCGCCAGCCATCCCAAAGCTCCTATCGGAATATAAATTTACTATTGAAGAAGCCTCTTACTTTACCGTAATACCTCCAATAACGATGGTAATATGCACTCCATTTTTTTGTAAATTAGCGGATAAAGTGGGACGTCAACGAATACTGCTGTGCACTGGAATAATCCATATTACAGCTTGGCTATTGGTTGCTTTTGCGAAAGATATTTGGATCTTCTATATTTCAAGGGGTCTGTACGGTGTTGGCGACGCATGTATCTTCGCAGCCTTGCCTGCTTATATAGCGGAAGTTACTACGCCGAGAATTCGGAATCTCTACGGGAACATGTTAACTATCGCCTCATTTCATGGACAATTTTTTTCGAATTGCATAGGATACTATCTTAGTATCTCGACAACCGGATACGTAATGGTTATTTTTCCTATTTTATACTTAGCTTGCTTCAGTTTCATGCCTGAATCGCCTTATTACTACGTTATGGTCAATAACTTAAATAGCGCTAGAGATTCGCTACAAAGATTGAGGGGAACAGAGAATGTAACCGATGAATTGAAGCAAATCACTCAAGACGTTAACAGGCAGTTATCAGAGTCTGGCAGATTTAAAGATCTCTGGATAATTAACAGTAACAGAAAAGCATTACTTATAGCGATACTAACTCGAGGCACGTACCAACTATCCGGATTCGTAGCTCTTGTCTCCTATTCTCAGTACGTTTTCCAAGAAGCCGGCGGGGATATTCCCAACGGAATTGCGTCAATGATCGTATCAGGAATTCTTTGCATACTAATCATTTTCGCCAACGTAGTCAGCGATAAATTGGGTCGCAAGAAATCCATGATTATATCCTGCTTTTTCTGCGGTGTTACGTTGCTGGGGGAAGCTATATATTTTTTTCTTCAAATGCACGAAATCGTGGATCTTAAGCGGATAAATTGGTTCCCCGTTATCATCTTGATCGCGTATTCTATATCGTTTTGCGTTGGCATTGGCATAGTACCAACTCTAATCGCTGGAGAAATATTTTCGACTAACATTAGGAAACATGGCGCAAGTGTTGCTAATGTGGTTTTCGCTGCTTACGCAAGCATCTTTACTAAGGTGTTTCAGCTGCTAATGACGGGCTACGGGATGTGGGCCCCGTTCTTATTTTTCAGCTTGTGTTGTTTCGCGAACTCCGTATTGTCTTATTTCATTGTATTGGAAACTAAAGGTAAAACACTGGAGGAAATCCAGCAAATGCTTAAAGAAAATAAGTAACAGATACTGTCAAAAAAATATACCATTTTTTAATAAATATGAAATCTGTTGTTACTTAATATTTCAAATATCCGTAAAGTTTAGTTGAAAGCTATCTGTATATATGATATGCAATAATAGGGGTGAATATTTTCACACCTTTCTAGTACCACCACAAATATTAGGTGTTGAAAATATGTGGTTTCACTGAATAACTTCATCCGTGCTAATAATTCGGTATTCGTTCAATGAAAATAGAAACGAATTTTAACTTTTTCCCAACTTACCACAAGATTTTTTAAAAAGAAAAGAAAAAATGAAAGAACCATTTAGTTTGAAAGTTACTGGGGGTAATGCACTGCCGTCATCGGGTATGTGAACTGGACTGTATACGGTGGGCTGTGCATGGTGTGAAGAAACAATTGTTCTGTTCCGGAAGTTCACTAAAACCGAATCTTGTCTTTTCTTTGCGTTGATAAAAAGGCAAAACAACATACTTTCTTCTTAACTAAAATTTATTTATTTTAAAAAGTGTTAAAAACTAATAAAATACTTGCTAGTTAACAATAATACTTGCCTCAAAAACGTAATGTTATTCAATCAAAAGGGATTTTGTTGACAGAAAAAGAGGATATTCCCTTTTCAATGTACATATTAAAACAATTATTTGGGGCAAAGAAATGCGGTTTTGTGATGAAAGATGCGTTTTCTTGAAATCTCTTCTGCTTTAATAAGGCAATTTGATTTATTCGTATCGGAAATCCATACTAACCCACTTATTAGTACAATACATGCGTCCTATGATAACAACAAAATTAAAGCAATATGCTAATGTGCTGATTTAAATACCGAGATACTAGTTGCTGAATTAGTAAATCACATATCGAATTCCAATTAATTAAACATTATAACTTACATACAGTTATGTGATAATGAACAAATTTTAAAGTTAACCATTTAATAAGAATATAAAACATTCTTTACTATTAAAAAGAAGACAAAGAGAAAATTTTCCAACCAAAATCACCTTTCTCATAATAGGTGGTAAGTTAGTAAACTGTGTGAGTGTAACTATGCATTCTCGAGAAACTCAAAGCCACTAATAATATATCGAGATATTAAAGAAAAATGTTTTTGACCAAATGGACAAGGTTCATTATCTATGGAATTATATTTTATTTTAATATTATTAATAATTAATTAATTTAATAA
Source organism: Trypoxylus dichotomus (assembly GCA_023509865.1). Lineage (NCBI taxonomy): Eukaryota > Metazoa > Arthropoda > Insecta > Coleoptera > Scarabaeidae > Trypoxylus > Trypoxylus dichotomus. Next base: position 52,899,387 of record CM042075.1, read on the forward strand.
AAACCACTGCACTAGATATCGTTACACACTAAAACTCTAGGATATACAGTATTCACAATATGAAATTATGTACTGACAGAGTCACCGCCGCAGTAGCATATACGATCGAAACAGAGACAAATTTAAACTTTTTTTACAAAAATCTTTTTTTGTATTACTCGCTTAATGAATGCATTAAATGGAGTAACCGACGAAACTATATGCCAATTTCTATCAGTTAGTTATTTAATTATGAAAGTAAAAAAATGTTATGAAAGCACCCATCTGGTTCCCAGATCTGTAAAAAAAATTACCGAAAATTCCCCCTTTCTGATCCAATAATTACCTGATGGCGTACATAGTTAGATGTAACCATATTCTATGGATATTAACCATTATATAAAAAATATATTAGTTTTCCAAACGTTAAGGCTCATTAGAGTTTCCTAATTCAATTAAAATTGTTCAAAAGCCTTTAGTAGAATCAATTTCTATTGTAGAACATAGTAAAAATTGTCCGATGTACAACTGTATTAAGTAAATCTGACAGCGTAATGATAAAAAATGATGGATTTGAAACATTAATTACTACAGCGAAAATGTTATCATTAGATCCGACTAATAATATTTTAGATTTAATCCCGATCATATTGAATATAAAAATTTACTTTTAGAAATTTTAAAAAAGCATTGTAACACGTGAAATATATCAAAAATTAATACGTACTATGTAAATTAGAAGTTATGTAGTTTCATCTGTTATACTGTATTATTATGTATTGTGTAGTTTTTACTTTTACTGGAACTAATGTCTATCATATTAACATTAAAAACGACGGCATAAATTGTAGATGAAAAGCAAATTATTAGCATTTATATGTGTAAATTTTTTTATTCATAAAAGTCAAGCTCTAGTAATAACATTTCTAACATCATACAAACTGTAAATACACCACTATCTGATGTAGATTTTTCTCATTCTATTACAAAAAAATTGTATAAATTCTTAGGCATTTTAACGAAAGACTGTGCTTACCTCCACTTTAGCACTGTATTTCTATAAATTGAACGTTCGTATCTGCTTATATGTGGTTCTAAGGTATGATTCTTTGTATTCAATCAGTTTTATAAGATCTATTAGTTACGTGGTCTTCAAATAGCAGTTTAGTATAATTGTATTTAATTGTCATGTCTTCCAATTGCGTTGATTTTCTTTGCATAATAGTAACAATTTAGGTAAAAGTAGGGATTTGAAGACTGGCAGAGATGATCATTACATTTCAAAAAAATTAACGTTCAAAAACTGCCCCTCATTCAACAATTGGAACACCTGAAATAAGCTTTTATTACTGGCGCCGAGGAACGCTTAAAGTAACAACCATTGCCGAAATACGCGAAATTCACTGCATTAATGAATAAATGAAATCCGCCACTTACATACATCACCCGAAATCTGTGTGGATGTGAAGATGATTGGGCAATTGTTCCTTGGAACGAGTGCTTTTGGTAACAAACAGCGAATTTTTGTTCCAGCAACATCTAAACAAAAAATGTTGACACTATCCGCCTGCCATCTATAAAACACGCAGAAATTTCAATGATGCTAAAAGGTCATTTTTCAGTAAATGGAATGGGAAATTTGGTGATAATTCAAAGAATATTGAGAAAAGAACAGTATAAAGAAATTCTGGAGCGATATATGACTCCATCTGGTTTATCGATGGGAGTCGGTTCAATGCAAGCGCTTCTTACAATAGAAAGAAGAGGGAGGAGTCATCAAAATTGTGGTCTGGCCAGCACAATCACCGAATTTCAATCCTGTTGTGGCACGAACTAAAAAAATAACTTAGCGGAGTCCAAACTTAACAAAACGTTTATGAGGGCACAGCAAGAGTAAATACATTTTCCAAAGTGACTCCAATTTTGAACGCAGGATTCAACGAAACTGAAAATAAATTAAGATGCAATTTAAAAATATGGAAAAATTGAAATTTATCGGATAAAAGGTTTGGCATGTTTTTGAACAGCCTATATTGCTTTTATAAGGTCTACCATATGACATTTGATGTGTCAAAGCCTTCGAAATAATTTACTACAGGTTCATATCTGTACATAATGTACTTTTTAGATATGCAGTAATTTGTAATACCCTAGGCCTGTATTTCTAAAACTAAATAATTCAAAAGTGGTTCACTTTAGACTTATTAGAAAGGTTAGATTTAATATTATTCCTTTTATTTAATATTCATATAAACATTAAAATAAAAAAAGCTGCTATCTCTCAGGCAACCAATAACCTTCTTTGGTCAGATACGTATACATCTGCTGGCAATTTTTAATTCCTAATTTGAATACTTGAAAATGGCAACGAATACAATGTTAACTCGAGGTTGTTTACTCTATGAGTACAAACTTGGTGCCAAAGCTGCAGTGCTGCCGCGAAAAATATGTACCGTATTCGGAGATAATGACGTTAGTGATCGAATAGTGCACAAGTAGTTGAAGAAATTTTCTTGGGGAGGTCTCGGTTTGGCCGATGAAGCACGCTCTGGGAGGCCGAAGATCATTAACAACGAAGATCTTAAACAGGCTGTGGAGATAAATTCCAGTATAACGTGCCTAGAGCTTGCAGAAAGGCTCAATATGAGTGATGAAACCATTCGTTTGCACCTTCATCTGCTAGGATAGACGTGGAAGTTAAGCAAATGGATTCCACATGAATTGTGAAGTGATAACAAACTAAGTCGTCTTACCATTTGTTCGGCAAACATTTCACACAACGATAATCAATCAAAATAAACAATTTAATTAATCAATCATGCACATTTGCGCATCATCAGACACTCTAGAAAAGTACTACAGAAGCTAAACAGATAAAAAATAACATTAGCAACATCACGGCAATAAAACAAACTTTTTTTTTTACAAATTAAAATTGTGTAAGGACGTTTTTTGTCATTTCAAGAAGAGGATATACTGAAATTCTAAGTATTCGTATCCTTGCACCCAAACAAGATTTTATTGTGTTTGGTGGACATCAACCGCAGTAATCCTTAGCCAACTTGTATTGTGAATTGCTTCAGCGAGTACAAGCAGCACTCATCCAAAAACAGTCTTCTTTAGTCAATTGAGAAACGTGATATTCTTACAAGAGGACGCCAGGCCCCATACCGCAAGATTAACTCGGGACAAAAAATTCTGAACTTGCCTGGGAAACACTACCGCACCCCCCACATTCTCCTAACATTTCGCCAAAGTAATCATTTAAATTTCTGTCTCTTTACAACTACACGAAGCGTAGACAGTTCAATACTCGATTTGATTTAATAAACGCTCTCCATTAATTTTTTGATTCAAAATAGATAGTATTCTACAAAGGCGGCATACAAAAATTAGTGTCACGTTGGCAAAAGGTCATTGAATGTGATGGTTATTTCGATGAATAATAGTGTACTATTGTTTCTTAATAAATATGTACATTTTACCATAAAAAAGCCGCAGGAACTTATTTGGTTACCTGACAGTTCCGATACAGTCAAAAATAGAAGAATTTTTGAAATATTTTAAAATTACCTACCAAATTTCAAGGCACAACCCTTATTATCTTTCTATATTCTTCCAGCCAAAACTCGCCATGATATACCTTGTTTAGAGATATATTATTACAAGTTATAATCAATCAGAATTGGAAACAACCTTTTTCCAGCCGTAACATCAACTTAGCTACAATAAACGCACAAACTGTATCGGCAGCGCGGTAGATGCCAAATGACACTTTTTCACAAACGGAAAAACCGGAAAAATGTATTAAAAATAAATTATGTTCAAAAACACTTCTTTGCTAATTCACATTGAATCAGTAATTCTGAGCAAGCAACCAAAAAATAAATAATACTCTGCAATATTTCATTATAACACTGCACTGTCATGCGGAATATATAACCGATGTTATCAAATTCCAGAATTAGAACAGATTTTTTATTTATATAAGAGGTCAGATATACTTACAGTCGTTTAACAAAACATTGTTGCTACACGAAAATGTGAGTAGTGCTTTATTGTTTTGCGACATGGTCGCATGATTAAACGTATCCATTTTACTTTAAAATTAGAAATATAAATATCTACATATTTGATAGGAATATGTTGGATATACCGAAGATTTTACAAAATAGTGGAGATGCAACCGATGGGAGTAAAGACTGGCCTCAAATTCTTGCGTTATTTTTAGGTATTGCTTTAATTTTTGTCTAATATTTCACTTACATTTTTACGTTTTTTTTTTTTTTTTCTAGCATCAATCTGCGGTATATCTGCTGGAAATTTGTTCGCATTTTCATCACCGGCCATACCTAAACTGGTGTCTGACTATAACTTTACTATAGAACAAGCTTCGTACTTTACGGTAATCCCTCCTATTGCAATGATAATTGCAACGCCGATATTTTGCAAGCTAACCGATAAAATAGGACGCAAGTATACTCTGCTTATAACAGGAACATTGCACGTTACATCATGGGTATTAATAGCGTTCGCGAAAACTATCTGGGTCTTCTATTTTTCTAGAGCCATCTATGGAATATCAGACGCTTGCTTATTTGCTGCCTTACCAGTATATATAGCAGAAGTTAGTACGCCAAAAGTGCGAAGTTTGTATGGAAATATAATAGTTGTTTCGATCTTTGTTGGACAATTTTTATCGAACTGTATCGGTTTCCATTTTACCATATCAAACAGTGCCTTGATAATGTTGACAGTACCTCTTCTATTCCTCGTAAGTTTCGTGTTCATGCCTGACACTCCGTATTATCTAATTATGACCAACGACGTAGATGGTGCTAGAAGATCGCTGCAAAAACTGCGAGGTTGTGATCACGTGGAAGCCGAATTGAAACAATTAGTATTTGACGTTCATCGGCAATTGTCGGAATCAGGCGATTTTAAAAATCTCTGGTTGATTAAATGTAATCGAAGAGCGTTAATCGTTGCCAATTTGTGCAGGTTCTTTCAGCAATTTTCAGGATTCGGAGCACTAGTCGTATATTCACAATATATTTTTCAACTAGCAGGTGGAAATATTTCGAGTGGCGTCGCTTCTATGATTGTTTCTGGAATTCTAGCTTTCGTTAACTTGTTTGCTAATTTTATCAGCGATAAAATAGGAAGAAAAAAGTCCATGGTTTTATCTTGTTTAGGTTGTGGCGTTATGTTGTTAGGAGAAGCAGTTTATTTTTATCTGCAGGCAAACGTCAACTTGGCACCTATAAGTTGGTTTCCTATTGTCGCTCTAGTTGGCTATACCTGCTTATTTTCGATAGGTCTTGGTGTTGTACCAACTTTGATGTTAGGCGAAATGTTTTCAACAAGCATCAGGAAACACGCTACTACTATTTGCAATATAGCATTTGGTTTGTCTGTTTGTATTTTGACGAAAGTATTTCAGCTAATGGTGTCCGCGTTTGGATTATGGGTACCTTTCCTGTTATTTAGTATATGTTGCTTCATTAGCTCCATAGCTTCTTACTTTATTGTACCGGAGACAAAAGGAAAAACGTTGGAGGAGATTCAGCAAATGTTAAAAGGAAATGTTCATTAAATATATTTATTTTAAAATGGTGTAGTTTTATTTATGTGCGTTAATTGATATGGTATATTTAGAAATACTACTACTAGATAATATTACTAAATTTCCAGATATTTTAATATATCACCCAAATTACGTTAGTTAAATTTCATCATTCACCAAACTTGTGCTAGAAACAAACTTACATATAATTAATAAGCTAATAAATTTTAACTGTCAACTCATTACATTGTTTATGCACTATTATTTGTGAAAAAATAATTATTGTATGAATTTTCAACTCAATGTTAAATGAATTAACGTAAATCTTATATAAATGTTAACGCTACGAAATATAGTTTTCAGTTTACTTTAGTTATCTACCGACAACAGGCTTTGTTATAGAATAAAAATACTTTATGCACGTGGTAAAATTCTACCAGATTATTGCATTGTTCATGAAAGAAAGATAGTACTCTAAGTAATGTAAAATGGGTGGCGTTAAGGTAAATGGTGATTCCGTAAAGAAATCGACTACTAACGTCGAGAAAAATGTAGACGAGGAGGGTTCTGAATGGCCTCAGATATTTGCCGTCTTTTCTGGTAAGTAAATGTATAATAAACTCAGGTGCAAGATTAAGTGTATACGCTACTTTTGCAGTGACCATATATAATAAATGATATACAAGGTCCGTCTAAAACTCGCCAGTATTTTTTATCTCAAATATTATATGTTGAAGTTAACACTACGAATCGTTAGTTTCATTTCACTGTTATAATCGTGACTCTCTGAAGAGTTAATGCTTTCTCCAACGTTAATTGTAAACAGTGTAGTCCTTATATTATTTAAGTGCCTGTTGCTAGTACAATAGTAATAGTAATAATAGTAGCAATAATAGCAGTAATAATAATAACGACTTTATTATACCAAAAAGAGGTACTGCAATCGCAAGGTGAAGGTCAAAAAGTACTGCAATTATACTTAACCTTCCTTACAAAGAAAAAATTAAATTATTAAAGTAAAATTACTAAGAACACATGTAAGCGCTGATGAACATGGAAGGTTCAGGAACTATAGCTACTTTTACAAGAAGAAAGTAACAGCGTACAGCGAGAGTCTTGATTAATGCTTCTCTCTATGACGAAGAGAATATCAGACCTCTTTTCCCCGTAATGCGGCAGACAGTTCGGCTTCTACCGGTTATTACAGGTATAAATCTTATTTATCTTTTTCTATTGTATCTTTCGAAACCAATTTATTAATTCAACATTAAAGATTTTATGGGCGATTAGAGGATTATTATGGTAAAGTATATTATTTCTTGTTTAAGTCGTTCATAATTGTAGTTGCCGAAACATTTGTAAATGTAATGATTTTATGAAATGAATAAATAGTTAACTTATTAATTCGTGCTTGCAAATGATGTCAGTTTATAGTTAAACAATTCCACGACAAACTTTTCGGATACGTAGTTATCAATTGAATCTCCTTCATTCGATATTAAGGAATCCCTTGCGGTTATTAAAAGACCATAAGTGCAATACAATTATCCTAGTTATTGTTCTTGTAAACAATGAATATAGTCAATAAAATTATTTAAAATTTGAAATACGCACTGTGATTGTTACATTCCATAATCTTGTCCAAAGTAATTGATAGATTGGAATTGAGATATTGCAAGACAATTGAAATTAAGTCGCCGAATTGTCGACTATTACGATAAAAAAATGTTAAGATGCTAACTCATTATTAAATAGCAAACGAGCAGGATGACGAAAAGTAACAATGCCAGCAGAAGAACGTCGAAAACTTATGGCGATTAACGGAACAATATGGCGAGAAACCGGACCTGAAATTGAATGCAAGGTCGAGGAGGGCATTTCTACGAAACAAAAATTTAATATTTTTGTTATATTGTTCAATAAATATTATCAATTTCATTATGTTGAAAGTAGTTTATTAAATACAACACTACAGTTTCTTTTTCAGTTAGCACTTCCTTTATTTCTTAGGGTGCGCAAATAATTTTAGCTGATAGCCAATTAGTTTTTATATATGCTCTGTGAATAAGATTTATGCTTGGGATGAGAGACATTAATTAAAACCGTCATTGCATATCTATGAAAATATAAGATGCTACTACAACAATACTGCACTTGCGATATTTTCCTTTTTTTTTTCTGGCATTGGCAAATAGTCATTTGGTAACGTAAAAAATCAAAAATAAAAACGTCAAAAAGAAAAATCGAAAAAAAAAACGAAAGGATAAGCACAAGAATACACACTTCAGGACACGGTGCCGGAAACACGCGATATTCAAAATTTTAATTCAATTGCGTGCATTAAGGATATTGTCGTTCCAACAACACCTTCTTTATTAAGTTTTTGTATGACTCGAGTAACTGGTTTTGATAATCAGTTATTAATTTGAAAATATACATTTGAAAGGAGAATGATTTTTCGTAAAATACACCTTTACCTTAAGGGGGAAATATCTTGGCTTTAAATCTAGACAGTATTTGCAGATGACGTTGTGCTTATAGCAGAGAACGAAAAGAACCTACAAAATAGTATAGATATATAGAATGATACTTAAGAAAACGGTATGAACATAAATAAAAATAAAACAAAAATTATAACCATCAGTGAAGAACGACTACATATTCAGATTAATGGAATAGGCATACAACATGTAAATGATTTTCATTATCTAGGCGTATCGATAGAAAACGCTGGCAAAAGTGCGTCAGAAATTAATGAAAGATTTGGAAAAGTAACCAAAGTATGCTACACGATGAGTAAGAGCTTCATTGCGAAAAAAGAAATATCACGAAGCACCAATATAAAAGTACATAAAACAGTCTACACATTTGTTCTGACACACGGATGTGCATCATTACCACTTAATAATAGGCACGCTGCCGAAATCAGATATCTGAGGAGGGTGAGGGGCGTAACAAGAAAGGAAAGAATGAGAAATTCACAAATACGAGATGAACTAGAGATACCATCTATAATGGACTTTATTGAACAGCGACAACTAAATTAGTGAGGACATTTATAACGAATGAAAAATATTAGACCAGTAAAATTAATATATGAATCGAAATTCACAGGTATAGCAGTAAACTCCACTCACACAAATTAATTAATTATGCGGAACGCAGCGTTTCGGGAGCACGTGGGCTCTCATTGTCAACCGTGTTACCGACTGAAAGTAAAAACTGTATCACACATGCAAATTATTTTCTACGCAGGCTCTAAAATTTCTAACCATATGACTATTTACAATCTACTAGGTGGCCTCATGCCTTTTTGAATGAAATAAGATACCAGTACGCCAAACGTAGTAAATTAGAAATAGAATTATATACATTGCACCTGAAATTAACTAAGAATTTAGACGAAAGCAATTTTCAAAAATGGTGTGATTTCCAAAGACGTAACGTCGAACGCGTTAACAAGAAATTTAAATTAAAAATGGTAACTGTTAACAAAAAATTTAGGCGACTCTGTCCAAAAAAGTCTAGTAAGGAGAATGTGAATGTCATGGAGAGAACACCACTCGTGTACAACCAATCTTCTGAGACCTTTAATAAAGACTATGAACCTCCTAAATAAAGTATTAAGATTAAATTGTAGTTATCGCCCGTTTTGCACATTCAATAGAAACAAACATTAGCTTATGGCAAGACTTCCTTTCCAAAATTCAGATTTCGAGGAAGTTTCAGTATCCCACTGATAAAATTGCGGCCTGAGTTAATGTAATATTTGTGATAAGTGGGCCAAAATTTGTTTTAGTAACATAATTATAATTAAATAGCGAAAACAGCTATTAAAAAGGTGTAACTGTATTGTAAATATTGCTAATAATTTTTCAATTCAAATAATGTAAGGACATTAGAAGAATATGAGCATTGTACTGCATTATAAAAACCTCTAAATGCATCTGCTTAATGTAAACACGCTATTCAAGAAATTAATTGCATTTAAATTAAACGCTTAACTTTGTGTTCGTTTCAGCTGCTCTAACTTCACTCAGCAACTCTATTCTATATAACTGGACATCGCCTACTATTCCAATCCTGGTATCGTCGGACGAATATCCAGATATTGACATCGAACAAGCATCTTATCTAACTGTTATACCGCCGATAGTTAGTATTTTAGCCGCGCCAATACAAGGCTATTTATTAGATCGATTTGGAAGAAAGATTACGTTATTAGTAGCAGGAACACTTCAGATCTCCGCATGGCTTTGCGTGATTTTTACGAAATCCCTGTACATCTTCTACCTTTCTCGAGTCCTATTTGGATTTGGAAATGCAGCTATGTTTACGGTATTACCAGTCTATATCTCAGAGGTCACCACACCGAAAGTGAGAGGAAGATGGGGCAACTTAATGGCGTTCTTCATGTATTTCGGACAATTCCTTGCGAATGCAATTGGCTATCTTTTCGATATTAAAACTACAGCTTGTATTTTTATTTCTGTGCCAATAATTTTCATAGTGTTATTCTCGTTGTGTCCAGAAACACCATACTTTTATCTACTAAAGGACAAATCTGAATCAGCTGAGAACTCTCTGAAGAAACTTAGACGTTTAGAGAATGTTAGTAGAGAATTTGCGCAATTAAATACGGATCTAAAACGTCAACTTTCGGAAAAGGGTACGTATAGAGATTGCATCCGAATTCCTAGCAATCGGAAGGCTATTCTTATAGTCGGGATGGGTCGAGCATTGCAACAATTTACAGGAATATCCGCCTTTGCCGCTTACAACCAGTATATCTTCCAAGAAGCCGGTACTTCGTTAGATAAAGGATACTCCAGTATGATTTACGCATTATCTTTATCGGTGTGCAGTTTTGTCGGGTTGATGTACATCGACAAATTAGGCCGGAAAATACCTATGGTTATCTCGTGCATTTGCTGTTTCGTAGTTCTCGGCGCAGAAACAATATATTTCTACCTGAAAGACTACCAAGATATACCAGCTATGGCTACCTTATCTTGGTTTCCACTTTTCGGTATGGTTTCCTATGTTACTACGTTCTCATTAGGTCTAAATTTGATACCTATTCTACTGCTTAGTGAATTATTTTCTACTAGCATAAGAAGTAAAGCTGGTACTATAATAACAATGCTCAGTGCGGTTTATATGACATCGATAAATAAACTGTTCCAAGTGTTATTATCTACTTATGGATTAATGGCACCGTTTGCTCTATTCACAGTATGTGCCTTTACTGGAGTTTTCCTCTCCTACTTTTTTATACCGGAAACTAAAGGAAAAACCCTCGAAGAAATCCAACAAATGTTGAAAAAGAATGAGAAACATACGTAGTAAATATCATGAAATAGGAAGGCGTGTAATTGCTTTGCAGCGTTGATAATTTTTTGTGATGTTAAAAATTATATTAACAGAACTTATTTTTTAGTATAAAGTTTAACTAATTTTTTTCTAAGATTTTTCTAAGATGGAGCAAAATAAGTAATTTAAATAATTAAATAACTCCAAAGCCGTTTTAATTTTACTAAAATTGACTTTACAGTAGGATGCTCTAGTTTGACTAAATTTGAAGTGGGATTATCAATCCGGCTTTCGTTGATAAAGTAGACTGTTATCATTATGAGACCGAGTATAAACGAATTGAAATGTAAGAATATTGTTAGTTGAGGTAGTGAATACAGCGAGGAATTTCCACGTAATAATGGGGAGCGGTTTATTAGAACGAAGAATGCATGTTTATGTATGTAAATATCCTCGATTTTCTCGCACATATATAGATATGTTTTCTGAGTAGATTTCAGATAGTTCCTATCACTAGCGTATATGGGAATTAATAAACACTCGTGCGCTTGTTGAAAATTGAAGAGTCTGCTGTCCTGCTGTGTAGCTAATATCTTCTGCAATTCTGATGAAACGTAGTGCAATTTGATTTAGTATTTACTACTTCTCCTAATGTAAAATTTCTAAACCCGAAAACCGAAATAACGACGAAGGTAAAACTTGGGAAGGTCGTCCCTTTATCGTTTAAGACATGCCATTTTCTGCAATAAAAAATCATCGATGATATCTCAAGTGATTAACCCTAGACTCAATTTTGTAATAGCTTTCTGTTGTAGAATATATTTTTTTGCATAGGATTTAACATTAGCTAACTATCTACAAAAGTGTATTGCTCAACCTCTTAAAAACGGAATCAAAAAATTAAAATAGTAGCATAAAACAGGGATAAATATCTATAGAAGCGATTACGTAAATGTGAATAGATTGACATAGAACTAAAAGGAAGAAATTTTCACGCTTATGCGTATGTATATGTCAGACATTTAAATGTAGTAATAAATGTGATAAACTAGGAAAATTTATTGTTTGGAAAAATTTTATTCATCAGTACGACATATCATAGACTACACCAATGTACGAAGTATTGCTCTTATGAAGATTTCTAACAGAAATGTTATTTCAAATAACAAGTCACTGTTATATGTAAGAATTAACATTAAAAGATCTGTAAAGATTATTTGTATGTCTGATGAAACGATTCTGAGTAAAAGTAAATATATCGAAAAAACAATTGCGCTGAATTGATTTCTGTTTTCGGCAATGAAGACACACCCAACAATTTCCCATTGATATGGAGAACTCAAACATGGACGGATTAGTCTTAGCGACAATCTAAGGTCAGGTGCACCAAATAGGATAGTCTCCCAAGAAAGCGTCGATGTTGTGCACATTACTGTGAATTTCAACAAAATTCATGCAAAAAACGTTACATGAAAAATTGTGTGTAAAAAAACTAGTTTCCGATTGGATACCACATCTGTTGGCCAAAGAACAGAAAGCAAGTAGGGTGAACTAGTGTCAAAAAACCCTAGACTGCTTCAAGGTCGAAAACTGTAAAAACGTGTACAACATCGTTAGTGGCGATGAATCTTGAATTTACCCACACGAGTCAGAAAGTAAGCTCCAGTTTCCCAATAATTTCTTTTCCTATCCGAAAATCAAGAGCGGACTGCGTGGACAAAGGTTCCAGTCGTCTGAGGGAGCAGTCGATGGACAATGGAGTGGAATAGCTGCTTCCAGATTCAGTTCGAGCGCATGCAAGAGTGGATTAACCTTCGTGGAGAATACTTCGAAAAACAATAAAGTCTTTAAACTAAATCTACTGTTTCATTCCAGTTCTATATGCAAAACTTAAAAGCCAACCCTCGTATAAGTCGAAATGCAATATTATTCTGTTTATTATGCAAAAAACAAGAGTACCCTCATTTAAGTATTATCAAATTTTCAATTGCCGCTTTATCGTTATTTCCTTTTAGAATTGTATTGTAATTGACGTTGATTTAATTTTACTTTTAATTAACAATCAAAATTAAAAATCCAGTCGAAGCTATCCTTCCTTCTTCTACTTCCCCGTCTCAATCCTCTTCCCTGCTTCTGCTTCGCCTTTCCCCTTTCATCTTCTTTTTTCCTCCTTGTCCCTATTTAAGAGAATGCTGTTTCTGGACATTATACTTATAGCATGTACCGATAGAGGAAAATAGTGATAAAAGTTTGCCACAGTATTTGTAAGTGTATGTCGTAGCTTATTTAAGTTTTTTTTTATATAATTCTGACAAGCGTCACACTGACAATATTTATACAAAACTACGTGATAATTAACCTATTATAATTATATCAAAAATTGAAATCTAGCTAAGCTATAACACATTTAAGAATTCCATATCATACCTTTATCAGTATAATTTTTGCTCTTTCGATATAATGCAGTTTTTTCTGTTATTTTAAACTACGTATATTTAGATATTTTACAATATAATTTATACAATAAAGTAGAATGAACACAACCTAAAATATCTTTAGGATCTTTAGGATAGTCTCAAAACTATTGCGCCATTACATTATAGCGGAAACGTCTTTCCAAATCTCGAAAAACGGACCAAATCCAGTTTGCAATATTTGTGATAATATTTCAATAATCAACTGTAGTTTTGGTCTGTTATCTTTAGAAGTTCTATTTGGTTAAGTACGTACTACTACTATGAATGACCATTAACTTATCTACAGCATCCATTCGATATCTGTTTGCTATTCAGTCAATTACAATTCAACTATTTACATCTATCAACATACTATTTAACATCCTACAAACCGGTACTATAGCAAACATTTTTTTTTATTCTTTACATACCCGAAGCAAACAGGTAAGACCACATCGCTTCGAATATTGAACGCGTTCAATTCAGTTTGTCAAGAACTTGAAAAAAATATCCCAATATACGAACATAGATGAATGACCATTTTTAGCGTACGATATCGCTTTGGCGTCACCTAGAATGAAGTATTGAAACATGTTAAATTAAATAACTGGATTAACGTTACTGAATAATTTACCTAAGGTGTTGTTCATAAGCGCATGTAAATCATAGAACAACTTTCCATCAGCAATAATAACAAGATTTAAGGTCATATTATGTGTAGCCGTATCAAAGCGACAATATTATTAGTTAAATATCTGATCTAAAATGATGGAAGGTGTTACAGTGACTAACGAGAATGACGCTAAGAAGACGAAATTCAGTAATTGGAAGCAGATTCGAGCTATATGTGCAGGTGCGTCTTTTTTTGTATTTCATCATTTGTAAGAGTATACTAATAGTAAATAATTAGAAAATCTTCATTAAAATTACCTGCCCTTTTTGTTTTAATAATATAATTAACCTATATTCTTATTATTAAACTTTAATGCAACAAAATTTATTTATGAAATTGTAGTTAAATTAACACCTTATGTTTACACGATTGAATTTCCTGGAAGGATCGTCTGTATATAGGATGTTTCACAAATTTCTTTAATGGTTTTGAATGACACACACTAAGTAGAAACCCGCTTTGAAGAAAAAAGAACAAATGTTTCATAATCATGCGAGAAATTACATGTGTTCATTTTATCGCAAAGTTTTCAGAGCACTAGTTGTCCTGTATTAAAATTAGAGAGGAAATAAAATAATACAAGGCCGTATATTTACATTATGTGCAAAAAACAGTTTAACCGACAATACGCGAGTCATTTAGAGGAGACACTAGAATATCAAAAAACAACTACTTATCGATAACAACAGGCCCTACTGTCAGTGTTATGTAACGATATCACGCTGCAGATATACTTAGAGCATGTTATGTAACGATATCACGCCGCATATATACTTAGAGCATGTTCTGTACGATGATGTAATTCTCAAAACTCGGATTACATACAAAACATAATGTGAAAGGCATGTAAATAGTTGCTTGTTTGGCTAGTAGTGTATCTAAAATTATAACACGGACGGACTTATGAAGAATCTTGTATTTTCTACAAAATTTACCTATCTGCGACTAGCTTTAATGAACATTGTATGTTTTATGATAATTATATCATGGAATACGGATCATACATGATATTATATGATACACTATGTGATACGTTCTTTATTATTTTATGTCCAGATAGCAGACCTTAAAATCAATTTAAATTTTTATCTTTTTGTTGGCAATTATTGAAAATAATAATTTAAATGCACGGGAACGTCACGTTAAGCATATCAATTCTGTTCATTCGACATTTGTTTTCCTAAATTCTCCTCGATGATCTGGGTTCTTCTTGAACTCGTAAAGCATTATTCTACGTCACAACTTGTTACTAACACAAATTTAAAACGGGAAGCATGGGTGGAGAATTATAAAGGTTTCGAAAATAATCAATTCATTTTTCAGTATTTACTACATACTAGTTGCTTAATCGAGATATCTTGTGACAACTGCAGTAGCGCTTTCCGGAAACTTACCTTACAATTATTAACCTTTTGCTTTCACATTTTTTAATGTAGATCCCAATTTTTCACGTGCTCCCGATGCTTATTTCAAATTGGTTTCACCAAATTGCAGTTGTGACTAAATAATTTCCTTCTAAAATTAGATTTAGTTTAACTGCGGAACACTACGTCCCGAATAAATGTATGTGCTGCGGAATTTACTACGTTATCTGTGAATTATACAGCCATACAGTCCTTGCAATCACTGTGAATATATATATAAATTAATAATAAAAATATATCATTTTTAAAACTGCAACTACCTGGTGATATATTTGAAATAAAGGATATGATTTCACACAATTTGGTCATCCATTACTAAATTGACATCTCTTCGTTTTAATAGGATAATGTTTATAGAAAAAGTTATAAGCAAGTATACTAATATGAGTAGCAAACAAGTAAACATTTGAGTTGCGTTTATAGATCGTGATTCTTTGTTACATTATAAGCCAAGAGAATATTTTACTAAAGTTTGAATTAATCGTTTTGTTGCAGTTAATTTGTGCGCATTTGGTGGCTCCATTCTTTTCAATTGGCCATCGCCATCAATTCCAAAACTTCTTTCCGGAGATTATCCGGATATTACCGGTGAAGATGTATCGTACCTGCCAGTAATTCCGCCAATAGTCACAGTATTAACGAGTCCTTCGTTTGGATTCTTTCTGAGAAGATTCGGAAGAAAACACACATTGCTAAGTATAGCCGGATTCCATATAATTTCGATCATACTATTAGCAATCGCCAAAACAAAATGGGAATTCTATTTATCCAGGGTATTCTTCGGTATGTCCGACGTGTTTATGTTCGGATGCCTACCCATATACGTGGCGGAAATATCCACCCCGCACGTAAGAGGAACCTGGGGCGGTGCAATGATGATATTCGTATTTTTTGGCCAATTCTTCGTTAATACATTAGGATATTATTGCGACATTCCTACAACTGCTTGGATATTAATCATAGTACCGGTAACATTTTTTCTGACGTTTGTATTTATGCCAGAAACGCCTTACCATTATCTGCTGAAGGGAGATCGCGATGCAGCTATCAAATCTCTAAAACGACTTAGGGATTCTAAAGAAGATATCAAACCTGAACTGGAGAGAATCGAAGAAGACATTAAAAGACAAATTGTAGATTCCGCGAAATTTAAAGATTTAGTGATGGTGAAGTGCAATAGAAACTCTTTCATTATTGTCTTCATGACAATTACCATTCAGCAATTCAGCGGTTGCCCATCATTCAACGTTTATAACCAATTCATATTCCAACAAGCCGGTCAAAATATAAACCGCGGATATGCTTCTATGATTTGCAGTATAGTTCTTGCGATTTCCACATTGTGTGGACCAATGTTCGTGGAAAAAGTTGGAAGAAGGTGGTCAATAGTAATCTCTACCTTTTGCTGCGGACTTATTTTACTCATCCTAGCTACCTATTTTGTTATCAAAGACGAGACTAAATTAGATATTTCCGTTATAAGTTGGTTTCCTCTTGCAGGACTATTAGCTTATTTCGTTTCCTTCGCAGTTGGATTAAGTGTCGTACCATTCATGTTACAAGGAGAGCTATTTGCTACAAACATGAGAGGACATGCTTCTGCGGCTATGAATATTACTATATGTTTAAGCATATCGGTAACGAGCAAGCTGTTCCATTATTTAATGACTTCCTTCGGATTATACGTACCTTTCACGTTCTTCTCGATATGTTCGTTTCTGGGGATGCTGTACTGTTATAAATTCGTGCCAGAAACTAAAGGGAAAACATTAGAAGAAATACAACGACTACTAAAGCAACATGCTTAAGGATCTAGATTTAATGCACCGTAGACGGTAGCTATTACTAATTATTGTATAATTATTTGCCTGTGCTTGTTAATTTAGTTTGCGTTTTCCTTCAAATGAGAATTAGTTTTTGTTTGGCTCCTGTCGATGTCTAAATTAATTAATTCGTAACCACAATAATTACAATGACTGTACGATTATATAATAAATACGAATAAATTATTAATTTATGCGATGTGGAGTTTACTGCGACACCTACGAATAAATTTGTAAAAGAAACTTTTTATTTTTTTTGTGTTTGAATTAATTAATTTAGACGTTGGCAACGGCCAAGGAAATTAAAATTGTTATTAAGTAATTATGTTTACTTTGATTTAAAATTGATATTATTCTATATGTATGTATACATACACGTAAATAGAAAGTCACAGAGAAACAATCTACAGTACAGATCTAACGTTTTTTTTATGTAATATAGCCAGGCCTCTTACAACACAACCGCAAAATATTTTTATTATGCTACCAACCTTGAAATAGACCAAAAAAAGTGGGCAAAGGAAATATAGTTTGCTGTAATACAGGGTCGCTGATCATTAATGTTAAGGAATGCTTACATATCTAAAAATTAAATTAAATCCAGTGTAACTATTAAACAGATTCAACTAATTTCCGGCTTTCATAATTTATACAGATTTAAAAGAACAGCCATATACAGCACTATGCGGCAATTGTAAAACATTAAGAGAAAATTTAGGAATAAATGCTTAATACCGTTTATGCACAATGTAAAGCTACTTAAATGGCAACATTTCTTTATATATTACAAAATAATCCGGTAATCCGTCCCGTGTACCACAAATATGTAAACGGATGCAGGCAAGCATATATCTTATCGATAGTACTTACGTGTTGTATGAAGTCACAAAATATGAAAATGTGGAATGAAGCAAAGCCTAGTAATGTTTACGTTGTAGCTCATCTTCATCCTTAGAAAGTTAGTATGTGGTGCGCTATAAATAGAAGAAGATATCGATAAGAAATGCTCTTGACTTTGTTGAGATAACTTCGTGATGATAAACTAGCTTTGGGTTAGTTTCAACAAGATAGTGCTAGGGTTCATAAAACGGATAAAACAATAAATATGATACAAGTAGTATTTGGTAATGTTCTAATCAGTTTTGATAACGAATATGAATTTCCTCTAAAATCGCGTGCTTTTATGGCCTTTACTTGTCAAGTACCGGTGCAAGGTACAGAAAATTAATTAAATAAGAAATAGTCCTACATTACGAAATATATTTGGTAGCATTAAGTAAGTAAGCATTAAGTACGTGAAATGCTTGGAAGAAAGCGGCAGAAAATTTCAATATTTTCTATAATTCATTACTGTTGTTACTGTGGTTAACTTATACAACTCTAACTTACTATACGAACAATTAATTTGTTTTAAAATTATTTTAAGCCATTTTTTACAATAATTATTATCATTATAAGATGAGTAAAACTATTTCCATTAATTCTGTGTTTTCTTATTATGTATTACCAAAGGATAGGCAGCATATGAATAGAACCAAAACGTGTAATTTCCTTCAGTAAATTATAAATCTCCGGAAGAGGTGTGATTGTTTTAAAGCTCATACAATCTTACCTAACTCAGGGAAGGTGTTACGTGGTCAAGAATGGATACATTTCGAAGGAATTTACCTCAAGCTCAGGGTTCTAACTTAGGTCCACTTTTGTTTGGGTTGTGTGTCAGTGATTTACTTCTTCAGATGGACAGTCCTCTTCTTGCGTTCACTGGCAATATAAACATTCGCATAGAAATCTTCAACATGGATAATTCCTGGAACCTCCAGCTTAGATATATTTGAGAGCGGTGCAAACAATTTAAGCTGAAGCCCTTATTACGTGGAATGGTAATGTTAAGCCGTGTAACTGATGTTAGAAATCGGTAAGTTCTGTTCATAAAAGTATTAGTTCAAGAATCACTTCGCTGGAGTGTGTGCTGAAGCCTACAAATTATTAGATTTTATAATTCATACCTCAAGATACTTCAATGACGTACTTTTACTGAAGTCATTACATTTTACTCACGTGATAAGCAAGAGTGAATATGCCTCACCGATTTAACATCCCGTATATATCTCGGACATATTATTAACCTTAGAAGAGATCCAACGTAAATTTCTGAAATTTGTTCCTTTTAAAAACGATAGCGGGTATCTTGAAAGAAGTGTACTACGGGAAGTTATGTTGCTGCGTTATGATATAGTGTATTTGAGTAAATGAGGAAGAACATTCCTGCATAAGTCTTTCACATACACCATAGACTGCCCTTCTTTACTCGAAAGCACGCCGTTTCTGGTTCTGAGCATAAATTCCAGGTACAACTCTACGTTTCTTGTTCCTTTGCAAAGACGAAGGAAACGTTATAAACGGTCTCCAATCCACGTACTCTCCTGAATCGGGAACAACGGGTGGAAGGACCTCTTTAGATATTCGTAAATTTAAGCAATTGTCTGAACTTACATATAGTATCTGTTATTGGAAAACTTTGGTACTTTATGTTGGCAAGATTGCAAGATATATACTCTAAACTGACAAATAATAAAATTTTCAAATGTTTTGTGTTTTATTCAGCAAACAAATCCAAAAGATTAATTTGGATCACCCTATACTAACAATTAAAAGTATATTGCTTCTTGTAAGTACAGTACAACAAGTAAATTGAAAGTAAATTGCAGGATTATATCAGTAATACAAAGGATGTCTTTTAAGTTTTACATACTGAGAGACAAAGTGCCACTAAACAAACGTCGGTACTAAAAATTAACCTCCATCTTTATATATATATAAAGCCAACGTTTCAGTGGGATACGTGTAGTGTTGTAGCTACAACGAATTATCAAAGTTGGTAAATGGAACGTTTTCGCGCAATATGTTTTTATAATTTTCGGCAATGAAGCACCACATTTGTCAACAATTTCTCGTAGGTTTGGAGAATTCGAACCTGGACGGCTTAGTCTTAGCAACGAACCAAGAGCACGTGCACCAAAAGTCACTCACGAAAACGTCGATGTTGTGTGCTAAATTATCAACAAAGATCGACATGGAGACATCTTTGGATCTTGATTCAAACAATTTTGCATGAAGAATTGTGCGTAAAATATTAGTTTCCTGTTTGATACCGCATTTGTTGACTGAAAAACAGAAAACAACGAGGGTGAATTAATGTCAAAAAATTCTAGACCGCTTCAACGTCGGAAACTTTAAAAACCTGTACAAAACTTAAAGGCTAACGCTCGTAAGCTCCATTATATGTTCCCTTCATAAAATATACTAATGCATCATTTATATTACTTTTATACTTGTATCTAAATTTTGCCTTATTTAAACCGTTTTGGTTCAGTTTTTATTATTTCTTAAAAAATTTCAATACTGTTAATTTCATATCCTTTTCTCATCTTTTCTCAATTTACTCTTCTATTTGCCACCACTATAGGGGAAACGTTCAATAATTAACAAAAGAAATGGCTGAAGATAAAAGCGTTATTCAACGACATTGCAACTTTTTACTACTTTTAGGTACTTATCTCATCGCTTTTGAATGTTTGTGATAAAAATTTCTTGATCCTTCTGATAAAGCCACTTGTATAGAGTTCTCTTGACCGATTCGTTGTCTTCATAGTTGGTATAACATAAAAACTATTTGGGTTGGTCGAACAGATGAAAATCGGACAACGTAAGGTCGGGACTATAAACTGGATGTAGCAACGCCTGGTGGTAGTAATGATGGCTGGTATTGTGCAATCATACCTTTGAAAAAAAACATCCTGGCGTTTTCTCCTTACCGCAGAATTCACATTATGTTAAAGCATGATAGAATAATGCTTGCTGCTCACTGTACGTTTATGTTCCAAATAGTCACAAAAAGTTAAACTCTAAGAGTTCCAGCAGACTGTTAATTTACTGCCAAACGGGTGAGTTTCGTACTTTTGAAGACTTTCTCATTTTGATTTAACTTAATCGTAGTAAATCCACGTTTCATCACAACACGGTGTAGAAAGCCAGTACCTTCTGATAAAAGCCATTATTTCATTTTAAGTTCAAAACAAAAGGAAACACATGTATCTTCTCACCTATCAACTGCCTTGGAATCTAACTTAAACATGTTTTATGGTAATTTTGCTTGCAATGAATGATCGAATGCACGGTTTAAACACTAACATTATATAAATCAGCACCATTTTTTGTATGATTTTGTATTTTTGTGTTATCGCGAATAATGTTATTCTGTCCGATTTAAACTATTTATTGCATCTATGCACATTTCAGCGACCTAAATACTTTTCCCCATACAGTTTTGACATTCTTGAGTAGGTTTCAGTTGATTTCACATCTTCGAACAACACAACTCTTATCACTGAATATTGCTTACATGCTTCGAAGGGAAAAGTTACATTTGTTTTCATTTCTTTCAAACAATTAATTGACTTTATATTCAAGATTGTGAGAAAGTTTAATTTGATTCAGTACTTTTCCCACTATTGCAATTTGTCTCATTAACTACTGAACGCATCTGGAATTGTTCTAAATTATTACCTTCTCAATTCATGATTTGAATTATACATATAAAGTGAGATGAAAAGACAACTTCGTAACAAATATGCAAACAATAGTCATTGTGTGTCATATGACTATAAATTAACTTGTTATGTAAATAAAAGACACCTAAAGCAATGATATTAAATTAAATAATAGGCTAGCGAATTAATAATGAACATGAATGTTTATTATGTGTTAACGCACAATAATGTCTTCAATTGAAAGTCCATAAAGCCCAATAAGTCTGTAACCAGTTATAAGCTCAAAACTAGGCAATAATATATTACACAACTGTACAACAGTGACATTAATCGACAAGATAAACACAGTATTGGTGTGGTTTTTTATTTTTAGTTTTCACTGTAGTCTCCTCGAAGATCAATACACGTTCTCAAACCGTGCTGCAGTCTCTTCAAACCGTCGGAAAAGTATGATGTTTCAACGTCTGCAAAATAGTCATATGTACCGGCGATGACCTCCTCAGTTGAGCCAGTGATCTTTTCAAATTTGGGAGTAGGAAAAAGTCGTTGCGGGCTAGGTCCGGCGAATATAGCAAAACTCAATCAATTTAAACAAGACAACGCGGGATGAATGAGCTGGTGCATTGTCGTGGTGAAAAGGCACTTTTTTCCGTTGCAAATAGAGCAGTATCTCCTTCAATACTGCCCCGTAATTGTCATTCCCTTCTGCAGATAATCGATGAGAATCACACCTTGGGAATCACAAAAAATGGTTGCCATGACCCTTCCCGTCGATGGAACGGTATTTGCTTTCTTCGGAGCTGATTAGCCCGGAAAAGTACACTGCTTCGACTATTCCTTGGTCTCCAGTATGTAGTGGTGGATCCAAGTCTTATCCACGGCTACGAAACGCATGAAGAAATCCCTTGGATTGCGTTGGATCCTGGCCAGACACTCCTCCGAAACGGTCACCCGATTTCCTTTTTGCTCCGGTGTGAGCAAACGCGGTACCCATCGCGTCGAAAGCTTTTTCATACCCAAAATTTCGTGTTGGATATGGCCAACGCGTTCTTCTGAGATGCCTGTTATCTCTGCTATCTCTTTGAGCTGCAATCGGCGGTCGGCTAACACGATATCATGAATCTTGTCGGCTATTTCATCGTTGTTAGCGCTTTTTGGGCGTGGTTCGTCACTTGTGCTTGTGCGGCCTCGTTTGAACTCACTCACTCAGAAGCTGATGGCTTTTTGCAAAACCGCCTGACTTGCTATACAGAACATTCTTGAACAACCACTATTGACAATTTGAAATGTTGATAGTTGCTATAAAAAAGGTTGCTCTTGCCTACGAATGAATCCCTTCAACATTCGTCCGCCATCACTTGCCGAAACATTTCAGGTCGCCCTCCTATATATATATACCGCTTTTTAATACAACTCGTTAAACATTTACCTAAACCAATCGCTCGAAACGCTGTTAGCGTTTTTTTGTCTCCCCACATTCTCTTCTCGTGAATGATTTCACCAATACCATGAGTAGTTGTGTTTAGTAGCATTATTATATTAGCTAGTGCAATTTTATGTTTAGTGGCCATAGTAGGCATTTTATCTATTTTACAAGTATGATAAGAAGGACTGTCAATAATAATCACTAGTCTTCATATAATTGTGCACAGGAATCATCATGAGTATCTAGAGAATTTTTCTTACAGAGGAAATGATATTTAGCACCGGTAACAAAGTCACTTCCGTTATCACCAAAGATATATTAGCCAAATGAAGAGAGAGGAGAAATTTCAGTTAAACAGCTCAATCTTCAATGCACCTTGTATATTGTAAATAACAAAATATATTTGGAATAGAAAATAATCAAAAGATTAGCTCATCCCACTTGTAACATCTTAAAGCTTTTTTCCTTTTTTGTTTTATGAATGATGAAAAATAATTTTGTAAATAGAAAACAATCTTCGTAATACTTATGACTTACGGTGCTGACATTTTTACAGTTTTTTTAAAGAAAGATATAATTACATTTGCATATATGTAGATCCCGAATCGTCCCTGAAAGATTAAATGAACTGCCAGCTTCAATCCAGCGCCTGTTTGTTGTTAAACGTGAAAGTATTATTTAAACAGTACTATATTCACATGTCTACATAACGTTTAATCTTTCCGAAGTAATGACTTCTCGGACTTGCAAAATCGCGTAAATAGACAGATAACAGAAGTCAACGTTCGGATCTTAGAAACCTTTAAATCGTACTGAAACATGCTATTACATTAAAATGGCTCCCGATAACACGAAGAGAGAAAATAACGAAGTGTTCGAAAATGCGAATGATAATATAGTGACAGAATGGCCTCAAATATTAGCGGTTTTTGTGGGTAAGTAGATAAAAGACACCGAATTTGGTGCTATTAAATATTACTATACTATTAAATACCACTAATAATCTAAAATAACTTCGTAATATCAAGAATAGTTGTATTTTTTATTACTTGACGAAGCGTTACATTTCGTATAGTAAATAATGAGCTGATAAAATTATTTGTTTTTAATACACATCCTTTTAAAAACAAACTGCGTTTCATTGTGTAAGTATTATATCAAATATAACGTACTTATCGAGAAGTTGGCTAATTAAATAAGATTTAACACAGATTGCCCTTGACTTGGATGTCTATTTGACTCGCCTTGTTTCGTACTACCGAAATAACGATGATATAGAAATGCATACATAAATATGTATATACATCATTCTGTTACAGCTTCCCTTACTTCGCTCAGCTCCTCTAACCTGTTCAGCTGGACATCTCCTACGATACCAATTCTCATTGCCGACGACAAATTAGGTATCAATATAGAAATGGCGTCATATCTTACAGTCATCCCGCCAGTTGCTAGCATCTTAGCGGCCCCAGTCTACGGCCTAGTCCTCGATCGAGTAGGAAGGAAGTGGTGTTTAATTAGCGCAGGATTTCTTCATATTGCAGCTTGGTTATGTGTCATGTTTTCAACATCGTTGTACATGTTTTACTTATCCAGAGCTTTTTTCGGATTTGCCGACGCATCACTGTTCGGCGTATTGCCGGTTTACATCTCAGAAGTAACGACGCCGAAAGTTAGAGGAAGATGGGGTAACCTTATGGGTTTCTTTATGTACTTCGGACAAGTTGTTATGAATACTGTTGGTCACTTTTTCAGTATAAAAACCTCTGCCTACATACTTGTTTGTTTACCCATTCTATTTTTGATTGTATTCACGTTCATGCCAGAAACTCCATACTATTATTTAATGAAGGAACAGCACGAAAATGCACAGAAATCCCTAAAGTGGTTGAGAAATTTGAAGAACGTTGACAAGGAATTTATTCAATTAACTTCCGATGTTAAGAGGCAACTATCGGAAACAGGATCCTACATGGATTGCATCAAGATAAAAAGTAACCGGACAGCTATTCTTATCGTAGCCTTAGGGCGAGCTATGCAACAGCTATCTGGAGTATCTGCTTTCGCCGTTTATAATCAGTACATTTTCCAGGAAGCCGGAACCTCTTTGGATAAAGGATATTCCAGTATGATCTACGCATGGATTTTATCGATCACGAATTTTTTGGCGTTACTTTTCACCGACAAACTAGGTAGAAAGAAACCTATGACTATATCCTGTACCTGCTCCTTCATCTTTCTAACTGCAGAAGCGATTTACTTTTTTCTAAAGGATACACATCTAGTAGACGTATCCGCAATATCATGGTTTCCAATCCTAGGAATGGTGCTTTACATCGTAGCGTTCTCTTCCGGTCTAGGATTAATACCTATACTTCTATTAAGTGAAATGTTTTCCACTAGCATTCGAAGTAAAGCTTCAACAATTATGACCATTTTATTTGGGATTTATCTAATCGCAAGTACTAAGTTGTTCCAATTGTTAGCTAGCAACTATGGATTAGGTACCCCGTTCGCAGTATTTTCGATTTGTACTTTTGGCAGTATATTCTTATCGTATTTCTTTATACCAGAAACGAAGGGTAAAACTTTAGAGGAAATACAGCAAATGTTAAAAGGTGTAAAAGATGATAGAGCAAGCAGCCAGTCGTAAAGTTAACAATAAAATTAGAATAATAATTGTAAAATCGCTATTTATTGTAATTAGTTGCTGATTATTAATACATTTTTATTTTTAATGGTACTTATTTTAATTAATTTAAGCAAACCAGAAATTAATAGAAGTTGTAAGGAAATGAACGCTGATGATAAATGAATCAAAGATTTAGTAAAGTGATATTATGCTTTTGACTCCAATAACCGCAAATAAATTTTACTGAGTTACAAGAATTTTGGCCGTAATTGAACAGATATCTAGTAGATGTAAATGTAAATTAAATTTCATGTATATGGTAGAAACACTTTTTTTACATAACTAACCACGGAGAGAATTTGTAAAACAAAAATAGGAAACGTAAATTCACCAAAACGACAACTAACACAAAATTCAAAGTTCAATTAAACTTGAATAGTTATAAGGTCTTACTGAAATGTAATATAGGCATACGAAAAAAGTTCTTGATATCTCAGACACATTTGTAACATCACGATGTTCTAAATGAAAAAGTTATGTGTGCAATGTGCGTTAGCAAATGTGGAACAAATTATATTGCCTCATACACACATAAATATTTAAAAACATATCCATACCCAACAATAGGATAGCAAAATAAAATTAGTATGGATATACATATTATATATAAAGACTATTATAAAATTAGTATCTAAACAGAATCTGTAACAGCGCATTAAACAATACTACGAACGCAGCAGCTGTGGGTCTCACGTGAAATGATCATCAGGTTCATAGGTTGGAGCCCTCCTCATTATTTTTTTTTCTTCCAAATGGTACCGCAAATCCTGAATTGTATCTTGAATTGGTACGTGGAATCAAAAAGAATAACCTCTCAAGGAGGTAAGAGCAATCAATAATGTCCATCCATACCAATCGAGAAGGCAAAGTACGAGCAAGGCAATATCTTGAAAGTATTTAGATATTCGCAGAATAAAACCAATTTATAAGCATTAAAGCACACAGTCGAGATGTGGGGTTTAAGAGTAAAACTAACATCACACAAACTCAGTATTGCGTCTGAGGACACTGCCGTCAATGTGATAAGGTGACATGAGCGGCTGTGGGACTCCCTTGGTTAGCAGAAATTCTTTAGAAGCATATCCATTATAAACCAAGTAGCAGTTGCGCAAGTATGAGCACAACAGTCTAGAAAAGGAGGAACTATACCAATGGCTGCCAATTTATGCAATATGATTGTATGATCAATTAGATCAAAGGCTTTAGAAAGGTCAGTATAAATTGCATCGACCTAACTGCTTCTATCCAGGACTTTACAAGTATATTGAATTATTCTGGCTAGTAACAGTGAAGCGTCAAAGAAAAAACCATACTGCCTGGCAGAAACTAATGTACTATACTGGTGTAGATGCTTGTGTATATTACTTTTTCGTATACTTTTGCATTACTCTAGATAGAAGTAAAATCCATAGCGGTAGTGTAAAAAGTAGCACTTCGTGGTATTACATACATATATTCAGAACCGTACGGTATACATGGATAAAATTGATGATTTCTTTTTTATTTCAGACTTCTAACGCCAGAACGAAAAGGTTTATTTCATTAAATTTCATGGTTAATACAATCAAAATCCTTGTTACAGTTAATGAAGAGTCGAAAGGGCAGCATTTTCTTACCCAGAGCTGGTATATGCTCCAAGTGCAGCATCCACACGCTTTTTAATAAATTTAAATACTCTTACTGCAGTTTTAATTTATGGTGTTTCGTATCGACGAAAGAATGTCGAAAGTTGAACTTTAGTTTACGATATTTATTTTTCTTCCTATGTCTTGACAGGGTTACGAACCCAATTCCATCCATGTTTTCATTTTATAACCTTAACGTTTTTTATTTTGATATTTTCAAGTTGCTACAGATTTACATATTATAAGATTTCTAGTGGCTTATACATCATTTTGTAAATATAGTGGAAGTAAACTTAGCTATTCGTATATCCCTGGTGTGTTTTGTTGTTACTGCCTTAGTATATATGCTGAAGTATTTGTTTTAATAATTTAAATCGTTCATTATGCCGGATTATTTTTTTTTCTTACAAATGAATTCAAACATAATTGTAGAATGATATCGTCAAAGATAGAACAACAATATACGCTCCGCCAAAAAAGTATCGCATAGACTAGAAAAATGCATTTATAGACATTTTTATACGTCCACAATATGTTTGGCATACCTGCGTTGACTATAAGTGTACAAAAAAAAATCATACATCTAGCTTTTGAATAAGTTCCTTTTGGTTATTACAAAAACACTTTAGAAAAGTGCATATACACATGGTTTATTTAATTGTTTATTGGAAATGTTCCTATAACGGACAAATTTTAAAGTGGACTGCTACAATACGTTACTAACGTTATTAGAAGCAAAATCAGTAATTTAACCCCAGAACAAGTGTCTGGAATAGTTGCTTTAATCGAAGATGGACGATCTCAAACATACGTAGCTAATTTGATAAATATTGATCAGCCAAGTGTTTCTAGGGCAGTAGCCAGATATAGAGAAACAGGAGGTTACATTCGAAGGCCGATGCCAGATCGTCTAAGCTGTACTACTTCCCAAGATGTCCGGCTTTTAAGACTACAAGCATTACGTCGGAGGCATGTAACTGCAAGGCAGTTACAGATCGACTTGGTGAGAGTCATAAATACCCTAATCATTCGTAATAAGTTGTCAGAGTAGAATAAGAGCCAGAGTAGCCGTTACAGTTCGTCGTTTTACTAGGAATCACCGAATGGCCCGCTTAAGGTTGGCTACGGCACATATCAATTGGGAAATGAATGACGGGGTCAACATACTCTTCACAGATGAGTCAAGATTTACCAGTATACAGACGAGACGGTGAGCGCTATTACAGGGCAACGTCAGACCTACCCCTAATTTGGGTGCTGGCTCTATCATGATTTGGGGAGGTATCTCTTTAGCAGGTCGTACAGAGTTAATATCAGTAAACAAAGGTACAAAGAGTGCCCACAGGTGTTTTACAGATATGTAACAGACAGTTTACAGAATCATGTGGTACAATACGCACCAGTAATAGGTAACGAATTATTGTTAATGCAGGCTCATGCACGACCTCATCTAGCGATAATCCGCCGGAAATACCCTGATGAGGTTGACATTCCAGTTTTAGTTTGGCCTGCGGTATCTCCAGATATGAATCCTATCGAGAATGTGCGGAAGTATCTTCACAGAATGGTACGCACCCAGGATGTTGCCCCAATGGAGCTGTAACGATTAGAAAATGCCCTCTCTACGGAGTGGGAGAATTTGGACCAAGCTTACAGACGGAGGTTAATTGAATACATGCCAAATCGAATGCGAGCGATCATAACAAGCAGGGGTGGCAATCCTGTAATTGCTTTTCCAAAAATATAATTTCTTTTATCATATATGCTTAACAAAAATTTCAAATATGAGTTAGTGTTTTCATTTGGTCCCTATATTATTTAAATAATCATAAGAATTATTTTTTGAAGTATATTAGGATATATTTAAAAGCTTCTTTAATCATAAAACCATTTTTTATGCTGTAAAAATGAATTACGTAGTACTTTCTTGCGGAATGTATATTACATTTCTTTCATTCTTTTTAGGATGCAATATTCACAACCCTATCATTCAATAAATTACATTGCATTCTGTTTCTAATGTAAATCACACTAATTGTACTAAATTCAGTTAATCGAACAAAACGGGTTGAGTCCAAACTTCCTGAAGATTATCCAAGCCAACCCTTTTATAGTTGCTGAGGTAATTGATTGTAAAGTATACAGGTATACAAAAAATATATTGATAAGTTCAACAATACGATTTCATCAATTTCATGA
The DNA here is from genome assembly GCA_023509865.1 of Trypoxylus dichotomus. Taxonomy (NCBI): domain Eukaryota; kingdom Metazoa; phylum Arthropoda; class Insecta; order Coleoptera; family Scarabaeidae; genus Trypoxylus; species Trypoxylus dichotomus. The sequence continues at coordinate 52,929,113 of CM042075.1, forward strand.
GTTCTTCCAGTGAAAATGAAAGCTTCTCAAACAAAGAAAAACTTTGATTTCATTTCACAAACACCATTGTTTTAAAGTCACACGTTATCCTCTTCTCCTAGTAACTTCTTTCGGGTTTTGCCATATAATGTTAAATTGCCAACTAGTTCAAATTCAAATATCGAAAAATTTCCACCCTTCTATACTGAAAACTTAACAGCCGAAACTAATCTTTGTTTTGCAAATGGCATTTTTTTAATCGATCGATAGAATGTAATTAAACCAAACTCTCGACCGTCCTGCCTAACTCTAAGTACAACATAATATGTACTTCACTTTTCAAGAAATTACATCAGAATTCAAACCTGTGTCAATAAATTCACCTTGAATTTGTTAAGCGTATAGCTCTTGAAGGCATTAATATATATCTACATATGCATGTGAATTCTTTTCAAATAAGTTATGTACACATACATTAATATTTGCGACTTTATAACTTGTAATTGATAACAATTAAGCGTACAGTAAATACTGCCAACTTTAAGATCATTGTGGATTATTTTCTCTCTTATTTTCCTTTCTTTACTTGAACGTGTCGATAGTCGTTTACTAGATATTAGAATATAGAAATTAAAAATGAGTGAAGTTAATGGAGTAAATTGTTACACTGAGAAGGAAATGGTGGTTTTTAAGGATAATTGTAAAACTTGCGATGAAGAGATTGATCAAAATTCAGGTAAATATTGTTATTGTGGTTTCTCTAATTTGTGTGGGTAGAAATAAAGAAACGCGTTCTATTTTATTTGCAAGATTTTTTATGCCCTTTTTTCGCAACAACAATAAAAATTAATATGAACAGAGTTTTATAGATTGATAGAGCATCGATTAGAACATATACTTTTTGAGGTTGATTTGTTCGATTTCCATAATCTTTGTACGTTTTAATTGTTTTAATGCATAGGAATCTGCAATAGACACAATCTTTTTTCTAACGTTTTTCGAAGGTTATTCAAAAAGTAAGTTTCCAGTTTGAAATAGCCTCAACTTTGCCAAATTTTTATATTCTACCAAAATGAAAACACTAAATTGTTCGTAAAGGAATGGGTTTCTTTTTTTAAAAGGCGAAACAAGAAAAACAATATAACCAACTCCAATTAAATTAAAACAAATAAATCAATTAAAAATAGTCGTTTTTTCTAAATTATAGATGGTGTTAGGAGGAACATGTCCAGGAATGTTCTCCGTAGCACGTGATATCGATTTCTTCAGTTATTTTCAAGTAGTAGGCCCACTAAGGAATGCCTGTTCTTTTTCTTTGCAAACAGTCAGCTGAATCCATATCTAATGTCCTACACGGCCAACTATTCGAAAAATCCCTACTAATTACACAATCGCCAAATGATATTTGTCACACAAGATTTGTGTGGTAGTGTTTTTATATTATTGTCTACATAGGGTGGAACACTGTCTTGCATTAAATAAAGTTGTCAATATCATGCTTCTGTAATGTTGGTAGTACGCAGCAACATTCGAAAATATGACTGTCTAATTATCGTTACAGTTTTTGTTTGTCAGTGTTCCATTTCTCTAAAGAAATAAGATGGTATTAGAAAATTTGAAATTTAAGCCGTGCCAAACAATAACCTTGGGCTTATGTAACTCTCGCTAAACAATCGCATTTGAATTATCATTTGCACATATCATGCAATTGTGTGTGTTAACGCTACCATTTAATTCAGATGTGCCTCATCTTTCCAAAAGATTTGGCTAGCCATTCAATATCATTCTGTATTTCCGCTAACGTTTACGAAACGGCACTGACGCGAATCTGCTTATATCGTTCTTTAAGTTCAAAACGCATTTTTATTTTATTAGCATACCCCCTGCCTGTCTCCTCCAGACCATTGTTTTACAACTTCATTAGCACTAGAAATATCACATCCAGAATTTTCACACAGGTCCTGAATCTTTTGCAAAACTAAAACTAGACTGACTTCTTTTTCTACTTTGGTACACCCGATCATGTTTTATCGCTAACTGTACTAGCTTAATCAAGTTTTTGCAATAGATTACGAAATGATTTTACTGAGCAAGATCCACTTCTTAATTCACATATTGTTCAATATCTTCTTAACGGATTGGCATATAGTCCATTGTATTCGTAGTAGCATTGACTAAGACAGATACGAACCCGTAATGGCAAAACTATTTTAACAAGTATCGATTGAAAATTGTTGTCAATACTCAAAACGGCATTGTGATATTAGAAAAAAGTAGTCATAGCAACATACGCCATCTCTTTAGACCATAACGACACATATACAAAACCAAATTGCAAATATACACAAAAAATAGAGCCTTTTACAGCTGGGAACTTACTTTTGAATAATTCTATATATTATAATACTTCTACTAATTTTTTGGAAATAAAACAAGTAGTAGAAAACTCTGAAGCGGACTCACTATATTTTTTGTTGCTGATCAGTCAACTTTTATACAAGGAAAACAAAGCCGCCAACATGTTAACTACAAATACAATATTCGAATTAAAATATATGATTGTGCTTCTGTTTCTTCGTTCTTTCTGAATACAAAATTGCAGATATACACTTTTATTGGTAGTATATCTAATATTATTTACTTTTAGTATTTTAAACTATTTAAATTTTGACACCAGTTTTCTACATAAACATTTTGAATAAATGAAAAGATAAAAAAAAGTTGGGTGTGAGGTGCCCAATCACTCATTATGCATTTTCTTCAAAACTTATTTTGGTCAGGCCATATAATATACCTCAAAATATATAAGTAACGTTAAAAATTAATATCTGTTATTTAGGAATATCGGAAAGAAATAGAAGAATGTGTAAGCTTTAAGACAAAGTAAGAATTGCCGGGTCATTGAAATGTCAACTATGTGCTATCACACGAATGTATTCTACTAACGTATAAAGTTTTAACCAAATTTGAATTTTCATTTGCCGATGTCCACGTATAAATGCACTTATCCACCAAAAGGTAAACTGTAGAATTAACCAACTACGAGTAAGCTGAACAGTTTTTAATTTCTCCTAATACACAATGATTTATACCAAGTATGGGCAACCTTTGACATATTATGGGCCAAGCTTTAGTGTGCAAATACGTTCGCGGGCCGCGTTTAAAAGTAGTGCATTTTAAAGTGCTGTTCATAATTTTTAGCGATAGATATTAGACATGAAATAATACGACAATGTTATGCAATTTATTAAAATAAGAAAATGAAATGAAAAAAACCCCGGATCCGGCCCGCTGTAAGAGAAATAAAATTTAAAAAGAATCTTTGAATATTTCATACAACATTCCTTATTTTTTGACAATGTTGTAATGTCAGTGTGCAAACATCAAAAAATCTCTATATAAAAAGAATATCTAACATAATGCTGACAATGTGAGTAGAGAAAAACGCTAACACGCGAATATGTTTCTGCTTATCCGACGTCATAAGCGCGGTTTCGAGCGATTTCACTACTCATTATATTGCAATTCCCTCTCGACTACTATCACTGTCTCTAAACTATCAGCCTAAGTGAGAATACTTGGCGCTATCTAGTGCCACAAGAATAACACACTCATCCGCCGGTTCTAACAGACCGAAACAAGTGGATACAGTTCTCCAACCCTTTTCCTTGGCAGTTCATGGACTACTAAACTAGATGCACCAACAGTGTGCAGGGCTAATGCCGAATATCAAATCCACTTTCCATATTACGTCACGTTTTTTTCTACAGCATTTCTTGTTTGCCGAAACTGGATCTTATGAAGTAAAATTCCACAGCTCTAGAAAATTTCACCGCCTAGGTTATAACATGAGCATAAAGCTTTATTTTTTTCATACTCATCTTGATAGATTTCCCGAAAATTTAGGTGCTGTAAGCGATGCCTTGTTCATCGAGAGATTTCATCAAGATCAAAAAACCGTGGAATCTCGGTACCAAGGAAGAGGGGATCCTCATATGATGATCGACTCCTGTTGGAGTGTTTAAAGTGACTACCGAACCAAAATACACAGCAGAAAGTGCAGCAAACGGAAATTTATTCCCTAAATGAATTTTATATTTTGTTAATCTTATCAGTTCTTAAGTAACAACTTAGCCACGTTACTGATTCTTCAAAGAGCATAGTATGAGTAAGTAGAGTTAAATTTTGACGTGATATCCAAAAGTTAATATGACTTTCAGACTCAACACACCCAAATTAGTAAACAACAAGTCTCATACAGAAGTAAACAAATATCGTGTGGGGCAGTGCATTTTATGTAAGAGTTTTAAGTTAAATCATTAAATTTTAGGTTAACGATTCTCCAATTGCTATATGGACAACTACTAATGTAACACGATATACATATATTGCATGATAACGTTTAACAATAATTAATGTATATTTTTTTCTGCAAATTATATTATTTTGCTTACTTAATATACACCTATAAATTCAACATCATTTTTATATTCTTTAGCAAATAAAAATGTTCACATTTGAGAATAATTAAGTAAGTTGGTAGTACTAGCTGGTGACTAACTATTGACAGACGACTAATACTAGTAAAACAGTAAAAACCTTGTTCGAAATTTTTTTACTTCCTGTAGTTTCAGAGATATTAACATAAATAGCAAAGGATTGTATTGCATTTAAGGTGCCGTACGCGTCGAAAGCAGGATTGCATTATTTCTATTTGTTAGACAATCGTGATATATACTGAAATTTCCAATGAATAGGGATTTCAATCTTCTCATTAACTAAATTATGAGATTCCATGATCACTAACTAATTTTTGTTATAATTAATCATATCGCAAGATACCAAAGCGCGTTCAGAAAAAAAAATTTTTCATCTCAACTTTTTCGAAATATAGGCTGCTACACTAAAATTCTGGAGTAAAACGCAAAGTTCTGTTTATTTTCGTACCATAACACAATTCGTAATGTAATTCAAGTAGAAATAGTATTTACAATTACAATGCAATACACACACAAGGAAGAGTAAGGACGGTTGCAATATTAGAACGCCCCACTGTATTCTTCTTATTTAAGTCATCTTTTACAAGATACTACAAGGGACATTTCTTAAGTTTTGCATACTGGGATATAGAGGGCGCCAGTGATCAAATGTTAGTACTAGATATTAACCTCAATTTTCAGCTAACCTAAATCCAAAGTTTCAGTGCGATATGTATAGTATTGTAGCTACAAAGTTGACAAGTTAGTTGAAAAATAGAGTTAAATCGAGAACATTTTCGCGTAATAATTTTTTATAATTTTATAAGATAATTATCTCAACAAGAATGCCTTGCCGAGTTGGTTTCTGTTTTCGGCCACTTCAGTTAACAATTTCTCATTGGTATGAAGAATTCAAATGTGGACGGATTAGTCTTAGCGACGATCCAAGAGAAGTGCACCAAAAACGGCAGTCACTCTGGGAAACGTAGATGCTGTGCCCAAGATTATCAACGGAGATCGACACGTGACATATCGCGCGATTGGGGATTTCAAAGACCTCAATTCAAAAAAGGTTGCATGAAGAATTGTGTGTGAGAAATTAGTTTCCCGTTGAATGCCGCATCTGTTGACCGAGGAATGGAAAGCAGCTGAACTGAATTAATGTGAAAAAACTCTAGACCGCTTCAACGCCGGAAACTCTAAAAACGTGTACAATATCATCAATGGTGATGAATCTTGGATTTATTCATACCAGCTAAAACATAAACGTCAGTCGACTGTTTGAGTGTTCCAAGGCGAATAAAAGCCGACAGAGGTCATCCGTTCTCGAGGTATCTCCAAAAAGACATTTGTCTCGGAAGCAGGTTATATAGCAACAAAGAATTCTTACTACCGATAGGTATACAACCATATGTTTGCCGCAAGTCATCGGTGAGCTTAGAAAAACCAATCTCGAGTACCGACTAAGATAATGCAAATTCGCACACGTGGTCAAAAAGAGCAATCGATGCCTCGAAAATTTTGACTACCAATAAACGAGCGGAACAGCTGCTTGCAGAGTCTGTTCGAGGGCATCCAAGAATGCATTAATCTTCTACTGTTTTATTCCGACTCTGCACGTAAAACTTAATAGACAACCCTCGTAAAACCTAAACATCTTTGCGATAATTTGTGAATACTCTTACTTGAACTATGTACTATTCATCGCTTATTGAAAATGATCAAAGAAAGCATTTCTGTTCGTTTTATCGTTCCGAGATAAAAGAGTGCATAATTTAAAGGTCCTTGAAACCCGAATTTAGTACGGAGGACACTACCATTAGCATTTATTTAAAAAGTAACTACATAAGCAATATACATACATACATACGTTTTAACAACCACCGCCGTACTTACTATACGAAATACACACGCCTCTCGTTGCAAATTGGATTAATGGATACAATAATGACGCTCAATATATATTTGCCGTTTGCTATTTTTCATCTTAAGACATTGAGGTCATTCACTGCTGGTGTTCTCTATGTACGTGCACATTATGTAGGTATCTGCAGTGATTAGCCCTAATTTAGGTATATTTACAAGTGACGAGAAGGATCCCGGTTTCTTTTAGTGAAGCTATCGAACCTGTGCGTTCTTATATTTTGCAGAAAAAATGTCCGACTCCTGCGACCAGATCATGGATGCAGAATTGAAATTGAACGGAAAAAGTTCTCCGAAGAATACTGAGGAACAGGTCCAAAATTGGAGGCAAATATGTGCTGTATGCTCAGGTATGTTGATTTTCTAGATACCTACTGTAATGTTAAATGATTACATAACTACCGAAATTAAACCAACTAATCGATCTCAACGGGGTAAAATTATCAGCAGAAATGACCAAGTCAAAAGTAATTTACATTAAAATAGAAATTCTGATTTAGATTCTTTTTTTAGTGCAATATAAAATAGTTGAAATAGATTAAAGACAACTTTTTTTTTCATTTTTTTTATTAATTAATATTCAGTTTTTAAATTTGTATTAGCTTATTAAAGAAATAAATATTACTTTGCAGGTTTCTTTATTTTTTTGTATGTATTTAAATATTTGACCTCGGAATAAGAAATATTGTTAGCATTAAATGCTATACAAATTTATCACAATTCGGAGGTACATTATCAATCATTGTAATATTTCTAATAACATTCTGGACCTTTCAAAAGATTTAAATAAATTTGCTTGTAAATCACATTATGACGTCCTTCAATGCTACTTATTTTAAGGCTTTTCTATTATAGAACTATAATCTTATTCAAAAATAGACCGTTCTAAATTTATTCTAAGCCATGCTTTGAATTCAAAATTATTTGTTTCAATTACCTGACTGAAAAGTCTAGTAACTATAACCATGAAACCCCATGTGGGATAATGTACTACAGACAATGTACACTATCGGTCATAAGTGTCTACCCTTAAAATATTACGAAAACAAGTCCAAAACTAATTATAAAGTAAACCTTTATTCTGTATTTATACAGAGAACTGTGACAGTTATAAAAACAATGTGCTTATCAATTTGCTAACAAAGATAATCATAAACTAGCTTAAATTTGCTATTCGTTAATGTGTCCACCTTTCGCTTCTATTATTGCCGCACACAATCTTGGCAATCTTATTAACATTTTCCCCCGTGTATCCTGTACTTGTGCCCAAAGTGCTGTCCAATTTGGAGCGACCTGTTGCACGAGTTCCCCCACGAAAGCTCGGATTGAGGTCTGGACTTTGGAGCGACCACTTAGCAACAATTTTTTCTCTGTGCTCCAGTTGCTCCAAATACTCATGACATATCTTTCCAGTGTGTTTTTAATCATTGTCGTGCTGGAACACGATGTTTTCACCGATTAATCGTGTTCTAGATGCTATGGCATTCCTCTCCAAAATTTCCCTATAACCTTCTTTTCTAGAGATACCATCTATTTTGACCAAATTGCCCCCAGGGACCGCCAAAACAACATCAAATCATAACCGATCCTCCTCCACGTTTTATTGTTGGTGTAATACAAGATTCGAGAGCTCGTTCACCTCTCAATCTACGGATAAATGTTCTTCTGTTTGAGCCATAGGAGAGATATTCAAAGAAATTTACAAGAGAATATTTAAATTTCACAGATAAGTCATTGAAAGTGCAAAGCGGAAATTACCTATTGAATGAAGATGTCTAGGTATAGGGATGGTGACATTAGTCTACGTAATGTAGTGATTACTTTATGGACAACCTATCTGAACATAATTTTGTAGCGGCGACAATTTAAAAAATTTAAGGAGCAACTGTTGCCATATTTAGGCAACCAAATGTGATATGTTTATGTGAAGTATGGTCATACTTGTACGTATGTCTATATCGAAAAGGTTTTTCTTTATCATAGTGTTTAATAAATGACGAAAGACAAACAAATTTTTTAAACACAAGAATAAATTTATATGTCGCGTCTACTACATATCTATTAAACTAGAGCAAATGAGATTTTTTCCTACCTCTACCAACCACTCGCTTGCGAAGTAAGGGTTGAACGCAAGAGAGCAAAATCCGCGCACCGGTAATTCCTTGGAAATACCATTAACGCCTACATACATACTTGGCGTCGCCACACCCCTTCTATTGCTTTCAAACAGTATCAGAATATCGTATATGGAATATCACATAAAGCTGTATCAAAAGCATCACTGAAGTCAAGTGCTAATTAATATAATACTAGTCCTTAATCACTTGGAGACATTAAATCAACTGCAATAGATAATGGTGCTGTCTCATGACTAAAATTCGTTTCAAATTCAGATTGTATTGAAGGGGGTTTTCCTTACTTAAATAATTGAAACTAGAATTACTTGCTAATTTATTTAACCCAAATGTTTTAAATAATTTAATAATGTGTGGCGAGCCGCATTTTTACGGGTTCTGTAAATTGGAACAATTTTCGGTACTGGCCTGCCGAACAACCTCCATAAGTTCATGAACGACCCCTGCATTCAAAAGAAGTTACCGTGCCGTGCAGTGTAGCTGCATTTGGAATACTGGGTCCGTAATTTTTTAAAGAAGGTGACATAAGTTTTCAACGGTATTTGGAGATGTTTTAAAATTTTCCTGTTGAATTGCGACGGTGTGGGATAGGACATAACGACTTTTTGTTCCCTTTTATACACCTTATTATTGGAAATATACCAATAGGTACAAAACCCTTCAATACAATAGGCTCGGATTGTGGCTTTCCTGCCACAATCTTCCAATTCTCAGAAAAACTTTCTCCACAATATAGTATCAATAATGTAATAAGCAAAATAATTAGATAACATAACTAAAACATTGTGTTGCAAATACGGCCCAAACCATTAGACGTATTATTGCAATAGTATAATGCTACAAATAATTCTTTCATTATGTTGCTTAATTTACTAACACCACAGGTAGCTTTAAAAATAGTATTAATAAAAGAAAATCATTAATGACATCTACACCACTCAAGTGACCAAGAATCACCAGTCATCCCGCAAAAAGCCCGTAACCAAACAAGTCTACTCCAAACTAAGTTTTAAATAAAACCATAATCTAAAAGTAATAAAAAGCAATGCCCATGGAAAACGAATAAATATTGTGTGCCATTATTTCCGAATGCAACCAGTTATAAGTGTGAATGCGGTAATAGAACATGCTGTAACTGATCTCGTGCATTTGTTTGTTTGTCTAGACATGCATGTGTTCATGAGACGTTTATCATTGCAATCTCCGTTGCACCAACAGAAGACCATAATGCGGTTGACCTATTGCATTATATCATTAGACATTCTATTAGGAAACAACCAACAAGGTCTTTGTCGATTTCAAGTCGCAAAAACCGAATTGTTTATTATTATCATTTATGCTAGCGTGTCAATAAATTTACTAATGTAAATGAAATTGTTCAATTATTGAGTCTTCAGTGTAGATTTCACTATTTGTGTCACACTTGCCAAAATTTTGTACTAAATACATTTTGGAATATTAATAATTAAAATCTTGGAGCAATTTTACCATTTATTATTTTCCTTTTATTGCGGATGATTTAATGTGATCTCCATTGATTAAACATTAAAAAAGGAGGAACTAAGTGATGAGTGATCATCACAAAATAGTTATGATACCAAAATTGTAAATACATATGATTAATTAGATTGATAGGACGTTAGTCTAAACCTATCGATTAGAGCAAGCTCTTGCTTTTACTGCTTTGTAAATTTGAATATAAACAAATTTAAATTTAATGTAATGTTATCTTTTAAAGCTTGTCGCGTTCGAGAAACGTTTTGGCAAAGCCTAGCCGTTAAATAACGTAATAGAAAAAAAAATAGGGCTGGTAAAATTCGGTAACCTTAGCGATCAATTGAAATTACCAGGTCAGAATATGAGTGGTCCAGGAAACAGCTTGTTCCTCCATCTTGCTGGAACAAAAAGTCGTTATGTCCTATCCCACACCGTCGCAATTCAACAGGAAAATTTTAAAACATCTCCAAATACCGTTGAGAACTTATGTCACCTTCTTTAAAAAATTACGGACCCAGTATTCCAAATGCAGCTACACTGCACGGCACGGTAACTTCTTTTGAATGCAGGGGTCGTTCATGAACTTATGGAGGTTGTTCGGCAGGCCAGTACCGAAAATTGTTCCAATTTACAGAACCCGTAAAAATGCGGCTCGCCACACATTATTAAATTATTTAAAACATTTGGGTTAAATAAATTAGTAAGTAATTCTAGTTTCAATGGCTACTAAACTGCATTATATAGGGATTCATTTAGGCTACTGATTATACCCCCATATCGGAACAGTAGAGTTTCAAAAACCGTCAATACCCATTGCGCCACTCTTTATTACAATAGATGATGTAATGACAAAGTACGGCAAAAAACGTTGTAAGAAATTTATTTTCATTAAATTTAGAATATTTAATGCTTTTTTGCTAAATTGCAAAGCATCAAATTTCTACACTAAACATATTTCCTGAAAAAATTATATATAAGATATTGATATTTATTCAACATTTACGCAGTAAGTTGATAGTGACATAATTGTAACCAGTGCCAACGCCTTCGACTGTATTTTAGCTTCAGAAGATGGTATTTTTAAATTAAATTTTAACGTATCTGAGAAATCTTGAACAGGATAAATACGATAATTATGAATTTTGTTCATATTGTATTTTTGGAACCGAAACGGTGAACTAAGAATTTATCCATCTATGTTCCACTTAAGCAACTAAAATTTACAGCATTTCCAAATTTTTAAATCCCGACTATTATTTTAAACAGTATTCAGTAAATTTAGAAAAATGCTAATAACGTGTTCATATAAATTTCACCCCAAAGCTATGTGAATGACACGACAAATGTCAAAATCATAAAATGAAAATTTTTAACTGAATGAGATATGTTTATTTACAACAAACAAGATTTTATAAAAAATGTTGAAATTGGCCTTCACTCTGTTCGAGATATTTCGCATGTCTTCTTTTAATAGAGGAAAAAATGTTTTGCAGGATCATATCGTCAATTTTCGTAGCTCAACTGTGCATCTGAACAAATACTCTGTCAAATTGACAACTAATGCAAATGAAAATAATACAAGTTACGACGAAAGTTTTTATTGCAATGGACTACTAAAGGTAAAATTTATTTGAACGCTTTTTATTTTACTTTAAATTTCTATGTTGGACTTAATTATCTAAGATAAACTATTGGCGATAATAAAAGAATCCAGATATTTTGCTGTACTTTAGCGTTATTATGGTAATATGTTTTTACCAACGAGCTGCAATAACATTAATTGACTATAAATATAGTCATTTTTCACATATGTTTCGTCTGTACAACCCATACAATGGAATACAAATATTTAAAATGCAGCTGTGATTACCAATATCTACTTTTTCGTTAGAAAATCTATCGTTGCCAATTTCGTCTACAACAATTACAGAAAAACTCCTTATCTCTCTTTCATGCACCTTAAAATAAACAGTGGCATAATGACAAATTTTTAAACACAAATGACATGTACTTATTCGCTTTATTCTGTATTAATTGATAAGAAAAGCTGTATTTTTCCAACTACTCTGAAAATTCATCTAAGAATCGATAATCGAAATAAATATCAACTAGAATTTTTATCCATTGCAAATTTATAATTATAGTAATCGTATTGGAATTGTAAACAACGTTTCTTAATCAAACGCAAGTGTTGTGTGCAAAATGAAATAAAATACTGTAACCTTGACTGATATGCAAATCGCAAGTACGTCAAATTGGCAAACTCGCGCAGATTGATCTTGAAGTGCCATTAACCGTTCAGGTCCTATTCATAGGTCATGGCTCCAAATTCGAACTTAAACGGATTGCCCTTAATTTTTTGCCGGAAATTCGATTTAAGTCGTCTCGATGCAAACACATCAACCCGCTGGCGTCGTAATTGCGATTTTGAGTACCTATCAATTGATGAACTCAAGGTTATGTGAAGAAGTGAATTAATTGGTATAGAAAATATGATAACAACTCTCCATCCTGTTTTTGATTCCGTTGTACTTCCGAAAACTATTTGTATTATCCCGTTAATGCGATGCTTAGAATTTTGTAAGCTTGAACATGGGATGAAGTTAACTTTAACACTGTTTGCTCCTTAAATGTTTCTTTTCCTCTGTTCATACGTCTTGAATACCCCTAAAACTTCTCCATAACATAAAAATAACAAAAGTAGAAAAATGCTCAAACAATTCTATTACAATTCATTGCTATAAATAGATATTTATATATATAATTTGTCCTTTCGTCTCACACATTTGAGCTGGATACGGCTGGAATAATGTTACGCCATTCGTCATTAATAATGCGTTTCAAATTTCCACACGACTTGCACTGATGTTTCCGAGCATTTTCCTTAAATTGATCATACCAGAAGATTGGGAGGACTAGTCTGACACTCTAATACGTTTGCTTGCGAATCATTCGTCCTATATGACGTAGTGCGCTATCCTGTTGAACACAATAAGAATCCTCAGTTCCGTTGTACGTCACACTAGTTTCCATTTATGTTATGTTGAAATGAAATCAGGAGATAAGTAAATGAGAAATTAAAACAATTGTCTATTATGCTCAATTGATAGTCTTTATAGCAGAATGTTAAACCCTTAGTGTACGCCTTGTTTGTATATTATAACACCCATAAACTAGGCCATCCAGGCTTCGAAGTATTGTTTTTATAGAGATAGCACCAGACGTTGCCATATCTGCAATCCTAAGGGTTTTTCAAATAATAAGATGGTACTTCGTGTGATTATTAAATTCTTTTTAACAAATTTTATTAGAAACAGTTGCCGTATAGGTTATTGATGTTCATGATGAACTGATTTTGTATAAATTACGCTTGAATAAAATCAAATAAATAGAATGGATGGAAATACTCCAATTTAAGTTTTTTTTTTTTTTTATAATATTGATACACAATTCAAAACATAATTTTATTCTGTTTATTACAACAAACATAAATGTATTAATAGGTTATTCAGTCTAAAATTTGGTAGGAAAGGTAACAGAAACGATAAACAAACGTATCACCCTAAATACGAAGAACTCCGAACAACTTGGCATTGGTCCTTGTTACCTTCTCCAGGTCTGAAGGCTGTCACCAGCTCGGAAAATTCTATCGTGAATTTTCGAAGCAATACTTACTCGTGTCTTCGGTAAATGTCTCTGTTCCTCTCTACTAGTGCCCCCTTAACGAAGGGTAAAAGCCACTAACCAAAATTCTTGCGAAGTACACACCGACAAGGTAAACGACAGAGTTGATGGACGACAGCATCTGCATTAAGTTGCCCGTGAAACTCGTCCACATCAGCGGACATGCGCGCATATGCGATAAGAGCCGCAACGACTCTAACGAAGTTACGAGAGATCGAACGCGCGCGCCTATGACAACAGCCGCTATTACCTGACCGCCACCTCACGGAAAATCGAGGGCGCTTACTTATGATCGCCGCTATATGCGGTTTGACGAAGTCATGAGAGATCGAGCGAGCGCGCTTGCGACAACAGCCGGTATACGACCTACGACGACGTTATGTTTAATGGGTTTAAGCTGAATCAATCCGCTGGATGCATACATATACGGTACATAGTAATAACAATATTAATAATACTATGTACAATAGTGAAAAAATTAATATAAATTCTTGGGAAAGATAGTTCTTTAAACTAAATAATATTAAAGTTCTTAACGTCCCTAGTTCCAAAAAAGATAGTTACATGCGAATCCAAACTCATAAAAGAGGGTTATTCTACAGAAATTATACTTTGGTGCCTGAGTGACATAGTTATTCAACTGAGAGTAGTTCCAGAAAATGAGTGCCAGAGGACGTGTAATTTACATGTCGCCCATTCATAGATTTGGATGTAGCGAAGTAATGTAATTATAGGGGCAAGAAATACATTTACGCTAGTCATACTTGCTACGTATGTATTTCAATTGAAATGAAATTACATACATTTCTATGTAGTACATCCATTTTAGAGGAAATGAGACGTGTAATTGCATTAATGAATTAAAACGTATTGAATATGCTTCTAAAAAAGGGAAATTAATGGATGACTTTCATTTTTAAAACTAACAATACGAGCGTACATACTCCCAATAAAGTCTATGTTTCATTAAAGTTCCGTTTTAGAAAACATTCATGATTAGTATTGTCAGAACCTGCAATAGCTATCAACACCTTTATTTTCAAATAATCACAACTAAATTCCTCATAGCTCTAATTAATGAATAATAAGAACATGTTTTGAAATTATTTTCTTTTTCAGCTGGCTTAGCGGCTTTTAGTGCATCAAGCCTTTTTAACTGGACTTCGCCGGCAATTCCAAAACTTCAATCAGACCAATACCCAGGCATCAACTTCAATGACGTATCATACTTGTCGGTTATACCTCCCATAGCCACTATAATAACTAGTCCATTCTACGATTACTTGCTCAACAAATTTGGAAGAAAGTACACTTTGTTGAGTGTTGCAGTATTCCATCTTTTATCATTTATGTTGATAGCTATCGCCAAGAATATCTGGGTGTTCTACTTATCGAGAGTGTTATTCGGAATCTCAGATGTATTCATGTTTGGTAGCCTACCAGTTTACATCTCGGAGGTGACGACACCTAACGTGAGAGGAACTTGGGGAAATATCATGGTGATCTTCATATTTATTGCACAATTTTCGGTGAACGCTATTGGTTATTATTGTTCTATATCAACAACGGCTTGTATATTTGCCGCTGCACCTTTAATATTTTTTATCACATTTATCTTTATGCCCGAAACACCTTACCATTACGTAATGAAAGAGCAAGATAAGGAGGCTGAAAGATCGCTACGAAAACTTCGAGGTACAAAATATGTGGGTGAAGAATTGGAACAAATAACAGCGGATGTTAAGAGACAGCTTTTAGATCCGGGTACCTTCAAAGATCTCTTCTTTCTTAGACATAACAGAAGAGCTATTTCCATTGTAATTCTAGCGAGAATGATTCAACAATTCAGTGGACTTTCTGCATTATCTGTTTATAACCAATACATTTTCAAAGAAGCCGGTCAAAATATTAACGAAGGTGTTTCAGCGATGATCTTCAACGCCATGTTAGCTGCTTCAACAATATGTGGGCCTCTCTTTATAAGAAAATTCGGAACTAATCTATCTATGGTCATTTCGTGCACAGGTTCTTTCATAACGTTAGTAGCAGAATCTATATATTTTTACATGGAACAGAAACAGGGCATGGACTTATCGTTCATGAATTGGTTTCCGATAGTTGGACTCGTCGTTTACGTAATTGCATTCTCCATGGGTTTAGCGTTAGTACCAACATTACTTCTAGGGGAACTATTTGCGACCAATATGAGAGGACACGCTTCTTGCACGATGAACATCGCTTTTAGTATATTTATATCATTAGCAACGAAGTTATTTCATTTACTAACTAGCACGTTTGGAATGTATTTTCCATTTGGATTCTATGGAATTTGTTCCTTTGTCGGAATATTTTTATGTCACAGGTTTATACCGGAAACTAAAGGGAAGACGTTAGAAGAAATTCAACAATATTTGAAATCAAAAAGTTGAATGCGCGAAGTACTGTATTTATAAAGCTATTTCTATGTTAGTGGTACTTTACCATTGTTATTTTCTCATTAACAAAATAATAAATGAAGTTTTATTACTATATCTCGCTTTAGTTTTTCCATTTATTTTCTAGCTTTATATTTAGCCATATTATTATAACCTAACCAATGATTATCACTATCATAAGAATTTAATAAATATAGGATCGTTGTTAACCCCCCATCCACAAAAATTACCAATGATTTCTGTAGAAGGCCACCCTTTTTTGCATGTTTTATGTTTCTCATAAAACAATATTTGAATTTAATGAAATTAAAATTATTTCGTTGGTATTTATGTCACTCTATACAAACTTGGTCTTTTTGGCAATAAGTGACCATCTATATACTCCTAAAATGAATTTATCATACGATTTACAAGATCTTCGCAAAATCTTTTTTCCAATTTCCGTTATGTGCCATTGCTTTACATAGTTCAAAATTTCAAAGAAACTGCACTTTCAATATAGTTTTATAACTTTGTTAAGAATTTAGTAATAGATAGTTATTCTTAAAGCATTTAAAAATTTTGTGTAGTGACAACACTATTTTTTTTTTGGAAACCATAAGAGACCTTGACATAATTAAATACTAAATTTAACTGGCTTTAAAACTAGATATATTGCATTCCCATAATTTTCTAGACGTTGGTAGTGACCTGTGGACAAACTTTGTGTTACAATTTTCTCTGCCAAATTAGTATGTTATGAACGAAAACTAAGGTATCCTTAATAAAACCACTTTACTCATTTAAAAATAGATTATAAAAATACATTATTTACCAACATTGTCGTATTATTTTGACAAATTCTGACTAATCAATCCTAAGTAATTAGTTGATCTTTCACTATTTTAAATATGTATATATTTCACATCTTCTACATTTGTACAGTTTATTAAATAAAACGATATTCGTTTGTGAAGTACACTGACTACCTTTTGAACAGGATCCCAGAAGTTAAAAATGTAATGGTATAATGAGCTTACACCATATACAAACATTTAGTAAATGACGATTGCAAGGACTGTGTAGATGTACAATTCACAGGTATAGCAGTAAACTCCACTCACACAAATTAATTATGCGGTCAGTAACACGGTTGACAATGAGAACCCACGTGCTCTCGAAACGCTGCATTCCGCATAATTAATTAATTTGTGTGAGTGGAGTTTACTGCTATACCTGTGGAAGGAAACATTTAGTACATTGATGATCTATTTAATATGTGTAACTTCTATCTAACCTCCATGTTCTTTTGTAGATTTCTTTCTTTTGGAAAACTGCACTTTTGACAATGGTTGGTATGAAAATCTCTTTTCCCTTCATTTTTTACATTTTGATCTTTCAAAATTATTTTAAGATTATGCTTTAGTATTTTTTCGTATTCTCCTTCTAAATCACAAAATTCTCCGTTATTTCTAAGTCTGTCACCTCTGTTGGCGCATGTATCCGCATTAATCAAGGTTATTGTGTTGATATTTGCCTCTGACCCATCAGATATTCATTTAAAATCTGTTACTACTGTTACTGATAACATATCCTGTCAGTAACATTCAATTATTTCCTTTACTGCCTTCGATATTTCTTTTCTTAATTAGTATCATCTAAATATTTTCTTTTTTCTAATTATTCTAGAAAAGAATTTAAATGCGATTTCTGCGACGAAATTAAAAATATATATACGAAATTATTCGTATACATTTAGGAAGTTGATTAAATCTGCTATGTAATTACTTCATGTATGAATTTTATTACAAAAAAATGGTGAGGACGTTATTGTTTATCAAAGATGTTTTGATAAATAATACTATTGATATTGTTTATAAAAATAACATGATATAATTAATTACTTAGAACATTACATTTGCTTTAAAGAAAACGGAAATACTATCATTCAAAAAATAAAAACAAATACTATTTGCCACAATCTCAGTGATATATCTAGAAAAGCTTTCCGTTTGCGTTCCCGTTCTCGTTACCGTTTCTGTTTTCGTAGGCGTCCAATTGTGCAGCCGTCTTTATTCTTTACATCATCATTTTTAGATTCTTGAAGCATCAGACAATTTCACTGATAAATATTAGTGATAAGTAGAGACCGGATTATATGGAAAGTGCAAAAATTTAATTTAATTTATTTATTATATTTTACGTCTATTTGTAGGTGTCTTACACTGATTAAAGTTAATTAACGCTAATTAATATAATCAATGTAATACAACTGCATATATACGTAAAATATAATAAATAAATTGAATTGAAGTTTTGAACTTTGAATATAATCAGGTCTTTAGTGATAAGTTTCATTATACTTTCATACATAATTTGAAAAAATAAAATAAATGATTAGATGACATTCTAACCACAAGAAATTCTTAATAAAATAATTTTATTTGATAAAAATAAAACTTTAAACTCAATAACAATATTACACCGAAAGTAAAAAAATATAATACTAAGCAATAATGAATTCTGGCCTAAATTAATTATCAAAAGTAACCCTTCTAAAAAGGATAAAATTGAAATATTACATACTCGTCTGTATATAATCTCTGCTTGTATGTTTCTTTCTTTTAATCAAGAATAAACTTTTTGTAGGAAAGAATATTTTACTTAAATGCGTTTGATAGGAATTTTATGAAGAAAAGCGGTGAATCTAAATAATAGTAAACTGGCAACCAGAGATAATATATATGGCAACACTGGTGCTAATTTTGTCATGCAAAATTCGAACTAACCTATAATTTTTGTTGCTATGCATTAACCAATGTTTAATTTTAAAAATGCAACATTATTGTTAAACAAAGACTAAAAACAGTTATATAATGCTGACGTTCATATCAAAACTTCCTAAACCTATTCTATATGCAAGTGCAGCAGCTGCCGCTTTTGGATTCGGTTGCATTACAAAGTATATTTAAACACACTTCAGAAATATTTAACTACATGCAAATCTTTTACATAGAGAATGGATAGGTGGCCTCGATACAACAATGATATTGAGGCCGATGGTAAAGTTATTGTAATAACAGGTGCAAATACTGGTATTGGCAAAGAAACAGCCCGAGAATTAGCCAGAAGGGGTGCTAAAGTGTACATGGCTTGCCGTGACATGAGACGATGTGAGAAGGTGATCTATTGTTTTTCTATAACATGTTATTTTTCGAACATAATTCTATTAATTTTTAGTTGTAGGCCAGAGAAGAGATAGTTTTAGATACAAAAAATAAATACGTATATTGTAGAAAATGTGATTTAGCATCACTAAAATCAATAAAAGAATTTGCTGATGCATTCTTAAAAGAACAAGAAAGGTTAGATGTATTAATCAATAATGCCGGTGTCATGCGAACACCGAACTCAAAGACTCAAGATGGATTTGAAATGCAACTAGGAGTCAATCACTTAGGACATTTTTATTTGACTAACCTACTTTTGAATAAGCTAGAGGCTTCTGCACCTAGCAGAGTAATTATTGTTTCAAGTGTAGCTCATAAACGTGGTGAAATCGATAAAAATGATTTAAATAGTGATTTTAAATATGATCCAGGAGAAGCATATGCACAAAGTAAACTAGCCAATTTGCTATTTACAAGAGAGCTAAGTCGGAAACTTAATGGATCTGGCGTAACTGTCAATGCTGTTCATCCAGGCTTAGTCGATACTGAAATTATACGACATATGAGCTTTTTTAATAGTTGGTTGGCTACAATTTTCATAAAACCTTTTGTTTGGCCATTTATTAAGGGTCCAAGACAAGGAGCCCAAACTACAATTTTTGCAGCATTGGATCCAAAATTAGAGAGGGTCTCAGGCAAATACTTTGTGTAAGTAAATTATCCTGACCAAGTTAATAATGCAGGAGTATTTCCAAATTTCAATTTTGATTTCAATCTTAATAATCACCAAAACCATTTTGATTTTACGTTCAAGTAAAATACATATGAGAAAAATGTAGGATCCTTGCATTAATAATTTTTTCTCTTAGAGATTACAAAGACACTGAGGTGAGTCCAGCAGCTCAAGATGACTTAACAGCTTCATGGTTATGGGCAGTTAGTGAAAAATGGACAAGGCTAGCAGCATAAACAATTTAATTTTAATACTTATTTAATATAAATTATCTTTATAGTAACTTATACTTGGATTACAAAACAAAATCTATTTTTTAATCTCATCATGTTTGTTGAGAAATTAGTCCTGATAAAGTTTCTTCATCTTTCAAATCAATCATTTTACAAGTTGCCTCATAAAGTTGTTTTGAAGTTGCTTCGTTTTTTGCGTATTCCGAAGGCTCCGTAATATCGCAATCGCTAAAAACTGATCATACTTAATCTTTTCAAGATTATTATATAAGAAATATATGTATATATACAGTACCATTCACAAGTTTAATCGCACTTAATATATTGTGTTACACTTGGAACTGTTTTAAACATATTTAGAGAAATTGATACCAGTCTGCCTAGAACAGCATTTACAATCTAATGTATATATTTATTACAATAAGACTTACAAAATCCATTCAAATGCGAAAATAATGTATTCCCGTATTAAATTTTACGATGGCAACAATGCGTTAATAGTAAGTATGTGATAATAATGGACTGTATTTTTGTGTGTATATAATGAATTTATTGTGCCTTGTACAATCTGCTATTACAATGGTCTACACATTCTCATTATCGTTATGTTCTGAAGTTAGTTACACAACTGCGTATAAAATGCTTGTACCCTTTGCCAACAGAAGGAAGGTGCGTAATACAAAATTATAATTATTGCGCACAACCGTAGGAAATTGGTGTATTATCAAATAGAATTTTGGCGGGGAACTGAATCAACCACCTGCTTTATAATAAACTATATGCATCCAGTATATTGCCCAGATACTGGAGACGTGTGTGATTGCGTTACAAACACCCTATTTCATATTGTTAGTTTATTTGATTGAAATACGCGCCAGAATATGCATTTTACACGAAACAAATATTTCAAATAGAGAAATTACTCGACAATTAAATATTTCTGAGTGTTGTGTGCAGCAGAATTTAATTACACAACGTCGTCAACCAGTAAGTGTATGAACAGTAGAAGGAAGACTAATAGAAGCCGGTCTGAGGTGTCGTATAGCAGTAAGAAAACCACGGTTAAGCTTTGTACACAAACGGAAAACACTAAATTGGACGAAAGCTGACTCAAACTGGAGCGCAAATTATTGGAAAAATGTGTTATAGTGGACGAATCGAAATTTGAATTAGTTGGAAGTAAACGTCGCACGTTTGTTCGTCGCCGCCCAGGAGACAGAATGTTAGACGAGTGTATTTCGAAAACAGTGAAAAATCGAGGAGGAAACATCATAGTGTGGGATTGCTTTGGAGGCGGAATGATTGGAAAATTAGTTCAAACAGATGAAAGAACTGCAAAAGACGTGTATTTGAGAATTCTAGAAAAGAATGTGAATTGATTGGGAAGGAGTTCATTTATCAGCAAAATAACGACCCCAAACACACCGCTAAGGTGATTAAAGTTTATTTTCAAGACAAATCTTCTGAAGGAGTTCTATTATTAATGGAGTAGACACCACAAAGCCCTGACTACAACCCGATTCAGCTCTTGTGGGAGCACTTGAATCGTGAAGTCCGAAAAACGTCTTCGGCTGGCAAAGCAGTATTTTGGAATGCTCTGCAGGAATTGTAGAATGCTATAAACGAATTTTGAGCGATTAGTTCTAAGGATGTCGCGTATCTATCAGGCAATTATTAAAGCAAAAGGGGGTTGCTTTCAAGGAACATCATAGCAGTACTATTCGTCAAATGGATCTTTAGACGCAGGTCATCAGCAATACGTATCTTCCGCGTGTGAATATTCGATATCGATATTAAATAAGGATAGTTAGATTAACCAGCGATCTTTGTTTAAGCCATCAAACAATAACGTGCGTCTATATATCAATTTGACAAACTATATGTATTTTATTACAAAAAAATGGTGAGGACGTTATTGTTTATCAAAGATGTTTTGATAAATAATACTATTGATATTGTTTATAAAAATAACATGATATAATTAATTACTTAGAACATTACATTTGCTTTAAAGAAAACGGAAATACTATCATTCAAAAAATAAAAACAAATACTATTTGCCACAATCTCAGTGATATATCTAGAAAAGCTTTCCGTTTGCGTTCCCGTTCTCGTTACCGTTTCTGTTTTCGTAGGCGTCCAATTGTGCAGCCGTCTTTATTCTTTACATCATCATTTTTAGATTCTTGAAGCATCAGACAATTTCACTGATAAATATTAGTGATAAGTAGAGACCGGATTATATGGAAAGTGCAAAAATTTAATTTAATTTATTTATTATATTTTACGTCTATTTGTAGGTGTCTTACACTGATTAAAGTTAATTAACGCTAATTAATATAATCAATGTAATACAACTGCATATAGACGTAAAATATAATAAATAAATTGAATTGAAGTTTTGCACTTTGCATATAATCCGGTCTTTAGTGATAAGTTTCATTATACTTTCATACATAATTTGAAAAAAATAAAATAAATGATTAGATGACATTCTAACCACAAGAAATTCTTAATAAAATAATTTTATTTGATAAAAATAAAACTTTAAACTCAATAACAATATTACACCGAAAGTAAAAAAATATAATACTAAGCAATAATGAATTCTGGCCTAAATTAATTATCAAAAGTAACCCTTCTAAAAAGGATAAAATTGAAATATTACATACTCGTCTGTATATAATCTCTGCTTGTATGTTTCTTTCTTTTAATCAAGAATAAACTTTTTGTAGGAAAGAATATTTTACTTAAATGCGTTTGATAGGAATTTTATCAAGAAAAGCGGTGAATCTAAGTAATAGTAAACTGGCAACCAGAGATAATATATATGGCAACACTGGTGCTAATTTTGTCATGCAAAATTCGAACTAACCTATAATTTTTGTTGCTATGCATTAACCAATGTTTAATTTTAAAAATGCAACATTATTGTTAAACAAAGACTAAAAACAGTTATATAATGCTGACGTTCATATCAAAACTTCCTAAACCTATTCTATATGCAAGTGCAGCAGCTGCCGCTTTTGGATTCGGTTGCATTACAAAGTATATTTAAACACACTTCAGAAATATTTAACTACATGCAAATCTTTTACATAGAGAATGGATAGGTGGCCCTCGATACAACAATGATATTGAGGCCGATGGTAAAGTTATTGTAATAACAGGTGCAAATACTGGTATTGGCAAAGAAACAGCCCGAGAATTAGCCAGAAGGGGTGCTAAAGTGTACATGGCTTGCCGTGACATGAGACGATGTGAGAAGGTGATCTATTGTTTTTCTATAACATGTTATTTTTCGAACATAATTCTATTAATTTTTAGTTGTAGGCCAGAGAAGAGATAGTTTTAGATACAAAAAATAAATACGTATATTGTAGAAAATGTGATTTAGCATCACTAAAATCAATAAAAGAATTTGCTGATGCATTCTTAAAAGAACAAGAAAGGTTAGATGTATTAATCAATAATGCCGGTGTCATGCGAACACCGAACTCAAAGACTCAAGATGGATTTGAAATGCAACTAGGAGTCAATCACTTAGGACATTTTTATTTGACTAACCTACTTTTGAATAAGCTAGAGGCTTCTGCGCCTAGCAGAGTAGTTATTGTTTCAAGTGTAGCTCATAAACGTGGTGAAATCGATAAAAATGATTTAAATAGTGATTTTAAATATGATCCAGGAGAAGCATATGCACAAAGTAAACTAGCCAATTTGCTATTTACAAGAGAGCTAAGTCGGAAACTTAATGGATCTGGCGTAACTGTCAATGCTGTTCATCCAGGCTTAGTCGATACTGAAATTATACGACATATGAGCTTTTTAATAGTTGGTTGGCTACAATTTTCATAAAACCTTTTGTTTGGCCATTTATTAAGGGTCCAAGACAAGGAGCCCAAACTACAATTTTTGCAGCATTGGATCCAAAATTAGAGAGGGTCTCAGGCAAATACTTTGTGTAAGTAAATTATCCTGACCAAGTTAATAATGCAGGAGTATTTCCAAATTTCAATTTTGATTTCAATCTTAATAATCACCAAAACCATTTTGATTTTACGTTCAAGTAAAATACATATGAGAAAAATGTAGGATCCTTGCATTAATAATTTTTTCTCTTAGAGATTACAAAGACACTGAGGTGAGTCCAGCAGCTCAAGATGACTTAACAGCTTCATGGTTATGGGCAGTTAGTGAAAAATGGACAAGGCTAGCAGCATAAACAATTTAATTTTAATACTTATTTAATATAAATTATCTTTATAGTAACTTATACTTGGATTACAAAACAAAATTATTTTTTAATCTCATCATGTTTGTTGAGAAATTAGTCCTGATAAAGTTTCTTCATCTTTCAAATCAATCATTTTACAAGTTGCCTCATAAAGTTGTTTTGAAGTTGCTTCGTTTTTTGCGTATTCCGAAGGCTCCGTAATATCGCAATCGCTAAAAACTGATCATACTTAATCTTTTCAAGATTATTATATAAGAAATATATGTATATATACAGTACCATTCACAAGTTTAATCGCACTTAATATATTGTGTTACACTTGGAACTGTTTTAAACATATTTAGAGAAATTGATACCAGTCTGCCTAGAACAGCATTTACAATCTAATGTATATATTTATTACAATAAGACTTACAAAATCCATTCAAATGCGAAAATAATGTATTCCCGTATTAAATTTTACGATGGCAACAATGCGTTAATAGTAAGTATGTGATAATAATGGACTGTATTTTTGTGTGTATATAATGAATTTATTGTGCCTTGTACAATCTGCTATTACAATGGTCTACACATTCTCATTATCGTTATGTTCTGAAGTTAGTTACACAACTGCGTATAAAATGCTTGTACCCTTTGCCAACAGAAGGAAGGTGCGTAATACAAAATTATAATTATTGCGCACAACCGTAGGAAATTGGTGTATTATCAAATAGAATTTTGGCGGGAACTGAATCAACCACCTGCTTTATAATAAACTATATGCATCCAGTATATTGCCCAGATACTGGAGACGTGTGTGATTGCGTTACAAACACCCTATTTCATATTGTTAGTTTATTTGATTGAAATACGCGCCAGAATATGCATTTTACACGAAACAAATATTTCAAATAGAGAAATTACTCGACAATTAAATATTTCTGAGTGTTGTGTGCAACAGAATTTAATTACACAACGTCGTCAACCAGTAAGTGTATGAACAGTAGAAGGAAGACTAATAGAAGCCGGTCTGAGGTGTCGTATAGCAGTAAGAAAACCACGGTTAAGCTTTGTACACAAACGGAAAACACTAAATTGGACGAAAACTGACTCAAACTGGAGCGCAAATTATTGGAAAAATGTGTTATGGTGGACGAATCGAAATTTGAATTAGTTGGAAGTAAACGTCGCACGTTTGTTCGTCGCCGCCCAGGAGACAGAATGTTAGACGAGTGTATTTCGAAAACAGTGAAAAATCGAGGAGGAAACATCATAGTGTGGGATTGCTTTGGAGGCGGAATGATTGGAAAATTAGTTCAAACAGATGAAAGAACTGCAAAAGACGTGTATTTGAGAATTCTAGAAAAGAATGTGAATTGATTGGGAAGGAGTTCATTTATCAGCAAAATAACGACCCCAAACACACCGCTAAGGTGATTAAAGTTTATTTTCAAGACAAATCTTCTGAAGGAGTTCTATTATTAATGGAGTAGACACCACAAAGCCCTGACTACAACCCGATTCAGCTCTTGTGGGAGCACTTGAATCGTGAAGTCCGAAAACGTCTTCGGCTGGCAAAGCAGTATTTTGGAATGCTCTGCAGGAATTGTAGAATGCTATAAACGAATTTTGAGCGATTAGTTCTAAGGATGTCGCGTATCTATCAGGCAATTATTAAAGCAAAAGGGGGTTGCTTTCAAGGAACATCATAGCAGTACTATTCGTCAAATGGATCTTTAGACGCAGGTCATCAGCAATACGTATCTTCCGCGTGTGAATATTCGATATCGATATTAAATAAGGATAGTTAGATTAACCAGCGATCTTTGTTTAAGCCATCAAACAATAACGTGCGTCTATATATCAATTTGACAAACTATATGTATTTTATTACAATGTGCTATTTTGTCAATAAAACATTTTAAGTTAATGAAAAAGTTGTTTCTTTGATAAATTTCTCGCAAAAATTATCTGTCTAGTTTATTTTATTTTATATAATGCGATCAAACTTATGAATGGTAGAGTACATTCGCAAAAGCCTCTAAATTGATACATTTCACATTAAAATAGGAATTAATGTTTGGATTGTACTGTAAAACTCATTATGTTCACTATTTATCTTATTTCTTCTTCAAAACTTAGTTTAATGTGACTTAGTAGCTTTTGCATCTAGACTATAAGGTAGCAATAACTTACCTCAAGTATGCACCAGATATACTGCTTAAAGTAGGTTCAACAACGGTATAGATAATTGTTTGACTACCTTGATGTGGTGTTTTTAAAAATAACCAAATCCATGGAAAAGTCGAGATTCTTGCCATTAGTGACTTTGCGAAAGGAGAACTTTTTAAATGATTGGTATTTCTAACAATACCAGGATTTACAGCATAAACAGTTGTTGTAGATCCTATCACATTTAAACCAAAATTAGAAAATGAATTGCACTGAATTAATATCACATGTAGTAAATATGTTATCGGCCATTAGTCGCATTTACAAACAGCAGAGCTGCTGAAAAGTATGTAAAGAAGCAATGTGACATTTAACAAGCTTTGTTATAAATTGACAATAAACAAAAAAGACTCGCTAGAAAACATAGAGGAAGTAAATCAAGATGAGATAGATTTCATATTTAACAGTATTCGTTCAAGCATAAGGTATCGTAGCAATTTTGTAGCATATATTTTTAGTAAAACTTAGAAGAAAGTCTTTCTAGTCAGTTTCTGTAGCAATAAATTAATCAATCCCTCTAATTTTTAGCAAGGTTGAGATTCGAAGCATACTGTTCAAATAGCCCAACCCCATTCTACCATTTATAATTTGTTAAACATAAAATAAAACATTCCAAAATTTTATGTCATCAAAAATTCTACAATTACTTTTAGATAATAGCCTATAACATTTATCCAATACTGTACATAAGAAAAAACTACAAATACCTCTATTTTTCAATAACGAGGCTAAATGTCTTGTAAACATCACTAAAGCTAATTTGCTCTGTGCGAAAGCTTCAGTTTCTGAATATCTTCTGTCCATATTCAAATCTCTGATGTTGATTCGTCCAGCCATATGCGATAAACATGTTAAATTGATAACACGACTGTTTGGTGCTTGTCGCAGTAGAGGCAATAAGAGGTGCGTAAGTAGAAAAGAACCTAAGACATGGGTGAAAAAATTCATTGTAGAATATATGTTTAATTCTAACCTAAATAATTTGTTGCTAAAGTTAACTCGAATCCTTCTGACGTTTTCATACGAGGTTGAAAAATAATCCCAGCATTATTAATAAGAACATCAATTTTGTTGTAGTACTTCTTAATTAGCATTACAAATCTTCTTATGTTACCCATCTCAGAGACGTCCAATAATTTTAAGTCAATTTTTGGATCTTTGGCATATCGTCTAATTTTATCTACGGCCTTTTGCCCTTTTTGGTAGTCTCGACACGTTAAAATAATAGTCGCACCTATGAAATTAATTTATATAGTGCGCCCATCTCAATTAAAAAGACATTAATACCTCGTTTAGCTAATTCTTTTGCAGTTTCAAATCCTAAACCACTAGATCCTCCTGTTATTAATACAATTTTTCCATCCATCCGGTTTTTGGATGGACATTGTGGACCGCCCATATAAATTCTGGATATGCAGTAAATTTAATGTTGAAAAAGAACAACTTGTGACAATAAAGCATTTCCCTTACCTAATAGATGAAATTATAGTAATTACAATTGAAATAATGTAGGGCCACCAGCCTGTTGTAAAATTATAGAAATCCTCTATACTCATTTTATGAAGTCTAAAAAATTTGAGGTGAAATTTAAGTCGATAGCAACATACACACTTTTTAAACTAATGTGCAGCATTTGTTTTTAAATGGTTCACAATTGGTTTAAATTTTAAAAGACAAGCCGGATGTGCTTCCGCTAAAAGTACGTCATGAAAATGACGCTAGATGTCAATGTCTGTCTATCCGATTTTGTGCTATTTGGTGGTTATTTGCCTTTTTTATGAATGTTTGAGCTAGTAGTAAACTATATTTTAATGTATTTCTTTTTTAAACTAATTATTAATCAAAACGAAATAATATAATTTAGAGTGATGGACGTAAGTAATCTAGTATGAGTATAGATGTCACTGCCATTAATTTTAAATGAGCATTTTATATTACAGGAAGAGGAAAGGCAAGAAGTATAAAACTAAAATCTCTAGTTAATTAGATCAGTATTATTTTGCATATTATAATAAAATTAGGAAAATTATTAATCTTTTCTGTATGAATTTAATATCTTATACGCTACGGCATATGGCATATCACGTGTAATGATTTTACAGTGTCTGATACTAAAACTTATTTCTTATCTAAAATAGTATTAATTACTAAGCTAAACTTCCTAAATAAACAAACTTCTCAAGTATGAAGTAAAATATTGGTTACTGCTTCAGTAACATTATAAAAGATGTCGCTAAAATGGATTCGTTATAAGAACACTATTCAGTCTTGACGCAACCACACTTTCGCGAGTAATTTAAATAGGTGGTTTCGACAATTGAAAACGATACTCGCAAACATGACCTTTATCGTTAGAATTACCAACTTACATTCCCTATGAAATTTAAACATCTATGCTGGGTTATTTAAATGAAATCATATTATTATCTCGGATTGAAATGAAACGAAGGCAATGAAAACATGTCATGCATGCATTTGATTTCCCATTTGTTAAAATAAATTTCTCGAAGGGAAATATAGGTCAGTTGCGACAAAACTTCAGTTGTTTCTTGTTGGTAATTATAATTATTACAAGATGTTAGCAGCTTAAGAATATGAAGTCAAAAAGTGCAAATTTTATTAAAAAGAGGTGCTATTTAACCGAACTCTATTCTATGCAGCGCATAATTTCACATTGATATGATAAAAGATGAATTATAGACTTTAAGATATATTATTATATTTGTCTATGCCCTGTTTCTGTTAATAATACTTCTAATTGTAAACAGATCTTATTTGTAATATATTGCTGATACACCCAGCAAGCACCATGGAACATAGCTTCATTTTCATTTTTAGAATGGCCAACATTTTCTAAGATATACTGTTTAACCTAAAAATTAACTGGTTAGCAGGAAACTTGTATTTATTTCACCTAGTCTTACCATTAATTCCGATTTATATGCCTTTGCAATACTATCTATCAAACTGCTTAATTCCCCCGCAGGTAAGCTAATAAATAATGGTATTTGCTCTTTATGTAACCTCGATAAAGATGATATTTGTTTAGAAAGAAAACTCAAGCTACTTGCATGCAATGATAATCTATGTACAACCTCACCAAGCTCATCGATAAGCTCCTCCAGTCCATTTGGATATTTCTTTTTGTTATTACATTTTAAATTAACTATTTGTTTCACTATAGAAGCTCCTTGTATGTGAGAATCGTTCCATTTCTGAACGCTGTTGTATACATCCGCTGCAATATCTTTCGCTACCCTAGGAAGCCCAGTTAAATTTTTTGAAGTATAACCAGGACTTTGCTGTACTACACAAACGTTTATAACGTAAGTAAGTAATCGAAATACAAACGTATTTACACATTCTTACATGTAATAGGTGAATAAGTTATTTCTATGTTACCAGCATCTTTCGTGGGGGTTTTATTTGCCATAATCACTTAACCAAAATTTTGAATATGCTACCACACACTTTTAATTTTGACGTTATTTGCGCCGATCGCATTCAGCACTGTTGTTGCTAACGGTTCACAATTGAAAATGATTGAGAACTAGTTTTTAGGCTGAATGCAGCCAAATGCGGCTATGTTTTACCTTATAAATACAATTAAGAAATTGGCTTATATTTCGTCACTTCTCTCATTGAAATGTTGTGTGTACATTTTTAAATTTATGTCTTTGTTTAGCCGATATTTATATATATGATAAATGACTGCTATGGCCTGGCGAAAGGTTGAGATTCAAATTGAAGCTTGTTTTTCTCGCTTTCATGTGCAAAGCAAGTTCCTTTTATTTTAAGGTAAATTAGTTATTAATAATTAAGGTCTCCTTAAGTAAGATCCTGGAAAGGTTTTGACGTTAACACAACAATATGTCGGAGAACCGAGCGTTATATGATACTTTTTCGAACCGTTTAATTTAGCCTATTATGTAGTTCTGTCTTTACTCTCGTGACAAAGAATAGTTTAGTCCATATTTCCTTTAAATTTATTGCATAACCGTTAACAGTGCGAATTTTACCCTAGTTGATCGTTACGCAAAATTATAAAGTGACCACTTACGTCGAGATAGCGAGGGGTAATTTTCGTACATATGCAGAAACAGCATGTTAAGATGAAAATAAAAATAGAAGACATAATAACTAAGTTAAATTAGTAAGTGTTTCGATTCACAAAGTAAGACCCACAACAAATATCACCCTAAATAAAATTTACAAGATAACGTGTAAAGCTTTGGTTAGGGTAGCGGATTTGGTTCTCATTTGAATAGAATTCAGTAGGCGTCCACGGAGTAGAATCGATCGCACACGAACGTGACCGAAGACGCGCGGAACTGCTTATAAGCGCGACGCTAACAAAAATTTAAAAGAGAACGAAGAACAATAACAGAGAAATCTCATTATTTAACCCTCAAACATTCATACACTCTATTAAAGGTACGTGAAAAAGCTAATTGCGGACAATTAATATAATAAAGTTTGTCTTCCGAAGAGAAATGTGTCAATAGTCAATTTATATATTGTTATCTCTTGTACAATACCTACAGCTACAATATATCGTACTATCCCCGAAACTGGAGAAGATAGAACAAAGTATTAAAGGAAAAAATTGTAGGATATTGTATCAAGAACATGCGTGTAAAATCTCGGACCTCTATCTACAACCTTAAGTGAACCACCGCCGCAACACCAAGCGCAGAATCGTGCTTACGATATCGAAAATTATAAGTGATGGAAAAAGAAGTCATAGCAAGAAGTAATTGGAAATCGTCTTCACAGCACACATACAAATTTTCAGAATTTTAGCTGCATCCCTACGAGTGCTAACCTCCAATACCTAAAGGTAGAATCTACCCTCCTATCTCGAAAAGTACAAGAGATAAAAAAGTTATAGGAAGAAGTAATTGGAAATCGTATCGACAGCGCACGTATAAATTTTCAGAATTTTTCTCGCACCCCTAAGCGAGCTAACCCCCAATACCGAAAGGTAGGATCTACCCGCCGAACTCGGAAAGGAGAGGATACGAAGAAATGTTGGAGAATAAAGCTATGGCAAATCGTCCCTATCATCGAGATATGAAAGACAAAAAATAAATAGAAGAGGCGATTCACTTGTGTAATATATCAGTACTGTGCACACTATCCATTATTCTCTCTACATGGTGTTGGAATTATGCTAATGTTTTAGGTAGTACTATTGAAATTCATCGACAGAGAAAGATTGATCTAGTGCCAAAACAATTATTATTTAGACAATAGCAAGCAATATCAATATTATGAGTTGAGTAGACGTCAGACTTTGCCTATACCTCTTATACTTGGTCCGACCTCGTTTACTATTTGGATATTTGTTCTTATTATAGAGTTATAGTTGCAGCAATTATTATATTTCTTTTTACGAGTAGACTTCGCTACATCTCTTCACTCCTTTTATACTAAAAAAAGCAAGAATATTATTTTCGGCTTCCATATTCCAGTGATGATTATAGCTCCTGGCAAACATCCTCGTCAAGAAATAATTACTTCTTAGATGAACGTCATGACATAATTGATATATTCATTTTAAGTAAACTAACGAATGTAAAAATGGAATCACATTTAAAAATTGGGAGTTAGCTTGCATAGGGCTGCGGGAAAAATATTTCTTCCTATAACTTTTTTTTCTATCACTTATAATTTTAGAGATCGGTAGGTGGATTCTGCCCGTAGGGATTGTCAGGGTGGCTCGCTTCGGGGTGCAGACAGAAGTCTGAGATTTTATATGTGTGCTTTTGGGGAAATTTGCAACAATTTTCTCCTTCAACATTTTTTCGTATCTCTTGTACTTTCCGAGATCGGGGGGTAGATTCTACCTTTTGGTTTTGGGAGTTAGCTCGCTTAGTGGTGCAAGAAGAATTCTGAAAATTTATATGTGCACTGTCGGTACGATTTCCAATTACTTCTTCCTATTACTTTTTTTTCTATCACTTAGAATCTTCGAGATTGGTGGGTGGATTCTGCCCTTAGGGATTGGGACGGTGGTTCGCTTAAGGGTGCAGATACAAGTCTGAGATGTTATGCGTGTACTTTCGAGGCAATTTGCTACAATTTTCTCCTATAGCATTTTTGTGTATCTCTTGTACTTTCCGAGATCGGAGGGTAGATTCTACCTTTTGGTTTTGGAGGTTAGATCGGTTAGGGGTGCAGCTAAAATTCTGAAAATTTGTATGTGCGTTGTGAAGACGATTTCCAATTACTTCTTCCTATGACTTTTTTTCTATCACTTATAGTTTTCGATATCGTAGGCTGGATTCTGGGCTTGGTCTCGCGGGGGTGGTTCGCTTAAGAGTGCAGATAGAGGTCCGAGATTTTACAAGCACATTCTTGGAGCATTTCCTACAATTTTTCCTTTAAAACTTTATTCTATCTTTTCTAGTTTCGAAGATAGTACGATATATTGTAACTGTAGGTATTGTACAGACAAGAGATAATATATAAATTGTTTATTGACACATATTTCTCTTCGGAAGACAAAGTCTATTATAGTAATTGTCCGCAATTAGCTTTTTCACGTACCTTTAATAGTGTGCATGAATGTTTGAGGGTTCAATAATGAGATTTCTGTTATTGTTTATCGTTCTCTGTTAAATTTTTGTCAGCGTTACGCCTATAATAAGCAGTTCGGCGCGTATTTGGTCAGGGTCGTGTGCGATCGATTCTACTCCGTGGACGCTTACTGAATTCTATTCAAATGAGAACCAAATCCGCTACCCTAACCGAAGCTTTTTATACCAATTAGTCACTACCTCGTTTTAATAACAAAACTGCATCTTCAACACACCACTCTTTCCGATTCATCATTAAATACTTACTTTGATACTAACGTCGGACCATCTGCCAAATTAAAAAGTTAAAATAGAATTAATTGCTGCCTCGAGTACTAAAATTCAAAACTTTCATCTTAAAAGCTGTTACGATAGACAATTTTACGCCAAATAGGTATTTTATCTGTTCGATTTCTCCTACGAAAGGTGGATCGTATAAACGGGCTTCGAGTGCGAAACTTCGAATAAGCCGATACAAAGTAACATATCCCTGCTCATGCGTTAGAATTTCCAGCGATTATCTATTTCAATATTTCGCTCCTAGAAAGGGTTACGTTAATAGTTGAATGCCCTGAAATAGAGAATTTAGCGCATGACAGTTGTAGAAATGGAAAGAGTGAGATAGTTGGTCAAAGAATATATTGTTCGATTAACCTCACTTCTTCTACGTACATGATGTCGATTTTCTGTATCTCTCATTTGAATAACAGCCGACTTTGTAAACTAACTGACTTATTAAAATGCCTCAAACAGAGGCACATTTTTGCATATACTGCAAGCTTTAGACTATTCAGTCATAAGTTAGATGAAGTTAATGTAAAACAAAATTTTGTATCTTTTAATGATGTTATTACTAATAGAAAACTGGAAGCAAAGAGAAGCATTCTGGTACAGGTTCAATCCGCTCAATCGTTTAAAGAGCTTTATTCTTATTGCAGCGCAATTACACCAGTAAAGCAAATGTTTCATTTCTCAACAGGCGCTGCGGATCCTTTGGTAAGTTTAATGAATTCACAATAAGAAAATCAGTATTTACTTTTCATGATACAATTGATTTGAGATACCCAAACTGCAAATTTCTTTTTCAAGTTATTAACAAAAAGACGCCATTTGTTTGCAGTTTGGGTATTGCTGTAGTAATAGAATAGCAGTACGTAGTTACAACAAAAATTTAGCATTTTATTATAGTACAATTTTCTAAAGAAGCTGATGTGTCAAATATATTATCACAAAGCACATATGCCGACAGCATACAAATAGTTCCAGTCCATTCGTTATTTCTTTGGTTTAAAGCACCGATAACGAAAAATAAGCAAAGAGCGCCGAAGATTGCTAAACTGCAGGTTGAAAATGGTACTTGTGTGCCAGACGAGGATGAAGTTAGAAATTTACTTAAAGAAGAAAAGAACGTAATCACTTATTATAATTTATTAATCGGCATCGAATCTATCTATTTAGTTTTAGATTTCAGATCAAATGCTTCTGCTTTATAATACTACAAGGTTAAATGATATTAGCACTAGACTGCGGTTTATAGTAGCACATCAAATAGAGATGGCATTGTCTGGTTTATTCCCACACATGATAGCCTATCCGTTCGGATCTTCTGTAAATGGATTTGGTAAAATGGGCTGTGATCTAGATCTAGTGTTAAGACTGAATGAAAATTATTTGGTACGCTAGTAATAATATAATTCTTTTAAACTGCTACATTACCAGTACATTTTCTTAAAGGCTTCTGTCAACAGCAGGCTAGTATTTCATTCGAAAGCTATCACCGCATCAGAAAGATCCACCTCCCAAAGACATATGGAAGTGATCGGTGACTTGCTGCAATTGTTTCTACCTGGCTGTTCGCAAGTCCGACGAATATTGCAGGCTAGGGTGCCCATAATTAAGTTCTACCAACAATTGGCAGATGTAGAATGTGATTTATCTATGTCAAACATGTAAGTAAAATTTAAAATTGACAGAGTTGTGTTTCTTGTTTCTTTTTTTGAATCATTTCTTACATTTTTTCAACTATATCTGACAG
The DNA here is from genome assembly GCA_023509865.1 of Trypoxylus dichotomus. NCBI lineage: Eukaryota > Metazoa > Arthropoda > Insecta > Coleoptera > Scarabaeidae > Trypoxylus > Trypoxylus dichotomus. Next base: position 52,964,426 of record CM042075.1, read on the forward strand.
TTAAAGCTTGCTTAAATCATATGGAAATTGAAACTTCAAACTGCAATTGACATGTGTAGGTGATAGTAATGATCCAATAAAATTTTTGTCTAAAGCATAAATGACTGATGTAGTAATTTTAAATGTAGCTTGATTAGGCAATAATTAAGTCACGCAGTGTGTGTTTTTCGGTATCGCACGGCTAGAAGAAAGATCCAGAATTCATAGCACTCGCTTCATTCGAATTCGTATACAAAATTAGCTTTGGTTAGTATCAAATTTGCCTTCTTTTTACTATAACATCCAGAATTACACCGATTATAATTTCAAGAATAAATCTATTTGACCAAAATATCGAGTGTTTCAACTAAAGTAGTTTCTTTGATAGCTGATTTATTTTATGCTCTTGCAACGCGTGCCGTCCTTGTTTAGACAGATTCATTAGTATGTAATCAGAAAGTATATTGATATTCGAAATTACACATTCTTCCTGTTTAAAAAAGGCGGTATTTTTAACTTCAGTACCTAAGAGAACTTTCTGCAACAATTTGATATTTCTCACAATTAATTTCATAAATATTTGTCCCAACACTTTGGAGTTATTGATAGAAAGCGGTTACTGTCACGCATAAATAAAAGTAAAATACTTCTAGTTCGTTCGCATTTTAAAATTCAGTATTGCTTTTATCGGAAATGCGAACCTAGTTGCCATATTGCGTCAAGATTATATTCTTAGGATGTTTTAAATTCTACAGTTGGCTATATGAAGAACTGACAAGGGAAACGTAACCAATGCCTCTCATATATGTTCATTATAGTATTATGTTACATGATAGTATTTAATATGTTCCAAATTATATAATTTACGAATGTAATATTTCTTTTTCTTTTAGAATTGATTTTACAATCGACTATAATAAGATTAATAAATTGATTTATTTATTAAGAATAGTATTTTTCGAGTTAAACCAGAACAGCTGACACAATAAGTAAAACTTAAATACCAATTTATTTGTTGGTAATACAGCTGTCAAAGAAGGCACCAGTACAAAATCGCGTAACTGCCCAGGTTGAAAAGAGATAAACGCAGAACAATTTTCAATCTGGACAGTCAGAGCTCCCTGCTTTAGCCGAATATTTTCAATAATCTAACGCTTTCTTTTATCCCATACATGTATTTCCGCAATGCAATATTCAATCTTTTGTCGGATGTATATATCCTACTTAAAAAGAATCACATGTACGCCATTCTAAAAGGTAAGGCCCCTCATGGCAAATCGAAAAAAAAAACAAACCATAAGAAACTCAAAATGATAACTCTAAGTAAGGGTTATAATTAATAAAAGAACAAAATAAATAATACTATAAAAGAAAATCCTTAAGTTTGCGTTACAAGTTCCGGTGATAGCGGAAATACAACTGAATTCAAAAATTCATTAATATAATACTATATAATTACACCTATTACTTTTTTACTTAAATTTGAAATAGTATCATGGTAATACCAGGGACTCGCGCTTAACATTTCTTTTACTTGCAATATTACCCATATGCGTATGCGCAGATATCAAGATGACTGTCCGGATTGAAAATGGTTCTCCTATACGTACATAAAACTGTCTGGCAATAGAAAGGGCGGATAACATTCCATAAAAGCCATACTGAATTTTAAGTTGCGAACGGACTATATGTATTTGATCGGTACAAAAGGTAAATGACAAAATACCTTTCCATTTTATTAAATTGGTGGTAAATGAAAAACAAATAAAATAACCAGAATACAATACTTTTTAAATATAATGAAAAAGGAAAAAAGTCAGAATGTAAGTGTTTTAAGTTTAAATATTTATTCATCATTACGATGATTAGTGCAGGTATCAGAATGCCGAAATTATTTTCTGTAACAATTCCACCATGTTCTATGTAAACATAACGATTTAATGTCATGACGTGCATTCATTTCTTAAATAGTATAATAGTATGAGTGTTTTGCGTACGTTATAGGTCCGGTGTGCATATGTCGAATCTGTTGCATATCATGGGGGAATTCGATGATAGAGTACGGCCGCTAGTTTTTACTGTAAGGAAGTGGGCGGCGGAAGTCGGCTTGACGAATTCCTATCCGGGCAGATGGATAACGAATTTCTCTCTTACCCTTATGGTGTTAGCGTTCCTGCAGAAGCCTGCACATGCTCCAGTCGTACTTCCCGGATTAAATCTCTTAATAAAAAGCGCAGGTACCCGTATCATATATTTATCGCAATTTTGTTGACTATCAACATCGTTCTTACTATAGATCATCGCGTAGAATTCAGAAATTTCGAGCGAATAACGATATATAAAACCACATCAAGTAGTACCCCATGGAACCCATAATAATAACAATAATAATAATAGAACTTATTGTCCAACAGAATACCAAATCTATATGCATTGTGAAAATATATTTAACTGAGACACTGAAGACCTTAATAATAAAGAATAACTGTAAATAAGGCGTGTGCAAAATTACGGCAAACAAAATTAAATCCATGATCTTTAAAGGAATAAAACGCATGTTTTATAGCATTCAGTATATCGGAAGAAGCCGCTGTGTGGTGAAATAATTATTAATTGAGTTATTAAAGTGTAAATCATAAAACATCTGTTTTATTCCTTTTTGTTAAATTGCACATATATTATATATGGGAGGAGCATCATAGAACATATTAGTTTTAGAAATAAGTAGTGCAATAGACAGGAAAAATGAGGCCTATGAAGGTGCAACTTAAGATATTAAACCACCACAATCGACAAATCAATTTGCTAATTCACAGCAATAAGTTTCTCTGCCTTCTTTAAGGAAACATATATTATAATCCCCAAGCAAACAATGAAAGAAACATGTATAAGGAAACGACGTTCCAATGTAAGCTGATGGCTGGTATCGTAAGGGGACCAAATAATGGACGCACATTCCAGACAACTCACTGAAGGCAAAATACAAACATATTTATGTCACTAAATTGCCTAGTGCTCCGCACAACGAAGCCGATCCTTTTACAGCAAGTTAAGGAAGGTTCTTCAGGGCGTAGGTATAATCTCGGCCCTTTTATTATATAAAACGAATTTATAAGATTCGTATTATTCGTGAAGGTGATATGCCGGCATTTAGTGACATCTAGTTTTAATCTATTGGTTATGCAGCAGGCAGTTATTAAGTCAATATTTTTCTGAAGGAGTACAATACCTTTTTGGATGGAAACAGCGAAATAGTGGTCCTAAGTTGGAGCCCTGTGGTACGCCAGATGTAGATACAAATTCTTGTAACCGATAAGCATTATAAAATAGACTACTCCTAAATATCCAAATTACAATGCTTGTATTTTTAGCGCGACTTCCATAGCCGCTATTTTATTATCGTATTTTATTGCAGGACCCGAAGACAGATTCGTCACAGAAGACGGTATAAACTGTACGTTCTTAAGGAATCCGGATAAGTTGAATTTTAAGAGGTTAAACGGCGACAGTCTGCAATCGCTCCTCGAACAATTCTTCGCACACTACTCTCACTTCGATTTCTCCACGAAGGCCATCTGCCTAAGCGATGGATCCCCGGTGACGAAACCGGACCATAGTCCCCTGTACATAGTCAATCCGTTGGATAGAGGCTTAAACGTCAGCAAAAACGTCAGTCTGGAGGAGCTGGAGAAATTAAAGATGGAGATGAGGAACGCGACGTGGATCTTGGAATCGCGCGAGGCGAAAGGGGCAAATTGGGGGATTCTTTCGCTGTTCGATAGCAGGAGAAAGTACGGTGTGTCGGCCGCTCCCAGGCAATCGAAGCTATTGGATGTGAGCACTTTATTTGAGGCCGGAGAATTTGAGAACGGACAGGTAGAAAAGCGAACGTCGGATAACCAGGACGAAACCAAGGGGAATATCAAACGGACCGAGATGAAACTAAGAAGGGGGAAACCTAGACGATAATAAAAGTCTTTTTTTCCGTAATCGATTCGTTTTATTTCTGTTTAGTTTACTATTTTCGACGCAACTTATGACCGCCGCCACACAACATATGTTGGAAAATATTTTTTACCAAGTCAATTTCGCACATTTATTGATAAAGTGTAAAGATTACTTTTGTTTTTATTTTATGAGAGAATGTATAATCCACCGCAATAATTTTTCGAGGTTCATAACTAGAGACCGGATTATTTGCAAAGTGCATATATATTATTTTATTTATTTATTATATTTTACGTCTATATGTAGATGTATTACACTGATTAAAGTTAATTAGCGTTAATTAACAACAGATTCATCACGGCTGATTCGTACGATTGCGAACAACGAAAAATGTCCGCGATTAGTTTTCTGGTCAATAGACTCGTTAGATTTCCGCTAAGCAACAGCAGGTACAAAAAAGAATTAAAATATATCAAACATGTAGCGAGGTACAATGGTTTCTCTTCTACGAATGTTGACCGTATCTTAAGGAAGGTTTGATCCAAACGGCACATCAGAAATTCCACGACCTTGACATCAACAAACACCGGTAATAAGAAATTTATAACACTTCCTTTCCACCCAACACTAAAAGGGTTAAGTAAAATTTTCCGCCAACAAAATATGAACGTGTCTTTTGTATCAAAAAACAAGTTAAGGAATCTCTTAGGCAATCCCAAAGATAAACCGGGGATGATGAAAAGGCCTCGAATTTACTAAATCGCATGCAATGATTGTGTTAAAGTTTATATTGGAAAACAAAACGGAGTATCGAAATGAGGTTCAAGGAACATATTAGACACTATTGTTTCAATAAACCAGAACAGTCGAGCGTAGCAGAGCATATGGTAAAATCCGGACATAAAATTGATTTAAAAAATCTTAAACTTCTTAAAAACGTAAACTTGTGTAGAGAATTAGACACGTACGAAACGATATTTATGAAAAAGAACAGAAACTTACTGAACAGAGAATAACCTCCAATTGCAATTGATGTGTTACCATAACACATTGTTGAAGATACGGTTCGTTTTCGTTCTATCCTTTCCTAAAAATATATAGATACCCGAGACCACCCAATAGGTTGTAAATAGTCATATGTTTTAAGAAGTTTTAGAGCCTGCGTAGAAAATAATTTGCATGTGTGATACAGTTTTTACATTCAGTCGGTAACACGGTTGACAACAGGACTCGACGTGCTCTCGAACCGCTACGTTCCGAATAATTAATTTGTGTGGAGTGGAGTTTACTGCTATATCTGTGAATTAAACAACTACACAGTCCTTGCAATCGTTATTAGTTAATACTTCGATTTCCAAATGATAATTTGACATCTATGATTGTGTCTAACTTTTAAGATTCTTTGTTTAAACAACTTCTAGTAGATACAATTAATTTATTTCGTCTAGGGTTAGCAAGCTTTGCTTTCTTTTATTATTATTTTATTTTTTTCGAGTAGGCGTTGCGACAATTTATCTTTTTTTTTATCTGGATTGTTTTAGTTTATTCTTACGATCGTCGTTTTTAAACGTCGTTATATTTCTTCCTTGTATATTAAAAAGATTATTTGCATTTTTATTTGTTGAAAATACTTCTTGGATTAAGGATCATGACTACTTCACAATTGTTAACGACATGGAAATTTGTTACAATATATGTTTAGTTACTTTGAAATGTATAGAAAAGTCAAGATCGCTAGATCATCTGAAAATTGCAAATCACCAGATTCTATGTACATCGGCTGACAATTTTTATAGCGATTTTGCGCAGTTCGTGCGGCTGTGAATATTTCATTTAAAAAGCTTGATAATCCAATTTATAGACAATTTCTTGCAAAATACATAGTATGATAAATTTAGCATGCATCTACGGCACCGAGAAATCACATTTTGCTAGCCCCGGTAAAAAGTTGGAGGTTGAAAACACGCACATCTCTACCACTAACGCATATGCATGTCAAAACGGAACGACTATAGCTTGCCGATGCCGTGTGATTCAAACTTGATAGGGACACCCATCGATCCGCGCCTTACACTCAGTAACAGCCGGAACGGTGTAAATAAGAACTAAAAAAAAAAATAATTTCTTTTTATACTACTCTCCCCAAAAACTGCCTAATCCAAGAAGTAAAGTCCCTTACCTATCGGTGATGTAACACGCATAATTTTCGAGGTACCACTGCGGCTATCATCGCATGATTTCACGTTTTCCGTCTATAAGTGAGTTGATAGTTCGTGTCCTTTTATATAAAAATGAAATTTTCGCGCGAAATTTACGGTTTATGCCGCTATTTAAACGAAACAACAACTTTCGTAACTATATGTATTAAATCATCTATTGCCGTTTAAGTTTTACATCGTTATAATTGTACAATTGAATGATTAGTAAGAGTACATTATTCTCCCGTCCGTGTGGAAGGGAGGGGGAGGGGGATTAAAATGCCAGGTGGAACGTGTTCGTCGTACTTGTGTGACGTAATCGTGTTGTCGTTGCACCATCAGTGGCTCTCCCCTTTCTTTCCGGCGACCCTTTTAAAATCGCCCATGTTTGTCGTGTTGATCGGCGTTCCGATGATCGCAATGTGATCGATCTGCGTCACATCCAGCCCGCCTTGGTTATCCTTTATGAACAGTTGTATATTGTTGACGTTTTGGAACTTGACGTAGCGTAAATTAACCGGATTTCCTTCGAGATCGCTCGGATTCAATCTATAATATAGACAGAGACATTTACAAATGAATTAAAATTACGAGCCAGTAGTTTCGCAGTATTTATTACGACTCACATGCTTTTAAGCTTTATAGGTAGGTATCCAATAGAGGAAGAAGCAATGAATCAAACAATGATAAGTTGGTAAGAATATGAACAGAAATAGGACACGGTTGTGGGTACTAATTATTGTTATAAGTAGTCTCAGCAAAAAGGGCCAATTTTTAGTGCCGTACGGAGAACGTGGAACGATGAAGCGCGCGGCGCGGAGAATCGAGGAGCCGTATCAAAGCACGCTTGTTCACTATTATTCGACCGGCCGTTGAGAGTGCTTATTAGTACATTCATACTTAGAAAGTGTCGTATTTAGGTAGGTGTCTTGAACGGCGTCTTTTGAAAGACTCACACAAAGGCAGTATTTCTAAAGTTCCCAAAACGTACAAAAAGATTTCACGAACTGTGTTCCAAAGTGTCTGAACCACCATAGCTGATTACTACGCATTGAGAAAGATGTTTAAAAGCTGCGTTTTACTATTGTGAACACTTTGCTGATGTAAAGAAGGTAGTTTTACAATTCGATCCGAGACACAAGAATTACTATGGACTAGCGGAGGGAATTGAAAAATTACAAAACGATTCTTACTCGAGTTCCTGTACACAGCTGCAACCTTCCGCCATATCGAAGTCTAGCGTCCTCGGTTGATTGATAAATATCTTAATGTTTTTCGGTCCTTTATCGGCGGGCCCTTTCACTTTCAAGGAATGCACTTTCACGGCTTGATTGAAGGTAAACGATATGATAAGCTGCGATAGAAGGTATTGTGTTAATTATACGAAACAAAAAGCGATCGTACTTATTTTTTGTTAAATATGTATTATCATTTGAAATGCTGGTAACATTAAAAATAACATTGAAATTGTGTTAACTGTTGGAAGAGTTTTACGTAAATTTTAGAAATGGAATACAAAGGATGCGTATGGGTTGTCCTCTCGGTAACCGGGACGAATGTCTTTAGCGGCTTCCGATTTACTACTTGTCTATTGAACTCTCAGCGAATGGATAAATCGGAAACATTCGATTTTTTCTACTTACCTCATTTTCTATTGGCAAATAATTTCATGTTCCTTTTCCCAAGGCTCGAATTTTAATCCTAGACATCGAAAACGCTAGGAACTTATGCGCCAACGCCATAAATATAAATAAATTTTTAAGATTGCCGTTAGAATCAGTAAAAGTATTCGTTTCGTATGTTACGTCCTCTCCGCCAAAGTCTAGTTTCTCACCTGTTCGTCGCAATCCGATTGCAGAAAACCTCCTTCGGCAGCTAGCGCGTTACTTAGCGGATGTTCGTCGTCCTCGTTAAGACATTCACATTGTGCTTTCAAAATGAAAGGAGACAGATCCATCTAAGAAAGTAAGATAACGCAAAATGAAAACAAAACACGTACTATTTTAATAATTTAGGATACCAATGAGATGGGTCGCAGCTGGTGTATTGAACAATGATCCAATTCAATTTAATCCACTTAAAAATTTACGGGGTTCTATAAATTGGTTGTTAAGAATTTCCATTAAGAACAAACCAGAAAAAGAAAAACAAAAAATAATAAGATTTCTAGAAGTAGTAGCCGGCATTATCAACGGAGGAGAATCAATATTTCTAAGATAGATTCAATATTATAACAATTTAAATCTGTAGAGGACTATACTGTCTATAGACTATGTCACCCAGGCTTTAAAGTATTGGCTCTTACACAGTATAATCCTCTTTTATTATCTTATAATTACCCTTCTTTTTTTAATTTAGGAGCGTTGCCAAGTTATTTGGTTAGCTTTCTATCTATATTCCGTTCACTCCTTAAAATTCAGTATGGCCCTTATGGGAAATTCGAACGCGGTTGCCAGATTGTGTCAAAATTATATTCTTAGGGCGTTTTAAACTTTACAGTTGGTTGTATAAAGAAATAACAAGTGGAACATTACCAATATTTCTCATATATATTTATTTCAGTATTATGATACATGACAATATTTCATATAAATATTACAAGTTATTTTTATATTTCCCAAATTAAACAAAACAGCTTTTATTAAAGCATAATTTACATGACGTATAACATTTCGTTTGCTTTTAGAATTGATTCTACAATTGACTATAAGATTAGTAAACTGCTTTATTTATTGAGAATAGTGCCGCAATTATATAAATAGTGGTCTTCCATATTTATTAACAAACATTAAGAATATTAGACATAAAGCTATTGATAGCAAATTTATTTGTTGGTAATGCAGCTGCAAAAAAAATCAGTACACAATATCGCGCAACTCTGCCCAGGTTGAAAAGAGATGTACATATATAAACTCTCTGTCAATAGAAAGAGAGGATAACATTCCACAAGAGCCATACTGAATTTTAAGGTGCGAACAGGCTATAGGTAATGTCACGTCAAGTTTTGGACTATAAATAACCTACACATTTATTTCTCTTGTAATAAACAATAAAAATATTTTTTGGGTTATATACAAATAGAAATTTCAAAAAAACTCAAACTCATGAGGTTATGTCCTCATTACTTGTTCATAGGACATTTAGCAGTTCCAGCATAAGTATCAATAACCTATACGGACACTTCTTCTAGTAAAATTTCTCAAAATATCTTAATAATCACTCACAGTATCAGCTTATTACTTTGAGTGATGCTTGCACTAAAAATTAGGCAACGTTTAGTGTTACCCCCATAAGAGCAACACTTGAGTCAAACCTCCATGACAGAGTCTATAGTAACATTTTTCTAGTATACATCCAACGTTGAATTTTTCCAATAGAAATATCGTCACAGACGGTTTACTATTAACAGCGCAAGCAACGCAAAAAATCACAATGCAATATGTTTCTTTTATTTACATATTCACAATAATAGTAATGACGATTATTGTCAGATAAGTTACCAATTAATTCGAGTGTCCCAAAGTGTACTCTCTCATTACTATTTGCTTTTAAATTTATACAAGTTGAACCAACATTAATATCTAATTCTAATTAAGTATTTATATGCAATCTTACATGTCCAGCAACAGAATCGCCATCGTCCCCTTCATCTGAACCATGATAATATAATACTATCTTACTCTCAAGTGTAGTCGGATCAGCACCTTGCAACCGATCTACTTTTGTCTAAAACAAACACAAGAAAAAAGAGATAAACACAACAAATCTCTTATAATAGGCAAAAAGGCCAATTAACATGGTCCAAGATACGAGCAAACAAAGGTGTTACACCAAAATTCCTCGTTATTACAACTCACTCGATTTTTATAGAATATAAACGTTGGCATTGCCGATACACCTTGCGCAGCTGCGGTCTCTTGACATTTATCCACGTCGATCTTCAAGAATACAGCTTTTAAATACTTTCCGGCTAACTGTTGAAAAACAGGCGCTATCCTCTGGCATGGACCGCACCTTTTAAATAATTCCAATTATATGCACTCAAAAACAATATTGATAGACAATACACTATCCAGTAACGTAAAAGTTATACTTACCAACTCGCTGTAAAATCAGCAACGACTAACCTATTTGCCGCCGATGCTAATTCAGACTGAAAATGTGCTTCATCGTTAATAACTTTCACGCTCCCCATATTTCCACAGCTCGTAGTTAACTTGTTTTAAAGTGTAAATGGAAATAATAGAAGTATTTAACCCAATTTAACCCTACAATGTCGTTCGACGATGACAAACCGATTTTACGATTTACTGACTATTTTTTGACAAGCGCCGATGATAAAGCCAACAACACAACAAATCTACATGCCTCTTTTTATATTTACTAGATGGAGCTGTCAACTTCTTGTCCTAAAATGAGATTTAAACCTGCTTTAACATCAAATAACTGGAAAGTTCAATTTCTGTTTTGAAATTCTTGTACTGAACGAAGTTTCAGGGATTTCTTATATTATCAAATATTTTCTTGAAAATATTGGCGTTGTTTTTTGAGGTGCCTTATGTCAAAGGCAATTTGTGTTAATGTCTAAACATCTGATACTGAAAAGGCCTTCTTTGATACTAATACATAAATGCAATCCTATTATATGACGAAATATTGTTTCCCTGATAAAATATCATTTTGCAATGTAACATACATACATGTAGCCACTTTTATACCATCTTATCTTGTTACTGTAGCATTAATATCAATATAAGAACGTTCGCATAACATTTTTAGCTGAATTCATTGGATAAGAGCGTCTTTTCACTGGTTAAATCGTTACCGATATGTGATTGCCGATATCCCACATAACGACATTATGTACACAAATCACATATATATCTGATCTGTGATTATGTATTTCGACGGCCCTTATATTTGTATTTAAATACATATTAAGAGATGAAAGGCAAAACCGCGTCACAATATTAAAAACACTAGAGCTGCAAATTGAAGTTTGTGGAAAGTGCCTTGCAGCAGAAGATATTGGAAGAACTAATGAATTTTTACTACCAGTTTTTCCTAAATTAGGTTTCCCTGCTATAATCGGCAAATTCACATTTTAATATGTTTTAAACTTATACAAAACAGATGCGGAAAATATTAAAAACCAGAAGAGAAACACAACAGTGGCCTAGTACTTCTGCCTTAAGCACCTTATAACTTTGGTTACGAATATACATACACCTCTAATTAAGTAGCTTTATTTAACACCCTTTATCACCCTTCCTAAATATTTTATGTAAATATATTTTATAAAACAATTTTGATTACAAAGATAGCTCATTTTCTATTAATACTTATTAAATATACATAATAATTCACTTCTTATATTTTTTAAATGCAAATTTTACGTAACTTAGTAAAATTTTGTGTAATATTAACATAAAATTTTGCTATAGTACATACAATTTGCTCTTTAAGCACTATTCGATTTAAATTTAATCTATATATGTTGTAGGATGGGGCCAGTTTTATTTTCTATTAAAACACTTTTCCCGTTTTAACCATTTTATTACCATCTTCGAGCTGCATTCTCTTGCCAACCTAGTTACTGGTCTAAGATACTATTTAATGCTATTGTTGTCAGTTTCTTCTACGCCGCGCAGAAGGCGCTAAACGTGGAACTGTTAGTAGCTGGCGATTGTCCCATTTTACTTGTTTGTGTAACAATCGTTATACTTATTCTACCGTTCAGAAGTACTGTTGAATGCCTCTGAGATGGCGCACAACGCCAATATAAAATCTCCTTTTTTGCACCGTACGTCATCTAGGAGGCGTCCAAGAGTACTTTCAAATAATTCACTGGTATCCCAATATACTTGACAAAATTAATAATTTATTTGGAGTAGGACGATATTGAGCTGCTGGATCATTCTGCGGTGACGTCATTGTGATTTGAAGAAATTTCTTTCTTGGCGCTTTATCCATAAATATCTATAATACAAAGATGTTGGCATGATTTAATGATGGTTGGCAAATGTAAACGTATTTATTTTGATATGTCTCCGATTTAGTTGTTATATTTTCATTTAATTACTTTGTTATCATACCTCTCATGTTTATATCGTACGTGATTTAATACATATTTGTGTTTACGCGTACTATGAATTTTAATATTTTTCTCTGCCCAGGGATACCCAAGGTTGCGGAAGCTGTCACATTGTAAATCTATAAAATGAGAAGAGTGTCGCGATTGACGGCTTTGCACATTATGGTATTTAGATAATAATTTCCATGCCAGAAACAGGAGAAATATGTCAATGAAGGAGTAGATATATACGTCAAGCTTGTCAAAAGACAAGATGATATCATTCCAAAAAACGTATGGGATGTGGATTTCCAAATAATGCGGTAGCGCTATAGTGTATTATGATATTATATTGAGTGTAACGTAACGTATTAAAACGGCTTGTGTGCAAAATGGCTTCTGGCGATAGTATTGAAGCCATTGAAGTAGCAGAAACACAAATTCCAGTCAACAATGTGAAGGAACATCCTGTTATTTTAGAAACTCCTTTCCAAAATGAAGGTATTTTTTATTAAAAAATCTAGTTCACCTCTTAATTGTTTACATCTTTATAGGTCATCATTATAATTTTGCTTTCTTATGCAAGAAATAATTTTTTTTACATAAAGCTAGAACTTCATTAAATCATTTTCACATTATCCGTTTAATCATCCTATTCAATTAGCTAATCATATATTTCCGCTTAATGAACATATTTACAGTTGTGGTCTTCTATTGCAGATAAGGAGAAACCAACAACACTATCAAGATCTGAACAAGATGTAAGTTTTTATTTTTGTTTGAAGGTTCTAGATATTTTGCTTAGAATGAATACTGTGAATCAAGCTCTTATGATGTATGTATAAGTATAAATTTAATGCAACTGGTACACTTAAGAGTTACTTTATCAGCACTATTTTGAAACGGTTTTGAAATGCATGACAATTTTTAACTTTTTCATTCTAATTGATGGTATTCTTTGTGATAAATAAGTACGTACAACTCAAATGGATTAATATTTGGCATGTGCACTGTTAGTGACAATTACAATTTTTAATCTATTTATATGATCGCAGTATGATTCTGTTTTGCAGAAATAATTTTTTGATTAGATCTTTTTTGCTATAGCGTAAGTTTTATGAGCCATACCAATTGTAGTTATATATTAACGTATAAGATTCTCGGATAAGGGACACTATATCTTAAAGGGACAGCATGTACTTATTGATACCTTTTCCAAAAACATACGAGCATTGAGCACTGTTTGGAATTTTCCACGTCAACGCTTATTAGCGAAGTAACCAACATAATTTGCTTAAATGCTGCTAACGATTTTGTTTAAGACCACCCCATTCAATCATATTACACTGCAGGTTCCCTCTCAGAATGCGGGCGCTCCACCAAAAACGCCGCTTACCATCCAGAAGAACAAGGCCGAAAGGGAGAAGGAAAGGGAAAGGAAAATCGGCCATCGTAGAGTTGGCGTGGGAGGAGAGATTACTTATAAGAAAATACAAAGTTCGCAAATAATGGGCTCAATACAGTTAGGTAAGTCGAATTCCGGGAAGGTTGTAGTATTTCATTCCTGTCAAAAATGACTGAACTCTAAAAATTCTTTTGGAATATAGACGTGTGTAAACTGTAGGCCCTTATTATTTTCGGGAGGGGAGGAGGATGTTGTTGCGCCGTAATTTCGCTTCGATATCGCGTCACTAGCGGAAACAAATAACGATATGACTTCTAAGTAAAGTACGACGACGTACATATCGAAATTCGCTAAAATAAGGATATAAAAGAAAACTTAGTCATTTTATTAGTGATATTATTAGGGAGTATTCGTGCAACCTACGATAAACTGCACGATATCATTAAATCACGTGATCGCTTACGGTATTTTGCAATAATGTATAAAGAGGTTAGATTACCTTTTCTAAATTTACCGCGCTATTTTAACCCAGGTTGGTAGTGCGCGATTCTATTCGACGGTCTTCATGGTGTAATTGATTAACACACCAGTCTAGTGAACAGAAAGTAAAACTTTGAGCTCTAAATTTGATCCCAATCTAGACGTATATTGCCTATCGTCAGCAGGTATAGAAGATTGTCCTTACAAATCGGAGAAGATACATATTTTATGTTTGCCTCCGTAAATAGTATAAAGCAATAACAAGTAGGAGACAGACAAATTATGTAAAAATGTATTGATGTTGGTCGGTAAAATTACTAATATAAGAAAAAACTGACGATTATAAAAAAGATGATAAACTGTAAAAGCTTAGACCGTAATGCAAAGGCCGTGCAGGTCAAATGTTTTTTTTTTTTAATGTTTACAGTAAACGCTTGCTCATGTAAATACCCGGTACTGGAAACGTCGCGGTTATGTAAACAGAAAATTGTTACTATAGGATCAAATGAAACGCCCGGTAATGTAAACAAGCTTGCACCACGTACAATTCGATAATGTAAATAGTTTAGGGTACCGGTTATTTCCCGATTTATGTGTCTATTTGAATCGATCAAAAGCATGTTTACGTAAACGTTTTCAGCGCCGGCACCGGTGGTTCCTCGATTTATGCACAGGATTCCTGTATGCTTTGGCTCTCTTGCCTCTCGTGAAATAAAGTAGTGTGCAGCTAAAATCACAGCAGAACAGATACGGCATCCACGTCCAATAAAAAAACATTTTTAAAATTAAGTGACAACGTGAAAATCATCGACGAGATTAAAAAAGGTGCGAGTGTGACTCAATTGGCAAAAAGGTATGGGGTATCTAAAGTCACAATCTGTAAAATTAAGCGATTCAAGTCACAAATTTGACGTGTGTCAGATATATATAGAGGCCCGGAAAATCGCAGAACTTAAAAAAATGCCCAAGCACCTACAATGGAAAATCGTCTGTATTTTGGGTTTGGTTTTTAAAACAAAGGGAAAATCATGTTCCAATTAGCGGTGAATTAATTAAAGAGAGAGCAAAATTATTGAATGAAAACCTAAAGAGACCGAAAATTTTGTAGTCAGTGATGGCTGGCTAAAAAGATTTAAAAGGAGGTATGGAATTCGACTGCTGTCGATATCTGGTGAAAAATTATCGTAGCCATCACAACTAGTGCAACCGTTTAAGGAAAACAATGAACAAAATCAAAGAGCTACTTTTAAATGAGGAACAAATATACAATGCAGATGAAACCTGTTCCATCACATGAAAAATCTGCTCCGGGTAGAAAGGCGGAAAGACAACGCATAACTTTTCTAGCGTGCACTAATGCTAGTGGTACACACAAAATAAGGCCGCTAGTAATAGGAAAGGCAAAAAATCCACGTTCATTATTAATTTTAAAAGTCTCGTTGATTATAACTGTTCAAAATCCGCTTGGATGACCAAAGGCATATTTCTGAAATGGTTCCACAAGCACTTTGTCCCTCAGATATGGCAATAAAACAATAAAACTGTAATAATAAGTAATGTAATTTAATGATACATATTCAATTTGTAGGTGAAAAATTTCTTAAGAAACACGCACCAAGTCTTCCTCCAGAGGAACAATTAAGAAGCAACGATGGCTCAATTTTTATGTTCATGCCGCCCAACGTAACTCCACTTATTCAACCGATGGATTAAAATGTAATAAAAATTACTAAATTGTATTATCAAAAATTTCTACTTAAAAACATTTTTGAATCCTTAAAGCAAGTAACTTTACATGAAGCAATTTTACATTTGGATATGGCGTGGAAAAACATCCGACCTTTACAATCTCTGCATTACCACTTTTAAGCATATAGAGTTTAAATCCTTTTTAGATTTAATTTAGTTTCTTTCTATTTTTACATACTCCTGTTTATATAATTACATCACTTTATATTATTTACGGAGGTTTACATGAAATGTTCCATCCAGTTTGTAAGGACAGTCTTGTACATCTATTGTTTGCTTAACATGCGAAATTACAAATACAGAGTGAGTTTTATTATTTGAAATTAACGAATAGGAGCTGTGGGCTCGAATCCTGTTGGAAGCCGTAAAAATTTTATTTCACGAATTAATTAATTTTCACATTGGAGAAACCAAGAAAACCAAATTTATCAATACGTAATATTGTTTGATCGTTGAATGTTAGATACCATTTTAGTGTTTGTTAATGGTATTCTTTCATTTTTTTTAAAAGACAGTTGTCAATATAACCATACTGATGGTCAAGTTCATTATAAAAAAAAAAAATCACACGCGCACAAAAACGCATTTGCAATAAAACAAATCTGTCGAAATCGTAATAGATGCACCGACGCAGCGGCACCGGAACATTTCTCGAACTCGCTAAAGACAATAAAATAACGCTAAAGTCGTGACGTAATCAGTATCTTACAAGTTTCGGAATACTTTTATTTTCTTTCGTTATTAACGCCATAAGCTGGCCTTAACAGATAGCGAAATCGCCACACTTTTGAGAATAACACCCCTAGGAAAATAATAATCACGTTAAGGGACACAAGGTATGCGGTAAACAATGTGTTTTGAATTTGCGCACCAAATAGATGTGCAATGAATAGAATCGTGTAAACCGGAATTCGAACAAAAGCGTAGCGAATAGCATTGTTCGAGCGCAAAAATAGATGTCAAGAAATAATTTGCGAACGTAATATACTTCACTTTGTGTCAGTTTTTTACATCCTATCGGAAAGTTGTGTATTTTGTTACAACGGCATAAATACTTTATCGATAATAGTATTTCGATGGATGAAACGTTAGACGAAAGAAGGTTTAGACTTTGTATAGTTCTAGCTTGTGGTAGTGAACATTTTCTTAGTAACTCGTTTACTTTGCAGTTGCAATGGCTATAGAAAAATCGGGACATTGCTTCGATGTTAAATTTATTATACATTTCTATTTTTTATACCTCGAAGATTTTCTCGCAAAAGCTTTGCTTTTTTTGCGCAAAATTATTTTTAAATGCTATATAAACAAAAGATGTTCACTTAACCTAATTCTAGGTTAGAAACCTGAAATTCTACAAGATGGACTTACAATCCCGGTAATGCCGGAGAATTACAGCAAGTATAGTCAAATGGTATCTGCATTAGTAGCAGATGCTTTCAGAACTAATCGCGGCCATCCACCTCCAGATGTCATAAACAGTAAACAATCAGTAGCAGCATTAGAACCTTAATTCTATTACCACTTTGTACCTATTTTTTTGTCCACCAGTGTACGTCAATGTGATCGATGTCGATGCGTTTTGTACAATTAATAATAATAATAACATTATTTGTTGATTATTCAGTCGTATCGTATTATGTAGTTGTAGGCTTGTCGATCTGATATCATTCCAATTAGCGTTGTGACGTTAGATTGTTGTTCGTTAGCGCAGCGTTCAATACGCGCTTCTTTGCTCTCTCTATCGCGATACCGCGTTTGTCAATTTTTTTTTTATCTTGTCGAAGCAGTAACACGAATGCGGCCGCGTTTATCTTATCTGCTTGTCGCGCGTCACGCTCCTCGACACATTAGATGAGTGTTTATTCTCCTCGGCGATTCCGTCGTAGAGACGTGTGTACGTACGATGTAACAGGTGGTTTACGAATCGGTCGACAATAAGTTCGGATGCTTAAATGAAAACGCCGAAAACAAGTGAACGCGACAAGGCTGCCGCCCAATGCGTTTCGACCTTTATTCGAAAAATACAAACCGGTAAGTTAACTATAAAACTATACTATTTGTTACGGACACGCGGCGGATGCTTAGTTCGGCTCTAATTGCTTTTTTTTCTAAACGTTCGGCAATTGGGATGTACACTACCGCTCAGTGAAGTTTGATCATACAATAAAAATCTATTGTATGACACCGTATATAATTATTCATACATAAAATTAGAAAAATATTAAGTATACACTCTTTACTAAGAGATTAAAGCCATAAATTATTATGCAAAGTAGAAATATTCCAACAACCACAATAAAGTCTCTTTTATTATCATTCCAAGAATTTCTCGGAAGTACCGATAATCTTTTAAAACGGGTCGTTTGGGTATTATTAACATTTAGGAAATATACCTCAGTATCGCTGTTGTTTATTTATCACAGACGTAAATACAGTAGACGCTCGATTATGTGAACGATGTCAGCCAAGCGCTGTTCACATTACTGAAAGTTTACATTAGCGAGCCTTATTTTATTTATAAAGAAATTGCATAAAAGAAAATATGTATGTTTATTAAAAAATAAATTATGAACAATGAATAACATAATACATATAATATTAAAAAATAAATTTTACATTATTTTGAAAAATAATGTCCTTTTTTGTTTGCGTAAATTTATGCTTGGTATTTTTTAATACGGTTGCCTGTGGTTTACGGAGCACTAAAATATCGGAATATAATGTCTTTTTCTTCAACCCAATCTAACGCTTGATTAAAAATTCCTACAGCTTGCGCGTCACTCACTGTATTTTTTTATTTCAACCGGACTCTTAAAATTTCTAAATGAACGTGGATTTTTTGCCTTTCCTATTACTAGTGGCCTTATTTTGTGTGTACCACTAGCATTAGTGGACGCTAGAAAAGTTATGCATTGTCTTTCCGCCTTTCTACCCGGAGTAGATTTTTCATGTGATGCAACATAAAATTTTGTAGGTAATAATTTCCAATAAAGACTGGTTTCATCTTCATTGCGGTTGCACTAGTTGTGATGGTGCCGATAATTTTTCACTAGATATCGACAGCAGTCGAATGCCATACCTCCTTTTAAATCTTTTTAGCTAGCCACCACTGGCTACAAAATTTTCGGTCTCATTTAGGTTTTCATTCAATAATTTTGCTCTTTCTTTAATTAATTCACCGCTAATTGGAACATAATTTTCCCTTTGTTTTAAAAACCATTTATACAGACGATTTTCCATTCTAAGTGCTTGGGCATTTGTTAAAGTTCTGCGATTTCCCGGGCCTCCGTATATATCTGACACAGGTTATAAAATTTGTGACTTGAATCGCTTAATTTTACAGACTGAGGCTTTAGATATTCCATATTTTGTTTGCCAATTGAGTCGCCCCTGCACTTTTTTTAATCTCGATGATTTTCACGTTGTCACTTAATTTTAAAAATGTTCTTTTATTGGACATGGATGCCATGTCTGTTCTAGCGTGATTTTAGCTGCACACTACTTTATTTCACGAGAGGCAAGAAAGCCAACGCTTACAGGAATCTCATACATAAATCGGGGAACAACCGGTGCCCTGGAAACGTTTACGTAAACATTCTTTTGATCGATTCAATTACGCATGTAAATCGGGAAATAAACGATACCCTAAACAGTTTACATTATCGAATTGTACGTGGTGCAAGCTTTTTACATCGACCGCGACGTTTGGACTACCGGGTAGCGAGCGTTTACCGTATATGTATTTGCTTCATTTTGCTGTTAAACGTGCATCGGTCGTTGCGTGAAAGTTTTAAGAAAATTTACTTCAAAATGGCACATGACAAGCCTACCAGTGTAGAAAAACGTTTTGCGCATTATTACGTTGTTTGAAGGAGAATATTCGGGGCAACAAATTGCTGAAGAAAGAATAAATATGAGAAGTTCAGCAGTAAGTGACATCATAAAGCGATATCGGACAAGTGGAACTATAGAAAATCGTTTTCGTCCTGCAGCATCTAGCAGAATAACAAAAGCTGAAGATCTGAGAATTGTATTATTAAGCAAACGCAGTGGAAAATTAACAACGCCACAAATAGCAGCCGAGGTCAATCGCGGCCGTGAAGAACGAGTTTCGGTGAAGGCGGTAGAACGTCGACTTCAACAAGTGGATCTTCATGGACGCATTGCCATTCGTCGGAGCAACAGAGCAAAACGGCTACAGTGGGCCCCTTTCGAGTGACGAGTCAAAAGTTTGTGGTTTTTGTGCGAAATCTAAAACTGAAAAGATGATCCCGGACTGCATTGTGCCAACAGTGAAGCAAGGCTGTAGTTCTGTGTTAGTGTGGGGATGTTTCTCCTTTGCAATACGCCAGAATAATGCAGTCCAATAAGGATTGCGTACAATAGGCCGTAACTTTACATTCATGCATGACAACGATCCAAAACACACTCTGAAAGTAATGACATGACTCCCACAAAGCCCAGATTTGAACCCTTTAGAGTTGTTGTGGGATGAACTGGACAGGAGGGAAAATATCCCCAACTTAACAAGAACATTTATGGAATATTCGACAACGTGAATGGAGTAATATTCCACACTACATTTTAAAAAAACTTATCGAGGGAATGCCTAGAATAGTTTGAGCGGTGTTTAACAGTAAAGGAAGTTTTTTCGATGAAAAAGAAATATAATGTTCAGTTATGTTACGAGGGCGACCTTAAATATTTCCGGAATCGACAAGGAAAACACGGTGTTGGTGTGGTTTTTTATTTTTATTTTTCTATGTAATCTTCTCAAAGATCAATACACTTTTTAAAACAGTGCTCCAGTCTCCTCAAGCCGTCGGAAAAATAGGATGTTTCGAGGTCTGCAAAATAGCCATCTGTTGCGGCGACGACCTCCTCATTTGAGGCAAATCTCTTTCCTCCCAGTGATTTTTTTCCGGTAATAGGGGAATGGTAAAAGATCGCTCGGGGCTAGGTCCCGGCTAGGTTCGTAGTGCAACTCATTCAATTTGGACACGACGGTGCGGGATGAATGAGCAGGTGCATTCTCGTGGTGGAAAAGCACTTTCTCCACCTTTCCGCTGCAAACGACGCCCATTCTCCTTCCGCGTCGAATCGGATCAATAGCGTGCTGTAGTATTGCCCCGCGATCGTTCTTCCCTTCTGCAGAGAGTCGATGAGGATCACATACCACGGGAATTCCAAAAATTGGTCGCCATGACCTTTCCGGCCGATGAAACGGTCTTTGAATAACTTTTTATTTATTTCTGTGTTTTTTACCTGTACAAACAATAAAATTGCATTTTGTTTTTAGTTTTGTTTGTTTCTGTAACCTTTTCATATTTTTTTACTAACCGACCGAACTTCTCTGAACGGCAGTGTACATTACATAGTTTGTTTATTATCAACGTTAAACGTGATAATCTATCTTAGGAGCCGATGTAATTGAAATGCTTGGTGCGACTACGACGACGATTTTCGGTTTTTTTCCGAACGCAAGATTGAAACTCAAATAAAATATTTTTGAAGTGCTAATTTAATTTTATCTTTGCCCAATATGGATAAAACCGGCTCGCGCATACGTCATAGATTGCACATACCAATCTTTCACGATTCAAATATATTTCGCATTTTTGTACCGAAAACTTCAATCGTTGCAGACTGCCTTCCGCTTTTTTCTTTTGCGTTCGTATTAGTCTTAGGTAAAAATATTTTCGTCTCCTCCATAAAATGTAAATTCGTGTAGAGAATTAGACGGGTACGAAACGATATTTATGAAAAAGAACAGAAACTTACTGAACAGAGAACAACCTCCAATTGCAATTGATGTGTTACCATAACCCCTTGTTAAATATACGGTTCGTTTTCGTTCTATCCTTTCCTAAAAATATATAGATACCCGAGACCATCCAATAGGGTTGTAAATAGTCATGTTTTAAGAAATTTTAGAGCCTGCGTAGAAAATAAAAGTGGATTTTTACATTCAGTCGGTAACACGGTTGACAATGGGAGCCCACGTGCTCTCGAAACGCTGCATTCATAATTAATTTGTGTGGTATGGAGTTTACAGCGGTACCTGTGAATTATACAACCACACATTCCTTGCGATCCTTACGCTTCTCCTTCGTTGTACGACATTTATTTTACGCACGTGTAGCCTAGGATAATTCGGTATTCGTCCTCTGTTTCAGGTATACAACATGCTGTTGGCGGTTTGGCGTCGAAACCAGAAAGAGACCTTCTTATGCAAGATTTTATGACCGTGGAAACGACGAATTTTCCCAGCGAAGGTTCTAACCATACGCCGGCGCATCATTACTCCGAGTTTAAGTTTAAAAATTACGCTCCGATTGCATTTAGGTACTTTCGTGATCTATTCGGCATTCAACCTGATGATTTTCTCGTAAGTGTTAAGTAATTTGTTATTAAAATCCGCCTGCTATACACTGAAAACCACGAAACTTTGTAGTTACGTCATATTTGGTTATGACATAGGCAGCGTCTGAAACAAATTCAGGTGCAGCAACCATGTTTGCAATGAATTGTACGAAAATAACAATTGCCAAATTTGATGACGTTATTATTATTTTAATAGATTTTCTTGGTTATATAACATTTTAGTCAACGATTCATTTAAAAAACAAATCATGGGTGATTACAACAAACAAGACTATAAATAGTGAGCTCTTCTATTGACTGTGCTTTTATAATAGTGTGTCAATACATTTGTACTTACGGAAAGGGGCTGAATGGGCTAAACTAATTTATTGAAATTATTAACAGCCTTATTCATAGTCAGTCATGAAAGTTAGTAGGGTGTTAGAACGCTATTAGTTAGTAGCCACTAAGACCCTACTAAGACGGCGCTATCTTATCATATTCATAAACGTATACTTAGTGGCCACTAGTTAATATAATGTCAACAGGTAAAACGACGTGGCAACATGGAAAGGGAGCATGCGTAGAAATGATTGAATTCAAACGGATTAGGTTAGAATTATCTTTGGCGCGCTTTTCTTTAAGAAGGAATATGTTATAGGTATAAAATGGAAACGTCTTTCGACAACAGTAATTTATAAGAAAAAAATATGTTAATTAAAATAACTTTAATATTATAAGTTAATCAGGTTATCAGGTGATAATAATATAATGGTAATAACAGTAATCTACCTCGATCCTCCGACATTAATGATCGGGAAATAGAAACATTGGGCACAGCATACCTACCGTATATTAACAACACTACAGACAGGATAGGACGAGTGCTCAAGCGTTTCAACATCCAGACGGTTTTCATTCCAACAAGGAAAGTGTCTAGTTTATTACGACAGGTCAAGGAAAAAAGGGACCCCTTATCAACATCCGGGGTATACAGCATACCGTGGTCATGCAAGAAAGTGTACCTCGGTACAACAGGACGTTCGATCAACACCAGAAGGAAGGAACACGAGAGGAATATGCGGTTAAAACAAGTAGACAAATTAGCCATTGCCGAACACATCCACTCGGACCCGAATCATAGGATTAGATTCGAAGATACAAGAGTTCTAACATCAATTAGGAACTACTACAGCCAGTTAAACAGGGAAGCCATTGAAATATACAAAAACCCTAATAATATCAACAGGGACGACGGGCTAAACCTGAATCGAATATGGACAACGGCACTGCGCGCATCCGGTCACGCTATTGGCGTTCGCCGCGCATGCGTGCAACTATCCGGCGGAGCTGAGGAGCATACTTAAGGCAGCAGCAACGCGCATGAAGCCAGTACCTTGCAAATGCGAACCGCAGTTCGCGAAACGTCAGGGACAAAAACCTGGAGACACGGCGGAACCCGACAACCGTTACAAATATAGTAATATATGCTTTTGTATTTTCGAGTAGCTTTCAACGAAGGTAGGTTGCATCAGCATGAGATTCATAAAGGAACCTGGACCTGGAGTGTTGTATTGCATAGCGAAGAACACCTGAGATCATTTGCTATTTATATATAATTTAATATTGACACTACCTTACATTTTTAGCTTCAAGTTTTTTTGGAATTATTGATGCAGGCTGTATCACATGCAATTGTGATTTGGTCCGAAATGTGAATAAGAAACTAAAAGTAATTGTTTTAATTCACTTTTTACTGTGTAACTGCATTGCTATCCAAGCTAGAGGTATCCTCGACAAATTCTTGTAAGGTCAAATTCCTTAATCAATCAATATCTGAAGATTCATATATTGCTGGGCCTCGACCAGCTTCATTGAAACGTCTTCAATACGAAATTAAAGTGTACGAGTATTTTTAATTTCTGTAATAAAAAACCACATATATATTCTGCTTAACAAAATTAATTTTACAAAAACCAATCACCATTTTTTATGCATTTTAAGTCAATACCATAATGCTTATTTGTCATTGACGTACTACAATATAAGTGTTTGTAGAATATTTTTATCAGATAGACAACATTTTGTATACATTGTACCTCTTATTCTGTTCTTAGAAATGTGCTCCCATGCTCTAATTTTATCTTTATTTAATATTTTATTTTTTTTATTAACTCTTTTTGTTTTCAATTATCCGGATTGTAAAAAATCTCTAATTAACGTACTCTTCTGTACATCATCCGTTTTGGGAGCGCGGTCTTTCCGTCCAAAAATGGTTTATAGCTACTACAGCGCTACTAAGATTTTAGTAGCCAACTAAAGTTAATAGGGTCTTAGTAGCTAGTAAATGCATCTATGAATACGAACTTTCTCAGTAGCATCTTAGTAGAATCCTAGTAGCCACTAAGTCTGACTATGAATAAGGCTGTAAATGTTTTCTTACCAAAAATCTCTACCACTCTAATGCGAATGTGCCGAAAAATGGAATTTGGAATTAAAAAGAAAAATAGAAAAAAAAAACGGTGGTATGTAAAAATTAGTTTTAAAGGGAACGGTATTGTGCCATTAGTATATACCAAGTATGGGTAACCTTTAACATGTTGTCGGCCAAACTTTAGTGTGCAAATACGTTTGCGGGCCGCGTTTAAATGTAGTGTTCATAATTTTTAGCGATAGATATCAGATATGAAATAATACGACAATGTTACTATAATGCAGTTTATTAAAATAAGAAAATGAAATGAAAAAGATCGGTACAACATTATGATTAAATATTACAAACTACGAAAGTTAAATAGTGACAATATTTTTTTTTAATTGGGTTTTTCAAAATGTCTCACGGGCCGGATCAAATCTTACAGCGGACCGGATCCAGCCCGCGGGCCGGTTGTTGCGCACATATGGTATATACAATCAACACATTGCCGGATGATTCTGTTTACATCTACTGAAGTTTACAATATTTTGTGTTTGGATTGCAATATTTCCTCTTGTATATTTTCTTCATACATATTTTACAACATGTACGCGTCACTGCGATAAAATTGTTTATTGCTGTTTTTTGCTATTAAATATGGTGATAATTGTTTTACGTATCAAAATAAGAACGACTACGTAGCCTCCGCATTCTATTCATATTTGCCATATAACATCATAACCTATAAAATATAAAGTTTAAGCGAGCTTATTCTTAATCAGAAATTTGGAAACATGGTTGTCATGTCTTACGCGGGACGTTGGTGATGACCTATGCTTGTATATCGCCTCTTAACGTAAAAGACCTACGATTTGATCTTGCGTAACGTTAACGGTGCTTCTTTCAACATTGCAGATATCGATGTGCAACTCCCCATTGAGAGAATTATCAAATCCTGGTGCCAGTGGTTCTATTTTCTACTTAACTAACGATGATGAATTTATTATAAAGACTGTTCAACATAAGGAAGGGGAATTTTTGCAAAAGTTATTAGCCGGTAAGTACCGAAGAAGCATTTGCCGGTATTCATTCTATGCTCGTTGCTATCTCGTTAGATTACAAGTGATTACTACTACCGCGTGCGTTATGACGAAAACGTCGACTTTCGGTTAATCACAGCACAAACGCCAAAGGTCAGAAACGATAATCGATTAATCTCGTTCCGTACGCACTCCGGAATCGTTGCTATCGCGGCGTATTTACGTCCTGATAGTAGCGTGGAATGTGTATGAATGCCTTAAACCTCCACGAATTAATCGGCACGGTGATTCGATTGCGATAAGAGAGAGGTATAGCGCAGTATAACCAGTAACGACATAACTGTCGGAAACTTTGATATTTTTGGGGGTCACCTTCAATAACTTTCAATATCCGCCATTTTAAAAATCAGTATTAGTTACAGATGGATGAAATTAGTTACAGTCCTTGCCCATTTTTTTACGGTCACTTGCTAAAATAGCGATTTTGTTAAAATGTATAATGAAAAACGTATAAACAAATACTTTTAATGCCGTTTGCCAAATTGTACGCATGTTTACATCGCTTTTTAATATTCCAGCTGTCCGTGTATCGTAGTTGCTACTAAGCTAACTTATTTTATCTTTCAGGCTATTATATGAACTTAAATCAAAACCCGCGTACGTTGCTGCCAAAATTTTTCGGACTTTATTGCTATCAATGTAATAGTAAGAACGTTAGATTAGTCGTTATGAATAATTTATTACCGAGCGTGGTGGTGTTGCACCAGAAGTACGACTTAAAGGGAAGCACGTACAAGCGGAAGGTAGGTACTCTTACCATTCACGATCTCGTCTTTACCTTTCTCTCGATGCAGGCTTCGAAAGCGGAAATGAAGAAACGATCGCCAACCTATAAAGATCTAGATTTCATGGAACATCATCAGGAGGGAATCTTCTTGGAGGCGGACACCTACAGCGCCCTCATCAAAACGATCCAGCGGGACTGTCGAGTGTTGGAGAGCTTTAAGATTATGGATTATAGTTTGCTCGTCGGCGTACACAATTTAGATCAGGCGCAAAGGGAGAAGACGGTAAGGGTAATCGAAATATTTACATTTGCAGTTGAACGTATGTACGATCACCAACAAACATTTTCTTTCCCGTTCATTATACATCTGAAATACGGCAATCTGAGATCTCCATGTTCTGTACTATTTTAGATTGGAGATCCGTTAGAGATTCAGAATTGCGGCTCTATAGTTATTAATAGTTTCGGCAAAGTGGGGCCAGCTACAGTGCAGCGCGGAGAACAACTTGGAGCACCCTTATCAAGGCGAGTGTTCCCCAACCCTGATAATTGGCTGTGGTGCTTCAGGCACTTCGGAACATAATTCGTGATTTTTTTTTTGTACGTTTTGGGGACTTTAGAAATACTGCATTTGTATGAGCTATTAAAGCATTTACTCGTGGATAACATTTAGGGATCAACTGCGCCACACAATTTAAAAAATGGATTTTACATCTTACATGTAACAGATTGCTACTCTCTTCTTTAAGAGGTCAACCTAAGGAAAGCATGTTAGAGGCATTGTTACTAACACACATTAAAAGTTGGCTCTTTTGGAGGCAGGTAAGATAGAGGATGACGGTTCAAACTCTTCCATTGCACGTACCATCATATTCACCACATAATGTTTTTGTCAAAATTTTTTATCTTTCAATTCTGCTTTAATTCTTCTTTCAACGTAGCCACAAACAGATGGCATACAATTTCTCAATAGTGTCCGACTTAGTAATGTATAATCCGAATACTTGTTCCAGAAGGAGACAAATGCTTGTTGATCTAGTAAAGTGAACGATACATTACATAGAATAAAACAAACATCGTTTGCCACGGATTGCAGAACAGTGCTTTATACTTTTTAGGCGGCGTTCACACTTCCACCTGCTGGTACATGTCAAATAGTTGTCGCACTTTATACACATTTAATTCTATCTTCGTACTCTAAGTCCGGGATACTCGCTATTACGTTTCCTAGTTTATTCGAAATACGCCGTTTCCGAAACGTATCTAAATGCGATATTTTCTAAGTATGACAAGCGCTTACAATGACCACTCGAATAATACTGAACAAGCTTGTTTTGATATGGGTACTCGATTCTCTATGCCGCGCGCTTCACTCTTCCACTTCATTTTCCACACGGCACTGAAACTTGCCCCTCTTTGCCGAGACTAGTTATGTGCATGCGTTTATAAAATGTGTTCTGTTGTCGATTCAAATCACAGAATCTATAACGTGCCGGTAAGCATTAATAAATCCAACTTTACGTACGTACATATACGGTATGCAGCAAAATAAACAGGAATGAAATGTGCGTGTGCTGGAACGTACCGAGTGGTTTCCGAACGTGGTTACAACGTATGTGTATTTTCGGTCATACGGAAAAGGCCGCGAAAACGGTCCAAGCTTAAAAGAAGTTGCCGACGCATTTAGGCCTAAGTTTATGAAAGATGCTCCGAGCAACGTCGTTATGTTAGCAGTTGTTGACAAGTTTCGTCGTACGGAAAGTGTGTTTTGCCAACGTAAAGGTCACGCGGGTCGGTCAGTGACAGTCACAATCAATGCGAATCACGGGCATGTTTTGAATCATGCGCTGCAATCACCGAAATGAAGCCTCCGAAGATCATCATTAAAATTGAATATCAATGATCGATCTCTCCGTCGAATGTTCAAGAATATTGGTGGGTTTGTATACAAAATGCAGACCGGACAGGGTCTGACTGCAGTTGATAAACGTGTAAGAGCCGAATCCTGCGCACGGGTGTTGGCTACGGATTATGAAGACCCGTCGATCTTGTAGAATGATACATTAACAAGCAGACAACACGGTTTCTTGGATTCGAACGCCCCGACACAATCGTCCCTTCATAGTGACAGTGTTGACATTTGGTGTGGTGTATCCACACATGGCATATTGGGCCGGTATTTCATTGAAGCAGACGATGGAACGCTGATAACCGTGAATCATGAGCGCTATAGAGAACAGGTTATATATACCATTTCTGCATGATCTTCGGCGATTTTGTCGTGCCAGAAGCCTACCAACAATGGTTTCAGCAGAACGGGACAACCTGTAACACGGCTAGGGAGTCTCTTCGAATGCTGCGCAATAATTTTGGAAATTGCCATATTTCGAATGGTACTGATTTCCCATACGTATCGCACTCACCAAACATAACACCACCTGATGCGTGCAAGGTTTTTTCGTGCCAT
This sequence comes from Trypoxylus dichotomus, assembly GCA_023509865.1. Taxonomy (NCBI): domain Eukaryota; kingdom Metazoa; phylum Arthropoda; class Insecta; order Coleoptera; family Scarabaeidae; genus Trypoxylus; species Trypoxylus dichotomus. Next base: position 52,993,331 of record CM042075.1, read on the forward strand.
GCAACAACCTATGTTCGCAGACATGTTTGTGAACCTTCGTGAACGCTACGAATACTGCTTGAAACTGAACGGAGGGCATCTTGAACATCTGTTTTATCGGAAACGTCGTCGTGAATAATGTTTAGAACGCTATATGTTAAAGTATCGCTATATAATGTAAAGTAAATACATGAATAATAAATAATATACATTTCATAATTTCAGTACTGTTTAATTTGCCGCAACCTGTATTACCATTGATAAGATCCAACACTGCTAACTAGCCTTTATAATGAATCGAATGGATTTTCTATGCCAACGTTAAGTAACGAATATTTGCAAAAGAAGTTTCCTTTTTTCTTTTTTGAATAAGGAGAAACGATCCCAGTCGAATTTGGAAGACGTAATGGAAGACGCGGAGTTCGATCCGGCCGATCCGTCTTCAATTATGATCGGTAACGAGCGGGCGAGAGAAAGGGACGATCGCATTGGTGCCGTATCGCTCAACCGTACGCGTTCGATTAAACAGAGATTGGTACATCATTCGACGGCGATGGAGAGCATCCAGGCGGAATCGGAACCGATCGATGAAGAGGATGACGTTCCGTAAGTGTGTTTCGCGCGTGTCCCGCGAGCGAACCTTCACTTATTACTGGAGTTTTGTTTTTCGTTTGCCTTTGTTCTTAATGATTACAGTCCGGGCGGTATTCCGGCACGGAACGCGAAAGGAGAACGGCTATTGCTGTACATTGGCATCATCGACATCCTGCAGAGCTATCGGCTCAAGAAGAAGCTGGAGCATACGTGGAAATCGATGATACATGACGGCGTAAGTGAACGACGTCCGAGTTGAACAAGTAAAATCGATAATATCGTTAATATAAGATTGTTTTAGGATACCGTTTCGGTACACAGGCCGAGCTTCTACGCTCAACGATTCCAAGAGTTCATGGCGAAAAAAGTATTTAAGAAGATTCCCTCACGTAAGTTTCCCCTTTCGATTCTTAAGCTAGGATATAATATCCATAACCGATCGAATTGACTATCTATATATCTATATATTGCTGTAGAGTTTTTGTTTCTCGATGGAGATTGTATCCCATATTTGTATCGATGTTACTGCCCTATCTTTATATGATGTTTATATGTTTCCGGAAAGTTGTGACGTGTACGTGTCTATTTTGAATCGTCCGCTCTATAAATAAGGTTGACCATACGAGGATACGTCTTTTCCGCAATGCAACACAAACGACTGTTCAATAACAAGCACGGTGGGGTAGTACACCGGACACGGAAAGTATCGGCGCAATTAATCGATATATTCGGAATATACGCATCCCGTATGTGAGTGGCAGGGAGTGTACCATCCACAGATCACACCAGACGACCGACTCGATCCAAAGAAGTTATGCGTAAAATAGCCAGATGTTTTATCTTTCCCACATAGCCATTCTCAGGTGGTGCTGTGTACCGCGCAGCCGACATTAGCGGGAAATTTAAATTTTTATCTGCATGTGTTGGCGGTAAATGTAAATTGTTGACCGTTTAGTAGTTTAAATAATTTTAATAGGTAAAGGTCGGCATTTCGTAAGTAAAAACTATAAGAAACATTTTCCTGTGAAATATAATTTCCGTTGTAGAAAGTGGTGCCTTCTCGCTGGCAATTTTAAAATTTAATACTCGAATAAATAAAAGACCCTCATTTTGTTTTTCAATTTTACTAACTGAAAATATACAACCATAATCTGAGTAAAGTCAACGATGGGAAGGGGTATCTACCAGATGTACAACTATGAAATATCGATTTTTTTCTTGGGAAGAATGATAAAAAGTCCTTTATTCAAAGTTGTTATGTATTTTTCCTATCTTTCGGGCAATTTGTGAATACCATGCCAGTAAAACTCTCCCCCTTCTGCTGCGATTTTCTCTCTGATAAAAATTGAAGCTTCCAAGGATTTTTGCGTCTTTGGAAAGGCACTACAGTCGTAGATTGATGTGATCTAAATCATTATGTTTAACCGTGAGTATCGCCGATCGTTCTCAAGACTTTGAACCGTACTTTTGCTCTATGACACATATTTTAACATTAGTACAGATCTCACGATAGACACACTAATCTCTTTGCAATTTGAATATTTTTCTACATTTTAATTTAATTTCAATATAATTATTGTTACAAATATTCGATTTGTAACACGTACCGCTCAAAATTCCTTGGAAGACGAAATATTTTCTATACTTAAATGGTACTTTCCACACACGATATTTGTCTCACATATTAGAGTACTGAAAAACTATATAGGAAATTAAAGAAAAACTAAATTTCCGTTGGAAAGACAACTAAAGGTTAATATGTTTTTACGCCAATACCGTTATAAAAAAGCCGATACAAAAGATCGAATAAATACCAACACAACGGTTTTGTACGATTGTGAGAGAAACTGTAACGATTCATCCAAGCTAGTGGCGCCACCTGAAAATGGCCAACAGTCTTGTTAACAAAAATGGACGTTGCCGTTTTTTTTTACTATATAGTTGGTTGTTTGGTAGTAGTTTGCGGTACCATCTACCGATACCTCCCATGTTCGCCGTCTATTCCGAGTGAAGACGAGGTTTATTTTAGACCGGAAGCCGTTGAATCGCGAACAGTTATCCTAAGAAATAGACACGCATTTGCTGTTGTACTTTGTGATAATGGAGGAACGATTAATGTGTTAATATCAGTATTATATCTTACATATTGAAAATGTAAACTTGTCGAAATGCCTTCGTAGAAATCCCGTAAGGAATTTGTTAATACCGTATATATCTCTATAACAGTCCAGTAATTTAATTTGGTAGCATTTGTTATGCACAACTTAGGAACCTATTTCACCTTGTTCTATTCACGATGATCGAAAATGACGTTAGGTTTACATGGTCGTAGTTAAGTAGCGAGTAAATTGTTACAGTGACTTTAGTTTGTTTTTTATAAATAAGTAAGAACAACGTTTTATCGACGTATTATCATTAAAGTAAACCTTTATTAAAGCAGGTTTCAAATTATAGTGAAAACCATAAGATGATTTAGGGGCACATTCGAATTGCGCAACGGATTAATAAGGGGTATTTTTCTTACGCAGGTGTCCTATAATACCTTGTCCGAACTGCACCGCTACCAATTATTGTTTCGTAACCCCTTACGTGAACTATGTACACTATTAAAGATTTATTTGATACATTACGTACTGGTTTTTGTATTATCGAATAATACGTAGCATCACAATATAAACATGGATATAGGAGTATTAGAATACGTTATTAAAATCCTTCCAATGCATCTTACCCGTGAATGTTTGAATCAGATCGGTACTTCGTAGTCCACTTAAGATACTACTGGTATAAAATTATATTTTCAATACGGAAGGATTTATCGTTTCCCCTTTTTTACTTCATTGACGACCGTATCCAACACTATAATTTGAAATGTACTTTACTATGGCCCGTTGGCTCATACAGTCCCTATCCAATTTATTAGGGCCACCTGTTAAAATACCTATCTTGTTAAAATATATAATGAAAAACGTATTGTACAAGCGTAAGTGTTTATTCAGAACTGTTTATAGACATGGTCACAACTATATAACTAATATTTTGTAATGCTTCGTTTGGCTTTTATAATTGCTTTTATTCTTTTTCGCATACTGTCTATGCAAGCGTTATTGGTATGTCTAATTGTAGCATCATTTTGCCACACATCCTCAATATTTCTTACTAATTGCCCTTTTGCAGTGTTTCTTCTCGAATACACGCGTGATTTTAGAACACTCCACACGTTCTCAATTGCATTCGTGAGAATTTCCCGGCCAAAGTTACACTGGCAAAGCGCACGTTTTCGAAAAGCTTTGGATGGATTTGGCCATGTGGCATGGTGCCTTATCGTGCATAAAGGGTCTTCATTCGGATCTAAATCATTGATATATGGCGTTAAGACATCCTCCAATACACGCTTATATTGGTGTGTTGATTCATGGTGCTTTGACAAAGATACAGTGGTCCAGGACCTTCGACGGATATGCAGGACCATACCATAACTAACGGAGGGTGTTTTACCGTTTTTGGTACACTAGCTTCATCAAACCGTTCAGATGGACGTCGTCTAGCAAATTGAGCTCTTTCGGTCATGGCTTCTAGTTTTGACTCATCGCTGTATACAATCTTTAACGAAAAGACATTATTCAAACAAAAAAAATGCTTGATTTACATGTCTTACCTTTCGCCAGTCTTCAATTGTGTAATGTTGATGACATTTTGTCCATTCATAACGTGCTCGCTTTATTACCGGTGTTAATCTCGGCTTTTTCAGGGGGTGTCGGCATTTTATTCCGTGTTCGCCTGGATATTTGCATTCCTAGTTGAGACATTACATTTTCTATTTCTTTGGCGGATAAATCTCGGCTTTCAGTTGCTAGTTGCAGGATATGTCAATCATCTCGATTAGTAGTGATTTTATTCTACAACCTACTATCTTTTAATCTTATTTCTACCCATCTTCTATACAGTACAGAATGATTCATGAGGAGGATAATAATATGTAAGAGATTATTATCAATTTCTTAGAAAGATATTTAGATAGATATTGTAAACGCTATTCGTGAATTTTATACTTGTATTTGTAAATTGCCGCGTTGGAAACACCCGAAAGCTTAAATTTATAAAGTGGCCCTAATAAAATGGACAGGGACTGTTTATTCCATGTTTGTCTTTGATTAGTTTTTAGTAAGGTAATAAATAACGATTTCAGAATTTACTTTAGACCATTACTGAAATAAGAAAGGATATTTTTACTTTTTCTGTTTTACGATATTTTTTTTGCGCCAAAAAGATAACACAAAGTGAAATAGAGTCCTTGGTGTATGCCATGTTCCTTTTTTATGTTGAGAAATGAGTTAATGTTATTAGTGGTTATTGGTAGTATTCTCTGACTCTATGTGTGTGTTTCAATGCTTCATGTAGTGGACTTGCCCGAGATTAAGGGCAACCATCGCAAGTTTCGCACACTGGTTACCAGTTATATAGGTAAAGTCCACCCTTACACATGCTTAAGTTTAATTTCGTTCCATTTTTTTTATAACAACTTATCACTTCGTATCTGCACTGAAACCGATATAGTTTTGCTTTCTGTTTTCTTGGTTTCGATTTGTTTATTTATATTTCTACTTTACCTTAATAGTAACTACCTAGCGATTTTAATATTCTAACATTGCATTCCTAATTAAAATGGAAACCGATCCGATCCTTTTTTTTGTTAATATTACTTTGACTGTTGAGTATGGGTACCGTTACCTCTCAACAATTTTGTTTTTCGGGAAAGAAAAAACAAAGGGAAAATATTAATATACATTTATATTGGCAAGATCCATTTTAATTCGTGAAATTGTTAATTTTTCATATGACCTCACATATACTGTCTATTTGAATATTTAGAGCTGCATTTTATATGATACACGTGACATATATGTGCATATGATGGGTGAAATCATTTCAATTTCCCTAATTTCGGCAATCGTTTAAATTAAAAACGAATATTAACATAAGCGTGTCCATACAACGAATAAAATGTACACTTAGTTTAAGAGAATAATCAGAGGAATTCAACTTCAAGACCTTATTGTTTGCGACTATGAACTAAATTCCTACTAATCTTTGATAAACAGCTATATTCATGAATCTTAAAGTCTATTGATTGTCATTTAGACGTGAAAGTTATTCACTGCAGTTTAAAAATATTACCAATTAATCCTTAAAAATGGATCAAGATCATGTCTTCATCGATTTTGTACATGTTATATTTAAGGCACTAATTAGTGCTTGCAGCTCCATCATCCTGCAGTTATTGAGAATAGACTTATGTTTGTTAACATTAACCTAAGTTAGACAGAACACACAATCATATATTCCGTGCGTTAACGTTGTACATATACTGCGTTCAACTTAGCAGTGTGTGCACGTCGTGGATTAGGTCAAAATTAACATAGATACACAAAATTAAAATGATAGATTTGCTATAAAGATAATTTGCTGACAAACCCTTTTTACTTAATTATGTGGGTATTATAAGTGAAGCTAATCTGAATTGTTTTCTATAGACTATATGACGCAGCTTCTTTTATTATCTTCGCAGGTAACTATTTTTTTTTTGTTGGGGGCGTTGACAAATGATTTAGCGTTCTTTGTCAAAATAACAATAGTCAACCTATTATTTCAAATAATTCAATTTGTGTTATCACATTTATTCAATAAATACAGTCTGCGACAAAAGTATAGGACACTACATTAATTCTAGAAATTTCATTGTTTTGTTAAGCATATCAACTTTGGATATTTTTTCTATATATGAGACACAAATTTCACTAACTCCATCACTACTTTGGACAAAAATACGCGATATAAGGATAATTTGGGGTTATTGACGAAATAAAGGTGCAGCAAGAGTATAGAACATGATTTAATTAAACTTTATAGACATGTAATAATAATAATAAATAATAATTTACTTATTAATAAACATCGCTTCTCATGATATTTGATTGACGATAAAATTTATATGATTAGCGCTATTTATTTTGCCATTACAGAGCTTGATGTCAATTTTTCCTTTATACCCTATACCTGCCCATATCATTACACTACCACCACCCATCTGCCTACGATTCTGAACTACTTCCTCCTTTCTTAGATCATGGCAATAACGTTGGTAACCATCAAGACCATCTAAATTAAACTTTTTCTCATCAGTAAAAACGCCGGGTATTACGCCAATATAAACGCACTGTTGTAAATGCTAATCTGGTTTCTTTATGCTGACGCGTTAAAGGAGGTTTTCTTTTCAGTCGTTTTCGTTTGCTGTTGCTTTCAGCAGACGTTGAACATTTCGCAGATTGGTGTTTGCACCTGCTTCTTCTGCTACTTGTCTAGCAGTCATTGCTGAGTTTGATGCAAACTTGAAAATTGTGCGACGTTTACGTTCTATTATCGCTTTGGGTGTTTTAAATTTGTGTGCTTTTCCGTAATTTTCGCATTTATTTAAGAAACTGCGAATTACAAGACGGGGTTCTGCTCAAATTTGCTGCTATCTCCGCAATTCACCAATTTTTATCGCGCCAAGTACGAATTAAGCCCATTTCAGTGTTAGTCAATTATTGTCCACATGGCATCTTGATATGTAGAAAGCAAAGACTTTATTATAAAATATTTTCCTTATTTGCACTGTATCCATTGAGGATAAAACTAAAACTGATGACTTGGCCTATACTTTTGTCGCATTTGGATGTGTTGTTTTCCCCAAATACTTTTGCTCATCCCCACTTTTGCAATGCCAGTACCAAAAACTACTACAATCAACATTATACGTCTGCAACATGGGTTGCCTACTCGAATCTTTCAATGTAATTCTCATTTTCCTTAAAATTTATGGCGTGGCCTATACTATTGTCGCGGGATGTAACTATCAGAATAACGGTCGACTATTATAGTTAGATAGTTCATAGTAATGCATCTCCACTGAAGGAAATTATTATGATTACTAGGATTAGGAGTATTGTAGTGGAATTATAATCTTGGTTAAATTTGATTAGTGCCGGTATTCAAATAGACCGTATTTACATACGTATCAGCTTCTTAATCTTTCTTCACGCGTATCACAGATTCCTCTCTTTATTTTTCCTTTTATTTTAATCACTTATGTATACGTAAATTAACGCACTACTTGAACAAGGTAACGTCATATATATTAAATATATATATATATATATGTATGTGAGTTTGTTTTGTTCTGTGTGTGTGTCGTGGCGTTTATTTTGTGTTCGTATTGTTGGGAAGATGCTTTTATGTTGCGTTGTTCGTTGTTTTATCGCATGCGCATCCGTCATCATTACAAATAAAGCGACAACAACACGCTCTTGTTACAGCTCTTAAACATTCGCCATCTAAGAGGAAGTCGCTGTCTAGGCCGTTGAGATCGCAGGACGAACACGAGACGAACAGTAAGTATTGATTGTATTAGTATTAAGCGGTAAACGCAGAAGTTTTGATAATGTACACGTGTCCGAAGCGAAGCTAGCCGAAAAGATGCTATTTCAGATCTAACCGTAATTTATTTTCGATTTAGCGGTTTACCTCCATCATCGGCAACTAACACCATTGCCAGGTTCATAGATTTGAGACGGTCCTTATGTATGTGTTGTACAACTAGCAAATACGTTATCTCAGGTATCCAATTTAGGTGCCCGGTCCGACATTTTTTCGAAAAGCTAGAATATAGTTTTGTACAAGAAACAGATAATATCTGCGAAATGTCAACTGCCTAAAATAAAAGAAAAACATACGTGGAACATTCTATCTTCTTCGTTTGCCTATTAGTGAAATCGAATATACAATTCTTTGTAGATATTCCGATAATTCGTATCCGTACCTTTACCGCTTTGTAGTAACTTTAATAAAACAATGCAAATAATGCTAAGTAAGAAACTAATAATACTAAGGGCCGGTTTATTCGCATTCTGATAAAGTTGCAGGCAGCGCAATCTAACGGATAAACACAAACATGTATTTACTCACCTTCTGACGGATAAAAAGCAGTTGGTAAATTGCTTATCAGAGGGATAAATTTACCTATTGTTAAATCCTCCCGATAAATGTATATCTATCGGATGTTATAACCTCATTTTATTTCGTGCGTTTATTTTCATATAGAAATATTCTGAATGAATATGGAACTTCTTAAAGATTTTGGAGATGTTTTTATCGCAGAGGAAGTTCAAGTAATTGAAAACATCGATAATCACTGTTAATTTAATTTTGTTCTTGACTTACTGTTAATAATTTTGTTCTTGACTTACTGTTAATAATTTTGTCGGTTTTATTTTAAATTTACAAAATGTTATTTTATTAATTAATATTTAATTAATCATTTTATTCTCATCCCAAAATGAAATTCGCATTAGAAGTATATATAAAACAAACAAGCGTTAAAACAAAATTATAATTTCTTGCACTCCTTTTTCAAGATTTTTATTTTTAGTTCATGTTCTTTCTCCAAATATTCCAACTGTCGCCCCTTAATTTTAATTTCTAAATCTTTGGCTTCAGATTCTTTTTCAGCAATTATTAATTGCTTTTTTAAAAGATCCGATAGGTGCATAGCAAGCGTCACAAATTTTTTGGAAACATACTTTTCGGTATCCAATTAGTCTATTTTATAATTCGCAAAATTAGTTGGTCGATCCCCTTTTTTTTATGACATTTTCTAATATTCCATTTGACGAACAGTATAAAAATATTAGGTTATGTTCAAATCGAAACTGTAATTATGTGTTTGTCTTTCTCATTACAACGGACATAAGTCCATCTTTATTTTTATCCATTGCTATACTAACCGTCAAAAACATTAGACAGTCCTGCTTTGTTACCTCTCAGATAAAATTTGGTGAATATACCAATATGAGATATCTGCTACCTGATATATTTATCTTGCAGGCGGTTATCTGCTACTTTATCAGAATGTGAATAAACCGGCCCTAATAATCACACGGCACAATATAATATAAGCAGTATTTTCACTCCTTGGCGGCACCTTACATTTTTATGTCTTACTATTTTTCTCCTGCATTCCATCTAGCGGTGACAATTGGAAACATTTTAAAAAGACGAAAGGGATCCGACAAGATAAGTAGTAGCGAAATGAACTGTTAGTTTATCTCCGATCGCTAGCTGAACAGGAAAGTTCAAAACAAGATGAGTGAGATCTCGTAAAACATCTACCTTGTGGAAACAATATGCGCGATTACAAACTCGGGAATATTATTACACATACGGTGACCGCGAAGTCCCAACTTATGCATATACATGTATGATTATACCGTGATCGCACTTTTGAGCTGTTTATGGCTGTAATTGTAAGTAAAAGGGGGATGAAATAAGATTTCTATAAGTTAACACACTCGAGAAGTATGTATGCTATTCTGTAGGACGATTGTATGTCAGATGTAACGTCTAACGGTATTCTCTACCCCTGTTTAATTATTACTACAAAATCCTATCATCTCATCAATCTTTTCGATTTGAATCGATTCAATGAATTTTGCGAAAAATCATTTAAAATATATCAAAATGCGTATGCAACTGAAGGTTTTGATGACTAGATTGCAGGAAAATTGTCGATCATTGCGAAATACTTATACTTCTAAAATTAAAGAAGGATTTAGTAATAGTAATTACACTTTTCAGATGTTTTCAAATGTTTACAAACGAATTTCGTCTAGATTAGTTCTTTTGTGCCCATTTTGGTTTTAAAATCGTATTCTGTATGATTGGAAACCTCATTCTATGGGCTTTGAACCAAAACCAAGATGGGTGAAATTTTGACGAATTTTCGAAGGGATACCCCCTACGTTTTTTGCGAAAAATTGAATTCATCTAAAATATGTCAAAATGCATATGCAATTCAACGTTTTGTTGACTAGATTGCAGGAAAATTACCCATCATGGCGAAATACTTCCAGAATTAAAGAAGAGTTTAGCAATAGTAACTACACCTTTCACATGTTTTCAAATCTGTAGAAACGAATTCCGCCTAGATTAGCTCTCTTGTGCCAATTTTTGATTGATTGGAAACATCATTCTATGAGTCTTCAACCAAAACCAAGATCAGCGAAATTTTTACGAATTTTCAAAGGGGTACCCCTCTCCCCTCCCCGTTGTTCTCCGCATGGCATTGAAACTGAGACTAATTATACAACTACACACTTCTTGCAACCGTTGTAAACATTTCGTCGTTGTTCGTTAATTATCATGCTTTAGAGCCAATGGCGATCATTCCCACGTTTATTGTTACAGCGAAATGTACGGAAGTTAGCCAATAGATGCAGTTGCATAATACTTATTCAACGTTATTTTCCTTATATTGCCGTTGGCAACGCATTAAGAGCCGTCAATCATTGAATGTCGAACGTTATTGCGCTTTTATTGATCGTAGCCGATCATGCTTTAACGAACGGAAGTTAATCGCTAAATTGAAGGCGGTAAAACGGAACGCAGATTGTTTATCGTATTTTCCACAAATAGCAAGTTAGATCTGAAAAGCGCCATAGTAGTACCGGCTTCGTTATGTATACCTTCGAATTATAATGCAGCGACTGCGCTAGCGCAAACGATCTCTAATCAGAACGGGAGTAAAACTGGTGAGTGTTAGATGTTGAATGTGTGGCACAGAAAAAATAGTACAATTTTCGTTTACCTAATCAAACCTTAGCGTATGTGAATTGCGTTGGATTCGCGACTGCGCAGAGGTGTAAATGCGCGCATTTTCTTTAACGCCAAGTGTTAGCGCAGGTTATAGTCCAGTGGTCAAATAACAACCATAGAAAATTTTGCCGCCTCTTGTCTTTCTTACTGTGGAAATTATTGTGTAAGATTTTTTGTTACTTTGTAAAACTAAAATTCATAGAAGGTTTGAAGCTTGAGATAATGCTTGCTTCTTTTTTAGCGTTAAAATAGGCATAGAAATAAACATAATCCATCACGGACTACGATCTCTCCTAACATATGGCGCCACCGCAAACGTTACGCACTAGATTCATCATCTTTCAATTCTTAGTTCGATTGGCGCTTTCACATCCGTTGATGTTATAGAGTCTTCCAATAGTATAATGGATCTTCTTGATCACAATCTTGTAGCCTTTATAAACTGTATATGTATGTACATGTGCGTACGCTAAATTTTCAAAAAATAGTTTACTTTTGAGCGTAACGGGCTGCTAGCGCAAGAAAACGTACAAAGTCTTACTACATTTCGTAAAGAAATGTAGCGATAAAATTGAGCATTGCCGCGACTTGTAAGCGTTTCGTTACGCTCTAGAGTCCCTTTTGTATATACGACAAAATTTATCTTTTAATAATAAAAAATAAAACAATTAATTTATCATACGAGAAAAGTGTCGTATGTACATATGTATGTATATAGAGAGGAGATGAAACTCTAGAAATGTTGTCGATACGTACATGTCGTACGTGTGATATGAATTGTTTCGCAATGTTTCGTTTGTCGGTTGTATTAGCATGATCCTATATGATAACCAGAGCCCGGCAAATCGTTGAAGATGATGCCAGCTTTAATATAACCCGCATTCAAGTTGTGCGATTCACGTCACGGGCGGCTTTCCACCATAATGCAGTAAAGATGGTAGTTTCATTCCCTGCCTTAGCGAAGCGCAAATGATAGCGGTTACAATTGGAAACATTTTTAGATAAAAATACTTCCAAGTACAACTACTGCCTCTATAATATATTGTGTGCGTATCTACGATTTCGCCGAGCTCTGATCTTGTAACAGCTGCTGAGAATATTTCCGGAAATGATCCAAGAAAACACGCGTCAAATTTTTCTAATTGCTTTCTTTTAAATGTCGTGTACACTACCGTCCATATTAGTTCGGACACTCAGTAAAATGTTGTAAACTCTACTAAAAGATAATATAATTGCTTTTATATATAAATAGCATTCATATTAGGTGCTTTATGAAGTTTATTGTTTATTAATTGGACAGGGAAACTTCCAAGAATATTGATTAGAGAATGATTAAAAAGCTATTATATTTTATGACCCAATATAGTAAGTTTCAGAATAATCCTCATCGTCACAAATAGGATTATTTTTAGGACAATATTGCAGGTAATAAATTTACAATACTCTTTGGGAGCAACTCACCCGAAAGTGTATTGTGTATTGATAAATGCTTTAGTTTCTAAATAAGCCGGCTTGTGCGTGCGTTAGTGTTAAGACTTTATCTTTTCGTGTGAATCTGATTAAAGTTATTAAAATGCCGAGAGGAAAACCGACAAGTTTAGAAAAGTGGTCTGTAATTATTGCTTTTCATCAAAAAGGTTATTTAATACGTAAAATTTCCGAAAAAATACATGTTACTAAATCGACTGTTAGTGATACCATTCGGATACACCAACGCACGGGCAGTTTAAGAGATTGGACACGTTGAGATCGAAAGAGAATAACTCACACCTACGATAAGCGTATAAAATTGCTGATCCAGCGAAATACGAGACTGACAGCACCAGAAATCACCGCCGAAATGAATCACGACTGTGCAGGAAAAATTTCTATTACTATGGACTGATAAATCAAAGTCTGAGGTGTTCGGATAATCAAGGCGCGTTTTTGGAAGAAGAGCGAAAGGCCAAAGAATATTGTAGGATTGTGTACTGCCAACTGTCAAGCAAGGAAGAAATTCTGTGCTTGTTTCGAGTCGCTTTTCCTACGCCGGTACAGGGGACTTGACGGGAATCGAAGGTATTTTGCGAAAAGAGGGTTATATAGAAATATTGCAAGAAAATACAATACCATCGGGGCAACATCTAATCGGCGAAAATTTTGTATATATGCAGAACAACGACTCCAAACATTCGGCAGTGATATGTAAAAATTTCTTAAATGAAGAACAAGACAATGGCACTTTATAAATAATGACATGGCCGCTGCAAAACCCCGATCTAAACCCCCTCGAGCTGTTATAGGATGAATTAGACTGGAGGGTCCGAAAAGTATGCCCTACCTCCGTAGGCCACCTGTAGAACATTTCACAAGAAGAATCGACTAATATGCCAAATAGAGTCCTTGAAAAACTAGTGGAGCGGATGCCTCGGATTGTAAAAACTTTTCTTCGCACAAAAGAGAGTTTTAACTTTTGGAGAAATAAGCTTGAGTATTTTCTCGTTTTTTTTTAATTTATTTGCGTGTCTGAACTAATATGGACAGTAGTGTATGTATAAATGTAAATTAGAAAAGAAAAAATTTACGGAATTGAAAAACGCCGGTGCTACTTAAACTATCTCATAAATTCTAGGAATATCCCCAGCAGTTCAGATAATGGCTCTTATTTCTTCCATATCTGCATGTAGTCATTTCATGTAATCGTAAGTCGACCTGTGTCGTTCTTATTGACGTACATACATTACTGGTAACGTACGTTATTGCTTTCCGCAATATGCCTATGCTTTAGGTGGAAACGTGCTTGGTTCTTAATTAGATACGGTGCTTAAAAAAAGAGAAGAAAAGAAATTAATTGCAAGTTTGTATAAATTAAAAGGAAAACAAAGATTATACGGAAGGGCAGATTCAATAGACAATTTCATATCAAAGTTAATAAGTTCTATCCTTATGCCTTTCTGGATTCCCGTTTCTGAGCTAGGAATAATATCTCATTTGCACCCGAAAAGGTATGCGAAGCGCTTTTTCCTTCTATTGCGAGAGTATTAACAGAATCTTGAATGTTGATTATGTTTTTGTCGGTTTGTCAAAAGCGATTTCAAATGGCAGCCGAGCCATTTGTTAAATTGGAAGAATTTACCGTCGAGATATATGGCAATAGTCTAAAAAATTGCAGATAAACTATACTTCCGTTCAGTCCGAATAGTGTACAGTTATACATACGTACACCTGGCTATGTGCAACCGCACTTATAGAAAGGCCACCTGTAATATTCGAGATTGAAATTTGTTAATTTCACATTTTCTGTAATGATTTGTGAAGGTTTGAAAAAGGGGCGTGTCTGAGTTTTCGATCGTTAACAAACATTATGTTGTAGTTACTAGTCTCGGCAAGGAGGGGCAAGTTTCAGTGCTGTGCGGAGAACAACGTGGAAGGGTGAAGCCCGCGACACGGAAAATCGAAGCACGCTTGTTCAGTATTATCCACTGGTCGTTGTGAGTGACTATCAGTACACATACTTAGAAAATGTCGCATTTAGGTACGTTTTGGAAACGGCGTATTTCGAATAAACTAGGAAACGTACTAGCGAGTATGTTGGATTTAGAATACGAAAGCGATAGAATTAAATGTGTAATGTGCGACAACTATTTAACGTGTACCAGCAGATGGAAGTACGAACGCCACCTAAAAGTATAAAACACTGTTCTGCAATCCGTGACAAACGATACAGCGAACAATTTGATATAAGTGTTTGTTATGTTCTATGTAATGTACCGTTCACTTTACTAGACCAACAAGTATTTGTCTCTTTCTGGAGCAAGTATTCGGATTATACATTACCAAGTCGGACATCGTTAATAAACTTTATGCCATCTGTTCGTGGCCATGTTGAAAGCAGAATTCAAAGATAAAAAAATGTGGTTATGTGTGGACGAAACAACCGATCGGCAAAAACATTCTGTGATGAATGTGATGGTACGTACAATGAAAGAGTTTTAACCGTCCCCCCTATCTTACTTGCTTCCAATGGAATTGCAAAATATATTAGCGATGACATTTTAAAAGTGAGAGCATTGGACAAATTTTAAGTTTCAACAACCCAACTTTTAATGTGATGCCGCTAACATGCTTACCGATCTTTTAAAGAAGAAAGTGGCAATCTGTTACATGTAAAATCCATGCTTTAAACCTTGTGGCGCAATTGATCCCTAAATGTTGTCAACGCACGTCGGTATTTCTAACGTCTCCAAAACGTACAAAAAGATTTCACGAACTATGTCCCAAAGTACCTGAACCACCACAGCCGATTACTACGCGTTGGGGAACATGGTTAAAGGCTACATTTTACTACTGCGAACATTTTGATGATATAATGAAGGTAGTTTTACAATTCGATCCAAGACATGCCAAAGCTATCAAGAAAAGCCAGAAAATATTTCGCAAGAACTACTATGGACTAGCGGAGGGAATTGGAAAAATTACAAAAGGATTCGATGTCGTTTGTGGATTCTGTTGAAATTGTGGATTATGTTCACTCACACCTATGTATGGCGGAAGACGAAAAAAATGAAAGTGTAATATAAAAATTTGAAAGTGTTATCGACAAGGATTCTGATTTTCTCATATTCAGACAAATTAGTGAAGGTGCGTCGAAAGATCCATTAAGTTGTCACAGGGATTATTTTCAATTTGCAAATATAACCTTCATTTCGTTTTCATCATTAAAAATATTTATTCCGTATGCCGTACTCATTTAACTGAAGCAAGTGTGAAAATATTAAATAGATGTCACCCAGTTTTTAATTTCGTGGAAATTTCTGAAAACAGTAAGCCTTTCAGTACGTTATATAATATATTTTTTATGATTCGCATCGTCTGCTCTCACTTATGAAGGTCACGATCATAAATGATGCGAGTACGTAAACGTTACTGAACACTCGCCTTGATACGGCCGAGCGGTCTCTCCACCTTGTTCTCCGCACTACGCTGTAATTTACCCCAGCTTGCCGAGAGTAATGATTACTGACATGTAAAACATAAAAATTCCAATGTTTCGCTTACGTCGTAGGAAACTTATGGCTTAAACTAACTAAATATCAGAAATATTGTCGGTAGCCCCCGTAAAACTTTTGTCAGATGTTGACTTTTCTGCGAAAAATTTACGCGATTACAACAACGTGGTGGTTTATGTGAGTGAAATCGCAAACTAAAATCAGCATTTCACGAATTTCTCTAGTATTTTTGCTATTTCTATCTATCAATTCGTGTACTTTTTACTTACTTACCGTATAAATTAAATTTCGTCAGTATCGTAATATGGCACTTATTTGCTTCTTTACCGATTGAAATAAGTGATTATCGTGATCTGCCTGATTTTATCGTACCGTAGCATATTATAAAGAGATAAATACGCACTTCTTTCTTTTCCACGCATGACGATATTGAACGCTTCTAGTCCATAACCGAGCGACATCTCCTTTTCTACTACTGCTACTACTACTGCATTGTACATACGTCTGTACGTAGAATGACACATATGTTTCGTATTTGTAGCCAGCCCCACCGAGATCGTACCCGCGATAACCTCACCTCCGACGACGGCGTCCGTCGCGGTGCAGCCCGCGTCTACCACGACGCCATTGACATCCCCTCCCGCTTCCTATCCCGCCGTACTCGTCGGAAGGCATACGACGTCTTCCTCTGCGTCCGAAACGAAATCGAAAATCCCGCCGCCCGTTCCTCCTAGAGGTACGCCGAAAGTGAAAAAGGCAGGGATCAATAATGGGAAAGGTGCGCAGCAACAGCAACAACAGCTGCAGCATGCGATAAAGTCGAGCGAGCGAAATCGACAGTTTCGCGATCGCTATCCGCACGAGCTTTGTGTAGCGATCGTACCAAATACGAAACATTCGCACTGTAGCGTTGCCGCTTCCATTTGCCCTCGCAGTTTATCGTCCTCGAGACAAGCATGCACGAGCACGAGCGTTAGCGAAATACGACGTCGCGACTCATTAAAAGATAAAGTGTCTCTGAGGCGTTCCGCTAACGTCGAGAATTTGTCGAATCGAAGACGTGTTATAGGCGGTAAAGATTATGCTATCCTCAAGCCCCAGTTGGACGTCCTTGAGAAGCGTACGGTATCGCGACTGCCTTCGACGTTGTATGATTTTACCAAATCTCGTCATATCGCCGATACCGAGTCGATTTCGACGCTTAACGATCTCGTCTAGATAAGAAAAACAAATTCGCAATGAAACCTTCCCCTTTCGTTAAGAGCGTTAAACTAGATTTTCGAGCCAAATAATTTTCAAATATTCCGCTAGTACGATTCCGTTTTTAGGCTTTAAAGTAAATCAATCTTCCTGTTGAGAGCAGAAAATGGGGAAGGATATACCAGGTGTATGCATAATTTTTTTCCGGTTTAACTAAGAGATGGCGCCAGCGAAAAGTACGCAGCGTCTGTTTTCGACAATTTGAAAATGCTGATTTCAATGTGAAAGACAGTGAGCGCTTTGGTGGACCACAAAAATGCGAAGACAAGCAATTGCGGGAATTATTGGATGATGACCCAACGCGCAAACTCAACGGCATTTAGTAGAAGCATTACATGTGTCACAAGAAACAATCAGCAGAAGTTTACGAACAATGGGGAAGATTAATAAACTCGGTAAATGGGTCCCACATGATTTGAATGAACGTCAAATAGAAAATCTGTCACCTATGAAATGCTGTTTCATTACCACGAAAGGAAATCTTTTTTGTATCGAATTATGACGGGTGGCGAAGAATGGATTTAGTTTGAAAATTCGAAGGGGAAAAAATCTTTGTACTTCAACACCAAGGCCAAATCGCTTCGGCAAGAAGACCATGCTCTGTGTCTGGTGAGACCAGAGCGGTATTGTGTATTATGAACTCTTGAAACCCGGCTATCGCCAACAAATGATTAATTTAATCCACGCATTTATCGAAAGGCGACCGGAATGGGCCAGCAGACATGGCAAAATGATTTTATTACACGACAATGCGCCATCTCTCACAGCAAAACCAGTGGAAGACACCTTGAAATCGCTTGGATGGGACATCTTGCCGCATTCGCCGTACTCGCCGGACCTGGTGCCATCTAACTATCACTTCTTCACATCAATGGGGCACGCGCTCACAGAGCAGCACTTCAGCAATTACGAGAAAGTTTGAAAATGACTCGACGAATGGTTTGCCGCGAAAGGCAAGCAATTTATTCTGGCATAATATTCATAAATTGACTGAAAGATGGGTGAAATGTGTAGAAGCCGTTTGTCAATATTTTGAATAAAAAAAATTCCCTTGAAAATTGCGTATTTCTTTTTAGAAGAAGAAAACGGAAGAAAACTTATGCATACACCTGACAATATGGGCGATATATTCGGTGACGTAGCATATTAGGGCGGGTAACGTTGTGAAGTTTCTCAGTTTGCGTGTCTTCAAAAATATAATTATGCTATTATATACAGTATGGATTTCGTATAAATTTTATCGCCACGCGTTAAATTTGGACTATCCTTTAAAATCTTCCAGTATGTTGCGCTTTTTGAGATCTCGTCCATAGTAAAAAAGGAAGGTTACATGAATTTGCACTGCTACCATGTACCAATACACATTATCTTTTAAGAGAAGCTGCTTTGCACGCACACCTTTTCTTTTTTAGCCTGTAGTATCGCTGCAGTAGTAGTAATGGGATTGTTTTTTTTCTTTGCCAGGTTCAATACAAAGTTCTTCCCAAGGTGGAAAATTGCAATGCACTCTATTGTAGCTTGCGTTTTCGATTTTTTTTTTTCTTTCTTTTTTTTAGTATCATACGCTAACATACATTAACATAGTCTTCATACACTATTTACATACACACATTTTTGTTTTGCAGTATCTTTACGTAGACATTTTTTTCTTCCGCGTTATTTCCTAACGTACTAACGAGCGCTCTAACCCCGTACCTATCTTATATATTCGATCGTTCATGTAATTCGTAGTGTTTATCGTCATCCCCGTGCAGTTCGCCACCTCCTCTCTCCCTCTTCCATACCAACGTATGCACCTATACGTCGTACGTACATACCTATCTCTATCACGAATGCTTGTATTTGTTTGTCGAGATGCACATTGAATTACGACCGCCATTGCTAGCCCGCGCTGTAGGCTTTGTGTGTGTGCTTCAGGTGTAGTGCCGAGTTGCTGCAGTACTCCCCCGCCACCGTTCGACGAATTAGACCACAAACCGGCGGTCATCGAGACTCACAGCATCACCAGCACGAGAGTGCGGGTATCTTCGCAAACGTCCCATCAAGGATACGCGAGAAGTTATAAGGAGGACGTCATCAGGTAAAACGATGACTATTTTACTTTTGTAGATGGAAGAGCAACTTCAAAAAATTCTTTTTTAATTTGTATCACAGATAATATTACCGCTTTGTATGATATTATTATGTTTTGGGAACAAAACATAATATAGGATAACACAGAAAGCTTCGGTAATTTTCCATTGTAATTGATTGTCTCAGATACTTTATTAGGTATGCCATTGTAGTAAAATAACTGCTGTCGATTAATCTTTGTGTCTAACTTTTAGCATAACCACTGTACAGATTTCACTTTGTTATATATAGCAATGATGTGTGCTGTGTGATGTGATTTACGGTATAAAACTCATTACCTTTTGTTTTAATAACGTTTTGTCTTTGACTGACAAGGAAAGGTTCCCTGGTGTCAAATTTGGATCTTAATGATAGATACTTGGTAGGTAAGTAGACTATGTTGAGTCTTGAAAATATATATATTTTTTTTATTTGTGCTGCAATTCACTCTGTGGGGGTTAAACAGCCCATCGAAAATTCACAGATTTTCACGTTTCTTTCATTCTTGAACGGAAATAGCTAGAACAAAATTTTAAGTGCGAATATTGTACCTCATCGAAAGATCTTTCAGGACACGTGGATGTGGTGTATACAGGTTGTTGCATTTAAAATTAAATTTTAAAATATTAAAAAAAAATGTTCAATATATCACAATGTTATTAAACATCTCAATCGATATCCTTTATTGATTTTTAAGCATTTTAAAACCATCTATATATTGCATACACATGCCTTCTATTACGAAAAACCACAATTAATTAGTAAAATTGCATCAGTTATTATGCCCTTATGTTCATAATTGATACAAATGTAAACACGGGATTACACATGATAACAAATTCTTAGTAATAATATAATAATGACTGAAGTATTTATTTTAATGGGTTTTTAATGTATTATTTTATGTATTTATAATTTGGTATAGTAATGAAAGTCGTCCAAAAAGTGGCTAAAGTATAAAATGTTTTCGTACCAAGAATAGAATGCAAAAGCATCACATTGAAAGCAACGGGGAGGAAACGGAAGGTTGAAAAGGCAAAATTCATGGGATGTTCGAATGGTCCAGGTCGATTCTCTATATCTATCTAATGATTCTCTATATAACCGCATTTGTACCAGGCATATGCAAACAAATTAATGTATTTAGAGGACAACAATTGATTGTGTATTAATGATTACAATTTTATGACATTATTTCGCAAATGGAGATTAGCATCACAATTCGAGATAAGAACCAGGTCAGAAAATAGCCGATTAAATCCCTTCCATATTTGAAATCCATAGACGTCCAGTGGTTGAATTATCTCTATTTTCTTTGGTATTGTCAGTATTTAAACATCTTTGTTGGATGCGACCTTTTTCTTGAACTCTAAAAGTATAAGAGTTTTTGGCCCAATGCTTTTTAAGTAAATATTAAGAAACCAATTGTTAACTAAATCAGTGGTTAATTCACGTGAAGATGAGGCTTGAATAACCACGTTTGTAGGTCGAAATAGGGTTTGTTGTACTTGGGGCCTAAACTTGCCAACAGGTTCTTTTAGTACTATCAGTAGTGGAGACATAACTTTACCAGATATAGATATTATTACATTATATATTATAGGACTGTGTTTGATGCACTTGTAACACCACCTTCATATACGATTTCTCCTTGTTTTTGAATTCGTCAAGTAGGTACAGATATCCTTAAAATTTGTATTAAATGACAATAATATCTTAACTATGAGTTTTCAAATGATAGGATGTGGTTTGTAAATACTTCATTTTAAAGAAATAGCATATTTTTGAATATATACGATAACGAACAACAACACACGGCAATGTGTGAATTTTGTCGGGTTTTACTTATATCCAGTTAGAAGCCGCATCTGATACCATATCAACTGGCGATTGCAGTTATGTACTTTAATAAATTTTAATTAATGCGAAGCAAATTGAACTACCTATATAACCTACTATATAAATGAATAGCGGTTTCCCTTTTCTGATGTATGTATTTACACTACGTGCGTAGCAGAAGATATAAGTTCTTGTTGTTAATTGTGTTAATATCACCTTTGGAACACCCTGCAGAATTGAAAATGCTTTAAAATCAATAAAGGATGTTAAAGATGAACAACTTGCTTTAATTGCTTTTCCACATTATTATAATCAACTTTAGTATAAGAGGGTGGCAACACTCTGTATATACCACGTTCACATATCTTGACAGACCTTTCGATAAGGTACAATATTTGCATTAAAATTTTTGTTATACCTGTTTCCGCTTGTTACGTTCTCCTGGTTTGAAGAACAACGCCGCTGTAGCCTGCTCGTAATTTCCTAAATTACTTGACCAATACTTACTTGTAGAGTATGTTCGCTTATTTACTAGAGGAGAGGTTGTACAGTGAAACTCAATGCGCATGCGCAAAAAAATATATTTAAAAATGAAATGGTTACACGGTTTCACTCTTGCCTATGTACATGTACGATGTACGTAAGATATATAGATTTGCAATAATTGCAGTTATTCGAGCTCTCTTATACATGTAATGTACATTAGCATTTGTATATGTATTTTCATTGGTAGCAACATAAAGTAATGCCTCAGCATGTACGTTGCAACGCTATGTCTTAATTCTGTTTAAAAGGTTAAACTCTTATACGCTTCCGCTGAAGCTTTGTCAGAGGCATGTACTAATGCCTCTATCTGTTTGCATGCACCACTACCTTTTTATAGGGGAGCCAACCCTATTAATTTCTTAAATTTATAAGCGCACCTCGGTACTATGCTTATTTATATGTCCCTTTCCGGGAGCCTAATATACTTTCCTTGTTTTAAATTTGCCTAAGGGACTTGGCCCTGTATTATTGGCATGTATTTGTACTTGACCAAATACGTTTGTTATATTCACATTTATAGGGGAACCCACCCTATCTCTTAGAGCTTGAACGCCTGGTCGAGGGCGACAGTAGCGATAATAGCCGATCTCAATACAAAAGTAATGTCACAGCTACCCAGGCGTTCTCGTTTGAAATATTACGCTATGTGCAATCTTTAGCTCTCTACTCTACTGCGCCCCAAAGAAGAGAAAAATCAAGTAAAACGGAGCGATGATGCCGACATTACATAAGAAAACTGGTCCGTGACACTCGTCCGCTACGACGAGCAACTAAATGAAAAATTTCTAAGTCCCGATACGACAAGGACCGAACAAACGTACAAAAGACAACGGGCGCTGCGGCCGCAACGACCGTCAGCAAGAAGCGGAGTGATCGTACTTGTAGAGGAGGTCTATACATGCGCGCCGACAATCTCACCAAAATAATTTCCGACACAAACTTAACTGAAGACTAAAAATATGTATAGACGAT
Source organism: Trypoxylus dichotomus (assembly GCA_023509865.1). Lineage (NCBI taxonomy): Eukaryota > Metazoa > Arthropoda > Insecta > Coleoptera > Scarabaeidae > Trypoxylus > Trypoxylus dichotomus. The sequence goes on from CM042075.1 coordinate 53,016,310, forward strand.
AATGGACACAGTAGCCTCGACGTACGATGATAGAAAATCGAGAATTTATACTTATTAAAAAATCTATACATGTGGTCCGACGACGTTACCAAATGACTCCCGCCAGAAATAAATGTATAGACAACGTCCTCGACGATTCCCGCCAAAACTAGAAAAACTTAGAAATCTCTAATAATCTTACGACGACGTTACTGTACACGTTACGACGAGGCACGAAAGGTGACCGAGAGTGCACGATCGCTAATACTTCGACTGTCGCGCGGGAGACGACTGCCTATGCTTGTGTACCTTAAATTTCAAGAAAACTCCCATTACATATCCGACGACGTTGCAGTGAATGATTTCTAATTAGGCAGTTTTAGCTAGCGTAATGCGAATGGCTGACTTGCATATATATACAATGCGTAATGTACATACATATTAAAATAAAATTGGATATAAGAGAGCAAAATAAATAAATATAAGAATGAAAATAAATAAATATAAAAATGAAAATAAAGTAATATTCTAAATGAAAATAATAATGCAACGAAGATAAAATACATAGTAGTAAAAAATTTATAAAATACAAAAAACAATGTTAAGTCCTTAACACCGCTCAAGAATTAAATCAAGAAAACTGAAAAGCTATGAATTTTCGTAGGGGTGTTTGATTCCCTCAGAGTGAATTTCAGCGCGAACAAAAAATATTATTTTCAAGTCTCAACATACTCTACTTGCCTACATAAGTTTCATTAAGATCTGAATTCCACACCCGGGAACCTTTCCTTGTGAGTTGATCTTAAGGCTGATTAGTGGAGTTGGTCAAATCTCCAGCGCGCCAGGTCCGAACTCACCCGCACACGCGACTGATAAGAAAATTGACCGAGTTCATTGAACGAATCTGTCTTCGTTTCCCTGCTGTGTATCCATTTTACATATCGGTCATGCATGTAGGCGAGTTCGGACCTAACGTAAACGAAGCGGAAATTAATCAATATATTTTACATTAATTATTTTGTAATATAGACGCAAGCTGCGAAACAAGATTTGTTTCCGATTTCGCTTAAAACCGTCGATTCCGTTCAATATCCAATTTTCACCAATTAATTATTATAACGTTTCAGTATAGGGGACATTCGATTAGAATCTCGACCTGAAAATAAGTCATCGCTCAGCGTCGAATCGGGTAGTTCGGGCGCCGGCCATTCTAGTCATTCACGGGGTGGCGGCGGGGGATTGGCTTGGACGCCGCCCGCCTCCGTCGAAGGTTCGACTCCGACGTGGACCGAAGGTACGCCGTCGTTTACGGAGTCGTCGAGCAGCGGAGATATGGGTGAGTAGTAGTAGTAGTAGCGGTGAGAACGAACGGAGACCTTTTTTTCGAACAACGTGTAGCATGTCTCTCTCTCTATCGCGATCTACTACTTTGCGTATCTTTTCGTTGTTTTCCATAGATTAGATTATTGATTACTCGCTTTTATTTCGTATCATGTTTGTTTTTCGTTGTTTTCTCTTCCCCCTTTTTTCTCTCGTCTCTTCTTCAACTTGATCGCTTTCAGTCTCGTCGTTCGTCGATAGATCCTTGTTGAAGTTGTTGAAATATTTTAACGTAACCGCTGTACTGTGTATCATGTCTTTCTTTTTGACGCACTGTTTACTCCGGAGGATCGATCTTTACAGAAAACGAAAGTAAGATAATCAATAAATTAATCTTAAACACTAAATGCGAGTACTTTTGAGATGACGATGATCCTTTTCCGACGGGCGAGACGTTTCGAATCGATATCGCCTCGCAAAAGTATTCACATCGGACGAATGTAACGTAGATAGGTGATACGGATAGATTTAAGTGATGTCATGGGCGACGGCAGAATCTTAGAATCCATACGAGAAGGCAAGATCAAACGTGTATCAAAATTTCGAATTTGAATTACACTACACGCACATTTTGAATATTTTCGTATACTATTATTGTTTAAGAAATAAATGCACATGATACATTTAACGTCAAATCATTCATTGATACTGAATTGCGATGTTTGCTAATTGACATAGCATGTGTGTAAACTATATGATGTGCCACTATGTAGAGTAACTGTTTTCCTTTTCTGATGTAGAGTCTCAGTTCAATTTATCAGGGCCACTTGCTAAAATAGGGATTTTGTTAAAATATATAATGAAAAGCATATTGTATAAATATAAGTTTATTCAAAACTGTTTATAGAGATCGTCGCTACTATATAACTAATATTTTCTAATGCCTCGTTTGGCTTTATAATTGCTCTTATTCTTTTTGGCATACTGTCTATGGAAGCGTTAACGGTATGTCTAATTGTAGCGTTAATATTTCTTACTAATTGCTCTTTTGTAGTGTTTTTCTCGAATACACGCGTGATTTTAGAACACACCGCACGTTCCCAATTGCATTGAAGTCGGGAGAATTTCTCGGCCAAGGTAACACCGGCAGAGCGTGTGTTTCCAAAAAACTTTGAATGGATTTGGTCATGTGGCATGGTGCCTTATCGTGCATGAATGTGTAAGGGCCTTCATTCGGATCTAAATCATTGATATATGGCATCCAATACGCGCTTATATTGGTATTGATTCATGGTGCCTTGGCAAAAATACAGTGGTGCAGGACTTCCGACCGATATACAGGACCGTTCCATAACTGACGGAGGGTGTTTCACCGTTTTTAGTACAATAGCTTCACCAAACTGTTCAGATGGACGTCGTCTAACAAATTGAGCTCTTTCGGTCATGCCTTCTAGTTTTAACTCATCACTGAATACGATCTTTAACGAAAAGACATTGTTCAAATAACAAAAATTGCTTGATTTACGTGTCTTACCTTTCGCCAACCTTCAATTGTGAAATGTTAATGACATTTTGCCCATTCATAACGTGCTTGTTCCTTGTTGGGACATTACATTTCCTATTTCTTTGCGAGATAAACTTTAGTTTTCAGTTGCTAGTTGCTGGATACTTCATCTCGATTAGTAGTCATCGTTTTCTTCCCCCAAAACGCTCCTCCGGTACTTGCAGTGGGTCTTTTCTTTCTTTAAAACGGCGATTCGCTGCACTGTTTATCGGGATACTTCTTCTTTCTTTGCAATTGTGCGTTGAGAATACATTTCTGTACCCAACAAGGGCTCAATATGCAGTTTTTTCTTATTTGGTATGTTTGATGTCTTTTACTCGTAACGAAAAAATATAAAGTGCATAGAAGCAATAGCTTAAAGTGCAACACTAACACGTACACACGGAAACAACGTTGTTACATAAACAGATAAATATTCTTTCTATAGTAGTAACCGATTCAATTAATATTCTACGAATTACTGTGTCTTTCAGTCTTGTTTCCACCCATCTTCTACAGGATACGGCAAAATAAACAGTACTGAAATTATGAAACGTATATTATTTATTATTCATGTATTTACTTTACATTATATAGCGATACTTTAATATTATATACCGTCGCAAACATTATTCACGTCGACGTTCTCAATAAAACAGTTCAAGATGCCCTCCGTTCAGTTTCAAGCAGTATTCATAGCGTTCGCGAAGGTTCACAAACATGTCTGTGAACACAGGTTGTTGCATGGCACGAAAAAACCTTGAATTCTAATCCGCAATTCCGGAATGTCAGACGGTGGATCGGTAGGAAAAACAGCCTCCTTCAGCATTTCCCATATGTACGCATCAGATGGTGAGTGCGATGGCTATGGGAAATCAGTGCCACGCGAAATAAGGCGATCCCCAAAATGATTGCGCAGCATTCGAAGAGACTCCTTAGCCGTGTGACAGGTTGCCCCGTCCTGCTGAAACCATTGTTAATTACGTGGTAGGTTCCCGGCACGACAAAATCGCTGAAGATCATGCAGAAATGGTGTGATAACCTGTTCTCTGTAGCGCCCCTGGTTCACAGTTAATGGCGTTGCATCGTCTGCTTCAATGAAATACGGGCCCAATATGCCATGTCCAGATACAGCGCCCCAAATGGTAACACGGTCACTACGAAGGGGTTGCTCGATGATTATGTCGGGGCGTTCGAATCTTAGAAATCGTGTTGTTTGCTGGTTAATGTATCCGTTTAAATGAATATGACTTTCATCAGAAAATCGAACATCGGACAAGAGCGACGCGTCCTCATAATCCGTCGCCAACACACGTGCGCAGTATTCGGCTCTTACACGCTTATAAGCTGCGGTCAGACGCTGTCCGGTCTGTATTTTGTATGTAAACCCGCCAATATTCTTGAACAGAGCGATCGATTACTGATATTCAATTTTAATTAAGCACCTGATTCAAAACACGCCCGTGATACATATTGGTTGTGACTGTCACTGGGCGACCCGTGTGACCTTTACGTTGGCAAAGCACACTTCCCGTACGACGAAACTTGTCAATAACTGGTAACATAACGGCTTTGCTCGGAACCTGTTTCATAAACTTAGGCCTAAATGCGTCGGCAACTCCTTTTCCGTTTTCGCGCCCTCTTCCGTATGAGCGAAAATAGTGTTCCACGATAAACACTTTTTCTGCAATAGTGCGACCTATCCTGAAGCAACTAACATTAAAAAGACATTCGTATACGTTGTAACCACGTTCGGAAGCCACTGGGTATGTTTCAACACATGACATACACATTTGACACGCGCATTTCAGTACTGTTTATTTTGCCGCATACCGTATATAGTACAGAATGATTCATGAGAGGTATAATAAAACGCAAGAGGTCATGAAGTGGTACTTTCTCAATTTCGTAGGGAGATATTTAGAGAACGTATTTAGATAGGTATTATAAACCCTATTCATAAATATTATACTTGTATTTGTGAATTATCACGTTAGAAAAAAACACACAAAAGCTTAAATTTATAAGGTGGCCTTAAAAAAATGGACAGGGACTGGCATTTGTTACATCTATGCATTCCTTACGTAAGTAAACTACGCATGTGCGTTTCGTTCGTGATTCGAATCCTATGAGAACCGAAAATTTTTTCATTAAATTTTAAGTTGGAAATTACAAGGAGAATTAACATTTATAATTTGATTACTCTTGCGTATATTTCGAAAACGAAGGATGTCAAGATTTTGCCGTCGATACAATTATACTCTAGTCGTTAAGCTGTTAGTACGAAATGTAAAGAACTAATGTATAGGCTGTCCAACTACACCTTTACGTCAAGCAGCGCACACATCTACGATCCCAAGCCATCATAAGAAGATCGTCGACGAAGCCCTCAACAATCTTGCAACGGAGATGGTGAGTTATAGCAGACCGATCTAACTATTTCTATTATTAAGTAAATGTAAGCGGTCCCTTTTCGTTCGTGATAACACGATTTTCAACTTGGTGTCTGAAACGTGTACGGTATTCGTGCAATACACACGTAGGTGAAACCGGCGATCGTAACGGATCTAAATTTCAAGTCTCAAAGCACGCAGGTGATTTTTCCAATACGGTTTCTCATCGGTCTTTGGCAGATAAATAGACACATCATGTCCGAGAGTGGATGATGAAGTCCGCTTCGCATTCGATTTATGCTTTCTTATCGCACAGGGGATTGCTTTAACTTGGCACATTTCATTTCCACCTTCGTCATGTGTACACAGTTGTTTGTTTTTTCAACGTTTTTATTTTATCCGTGTGCATGTTGTTCTGTTCGTAATGTTGCGTTTAACAGCGCGTTGTATACACGCGTAGCAAACCGCCGAGGACGCATCGAAATCATTGTTTCAATATTGTTATTTTTAAGTTGCGCGAAACCTACGACGTAATGGCGCCGTATATGCACCTAAATTCTTTTATCGTTTGGATTAATTCTTGATTTGCAGTGTAAAAAGTAACCAAACTAACATTATTGTGCTTGGCCTTGTCAACTATTTAGTTATTAAGCAGCGTTTGTCTATCATAATTTTATTTCGTTCTTGTATTGATTAATTGTATGTAGTATGTGGTGTTATCTTATGTTTTCTAATTTCCGCTAAACGACAATTTATAGGCGTATTGAGTCGTTGCACCACAAGAATACGTTGATACAAAGTAATATGTACATTCATAGTAAAACAGCAACATTGTTGTTGAGTGCCCGTGCAATAGAATGCCTACTTATCCTTTGAGTCCTAAGAGTGACAAGTGTTACAAAAATTCGCGTTACGAATGAAACCTGTTTAATGATTGCATGTCCGAAAAAAAGGAAGAAAACATACAAAACAAGGCTATTGTACACGTTGATGTTTTTGCTCATTTACTTTGAAATCATTGAGCAGCGTTCTCGACTAAAAAAAGGAATGTTTTGTTGTCGGGGTTATATGTGTTCAGTAAAGTTCGGCCATAAAATAATAATCTATTATATAACACTGTTTACAATTTTTAATACATAAAATCAGAAAAATATTAAGCATACACTCTTTTCGAAGAAATTCAAGACATGGCTTATTATGTATTATCTAGAAATATTGCGACAACCACAATATTTCATTCCAAGAATTTCTCGGAAGTACCGATAATCTTTTAAAACGGGTCGTTTGGGGATTATTAACGAATAATACATTTGGGAAATATACCGCAGTATCGTTCTTGTTTATTTATCACAAGCGTAAAGATAGGCATTTGCTTCATTTTATTGTTAAACTTGTGTTGGTGTGTATCTGTCGTTTTTGCGCGAAAATTTTAAGGAGGTTTACTTCAAAATGGCATGTGGTAGGCCTACCAGTGTAGAAAAATGCTTACGCATTATTACGTTGTTTGAAGAAGTATATTCGAGGCGACAAATTGCTGAAACAATAAATATGAGAAGTTCAACAATAAGTGATATAAAACGATATCGGACAAATGGTGTTCGTCCTGGAGCATCTAGGAAAACTACGAAAGCTGAAGATTTGAGAATTGTATTATTAAGCAAACGCAATATAAAACAGCGCCGCAAATAGCAGCTGAGACCAATCGCTGCCGTGAAGAGCAAGTTTCGGTGAGTACGGTAAAACGTCGACTTCAACAAGCGGACCTTCATGGACGCATTGCCATACGATAACCCCTATTACGTCGGAGCAACAGAGCAAAACGGCTATGAATTCTTCCGTTCTCATCTAGATTGGTCGTTATATGATTGGAAACAAATCCTTTGGAGTAACGAGTTAAAGTTTGAGGTTTTTGGGCAAAATCGACATGTTTATGGATCTAAAACCGAAAAAATGACCACGAACTGCATTGTGTCAAGAGTGAAGCAAAGACCTAGTTCTGTGTTAGTGTGGGGATGTTTCTCCTTTGCTGGAACGGGAAATTTATGCAGAGTGCAGGGTGTAATGTGGAAGGAAAATTATTTTGTAATACTCCAGAATCATGCAGTACCATCAGGTTTGCGTATAATAGGCTGTAACTTTACAACGACCCGAAACACACTGCGTTAGTGTGACCAACTATCTAAAGGAGCAAAAAGAACAGCATACCCTGAAAATAATGACATGGCCCCCAGAAAGCCCGGATTTGAACCCTTTAGAGTTGTTGTGGGATGAACCTGGACAGGAGGATCCGAAAAATATGCCCAATTTCACAAGAACATCTGTGGAATATTCTGCAACATAAATGGAATAATCCGTTTTAACAAAAGTTATCGAAAGAATGCCCAGTTCGAGCTGTGATTAACAGCAAAGAAGGTTTTTTCGATGAAAAAAATTATAATATTATATTAGGCCAGAATAACTTTTGATTTGAGTGTAGACTGAGTGTAGGCTTTTAACTTTCTATTTATTTATTTTTGCCGTTTTTACCTATACATACAATAAAATTGCATTTTGTTTTTAGTTTCGTTTGTTTCTGTAACCGTTTCATGTTTTTTTCTAACCTACCGAATTTCTTTGAATAGCAGTGTATGTACCTTTAAGGAAGATATTCAGTAATATCAATACGCTGTGTCGGAAATAAACTTATTAGATTTACATATTTGAACACACAAACTAGTATCTATGTATCTGTTGAGAATTAGTTGACTAATACGGACATATATATAGATATATATATATATATATATATTTTCAAGCGAATTGATGCAAGACGCTGTTATACTGATTAATAAAATAAAAATACCGACGAAAGATAAAGTTGAAGTAAATATAATCGGGAATTTGATAGGCACCGCGCTGATGTCATAATGACGTTGGCTATGGCATACCTTGCCTCTCAATTTAAGAAACCTATACAAATCATTGTTCTCAGTTTATCCATAGGTGGCATTAGACGGACTCTCTTCCTGCTTGTTGTCGTACATATTATACTGAAATTATTTTCACAATTCATAGATTCTTATTATTAAATTGATTGGGAAATTCTTTCTCTGTAACGATTCAATACGTCAAATTGGTACATTTTTTGTTTATATTATTTATAATTACATTAACGGCTTTATATTTTCCGTTTTTTAAAATTTATTCGTACATTTGTACCTTTTTTTCGAATGGATATATTGCTGTGTACACTGACCGTTTCTTGTTGCTATTTTGTTATGTACTACGCACGGATACAGGAACAACTCAAGAACCGAGTGGAAAGCGATTACAATTGAGAAAGAACATTCTATTGGCAAACCGTGTACCTTGCGACATATAAACGACAACGCGTAATAGCGTACCAACAACGTTGATGTCTGAAACGTTTTTCCGCAAATTGTGTGTGCGCGAGTGTGAGCCACTTTTATCCATGAAGATTATCGCTTCCACGAAAACTACCGTTTCGGACGAGTCCGCAGCTGTAGAATTGTTAAGACTTGTTGCTTTTTATATCGAAAATATAAATCGAAAGCAGATCCTACGTTTTCCGTTCGAAGCCTAATTTATTACTTATAACCAAATTAACGGTAATCTTGCCCTCCGATTTTGGCGTCACCTATAAGTGTCTATGCGAAGTGCTTTTAAGATTGGATAAATGTTGCCATACCACTTTATATCAATATAAAAATGATTTTTTATTCATTTTATTGAATGAAACGTATATAATTGAACATAAATAATATTGAAGGGTTCCTTTTTAACCGGAAACAAGCAGCATCGAACAAATAAAATTTATGAGTGTGACATGATGAATTCCGAACAGAAAGGATAAACGGGGGATCAATATATACATGTGTATAAACAATAAGAGAAGCATAAGTGTTATGAATATTCATAGATGATTAGTACATATTTTCATACATAAAAATAGCGTCTAAGCATCCGAAAATATTTGATAATCGTTGTTAAATTAAGACACGGAAGTCGAGTTATGATATTTTATTGGTGAAACCGGTATACGTTATTCATGGGCGAAAGTTTTACATTAGAATAACGAACCAAATTCAAACCAATGCATTTTTGTTTGCATCTATTGGCTTTAAGAATTTACTGGAATTATTCACAACGCGTTATATAAACAAAAAAAGACATGTTACTTATAATACTAATATAATTTAATTATTATATGAATTATAGACTATAACAGTCTACTGTTTTAATACCATAATTAATATTGTTTCTGTTCAATTCTATAAACAGAGGAGATTTTAATTTTTAAAAGGTTGACGCAATTCCAGAAACATTTATAGATGGCCCCAAAGACGGGACCTTACACAGCAAGATTACCCTAAAGTAATATAACAATAACGAACGCATGCACTACGTATTATTGAAACCATGAATGTCTGTAATTACATCACAATGATAATTAATGATTAATAATACACGAGCGTCAAACCGTTAAATGTCAAATAAGTTTATGCTGTAGTGGATAAATAACAGATGCCCACATCTTTATGGGTTTCATCGAAATGTAAATTTGATTTGGCAACCTAACACTAGATCACTTCCCAAACAACAATGATAATAATTTTACGAAGATGTGTTGAATCGCTTGCATTATTGCTTTTTTAATTATATATGCAATAATGCTCATGTCTACGTAATTATGGAAAAAGGAGAGTATAACTGACGAGTATGGTACAAATGCTGGCGAAAAATGGTCACTCTTTTGGTGTCTTACATTTTCAGTGTATTGTGTGTGTATATGTATTTATCTAAAAAGGGAATGATATTGTTCCGTAATTAATAACTCAATCTATTTTTGTGTATTTAGTGCGTCTTATATAAAAAAGGGACCAATACTATTACCTCCCATACTCTATTTTTTAATTCGGAGGAGTTTTTAAATTAAAGCGTCAAAAAGTAAGCTCGCTATTGGTCAGTTTTCGGCAAAAATTACACTAGCGATATTTCATATATTGCTGGCCGCCATATTGTTACAACAACTGATTGACATTTAGATCGTAGATTTTTTTGAGGGCGTTTGGAATTAATGTTTCTCCCTAAATTTGCATGGTAATAACAATTACGTAACTCTACAACTTATATAAAATCCTAGCGTCTTCATTTTACTCCTCCGAATTAAAAATATAGAGTATAGTATGTTTATACGTTCAATTTTTTTGGAGGTATTGTACAAGGGCGGCATGCATAATATGATTTTATTAGTAACACGTGGGATGAAAAGTCCCGGGCCTAACAAAGAAAACACGGTTTTTTTTGTTCAAAATTAGCTTTATTCATCAACGTAATCTCCATCAAGAGCAACGCAATCATTCCAGGGCCGCTCTAATATTTCAATACCACTTTTGTAGAACGATGTATCTTTTGCCTCAAAATAGGCCTCAGTTTCAGCGATAACCTCTTCATTCGTGCGAAATTTCTTACCGGCGAGCATTTTTTTGAGGTCTGCGAACAGCTAGTAATCGCTGGGAGCCAAATCTGGCGAATACGGTGGATTTGGGAGCAATTCGAAGTTCAATTCATGTAGGTTTACCATTGTTTTGATTGACTTGTGACACGGTGCGTTGTCCTGATGAAACAACATTTTTTTCTTTGCCATATGCGGTCGTTTCTTTGCAATTTCGGCCTTCAAACGCTCCAATAACGCTATATAATATTCACTGTTGATGGTATTTCCTTTCTCAAGATAGTCGATGAATATTACACCATGCACACCCCAAAACACCGAGGCCATAACCTTTCCAGCCGATTGTTGTGCTTTCGGGCGCTTTGGACGAGGTTCACCAGTTGCTGTCCACTCAGATGACGATCGTTTTGATTCCGGAGTGAAGTGATGGATCCATGTTTCATCCATTGTCACATATCGACGCAAAAATTCCGGTTTGTTACGTTTAAACATGGCCAAACACTGCTCAGAATCATCAACACGTTCTTGTTTTTGGTCAACAGTGAGCAAACGCGGCACCCACTTTGAACAGAGCTTTCTCATAGACAAATGCTCATGCAATATAAAGCCAATACGTTTTTTTGATATCTTTACGATGTCAGCTAACTCACGCAACTTCACTTTTCGATCATTCAAAACGATTTTGTGGATTTTTTTGATGTTTTCTGGTATTACCGCCCCATTGGGCGTCCATTGCGTTCTGCATCATCAGTGTCTCTACGACCACGTTTGAAGTCAGCAAACCAACGTTTTGTTGTTGTTTCTGATGGAGCGGAGTCCCCAGGATACTTTTCAAGCCATTGCTTCGCTTGAACGGTATTTTTTCCCATCAAGAAGCAGTGTAAAATTAAAACATGAAATTGATTTTGATCCATTGCTTTGAAAATAACAAAAGTAGCGTGACTCTTAACACAATAACTCACAAACTAATGAATAGAATATCATGAAATTTTAACAGTTGTCTTTTGACTAAGTACTTAGTACTAACTGAGAGAAAGGTGACTGCAATAAAACTAGCGTCATCTATGTGTTAGGCTCGGGACTTTTCAGCCCATGTATTAAGTGGCCAATTCCGAATTTGAACGATATTGAATGCACAATGTAAGAAAAATGTTGCTCCGTCTGTAATTAGAATGTTTGTTATAAAACTTTCACTGCGTGAGGATTTTCCAGAAATATCTAAACATATATATATATATATATATATATATATATATATATATATATATATATATATATATATTATATATATATATATAACAACATTTCGCTTCTTTTTTAAAGTGGTAACACCGATATTTATTCTTTTTTAGAAGCCTTCCTCCTGCAGCAAGTGATGCACCTACTTGTTGACTTATTTGTGTTATTGCTTGCGTAACATTATGTTCTACCTCAGCGTATATCATTATATCGCGTTTCTCATTGCGATTACTTTTTGTTTTTTTTTGTTCAGGTACTGAAGCAAGCAAATTTGTCTAAAATTACTTTCGAAACGACGAATTGTATGGACCATGGGGCGGGCTGATTTCGTAAATTATTCCTACAAGGATGCAGTGCAGAGACAGGGTTAGAACTATATTTCGTCACTCCTCACTTATACTTTCCTTTTTCCATATTTACGTATACGCGTGAACATTACTCTACATATAATTTAAAAAAATAATAATTATCAGTAAATGCAACTCTACACTACCAATCCTCACTGTCAAAAAAGTGTGAGAGAAAGTAAAAAGATAAAAATTCGGTAACTAAAGCAAAGCAAATAGCAATATTTCAATGAAATGTGATTTATTTTTCGATATAATATCCCTCCAGATCAATACATTTATTTAATCGACATGAAGTTTAACACGTATGTCATTCAAACATCAAGCTATACAATAGCGTTAAAAATTGCTTTCACGCAACGCCATCTTATAATTAGTTAGCGAATTTTTCAGCTTACTGTCGTAGGTTAACTTTGGTAGTGCAAAGCAACTTACCTCGGTCTGGTCAGTCCATCAGCTTGTTAGAAACTGCTATACTTCACGGCGTTAACGTTTTATTCAAAAGAAATTTCTACTACTCTATCATCTTTAATGTAGCGCTCGACTAATAACATAAGCACAAACATTCATGGTTCGAAATATACATAAAATGCATGGACAATATGTACATTCCCTTTTTCTTCGCAAAAAAAAACCCGTATCAACCCCTAACTTATACGATGCTAATTTTAAAAGTACGTATATTTGACGCTTTTGTTTGTTTCTCTTTTCTTTTGATCTGTAATTGTAACTAACACCCCCTTCCCTTTTGGTTTGTCCCTTTAGTTTAGTGATTGCTTGTGCTTTTATTAATTGATGCGTTTTATGTTTCTATTATGCTCGATGTCGTTATTTGTGTTCCAATTTTTTACATTGGTGTTTTCTTTTTTCTGTTTTATAGAGTTACGAAAGAATATATTGCGCAAGATGGGAATACTAATGAAAACACAAGTAATCTCTATAACGAAATAATAAAATACAATCGGTACCAAATAGAAATAAGTTGTCTGTAACTACTCCGGCGAATCAAGCAACATTCCAGTTTCTACTACCATGATTTCATTTGATGATACGGTCGTTTTAGTTGGTTAACTTCGGAATATCGTATTATTGTTGTACTCGATACCATATAATACAAATAACTAATAGTACATACATGTATGCAATATGTTTAAGCGCAGTTTCTCAACAGTTTTATTAGCACTTTAACACTTATCTTTAATTGTAATGCTAATTTATTTAAATTATATGCGTATAATTTTAGTTCGACGAACAAAGAAAATTAATGTGCTTTTTTAATTTTCCATTAAAAATTGCGCGATTGAAAACAGGAAACGCTAGAAAATTAATAAATAACGCATCCCAACAAAGATAGCAATCAGGTTACGAACATGTGCTATACTTTATACATTCTAATTACATCCCAAATCGCAAATAAAGTTAAAGTTTACATTGGGCGATTGTGTTATGTTAATAATTTGTTTCGCCAAGAATACGACCGGAGCATTCGAGCCTTGAGTGACGTCACAATAGACTTCTATATCGATTGCAATCTGTTGTTTCTTTTCAACGCATTGCAACATTGTAGAAAAGCGTTTAATGATCTTTCAGGTTATAAAAATAAAATTAATAAATAAACCCAAATTTGCGATGCAATTTTCATCGATCTTTTAGTATTGCAATTGTCTGAATTGAGAAATGTATCTCGGACTTTTACGACCATTTATCACTGCAATAACGGCTCTTAGGTTCCGTTGTGTTACTATGTTGTTAGTTGCTAACGTTTGAGAATGCGAACTGCAGTTGCTCGCGAAACGCCAGAGATTAAAAACAGTAACACGGTGGGACCCGAGAACGTTATGATAATACGAAAATAGTTTCTTCAAATTAATTAATTTCTAGATCTGTGTAATATTAGTTTTAGATTACTACCTCGAAGTTACCGCATTAAAGAATTATACGTAGAAAAACATAATTGATTTAACAAAATCCGTTTTGTTATAAAACATTGTTATGTTAATAAACTTTTGGTATTGTTAAACGAATTTGCGATAACTGAAGAACTTTCGATATTAATTACTTTATCTGATAAAATTCTCATCAAAATCTTTTAATGACCAAAGAAATATTATCAATTTAATTAAACTATTTGATTTAACAAAAATAATAAATCACGAAAGACGCTTGATTTGTACTAAGATACGTTTTATTCTGACGTCGTCTCGCCTCTTCAATACATTTATTCCGTCGACCGTTAACCGTGAATTTGGCCTCCCTTTGTCACTGATTAACACATACTTACATGTTTATCAATTATAGTGCCGACGTTCATTGTGGAATTTGATTAATTTTACGAATATGAAGATGGAAACCGTAACAAAATAACACAAAATGCATTCACGTATACCGCAGAAAAATGTGTACCTAGCACAGCGTACTCCATTACGTTATTAATATTTCATTATTATTAATATTGTGGATGGTGACCTAAGAAAAACGTATGTTTTGTAAGAGAGAACGTTTTTGAAATGACCACGTCAATCTACAGGTATCACAGTTAAACTTCGCACCACACAATTAATTTATTCGAAACGTAGCGTTTCAAGAGTACGTGAACTCCCACTGTCAAACAGTTGAATTGTAAATATACATCGGTATGCAAAACAGTCCCTGACCAATTTATTAAGGCCGCTTGCTGAAACAGCGATTTTGTTAAAATATATAATGAAAAACCTATTATACAAGTGTAAGTAAGTTATTCAGAACTGTTTATAGACATCGTCACAACTATATAACTGATATTTTCTTTTATATATATATTCTCTTTCGCTTTTATAATTGCTTTTATTCTTTTTGTCACACTGTCTATTCAAGCGTTAGTGGTATGTCTAGTTGTAGCGTCAATATTTCTTATTAATTGCTCTTTTGTAGTGTTTCTTCTCGAATACACGCGTGATTTTAGAACACTTCACATGTTCTCAATTGCATTTGGGAGAATTTTCTCGCCAAGGTAACACTGGCAGAGCGTGCGTGTCCATAAAACTTTATGAATTGGGCCATGTGACATGGTACCTTATCGTACGTGAATATGAAAGGGCCTTCATTCGGATCTAAATCATTGATATATGGTATTAAGATATCCTACAATACACGCTTATATTGGTGCCTTGGCAAAAATACAGTGATCCAGGACCTTCGACTGATATGCAGGACCATACCATAACTGACGAACCGTGTTTCACCGTTTAGATGGACGTCGTCTAACAAATTGAGCTCTTTTGGTCACGGCTTCTAGTTTTGACTCATCGTTGAATGCGATCTTTAACGAAAGGACATTGTTCAAACGAAAAAGTTTTCTTGATTTACATATTCATTGAAGTTATTTTGTCTTACCTTTCGCCAATCTTCAATTGTGTAATGTTGATGACGTTTTGTCCATTCATAACGTGCTCGCTTCATCATCGATGTTAATCTTGGCTTTTTCAGATTTTAATCCGGCTCCGTACACTTGTCTACGTACTGTACGCGTGGATATTTGCACTCCTTGTTGAGACATTACATTTCCTATATCTTTAGCGAGCAAATGTCGGTTTTCAGTTGCTAGTCACAGGATACGTCGATCATCTCGGTTAGTAGTGGTTCTTTTCTTGCCGCAAAACGCTCTTCTGGTATTTGTAGCGGAGTCGCTGTAAAACGGCGATTCGCTGTGAAACACACAAAAGCTTAAATTTATAAGATGGCCCTAATAAAATGGATAAGAACTGTATTTCCTACGTTCCATAATGCCTTGTTAAAAGATAGAGTATCTTTTCGTTTCCTCCTTTCCAAAAAGGTACAATATTTCGCGATTATCTAATAGGTTGTAAAATTTGGTAATTTAAGAACTTGTAAAACCTGCGTAGAAAATATTGCATACAGGTATGTTTTTACAATTCAGTCTTTAACTCGGTTGACAATGAGAGTTCATATGCTCTTGAAGCTCTGTGTTTCGAATAAATTATTAATTTGTGCAGTGTAGAGTTTACCGTAGTACCTGTGAATTATACAACTATACAATCATTGCAATTATTATGATTATGGCCAACCTGTTCACTGTTCATAATAAATTGTCTACGATATCGAAGGTTGTCGTGGCGCAGTGTTGGTTATTTGTCCATCAATTTATCGCAATCTATAAAATTATTGCTGCGTTTCCTGTTTTTATCCAAAGTCAATCAAAACAATTCCATTAATCGTACAAGAATTGTCGCTTAGGGCCGGAACAGGCGAATAGCTCCAAAGATACTAATACGATTGAAGACGCGAGCTACTCAAACTGCTTGTTGTGCTGAAAACTCGACCGCTTCAAGCTGTCGGCTTCGACTACATCTTATAAGTTATTACTAAGGCTGCAGGCACAAGTGTTTTCCGAGATGCGTGCGGCTCGGTTACTATTAATATTAAAAATAATGAATGTAATGACTTACTGTTTTAGTTTGATTGTGACGATGTACAGTGACGGCCATGTAAATAGCACAGGTAAACTAATATGGATGAATTGATAAATTTGTATATGTTAACGAGTGATTTATTTAACATGCATGCAGTTTATAATAAACACATAATATTCTAGAAACTTCAAGATAAACAAATTAAAAAAATAAATGTATTATTTTTTAAGTAGATTTAGAAATAGCACACTTAATAAAAATAACGAAATACTGTATTTTTTTAATTCTTTTTTGCTTTTACATTTAATATTTTATTGAAAACCCTTTACAAGCTAACACTGCTGCATATCTTCTTTGCACACTTTCAACTAATTTTTGACACAGGCTTCTTCAATAGTATTCCATAATTCGTCTAATGCAGCTGGAAATTTAGACTTTATAACAACCTCAAATCCCCCCATAAATCTTCCATGGGATTTAAATCAAGGCTTTGTGCAGGTTATTCTAACACCAGAATCTGTTTCGCTTCTAGTCACTGTTTTACGGTCCTCAAAATAACTCGAACCGTAACACTAAAATAAGATTCCGCTACAGAACCGACAACTGTGCTATTTATGTGCCTGCTAGAAAAGTGAAACTATTTTCTTCTTCATTGAATGCCGTATTATTGTCCTGGAATACATAGCGCGGGGAAGTACATGCAACCTTCTCGTGGACCCTCACGCTAGTTTAATTAAAATTTGAACGGGAACAACTTGAACGCTTAATTCAAATAAAATTTGATACCTGTGCTATTTATGTGGCCATGTAATCAAACTAAAATAGTAAGTAATTACATTCGTTATTATCTTATTAATATTGATAGTAGCCGAGCTATACGCATCTCTAACAGCACTCCTTTCTGCAGTCTTGCTTACTACCCGCATATTCCGGCCCTAAGATTAACACAGATTGTAGCTTATAACAGTTAAGGAAATTGGTAACGCTAAACGTCATAGGTTATTATGTATTACTGTGATATGTGTAAATCCTTTTCGTACGTTATTTAAATCGCTCATTTAATATTTATCATGTCGTCATTATCTATATGGATAGCTTCTTAAGTACTTAGTAACGCAGTCTATGTTTCCGGTTAGAATAATCTTGTTTTACGAAATTTCGAAATAGTTCGTAGCAGTATTGCGATCTCGTTTTGAAAGCAAGATTATTCATGTAAACGTATTAAGCTCGCGATGCGTAGAGTGCAAACAATGAAGTATAAATATTGTACATCTTTTTCTATTCTAATCGAATGTAATATACTCTAATCCTTTGTTCACTGTAGTATGTAAGAATATGCATGTATCTTTTCGAATATGTACAGTGCGAATACTTTAACATTGTTCAACGTTAAACGAATCCCAATCAAGTTATGATTTTAGGGTATTCACACAAATTGCCGTATGTGTGGTGGACATATTGTTTTATAGTTTTGGTGGAAAACGTGCCTATATACATTGTACTGTTCGATATAATATTTAACATGTGCCACTTGTACAAAGTACATAAAATTTGTATCTTGCAATTATAACTATGATACGTTTACAAACGTAGATACGTGAAGGTTTTAGTTTTTAACTTTAGATTTCGTAAATAACAAGTGACGTATGTACATACATAATATACGCTTTTTGCAATGTTGTTTTGTAAAACTTTTCATTCTTATAACGTTATAACAGTATTGAATACCGTTTCCTTTATATCTATTAAGCGTTGTTCAGGTATGTGTGTGTTTACGTTATTGATTGTGCGAATGGTCAAAATTAGACGTTCGTTATATTTTTTCGATAAAAATATTATTCGAAATAAACAACAACACAATAACGTTCTGGTTTTACCGGCGTTACCGAACTCATTATCGAAAAGATATAACGGATATTTGACAAATGTATAATTTCCCGTTGACATGCCGTATGACATAACGAATGTTAATCGATTTCGATATAATACAATACCCACTCATATATTCAATGATATTATATGTACCTACTTACATACTTATTGTGTATTTAATAACATGCTAGTTGTTTATAAAAAAATGCTTTAAGTTGCTTCGAAATATATAATATTTCAACAATTATCAAATGCTCTTATTTGTAGTTGCTAGCACCCGTTCCGACCTTTCGATTTAGTCTTCTTTGTTGAATATCTCTCTTCTGCTGGTTTGCGCATGCATGTAGCAATATTGAATAATTTTCTATAAATTCATCGGGATTTCCTACTGGAACCATCAATTTCTAGAAAGTTATGAATTGGAGAAATTTAAGAATTTATGATTTCTATAATATCTGAAATCATCGTACGGGTCATTTTGTTAATTATGATATATAAATCGCCATTTAACCACAAACGTTCTTCTATTTTTTTCATGCTTTTCTAGATTTTACGAAAACATCACATTGTCAAATGTTCATTTTTTTTCTTTAATTTAAAACAACTACAGAAACTTGACGCCAAAGTATTTTTATAGAATTGGCCCCGCTTGTACCGTTAAGATTTCCCAAACTTTTACTCTGATTCATACCTTTTTAGGTAACAATTGTTGAAATTCCCAGTGGAACCCTGTATACGGTCAAGAAGTATAATTTTCATTGCGCTGGCAAATAGCAAGATATTCAATTTTTTCGTTCTTCGTATTAGAAATGTTGCAATTTAATTTTTAATTACGTTTATGGACAATGGTTCAATAAGATGATAAAATAAACATTAATATAAATATGGGCCGCCTTAAAGTATCTCATTGCAAAGTTGATTATATGATTACTCTGGCGTTATTAATATATCGAACGTTATTTTATTCCCGTGCTACTGAGAATGTTAAAAGTCGACTATTTAATTTACGCAAAGGTGGCTGGGAATATTTCTGGAGATTATGACTGAATTATATTATTTTATGATCTTATTGAGTATCGCCGAATCAAAACTACTTAATCTATTGTTAATTAGACGTTGATACGCTTATTTTTATGTTTTGTATAAAATCTTAATCGTTGGTAATATCCACTGTTACAATTTATTCCATGTAATGCAGTAGTTTAGTTGTTCTGCTTCGTATCTAATCTAACAAACTTATTTTATCTTGTAGTGTTTTATATGTAGGTGTATTCATTAGTATTTATAGTATTGAGAATGATTAATCGAATATACATATTGTATTTGGTGTCGTAAGTTGTAGCGTCTTACGTTATTTACTTTTGGTTACTTTTTATTAGCTGCACGATAATTAGTTTCAAGTACCAGTAGCAGTAACAATATGATTATATACACTATTACACACTTTTGAAATTGGACGCTGTAAACTACCTTTAATAGGTATATACAGCGACTCACAGTGAAAATGATACAATGGTATATAATTTCGTAGAAAGCTGAAACGTAATTATTCGGAAAAAGTGAATTAAATATATTATATCTACTATTCTTCAAATACATTACCAAAATAAAATAAAACTAATACCAATAGGTATTACGAATTCTAATCAGATAACGTTGTAGCGGTTACATATTCAACATCAGAGTGAAAATGATGCAGCCCAGTACACAATTTTTATTCAAATGGGAAGGTCCGTAGATGCACGGACTTCATCTCTTTATCTGTTATAACTATGAAGAGGGATTTTATCACAAACAGCTTATAATTTAGAATAGTTCAACATGGGTCAACAGACAACGTTGGAAGAACGAGAATCAGTAATTTTTCAGCATAAGAAAAATAAAAGTCAACGGGAAATTGCAAAAATATTAAATAGAAGCGCATCCCCGATACATCATGTTATTGAACGATATTATTGCAAAAATAGAGTGAAGAACGAATGTAAAATAAGTCCAAAAAGAAATATTTAATGAACATAGGGAATGGTGTATTATTAGACAATCTAGAAATAATCCACTATTAAGTGCTTCTAAGTTAACCCTGATGGTGAAACGTGATGTGGGAAATACTGTAAATGGAGAAACAGTTCAAACAACTCTGACGTGTCCCAATTTGCACGGACGAATAGCCAGTGTGTAGTCATTGAATATCCAATAGGAATGATCTAAAAGATGCTTTGTTACAAGAATGGAACAGTATTTCGCCAGATTATACGCACAAGTTAGTAGAGTCTGTTCCAAATGTATTATAATTAATTATAAAATCTAGAGAAACCCAACTGAATATGAATTGTTCCTTTTTAAACTTTCAAACATAATTAATTAATTATTATTGTAGGTGCATCATTTTCATTGTGATGTTAAATATGTAACTGCGGTAATGTTATCTGGTTAGAATTCGTGATACCTACTCGAATTAGTGTTGTTTTCAAGAATAGTAGATATTTTCCCAAATAATTATTGTACCTAATATTTTCAGCTTCTTATCAAATTATATACCACTGCATCATTTTCACTGTGAATCACTGTATGTTTGGGGGATCTAAAGTGTACAGATATTATATTTATATCTCTTTCTTTCGACCAGATAGTAATATTTTCGTTTATAAAAGTATTATATAGCAACTAATTAATATGAGTTCCAAGAAAGATTAGAACACAATAAGATATTCAACTCGGATATATTTTCAGTACGTTGCTAACCAAAATAAACGTTATTATCTATTATTAAAGTGTGTTATACTTCCAGATGGTGTATAAAAATTTTTATTTTGTGTTGGTTGTAGATTGAAAGTTTCTAATTTAATATTCTCTCCATTAGAGACAATTTCAACTGAAACTTGTATGAAATCTAATACAAAAACTTGTTAAAATTTTTAGCGTGTAAGAGCGTTCTTTGTCGTCTTCGAAGAACCCGAAATCTATACAAATGACGTGGAATGCTTTTTCATACGCCGTTAGCCTATTCTTCTTTATAACAATATCAGCGTTGTATCGGTTAATGAAAAAACGGCCTAAACAATTTCAATGTAATTTGACCTTAAGATAGATCAGGGGTTTCCAAACGACGTGCTGTACTATTGTAGCATGATGGACGTAATGGACCGTGAAACAAAACAAAGACACTCGTTAAAATGTTATTCCTGTCAATTCCTCGTGTTTACGTTGTTTACTGTGCTGTTTTGCGACCGTAAGCAGCATTATTTTGTTCGTTAAGCAGAATTATGAAATTCATTACAATTATTATTGGAATCTCTACTTATTTGCTTAACTTTAAAATATATCTAGGATGGACGCTGTAAATATACCTAAAAATGATGAAGATAATGAAATGAAGCAGCTTCAGTTAAGCTTGCATCATGGAGATTTGGCTGTACAGAAGACCTTGTGTTACTTGTTGATGAAACATATACATTTCGTATAAATGTATGAATAATACTAAGGGCTTGTAAGTCCAAATGGTGTTGTAATTATGAGCCACCCATACTCTATTCCATCATATAAAGTGTTGAAGGTTGTGGTGTATTGAAAAATGTAGTGCATGGTGACCTAATATTAGTTGATAAAGGATTTTAATTGAAGACATACCTTCCTTTTTTAAGTACATCACTACACAGCTATGGCATAATAATATTTCAAATTTGAGGGACACTAATCTATATATATTTCCTTTAATTTCAGAGGTTTTTATAAATATAAATAAAAAAGTTTTTTTTAACAGTTTATTTTATTTTTTAAAACATGTCATCAAGCTATAATTAGGTACAGTTACGTTTACAAAAAAATAATTTACATGTATACACTTCAGGTTAAATAAATTTGTAGTTAGTGTAATTAACAATTGATCTTCCTTAGGTATATTTGCTGCAGTCCATCCTAGATATGTTTTAAAGTTAAGCAAATGAGTAAAGATTCTAATAATAATTGTTATGAATTTCATAATTTTACTTAACGAACAACATAATGTTGCTTACGGTCGCAAAACAGCACAACGTAAACAAGAGGAATTGACAGAAATAGGTTAGTTTCACCACGTGTATTTGTTTTCTTTGGAAACAGTGTAGCCACAATACTTACTGACGTCACACTTTCACGGTCCATTCTAAATGATAATATATTGGTGCGATGGCCTTTGAAACTTAGTGGAGGAGTCAGTATGGCCCTAAGGCCAAAAAGTTTGGAGACTCCTGAGATAGATAAACAACGTGGGCAATTTTTTAATCCCAAAGTTAACAACACTCTCTTAAGCTGATAAAAGGCATCGATCAACAATCTTCTTTATTCGGTCCGATAAAAAATAAGACAAACGGTAGGTAGGTTGGATCGATCTTTTTTTTTCTTTGTGTGTGTTTTATGTTTAAATTTATACCAAGTAATCAAGATAATCTGATTTGCTTTTAGACCCGTCTTTAAGGCACAGCCGACGATAGGATTGGTCGTAAGCTACAATTTCCTCTCGTCGAAGATAGGGGATGTATTGAAAGAGGAAGGTAGATGCGAACGTGTTTCTTCGGTATTGCCAATGATTATTGCCATCATCGTCAATGTACCTATATATATAAGCGAAAACTTCCGAAGAAGAAAACCAATTAATCGTATGAATTGTTCATAATCCGGTTATGTGATGATATTTATTACTTTACATATAAGTATATAGATTTATATATACATATATTTATTTATACTTATTATTAGTTAAGCGAAATAATCTGTTGTATATATATATTCTATCCTTCATATGCGACAAACGTTGATTTTAGATTGAATGGATTTTTATCGATATTTATTTTTCACTGTTTGAATACTTAATTTTACGCGAAGGATTTCGCATAACTTAATTTTTAGATTATTTTTCACGTTCACAATGGACAAAAGAAAAAGAAAGTTCCGTACCCTTGCGTTACTCGAAATAAAATCTACGATTTTACAAGGCGATGTGATGAAGTTTCCTTGTCCAGCTTAATGATATTTTTAGTCTCAAATATGTTACTATATTAACTATACCGTGTGCGAAAGCTGGAAATTACTTCTTGCGATTTTACTGAACATGAGGTCGAAAATTTAAATGCAAAAAAGAACAGCGATTAAACATATTCAATTTCAAATACGACATTTAAAGGGGTGCTATAGTTCCAATAGATCTTTATCCGCGATTGTCTTTAATTTTTATGGTCGAATCAGATTGGTACTTTATAGTCAAATTAAGATATGCACACTTTTAACAGATTCATCTTCCCGTAACTATTTTTGACTTCCCTTTGAATATGCCCATGTTTCATCAAGAAAAACTGCTTCTCTGAGATAAGATGAATTTTTGTTTTCTATACATTTTCTTAAAAAAAGTACCTCGCATAGATACAATTTGTGGCCGCCGAACTGATTTTTGTCTGTTTTCATCTTTTAAACTTAAAACGCAGGTCTCTTAAAAGAGTCGCTGAAATCTCCATTTCCACATGTTTTAAAGGTAACACATTTACCTATAAAAAGCATAGCAATATACTTGTATAAGCATCAATCAGGTGTGTGATTTTCTTACGATCCTTGTACATTTTATAAAGAGTATTTCGTACTTTCATGTTCTTCTTCTTTTCATCTTGTAGTGGGTCAGGTAGTGACGGTCTCCTTTTCGCATCTGAAATAGTCTACAACATTCAGCACCTCTTACGAGAGTGATTTCAAGCGAAAATGTTCAACAATGAATGCAATTGCTCTTAAAAGAACAGATTTTTCAAATAATATGACAATTTATTAAAGTGAAAATTGTACAGCCTAACAACTAACAGCAATTGTTCTCTTATAGAATTAGTAAATGTTCAGTACAAACAGAATTAACACCAATACGATTCTCTAACCTCATCTCATTAGTAATATGTTGTATAACGATGATTTTCGGTCGTCTTATGCATATGTGTAAATTCAATGCTTCCGGTATTGGCGGTGGATAGCACGTACAATAGACAAGGGATTATCTTACATAGAAATTTGTTTACTATACTAATAGTTAGTCTGCGCTTACAGTACAAGTACTTGCAGTTTACTAATTAATTATACATGCTATCAAAATTTTCTTGCGCACACGGTATATATGATTTGTCAAGCGAATGTAGGTCGCAGAATTTTAGTAAGGAATATACATACACAGGGAGTGTCGGTTCGACTGTGAGAGGTTAAATGTATGGGCCAATAATTATTTATGGAAAGTTGAAGTTTTACAAATGCATATACAAGGGTTTAAGTACCGCTTGGATATAGACAAAGACAATGTTTAACCTTCATTTTTAAATGCAAGTCTGGACCTACGTAATTTCCACTTCTCCTAAAGTACTTATATCATGTGATTAGTATCAGAATTTCACACTTATAGAGGTCTGCCATCTGATTTGCTAACTACTCCGGCACTGTTGTTTCGTCATCGTCGTCGTAGCGCTGATCGCTTGGCGCTAGATCAGGATTATATGGCGATTTCTAGCTATATGGCGGTTCGATGAGCTACATCTTTTGTTTTTTATTGCACGATACAGTTTATTTAATGCCTCACAATATATATCGCATTAGGGCGAAAAATTCATAAGCAAAACGCCACGTCTATCCCAAATATTGCTGTTCAAATTGTTTGCCTGAGCCTCAGTTTCTTAGCTAATGAATGTAGTGGTATCTGTGATTGTGCGAAAGAAGATGGTACGTGTGGAATAGTGACCACAGTGCTGATATTTCAAAACGATAGTCACTTAAAAAACACTTCTCGTATATTCAACACAAAATCATTTTCGGTTATACCAAAAGTAGATTGAACTTGATTATTTTATAAATAGAATACTCTGTCTATCGTAGCAAATTCTGATTATCTCATCTAATTTTCGTCAAAATTTATTAAAGATATGCCACTTCGGCAGATATGAGACCTGTTTAAAACGAGTGGCATTTGAAATTGTTGGAAACTGTCGATCATTGATGACCATTATAGAGAATTGATGAGTAAATTTATTTTAAACATTCCTTGTATTTTTAATGAATAACTTCAAAATAGCAACATTTAAGTATGACATATGCTGGGGTTGATTTCCCTGCTCTATTCTTTACTTAGTGTTAGGTTTTTTTTATGCTTGCGTGTTCTTTAGTAGTTGATATAACCAATCGCTGAAGAAATAATAAAACGAATAATCAAGGATAATTTTGATGCAATCACAGTTATTCAATTTGTTTATAAATATAATATTTATGTCTGATGAGGCTTGCGGTGTGGTCCTGATTATTGTAGGTTATATACCCACGTGTTCTGCTGTTGGATGGACACACAGCCCTGTAAATGTCCGAACCTCGATGTATAGAAGCGTATGAAAGTATCTAAACAACATATATTACATAAATCCACGCTAAGATTCAATTCATACCTATTTCAAATTTAGCTGCCAATGATTTTATTTCGAGTATATTTTCATTGAAAGGGGGGCATGTCATATTCAATCAGTAATATGCGCTTGCAAAGTTTCAGCTTTCTACTCAAAGCGAATACATTTGTCTTTATACCTCTATAGCCCCCACCGGGCTGACATCCTCTATATAAATACATTCAATCAGTGGTGCAAATTTAAGTATTTCATCGTTCGCTTCGCATGTTACTCTTTCTTCTTAAATTCCGTGACGGTAGGGATTACCACTACTACTACATCCGTTTTATTACTTAGTTAATTCGGATTATTTTCCGGTACGTTCAAGTCTGGAAGAAAAGTATGCGATGAAGATGCTTGCTGAACACGCAGTGTTCGGTATACGCCAGTTTAATCAATATTCGTACTGTAATATTGCATACAATTAAATCTGGTAGTTCGATTGCATTTACCGTTGCCTAATTTGCTTAATGGACGATTAAAAAAAATTTAGGCGAGTCTGTATCTAGAAAAATAACTATTCCATTTGTTATTTATAAACATTACCGAAAGCAAAAACGAAGTATTGTAATAATCGTTAATAAGGTTATGTGTTCTCCAAAGCTTGCGACAAAATGTTACCATTTTTTCTAATAAAACATGCAAAGATTTTTTTGTCATTTATTGAAATATACAATGCCGAACAACATACGGGAATTATGTGCACTAATAATAATTCAATGGTACTTTTGAAAATGCGAACCGCAGTTCGTGAAACGTCTGGGACAAAAACCTAGTGACACTGCGAAACCCGACAACCGTTGCAATTATACTAGACCGTACGTAAGCAATACTTCGCTGTTACCCTACTACATCATTGTTATAAGTATAGTGGGGGAACGTAGAATTGCGGAAACCTCTTCATTGTTGACTTTGCTCAGATTATATCTGTATATGTTTATCCGATTGCTAACCGAACGAGAATGTCAACAAAGTGAGTGAGATATCTTGTCGATAACTCGACCTAGTCGAAACGCGCCCTTTCGACACCAACAGCACACCCGGTCACAAACCCGGGAATATTATTTCACATATATATGTGGGAATCGAGGGCGCTAAGAACACTGCGTGACAAGGAGAGAGATAGATACGCGGAATAAGCCTTATGGTGGTCGGAAGCATGTTCGCTTATACTAATTAATATTCTGTATTGGATCAATTTTGTACGTTATTTGGTAATAAATAACACTTTATACACCATAGTATTCTATTGTCCCACATATAAGTATATATGAAATATAATTCTTCCTGGTGTTGATCCGTGTGGATAGCTGGTTCACGGAAGAACCTGAAGTAGGTTAATCTTCGATTGATTTTCTTCTCTAACGAGTTGTAACAGAAGTCACACACTTCTGTCACAACTAACGGAATACAGTTTTTCTGGAAATTCCAACAGTAGCAGCTGCTCTCTAAAAAGAAAGTGCGATACCTAAATACTTATTAAGTATGTATAAAAATGTTTTATATTGAGAATACGTCAGCCGATTACTTCTCAGAAGAATTTTTTTTATTATAACAACGCAAATTTAGGGAGAAAAATTAATACATACACAATCTATACATCAATCAGCTGTTGTAACAAGGCTGAAAACTTACCAACAGTTAGCTTTCTTTTTGGCGATTCACTTTAAAAAAAGTACTCCTCCGAATTAAAAAATAGAGTATAGTAACAAAAATGATTAAATTAGTGTAACCAAAGGAAGAAAATAATAAAAACAACTTATCTAAATTTTCACAGATCAATTGTTCTGAAAAGAACAACAGTGGGATTCTGTACCTGACTCGACGTCGACACCAACCGGAATTCTGTAAGTGTCGAGTATGAAATCGGGAATTGTCGGTAATTTATGTTCAAAAGTGCCAAACTTTGTGATTTTTAGAACAAATGTAAAGGCATTAGCCGTCAAAAATGGCTTGACAGCTAATACTTGTAAAATAATATTGTAGTGTTATTGTAATATATTCAATTATACGTTATTTATTTTGCTCATATTCAATAATTTATTATATCAGCAGAACGAAAGAATAATTAGAAGTTAATTATGACTAGATGCCAACTGCTGAAAAATATTAATTCATGTATTTACTACGATTAAAGAGTAAATATTAATTAGTTGCTCCTAATTCATGCGCTCCAACAAATTCTCAAAACATCTTTCTAATAGTGTTAAAACCACTATTTACTTTGTGGTGAACTTCCACTTATGTCATTTTAATCAAATTTTAAGGCTGCGCATTTCTTTTTCAATGCGCTTTAAAATATCTGCAATTCCATGACCTTTTTTTAACGCTAATTATTAAATTAATTGTACGTATTTTGTCATTTATTTATTGATTTTTTACAATATCCCAGAGCATTTAATATTTAATCCATTAAGCTAACACAAATTTTGTTAAATTTCAAGTTAAAATAAATTCTTAAAATATACAAAATAATAATCACTATGCTCGCATTAGAATTGAAAAATTCTAGGAAAACATTCATAAATAGGTGTATATTATTCTACAAATGTTTTAAATTTGTGATTTTCTATCGAACCGTCTTCTGTTACATAAGGATAGTAAATTATCATACCACATAATACAATTACAAACATAAACAAACAATTAATACATTTTGGTTTTGAATAGCCGCCAAGAAAATGTCGTCTCTTGAAGAGTGATAGAAACCAAGCAAAATGTAATAGAGTGAGATCCGAGACCTAAACGACACCAACTTTGCTGTCAAGCATATTCCGTCGAGTTGGTCGACGGCTAGGTGTCGAGTAAGCGTTACAGAATTCCGATAGTGTCGACTCACTCGACGTCGAGCTTACAGAATTTCTATGCTGGTTTCTCAAATAATGTGGAAAGAGTAGTAAAAGCAAATACAATAAGTAACCTCAAACGTCAACAGTAGCTAACATGGAAAATACAATTAATCATAGCAGTACATACATAACATTTAATAAACCACTTGAACATTAATACGGCGTAATCGTATACAGCGTACGGACGTCTGATACAAGCAACAGGACAAATGTTTATATTCTTAAATATGTTTCCATTTTATCTTGTCATATAAAAACTATACGAAATAAGTTCTATAACGTGGATTTGTTGGACCGATACTATATTTGCCAGAATTGCGTTTATATTTACATTTCATAGTAATAATAATAATTTCATTTAATTTGAATATCTTTCAATTGCTCAAATTTTTTTTGCACTTAGGTTGACGAATCTCAATCGTACATTTTTACGAATAGTAAGCCTTTTGTCGATCGTTACGCAGACCATACCTTTTCGCTTTCTTAATTTCGATCTGCCCTTTTCTGTTCCGTAGTACTTGTACCGTTGCTTGCCCGTTTCCGCGTCTCTGCCGCACATCTCTTTGTATTTCGCGGCGGGAAGTATCAACACGCGCCCGGAACTTCCGCAGCCGACTCGATCGTTGGCCAGTATATTCATGCGGACTATACTGTTGTCGTTCACAACGCAGTAATGCTTGTTTTGCCGATGTTCAATTATCGACACGTGCTGGACGAAACAATAGTCCACGTAAGACGGACTGATCGGTATCGGTCAAATGCAATCATGAATATTGTTTTTATAGCGCTTTCTGCAACCGTGAATATTTCCTTTTCTTATTAGGAATTTTTATCAAGTTTGCGATTTCCTTTTGAACTGTGCCAGTAGCGTCTCAAACAGGTCTTATACGGTTAATAAAATATTGATAATAAATCTTCAAAACAATCAATTTCATATTAACAGATTTCAAATGAAATCGAAGCAAATAATAAATAAAATGAATATAAATGCCATGTCGCACAGGACGTTGACAGATCATGACAATGGCCATTCTCAATATGTGTAATTAAACTATCGTCAGTCTTTTAAAAATCACACTGTATTTGAGTGACCTATTTTACTATGCAGTATTTGAGAAACATGTTTAATTACTAAAAGATAAAAAGTCATACGTGCACCAGTGTTTATTATTGTGGGACCAGCAAATACAAGCTTCAAATCGTTGTTGCTGAGCGAATTCATAGATCGAAATTGAAGCGATAGGACCTCTGAAAACATTAATTTTGCAGCATTTCACGTCGTATCTTTTTACCATCATCTTTACCATCGTTACGCTACAATTGATCGCTGTATATTCGGATTATTTGTTGTACGTGCGATAAGTACTTACCAGCACAAAAATAAGGAGAACCGCAAATATTTCTGTTTGCATAACGGAGCGCTACGATATCTAATGGGGAACGTTCGTCTATAGTTGTTTGCTGCATACTTTATTGAACGATAACATTTTAACGGGTCATTAACTTTTTCCATTTCAAACAAAGTATTGTTATGTATGTATTGAAGATATCTTCACGCCATGGCGTACTACCAGATAAGATTTAATGGATTCAAAATTAGTCGAGATTGGTTCAAGGGAACACAATAATTTCCAGAATTTTGCAAACAACTGTTGGAGGTTTTAGAAGCGATTTTTCAAGGCAGCTCACAGGGGTCCTGTGGATTTCTTAATGTTGTAAACTGGAAGGGTACATTATCAAAAATGGAAGACAATTGTCGTCTTGCTCAGTGGCTTGGTGCACCAACTAAGACCAGTCAACCCAAAACACACCTAATTCCTTCTTCATCCGATAAATAACACGGCCCAACAAGATCATTTTTTGTCGTAGTGCATGTAAAATAAGAACTAATTTAGGGTATTTCTACTGTGCTGGTTCCAAAAATAACTGGCACTTCTTCCCAGCAGCTTTAGTTTTTGAAATACATCACGGTGAAATTTATTACTCATACGGATAAATAGCAAAATAAAAATAATTAAGTAAGTAATAAGTATTTAAGAGACCTAAACTGTCTGTTTTTACTTGAAATTACAATTATAATAAAATTATAATTCTCAGTATTCCCCATTACTGGAAAAAATCTACTTGCCTAACCCAACCCTAATCCTCACTACTTTATTTACCTCTAAAATAGGGTTGCCCGTATCTCTGTCTGCATCCCACAGTTCAGTTTAGTATTGCGTTTTCGTGTGATAACTGTGTCAGAGTGTACTAGGTATTTGCTTTAAATTGTTGCAGGAATATTAAAAATTCGAATGACAACAATGGCTTCTACAAGGAGACGGAATTGTGTGAACCACCCAGATGTTTTTTGTTACATTTGTGGTGAATATATTTTTAAGGAAAGTAGAAAACCCATATCTCTCTTTATAAAAAGGACATATTTGGCGTATTTTGGCGTCCAGTTAGGAGACCAGGATAAATCTGTGGCACCATATTTTGTACGCAAAACATAGGTAGAACATTTGCCACAGTGGACAAACGGAAAGAGAGAGTTTAAAATTTTGAGTACCTATGGTATGGAGGGATCCTAAAAACCATCAAAGACTTTAATCGCAATAACCGTCATAAATGTCTGTACCCTAACACGGAATCAGCAAGGAGACCTCTTCCTCATTCTGAAGAAATACCTATTCCAACGTTCAGCAAATCATATTTTTCCGGAGGATGACTCAGATACATTGTTTGATGATGTGCAGTTCCAGAAAAATGAAAGTGATAGTGATTTTGAAAGACCATCAACAAGTCCCCAGCGCTTCAGCCAACAAGAGCTTAATGATCTTGGTAGAGATCTGAACCTCTCAAAGGAGTCGCCCGAATTACTTGCTTCCAGATTAAAGGAAAAGAACTTACTGTGTCTAGGTAGTAATATTGCAAATTATCGTAGCAGAGCGAAAGATCTACTGCCGTATTTCTCTAAAGAAAAGAGGGTCCAATAAATATGCCCTACCGCTGTAGGCCACCTGTGGAACATTTTACAAGAGGAATGAGCTAATATGCGAAATAGAGTCTTTGAAAAACTAGTGGGGCGGATGCTGTGAAAGCTATTCCTCGCGCAAGAGGGAGTTTCTTTGATTACTTTTATATTTCAATTTTAATTGCTATTAAATTAAAATATTAAATATTTTAAGTTTTGGAAAAACGAGTGAATATTTTATCGTTATTTTTTTAAATTTATTTGCCTGTCCGAACTAATATGAGTGGTAGTGTATTTAAAGTTTAATTACTAGCGAAACATCTTTTAATGATATGTTGATTATGTCTTAGATAATAAATAGATGCTAAAGCAGAAGAAAGAAAACTATTATTTAATTATAATACGATATTTTTAGTACGTGATTTCTTAGTTGACATTTCCTTTACACGCTTGCATTTTAAACGGAAATGACTAAAATTTAAAACAAAATATGGGCCATAGGCCAAAATGTCACAAATATTAGTTTTGTCACCAGATGGCTAGTTGAAATTACTTAGCGATAGCATTGCTGTCCATTAATTATAACCTGCTATGCTCACTCACTGTTATGCTATATGACCAAGATTAAAGAAATTCAACAAACTTTCATGTTAAAATGTATATGTATGCAACACACTGTAGGTACTAAAGACCGAAACACATATGCAGATAATACAATGAGAAAAATGAATATGTATATATATATATATGTGAAATAATGTTCCCGGAATTTGTGTCACCAGCATTCGATGTCCGTAACTAACATTGTAATGGTCACATGGAGGTAAATCTTTGGCACGAATTGCACATTCAGCACTTCATCATTTACAGGTACCCACCCTTTTTAATACCAACATCATTTTAAAAACAGTGGATCTTATTTGTTGTGTCAAGAACAATGTGAAATAACTTTTTTTCAGATTACTACCAAACCATCAAACTAAAATTGGTATTTTCAATCTATTTTTCAGATCCATAAGTTTTGACAAAATACTGCATCCCCAACCCTTCTCTATTTGTTTATTACAGGTGTTTTCAATTAATTAAGATACGTAATCTGATATACTCAGTGTAGGAAACTTCTCTGGAATACTTGTAGGCTGCTTCCAAATAAAACATCTAAAATAACATTTTAAGAAAATGAATAGACTACTTTAATGTTAATATTACGAGGAACTATCGTACAGTACAAATATTTAATGAGTTTGTTTTTCCTGATTTGCTAAAACAGTTTTTATAGCCTTCATAACTGTTGGAATGAGTTCTAAATGTTTATCTACACATTTGATGGCACAATTCTCAAACATTAATGTGTATTTATTTATCTAAAAGCAGAAATAATAGTATACGAAAAATTACAAACATCAAAAGCGGATAGTTACTTCTGAATCTGAAGGATTTGGTCCCATTTTATCTTTTATTGTGTCATTGCAATCCATAACACAACGTTGCAATCTGCCTTGTAAACTTTCAAGTTCTTTCTGAACATAACCCTGAGCTTTAGTTAGTGGATTTCCACAATTCTCTACACATCTTTGAACGCTTTCTAAAGAGACGGAATTATCATCACAACATTTTGCAGCACATCTGTGCATATCGGCCTACAATCATACTTTTTAACACGGGCCTGCAGTGAAATGTACTTTTACCTGCATTCTTCGCAAATATTCTCTATCTATTTCGTTTACCATTTTGGTCATTTCTTGTTCAACACGTTGCCTTTGTTGTTCAACCATTTTTAAGTATGATTTCTTATTGCAATGTTACACTTAAATAACAATTTTCATGGGTACATAACCTCTAAAAATAAGCAGGGATGCACGTGGAAAAAGAAGCAGGTACAAAGCACAAATACATGTGATTGATGGCGATTCTACCAACTGTAATATGCAACAATATGGCTAATACAAGTTTGACACTTGTTTCAGGATCAGGAGATAGAGTGTAAAATACACGAACTAAAACTACCGGACGTGATTCCCGTAAGAGGGCATGCAAACTCCTGGGACAGTTAGGGTTCTCGTTGCTTGATTGTTTATATAAAGTTTGTTAAATATTTAGAATTATTGTTAAGATGTCAAGTGATTATGATGTATCAGTATAGATCAGTGTAGATAATAAGGGGAGATTGATACGAAGCTTTATTGAGTAAGAAAAGCAATTTCATCAGAAGGTAAGTTATTT
Source organism: Trypoxylus dichotomus (assembly GCA_023509865.1). Taxonomy (NCBI): domain Eukaryota; kingdom Metazoa; phylum Arthropoda; class Insecta; order Coleoptera; family Scarabaeidae; genus Trypoxylus; species Trypoxylus dichotomus. The sequence goes on from CM042075.1 coordinate 53,050,322, forward strand.
TACTACTTTACCTACTATATATATATATATATATAGTAGTATATAGTATATACATATTAACTATATATATATATATATATGTAGTTAATATAAATTAACCAAGTTTAAGATATGATGGCCCTTAGTACTAAAATGTACAACATGGTCTTTTACATACTTAAATGCTGTATGTAATTATATACATATATATTGTAATCGGATTTTTTGAGACCTCTGTTTTCCTCAAGAGCATGCCCATTCTTTTGTAAGACTCCTTTCAGTAAGCATATTTTCTTTAATTATAGTTTTCTTTAATTTAATTGCATTGTTAGAGAGAATGCAAAGTGGGATTCCCTCTAGTATCGGACAGCGTCTTAGTATCAAATTAAATTATTAAATATCTTAACGTAATCGTAAATTACAGTTTTTTTGCAGTGTATTCTGCATTTAAATTCAATTTCCCAAAATTTCTCTTCGTCCTTATCATGTAAAAAATTCCGTTTCTTTTGAAAAAATAATTCTTTTCCCATCATTTGTGTATAGATAGTGCTATACAAAGATATGGAAAATCTCCCATTTAAATTACTATAGATCGCCATGACTATAAAGTAAATGTTTTTTTTTGTTGATTTCTTAAAAATATTAAATATCTTGTACTTTAGCACTCAACCATATTTACCGCATTTGCGTTTACGTGCAAGACGTTTAGTGTTTTTGAGAAAACAACAAAGGCAAGATCACTACATCATATGAATTACCACTACTTAGATTCCGACAAAATTCATATTTTCAAATGAAAAAAAGAATGGCATTGTTAGTTCTGTACTGTTTTCCTAGATGGCGCGTAGCAAAGTGGAACTAACTTTTTAATACTGAGATGTCAAACCTGACATCTCTTATTTCTGATATCTGAATGTTTCAAAGTTGGTTATCAGTGGATTGTATTTATTATTATGGTTTGCACGTGTTAATGCTAAAGGTTATAATTTCAACGTATTTAACTTTTCATAAAATATGAAACTAGGTAATATAATAAAAACGATAGAGGATGATGAAGAAGTTGAAAATTATTCGGAGGATTCAGATGAGGAAGTTACAGTATGTATTGCACTTTTTTAAAGTATAGGATACGATAATATAACATCAGACACAGTTTCAGCCAACTAAACAGAAGCAACAGACAAAGAAGGATTTCGATAGCAATTTTGAATTTGTAACTTCAGTAGAAGAATATCAAAAGGATGCTTGGAATGACCTTACGAAGTATGTTAAAAGGAAGGCAAAATCCAAAACCGATGATAAAATTAAAAAGGCACGGCTATCATTTGAATTGCACGACAGTGCTGGTGATCAGTCAAATGTAAATAAAGTGAACATAGAATCTGATGGTGTTTTGTCTGATGACGAATTGATCCATGACAATATTAAAACTAAAGAAAAAAAGTACAAGGACAACAATTGCACAAGTGAAGCCTTTTTTGATAATGTTACTACTACAGATGAGGGCAGCTCTTTCTATGAAATGAACCTCTCAAGACCGTTAATGAAAGCCATCGGTGAAATGAAATTTATCCATCCAACACCTATTCAATCTTCGACAATTCCAGTGGCATTACTAGGTTAGTCTTTTTTAAAGGATTTTAAGCAGACGCTAATGTAAGATAACAGATAATGGCAATTTATCTCTGTGTGTATTTTTAAAAGTAATGAACATATTGTTTTGAAATCACAGTGAAAAGTCCTACACATTCTAGATGTATTTTTAATATGTGTTTTGTTTGGTGAAAAATGGATCGAAACTGGACTGAATACAAATACTAATCACATTAATAATGTAGTTGTTGCATGGATTCCATTTTGTTTTTTATAATGACGAACATAACATCATCCACCAGTTCATTTTCTTTCATTTTGGTAATTCGTTTAATGTAATTGAACTTTAGTTTAATTAGTAGAGAAATGGGAATTGATCAATGTAATTGTCTTCTAAAGTAGGCGCGAGATATGTTCCTGTGTGCTAGGAATCTGCAGCAGCTTGCATCTCCTGTACTTTAGATTGACACTCAGGCTTCGAAGTATTATGCTTATGACAATAGCAGTAAACGCTGCCAAATTTCTAATACAACAGTTATTTCAAATAATAAGTTGATACTATGCATAATTATTGTCATTCTGACAAATTTTATTAGGGACTTTCTGTGTAGGTTATACTTATGATGAACTGATTTTGTATAAATTACGTTTAGATAAAATGTATCATAAGTAAGTGGAAGGAATGAAAATGCATCAGTTTAATTTTTTTTTTTGATTAATTTTTAATGATTCATAATTTAAAATATAATCTTGTTCTATTTACTACAAGAAAAATAAATCTATTTATAGGTAATTGATAGTCTACGATTTGACAGGAGACAGAAATGATGAACCAAACAAATGTAATACCCTAGATACAAAGCATGCCAAAAGCTTGACAATATGCTTCTAATTCCAAAAAAAAAATAGGTACATGCTAATACTTCGAAGTCTGGATAATATATTTTTTAGTTGAAATTACGTTAGAAATGTTATCTGCGACAGCTGATATCCATATTTATATCAATATCGTCATTAATTTGAAAGATGTCTTGGCATAATCAGATGTTTACCTATTTTTCTCTTTTTTTTTGTTAGGAAGGGACATTTGCGGCTGCGCCGCGACAGGAACCGGCAAGACAGCGGCGTATATGTTGCCGACATTAGAACGTCTACTGTATAGACCGGTCGAAAATGCAGTTACCCGTGTATTGGTACTCGTACCCACCAGAGAACTCGGCGTTCAAGTGTATCAAGTGTCGAAACAGCTGGCGCAGTTTACCAACATCGAGATCGCCTTATCCGTAGGCGGCTTGGACTTGAAGGTCCAAGAAAACATGCTTCGCAAGAATCCGGATGTGGTGATCGCGACGCCCGGCCGACTCATCGATCATCTGAAGGGTACGCCCAGCTTCGGTTTGGATTCGATCGAGATTCTGATCCTGGACGAGGCGGATCGGATGTTGGACGAATTCTTCGCCGAGCAAATGAAAGAAATCATAAAGCAATGCTCGAGGACGCGTCAGACGCTGCTATTTTCGGCGACGATGACCGACGAAGTGGAAGATCTAGCGGCCGTCTCGCTCACCAAACCGGTTCGAATCTTCGTCGATAGCAATAAGGAGGTGGCGTTCAATTTGCGGCAGGAGTTCGTCAGAATCCGGGAGGATAGGGAGGCCGATCGCGAATCGATCCTTTGCGCGCTGGTCTGCAGGACATTTAAGACGCGATGCATCGTCTTCGTACAGACGAAAAAACAGGCGCACAGGATCCACATCCTGCTCGGGTTGTTGGGCGTGCGGATCGCCGAATTACACGGGAACTTGACGCAACCACAACGTCTCGACGCGCTGCGCAAGTTCAAGGACGAAGAGGTCGATGCGCTGGTCGCGACGGATGTAGCCGCACGTGGCTTGGACATACCCGGAATAAGGAGCGTGATCAACTTCATGATGCCGCCGACGCTCGAACATTACATCCATCGAGTGGGAAGGACGGCGAGGGCGGGTAGGGGCGGCGTCTCCGTGAGTCTCGCCGGCGAACAGGAGCGTAGGATCGTCAAGGAGATAATAAAACGCGCGACCAATCCGGTGAAGAGTCGGATCGTACCTTCGGAGATACTGGACAAGTACAAATCGAAATTAGAACAGCTCGAGGCGAAAATAGAGCAGATCCTGAACGAGGAGCGCGAAGAGAGGCTACTTAGCAAAACGGAGAACCAAGCTAACCGAGCCGAAAAACTGCTGAAAGGCGAAACGGAAGAGAAGCGGCCGTGGTTTCAGACGGCGAAAGAACGGAAATTGGAGAAGAACAAGTTAGCCTTGCGAAAAACAACGGACGCCGAGTCGAAATCTAATTCCAAAAATAAGGAACGAAAACAGAAGAAAGCCGGCAAGGAAACACCGGACGATCGAATTCAGGCGGAGTTGAAACGTCTCGCCTTACTTCAGTCGAGATTGGCGAAGAGAAAGTCGAAACCGAAACGATTGAACGCTTGCGTCGATCACACGCCTGGTAAGGTCGGCAACAAGGCGAAGCGGAAAAAGTCTAATTTTACTGACGAAATTTGCAACACGTCGAGGAAGAGCGCGAAAAAGTACAGGCACGAGTCGAACTCTAAAAAGGGAAGAATGCAAAACAAGAATAGGGGTAAGACGTTCGGGAAACCGATGGCGAAAAAGAGAAAACAATAGACTTGTTCCTTTTATAATGATATAAAGCTATTATACAAGTTAAAGTATTTTATCGATTCTAATTACCCGTACACTTCGAGTAGATGTCATTAAAAGCAGAGCCAAAAATTTTAAGGACGAAATACAGGCACTTTTCATTATATCGAAAAGAGAAAAATATTTAAATGTTACCGTTATTTCTTTCGCCTTCCCTTTTCGTATTCCACTGCCGTATAAGTGGAAAGGTTTCTTCCTTTCCTGTTTATTATCTTATTGCGTATGGAGTACCTTTCTTTTAAAATCTTAAAGGAAATTGAAATTGTATCAAGTCTATTTTTATGACTCACTCAGGCTTCAAAACATTGTTCGTATGAAAATGCCATTACACGTTGCCAGATTTCTTATACAAGTATTATTTCAAATATACTACCGTCCATAGAAGTTTGGCAAAGTAAAAAAAAAAAATTAGAAAAATCACAGACAATTAATAGTAAAGAAAGAAATGTATTACTCTTAAAAATCAACAGCTAACGAAAAGTTTTATTTTTTCCTATTCATTGTTAATAAAATTCCCAAACATTCTTTTCGTCAAAAAATCCACCTTTTGCATTGATCACCGTTCGAACAACCCGCGGCATCCTTTCGATTAATTTTTAGTTAAGTTTTCGCCTGGGATGTTGATCCATTCTTGTTGAAGGATATTCCAAAGCTGTTCCTTGGAAGTCGAACCGACACTTCGAACTCTTCTATCAAGTTCATCCCACAGTAATTCGATAAGGATGAGATCTGGACTCTGTGGTGACAATGTAATAACTTGTAAAGTATCTGTTTGAATTTGCTCATTCATTATTCGTTATCTTGCATAAAAGTAAAATTCTTGCTGATTAGTCGTAGCCCAGAAGGAATGACATGAACCTCCATGCGGTACTACACTTGCCGTATTATTCCTTCGATTCGATGTAACGTTCTTTTTCCTGAATAAGAAAAGCAACTCCAAACTGTAACTGAACCGCCAGCCTTTTATTGTCGATACAATGAATTCGGAAAGCATCCTTTCATTAGTGGAACATCTGACAAACACTCTCCTCCTTTAACCATACACTTTAAATATTCATTCGTCAGTCCATTAAACCTTTTGCCACTGTTCTACCGTCCAATCCCGATGTTTACGGGTCCACTGTAGCCTTTCAATCGGAATCCTCCAGCGTAGCAATAGTTTACGAGCTGTCACGCAACCATGTAAACGTCACTTACTGTACCGCTGATTACAATAAGATTCAAACTGAACTGTTGTGAGTTTGGTAATCGCAGTGAATGTTCGAACCGGGAAGGGACGAGCCCTGAGATAGGATATAATAAAGTCTTTACCTGCTTGGTCCTATCGAAACGACTTGTCTAATTAATAGACTAGAATAATCCGCTGTAAATGAGGTCATAATGTGCTTAATTCTTTTCTTCGTAATACTTTCATTATTTGAATTGCAGATATATTTAAGATAGATGTGTATTAAAATAATCATCGTTGAATGTAATAAAACATTAAATTATTGTAAAACCCTCTCCCTTGGCCAAACTTCTATGGACGGTAGTGTATATACATATATAATGTCAACTAAAGTTCACGATTCTTCTTTTTCTAATATAATTTTTGCATGCACAGACAACTTTTTTGTCGTGTGTAATTTTGTCTTGGGTATCTGTCAATATCAAACATCGAAAACATTAGCCCATATTGCCCAACGCTATATTCTTGTTACATGTGAATCTATCTAAAGTAATAAAAGAGAGCTATACCGAATAAGACCTAATCGAAGCCTGGGTGAAACCTGCTTTATAATAATTGAATCGGGAAATGATCAAAAACGCATACAGAAACGAACAATATATTCTTTAATGATAATATAGTTAATATATAGATTGATTCGGTTTTCTATAAACGATTTACATAGACGTAGCACGACGTATGGTATAAAGTTGTACATAATATAGAAGAGGAACGCAAGCCATAAATAATAGCAAGTATACATTAATAATAAATATAAAATTATACACGTATCATACTGGGAGGAATATATCACTTCTTCATCAATACTAGCAATTTATGGTTTAACATCTCTATCTCGTCGGACTGCTTTGTGATCTTTTCATTTTGCGCTGCCATATGCTCGGTCAACGCATCCAATTGGGATTTGTAATTTTGATGCGTTGTGTGTAACTCCTCGTTGCTCTTATCAAGTATCCGATCTAAAGCGTTCTTTTCCAACATTAGATGTTCCAGTCTTGTGTTTAAGGCTTCGTTTTCCGCACCTAATACGTTAGATTTCGCCACAGCCGCCTGCTGAACGTCTAAAATTGTTCTCAATTGCGATTCATAATACTCGGTTAGGCCTTCATTTGATACGGGTTTCTGTCGTAATACCTCGCATTCAGTAGACCATCTTTCTGCTTCCTGCTTCCAATATATTATCTACAAGAAAATACATCTGGAGATTTAACTGAAACGAACTACAATTTTTTTTATACATACCTCTTTCTCCAGCTCTTCTTTCTTCTTACATTTATCGCATTCCTTCCTATTTTCTTCTAGTTCGTTATCGGCGTATTTCTGTATATAGGAATCTTTTAATTGTTCCATTTCTTTCTTGTGTACATCTCGATCTTCATCAATTTTCGTCTGTAAACTGGTAACTTTATCCTCTAGCCAACGTATTTTTTCTAGATTACTTGTAACTTCTAGGTCTTTGTCGGCCAACTAGAAAATGATTTAAATAGAAGAGTACAATTAAGATCTCATATATGGTTTGTACCGTGCTAGCAAGCTGTGCATTCTCAACAATCTTTTTATGAAGTTCTTCATCGATTATACTAAAATTTGTTGGAACTGGATGTTCGTTTGGTTTGTTTTTTCCTTTTTTCCCCCTACCATTCCCTTGTAATTCTTGTTGAAGTACTACTATTCGCTTAGTTAACTGTCCATTACGAAACGTTAAACTATCCATTTCCTGATCATGTTTTCTAATCTTTTGCTCTTGCCCTTTAATAATCTCTTTTAGTTCTAAGATTTTCGCCTGCTCATCGAGTACCGCTTTTTTTAAAACGGTTGCGTGAGATCTTATCTACAAAAATAAGAACAAATTCATCCAAAGTTTGATCAAAGCTGATTTTTATACTTTAGCATATTCGGTAGCTAGTTTATGATATTTCAAATCTAAATCTGAAGGTTTCTCCATTTTCTTTTTTATTAATAACTTTTCTTTCACATCTTACTAGTATCTTGTAGATCTACCGAATGTAAAACATATTTTTTTGTTATAGAATTGATATCTACATGATATAGTACACAAACACCCCAGAATTCATCTAAAGAGACGAAAATAGAAACCGATGTTTGGGTATATTTATTACAGTGTTCTGTAAAAACTAAGTTGGAAATCTCTTTTGATATAGAAATTTTGTTACCCTACTGTAGATGTCACAATAAGTTCTTGTAGTATATTTAACTAATTTAAGAGGACGCGATGGGACGTCCAGGTAATTTACAATAATGTAACATGTTGACCATATATTACCACAAAATTAGAATGTAACGCAAGGTCGTTAGCTTAAGTAAAAAAACCTAAACTTTACTAGTCCATTAAATATACAATGGTGCTATTACTTAACGATATCTGCATGCGAAAGTACAATCATTAAAGTGTTCTATAAAGAATTAGGTTGTAGAAATTTCGCTGCGCTACTGTAGATGTCACAACAAGTTATAGGATTTTACTGAACGATTATTTTCATGAAATTTATAATTTAATTCTATAAAACAGTAAAGTAAAGATTTATAAGATAGTAAAGATTATTGACTGCTTGACGGTTAGGGGTAATTATTCAGTAATAAATCTAAAATAAATTATAATTATTTAAAGTGCAGTAGAGCAATATTAATATAAACAATATTAGATTTTGAAATTGAAAGTACTAACCAACTAGTGAAATGTGAAAATTTCGTTACTATTTCGTTTCAACATTAGTATTTATTTCGTTTAAATTTGAATCTCTGTACGTAAACCATAAAGCAACGTTGCAGAAGCAACGTTCGTAGTTTTAAAAGCTTGGATATTCTAATTTCGAACAGTTTAAGTTGAGAATGTGTAATTAAATTCGTTAAATGACAGTAAGTAGGAGACAAATTAAAAACTTTCTTAATTGGACATTCTTTCTGTCCGGGGAGTTGTTACGTAGGGTAGTTGCGCAGCGGCTTAAGAAAACTGTTAGGGTGGCTGAACTTAATTAATCACTCTAAAAAATCTACATTGCTCTCACGTAGTCACGCGCTAGAGGATTGTGTTTTTGTAGATTATTATTATTAGGAACGCAAACGGGTAAAGGAATTAGTATCTTCTTGACAATTTAAGCTGCTATAATCAACAGTGGTGTTACTTTTTGTCGATTAAATTTTATTTCTTGGAATTAATTTTTGACACGTTCTACATTAAAATTCACTACAATTCTGCTTGAAAATATCAACTTATTGTTATATACTATATACGCGGTACAGTGTTGAGCATTCTATAAGTAATTTGGTTAAAACGGTGTCCATATTTCTCAGTTCTTGGTGATTAAGGTTTTAAATAGGAAATATTAAATGGTAAATGTAAATTGGGTAAAATTAAATGGTTTACAATGAATAAATACAGTATTGTTTGAGGTATTAGAGGCATTTAATTTAATACTCTGTTTCAAGATATTACAGTGTTAATAGAAATTGTGTATGATTATATAAAAGGTAATGACATTCTCTATGCAGTTTTAAAATTTTTGTGTGTATATTCTTATTCTTTCTTAGTGTAAGTTAGTTAGTCCATAGTAGTTCTTGCGAATACTTTCTAAACCATATTGTACCTGACTATCTTGAAGCATTTTCTGGCTTTTCTGGATAGCTTTGACGTGTCTCGGATTGAATTGTAAAATTATTTTCTCTACATCATCAAAATGTTCGCAGTAGTAAAACGCAGCCTTTAACCATCTTCCCCAACGCGTAGTAATCGGCTGTGGTGGTTCAGGCACTTTGGAACACAGTTCATCAAATCTTTTTGTACGTTTTGGGGACTTTGGAAATACTGCGTTCGTATGAGCTATTAACGCATTTGCTCGTGGATAACATTTAGGAATCAATTGTGCCACAAGGTTTAGAACATGGATTTTACAGATTACATGTAACAGATTGCCTCTCCCTTCTTTAAAAAATCGGTCTAAGGAAAGCATGTTAACAGCACCGTCACTCACAAACATTAAAGGTTGGGTTGTTGAAACTTGTTGAAATTTGTTCACTCCCCTCAACACTACTTTTAAAATTTCATCGCTAACACATTTTGCAACTCTTTTGGAAGAAAGTAAGATAAGGGATGACGCTTCAAACTCTTCCATTGTACGTACCACCGCATTCACCACAGAATGTTTTTGCCGATCGGTTGTTTCGTCCGCAATTTTTTATCTTTCAATTCTGCTTTAATTCTTCTTTCAACATAGTCACGAACAGATGGCATAAAGTTTCTTAACGATGTCCGACCTGGTAATGTATATTTCTAGTGCTTGTCTGGTTCGACGTTTCGGCAGTCTTCAGGGGTAGCCCTGAGAAGTGCTGAGTATATTTGCCAGATTAGTTATACGTTCGATGATTTGTGCTTTAACGTATCGGCTCTTCTCTATATCCTTTTATTAGTGAAACTGTCGTACATGAGGATCGAGAACTCGATTGTTTCTTGATTTTCGTATTCCACTTGACTTAACCACTAAGCCAATAGGAGAGGCAGTAACTGCGGTGTTAAACTTATATTTAAACTACAATTTTCTGTGCGGAAACGGATGCGCAAAAATAGTCATTCTAAGTACATATTACTAATACATAACAACACCAAATGAAATTATATAATAGTCGAGTGATTTAAATAGTCGTTGTACGTTTTTCAAGTGTTTTCAGTGTTCGAATTCCAATTACAAAAGATTTTCTATTATTTCGGTTTTCTTCATATAATTTTTTTTTTTACGAAAAGAAAAAGGTTTGTGAATAAATTTATTGATTTAAAAACATTAATAAATAACACCTACTGCGATTGTGCTTTGTGGGTGCGTGATAATTTGCATACTGTTTTTCTTAGATTACCTACGTATAGCATTATCAGTTAAAGTTCTTACGTTATTAACAAAAGAGAAAACACATTACACGTTTGGCATTATTTTAACACGAGTTATTATAATACATTAACTTTTTGTAGAAAGAGAGCACCAAATCTACAGTGCAAACAACTGGTTACATTTCCGTTAAATAAAAGTTTGTTTTACTTTTATTTTTAGAGCTACTCTCATAAAAGTGTGTTGAGTGATTCGTTTGAATATGCTCGAAGACCAAATGTGTAGTGCGTGACTCGATAACTACCAATATTAAAAATAGTGAATATAATTACTTACTATTTTAGTGTATTCTAATGCCGGAAATCGCTTTATTAGCATGTTAGTAGATTTCTTAACTGATTTAACATTAGAATACATAAAAATAGTAAGTAATTACATTCACTTTTAATATTTATAGTAACCGAGTCACACACTACTGCGAAGCAGTCGTTTCTGGAGCCTTACATAGTATAATTATTTAAAATTAAATTAAATTATATTTGTAGAAAAAAGTAACAATTTAATAATATTAATTAATTCACAATTATGCGAAAATATATATATATATATATATATATATATATATATATATATATATATTACAAAGAAAAATAATGTAAATGAGCTAATAGAAAATAACTTGTTGCAATATCTAACAATACCAAACGCAGCCAGTAACCAAATGACCAGATGACAATTAATTTAGTTCTACAATTGTTCTATGGTTCTACTTCTATCTTGTTCTGTGGCTACCAACTACTTTATATGCTATCCACTCTTATGTCTAACTGTATAATTCGTATTCTACCTCACCGACTTCCGTGTATGAGCGGGTGAAATTCAAATTTTAAATTGAAACTTGTACAAAGTGATATTGCTAAATGTCTATCTAAAAATTAATTTATAAATTGAATCACTTTTCTTAATTGCAATGTCATTGAACATTTTCTTAACTTAAGACTAAATGATTTACTTCAAAAAGCATTTTTCTGTCTTGCATTTATTTGATTTTCTAACGTCAAGAAAATATTTATTTGATGCAAATATAATTTCAAGAATATTATTTTATTTATATATTAAATATTTTTTTAGTCTTGAAGAAAAACTACTTACTTGAATAGAGACAGATGTTTGCGAGAAAATCTAATTTTTTAATGCAAGAAAACACTTCTCTGAGTGTGAGCATGTTTATATCGGTAAGTAATACTGGACAACTGAACTGCTTTGATACACATACTCGATTCTCCGTGCCGTGCGTTTCATCCCTCCACGTTGTTCTTTGCACGGCACTGAAATTTGCCCCTCTTTGCCGAGACTAGTAATTAGACTTAGTTTGCCAGCCAATTTCAGTGTTTTATTTTATAACAATTCACAAGTACCAGTGACATTTCGCAACACACAATATAGGAATAATTTGCTATATTAGACAGGCGGTAATTTGTATTATTAAAAGAAATCTCGTTTATTATTGTTTCGATAGACGATCACTGATTACGAAAACCGCCATAGAAAAACAATACCGATCGGATATCTAGTAGCGTCACTATTAACATATAAAGAAAATAAATGAACATCTTGATTTACCCATTAGGTATGCGAGCGTATGTACTATCTAAAGAATACCATAGGTATACACTTACCTACCGACCAAAATAAGTTGAATAGATCGGCGAGATGAAAGTTCTCTTACGTTAATAAATAATTAATAGTAAGTATATGATAGATTACATACGAGCCACATATGGCTCAACTAGTCTCCGAAACCTAATAAGTTGATTTGATTTACCCGTACAATCACGTTAATTATATTGAGACACAACCGCACCGGTATCGTCTGTCCTTTCCTCTTCACTACGGCGTGGAAACGGAGATAGCGCTACCTCTCCGGCGTATTTCGAATCGTTAAATTGGCAACAGGAGTTATAATGAAGACTTGAGGACCACACACGTCGTCGCAGTGATTGGTTCCCACGCCACGCCTACAAGTAGGCGTATCGTACGGGGAAGTACGTTGGAGTAGGAGAACCCGGCAAGGCGACGGCGGGGTGGTGTGGATATACTGTTAATGCTATTAGCGGCTAGTAGAGGGGAGAACTCCCGAATACCTTCCCCGTACTCCCTACTTTATATTCTGTGAGGTCCGCGTTAATTCACCGGATCAACAAGGATTTGCTGTGCGTATGTAGATTGCATATAGTTGAACCCGTATTTGATGTTATACATACGTTTAAATACTTAGACACATACAATATTTTCGATATCGGAATAATTATTCCTCTTCGTGGTAATAGGAATAAAAAAGGTATGTAAAATATTATTTGATCTTTTATTGAATATTTTTTCGAACATCTATATACATTAGACGCCCAATAGTGTGAACAAAATGAAACGCATTAACGATATACAATTATGTGTAAGTTGTTTTTGTTTGTTTTCTTGTGTTTTTCAACTGTGTCTGTTACAGCTGTTTCCCTTATTTCTTTTAGTACTTAAATAATAATAATACTAATAGTAATAATAACAATGGACATAATATTAAATAAAAGATAATGCATTAAAAACAAACCAAGAAAAGAATATATATCAATACATTAAGTAAATACCGGAAAGAAAAATGAGACACTAATAAGAAATAATTAAATAATATATACCAATAATACGAAACATCCATATCAAAAAAATTAAAACATGACAAATTAAGGCAAATCGAAGTTGTAACTATTAAAGTTTCTTGCCGAGCGTACCTACGGCGCTCGCCACAGCACGTTCGTCTTAGCTGTAGGGCCCCGTAGCAGATGATGCAACCTCGATGCCAGGCGTGACACAACGAGACGAACTCCAGACCAGGAGAGTCAATTCTTCCGGTGAGAATGGTTTGCATAAATGAAGCACTAATACGGTTTCTTCTTTCAACAAGCGTTACAAAGTCATGCCTCTGAATTAGCTCGTTGTAGGGTATACCTCGCGTAGGATATGGCCCATCGTTCTTATACGATAGATATTTCAAGAATTTGCGCTGAATCCACTCAAGAAGATTGGTTTGGATGTTGTAGAAAGGATACCAAGCCATGGATGCATATTGGAGCTTGAAAACCATGTAAGCAATTGCATCAACGCTAGTAATATCCTTGCAAGTGCGAAAAATAAATTCTAATAATTTAGAAGCGGCTGTCGCGACATCTGAGACATGGTTAGAGAAGGTAAACTTTCCATCATATATCACACCTAAATCTTTAATAGAAGATTGACGAGCAATATTAATATTGTTAATACAATACAGAGAATCGATTCTGCACACCCTTTTCGTAAACGACATGAAGAAACGCTTATCCACATTTAATTTTAAATTATTATGCAGACACCAGGTATAAATCATGTCCAAATTACGCTGCAGAGGGTCAACATCATTGAAGGAGTTAACGGCGTGGTAGATTTAAATATCATCAGCATAGGCTAACAAAGGGCAATTAATGGACTTTAAAAGATTGCCGATATATATATATTAAGGAGGAGCGGGCCAAGGTTTAATGCTTGGGGTACTCCAGAGGTGGAGTAAAATGTTCGAGATTTAAATCCATTAGAATAAACGTAATTAAGTCTCTAAATTCCTCCTGACCCCGAAAAAACTCAGCTTCTCCAACAACTTATGATCATCAATCAGGTCAAAAGAACGGGAAAAATCAGTATAAATAACATCCAGCTGATCACCTCCATCCACGGTTTCAGCTATTGTTTGAGAAATCTGAGCCAAGTTAGTTACAGTAGATCAATTTGCCAAGAAACCATGCTGAGATTCAGAGAGATATGATTTAATACCATAAGAAAGACGTTTATAAATTAAGACTTCAAAAACCTTCTCAAAAGAAGAAATTATAGCCACATGTCTGTAATTGCCAATATTGGAACTATCACCCTTTTTCAAGATTGGCGAAATACTGACTACTTTCCATATACAGTAGAGTCACGATTTAGCGAACTAATTTTTGCACAAGGGATGCACTATTTCGGGGGTTTCACTATTTTGAGGTTGAAAAAATGAGAAGAAAACGTGCATATTCTTTGTTAGTAAACATTTATTTTAAACTTGGCTGAAATTGTAAGTTAAAATAATATTGAAAGATAGATAACACGTATTTATGTATTATTTAAGTCTTTCTAAAAAGGTAGATACTTTCATTATTGACATATAAAAAATGGTGTTATGTGTAAATGCCGCTGTTTTTTTATGTAGCTTACTATTTAACTTTTATGTCGTAAATTAAGCAAAGCAAGTGATGTGGAATAATCAATTTCTGGGTGATTTTCTTCAATCTACTTAATTACTTAATTTAGTGATATTAGAGCTTGATCAGTTGAAATAGATTGTTCTATTGTACGGAGCATACAATCTGCTTCCTTTTCAGATTCTGAATCAAATTCTTCTTCATTTTGTTCTATATTGTTCAACACAACGTCTTTATTCCAGTTTTCCATGTCGGTTTCCACATACATAATCTAAAATAGATATTATTATTTAGTTACACATCGATGTTTCTGTATTTGACGATTCTCCTCACATTTGGTTCAATATGTTGCAAAAGATTTAAAACCACTCTACCTGCAATATGTATTTCATCGTCGAGTAATCTTTCTTCGACATCTTCTTTTGTAGGCATAACACAACATTTCTCTATGACTATTGGTTTCAAACTGGTCCATGCCATTATGAGATTCAACACAGCATCCTTTAAACTGTAATTTTGTAATGAGGCACTAATGTTTGTATCTTTTGCTAGCAGTTGTGTTAATAAGTTTCTCCGATAGTGAAGCATGGTTATCCGTATTGCATTCTGATCCAAAGGTTGTATGTTAACTCCTTTTTCGGTGGACGACCGGGGGCGTTGCCTAACAATAATAAAGTATTAGGTAAATTATTATCCTGTTAAAATTTCCAAACCTAAGGAGAGAGAAACGTTAACAAAGTTTCAATGATTTTATAAATTTTACACTTACTTCGGAAATAAATACATCACGGAACCGGCTTTTAAATATTTGAGTTGCTGTCCATGCCATCTTGGAACTTTTATAATAAATGCGATAATTGAATTTCCGAAAGCATCTTGGGTTTCTAGATCACCAAAGGCTGCAGTTTATGGTTTCCTGTTGCATTCGTGCACAATAAGAATGTAATTCTTTGTTTTGGAATTTTTCTGCCCGGTGCATTTTTTCCTTATTTGCAACGTAGCTCTTGTCCAGTAGAAGCTTCCAATAAAGATCCGATTCGTCAACATTATATATTTGATCTGGCAATATGACAAGATCTTCGATTTAATTTTTTAGTTGTTGTTTAAATAGATCTACCAATTCTGGATGATACGGTAATTTTTCGCCCGATATTGTTAAAACTCGTTTCACGTAGCGTTGATTAAATCTATTCAACTAATCATTAATGGCAGTAAACGACGATGTTACATCCAATTATCTTTTGTAGAACTTTTGCTTCTGTAGCATAATTCCCCTTACTGGCACATTTTGTTCTCGTAATTCGAGAAACCATTTATATAAAGTCTTTTCCATCGTTGGATAGGTAGACATTTCATTCTACCTGGACTAACAAATGTTTCTGTAACTCTCTCAGAGATTACGTGTCATTTCATCTTTATTCCGCATATAGTGGACTTTGCTATTCCATATTTCTTCGCTAATTCTGTTACTGTGTTTCCTTTTTTTAAGCACTCAAGTATTTTAAAGTTTTTCGTCCAATTTTAAATGTTTTTTGCGACGTTTTAAATTAAAATTTCAAATAACAATCAATTTCGCTAAAATTCTTATTACATATATATAGAGAGAGAAACGTTAACCCGTTTACAATGAAAGAGATAAGGATGATTTTACTTTTCCCTCGTTATGCAAGCTTTTTCGTTTCAATTTGTCCAAAATTCTATTCATTTTTTTTGAACCAGGCCATAAGTCACTTAACAATTTATATTTAGTTTTGTTTAGACTGTATCTGAAAATAAGTAGTTTTGAGTAAAAATTGAGAATCTTCAAGCTATGACTTGTTATCAATTTCTAGTGTGTGATGGAACACCATACAAGAGCAGTAAAACGGCAATGGTTTGATGAATTTAGGCATGATCTCCCAAGCACGAAATTCGACATGCCAGATACCATGACGCTGAAGTATTCATGGGCAATGAGATGAAACCAAAGCACACGTATGAAAACTTTGCAGTCATTTTGCATTTGATGTAAGTTTAAAAACAATAAAAGTCGCGTAAACTTTGTCGTTTCTTATTGTTACACCACACATTTGATGATATTTCCGCATAATAATTCCTACACCTCAGCGGTTGTTCTAACCAACAAACTATCAGTATTCTTAAATTATTCTCATTCTGGTAAACCCCAAAGTCCTTGATAAAACAAGAACAAGTAATCAAACTACGTTGCATAAGAGGGCGACCTGAAATGTTTCCGAAGGTTGAAGTGGATTCATTGGTCGGCAAGGGCATCCTTTTTTGTGGCAACTGTCAAAATTTCAAACGTCGACTGACAATAGTTGTTGTTTAAGAGTGTGTTTTGTGTAGAAAGTCAGACAGTTTCGCAAAAATGGGTAAAATAGAATTTCGTGCAGCTATTTTGGTAGAGGTTCATGGCGAATGTACTTTATCATTTTCGACCATCAGCTTCTGGGTGAGCGAGTTCATATGCGGTCGCACGAGTACAAGTGACGAACCACGCAGTGGGCGCCCAAAAACCGCTACCAACGATGAAATGGTCCTCCATATTCACCAGACCTAGTCCCCTGCGACTTTTTCCTATTCCCAAACCTGAAAAAATCACTGCGGGAAAAGAGAACTGTGTCAAATGAAGAAGTCATCGTCGCTACAGATGGCTATTTTGCAGAGCTTGAAACATCCTACTTTTCCGACGGCTTGAAGAGACTGGAGCTCCGTTTGAAGAAATGTATTGATCTTCGAGGAGACTACATCGAAAAATAAAGATAAAAGACCACACCAATACAGTCGGTCACCTCGTATAAAGATTATAGATTGGTGAAAAAATGAATTGTAAATGAATTCGAGTATATATGCAAAAAGTGTATTAATGTCAGAGGACAAACTTTGAGGAACAATAAAGTTGTTTTCTATGTCATTCTAGAAATATTCCTAGTAACTCTTGAATAAGCTAAGTTTTAAGGCGTATACATGTTCTGGTACATACATACAATATTACTCATTTTTATTATATACGAAGCAGAACCTTCTCTATAACAAACTCGTTTCCTTTAGCCTTCTTTCACTATTTTGTCGCAACACAAAGGCAAAAATAAAAAAAAGAAGGAGAAGCTGTTAATCGCGTCCATCATTCGTCGATTCTAAATAAATGTATTGTTGTGTTTCACACATATATAAAAGAATGTTGATTATTCAGCGAAGACATTAAAAGTGTAGAAATGCCTAGCGAGAATTTCCCAGAATCTGTCAGCGTTAAATAAACTCCGTTACGACATGACTCAGGCAAAAAGAGAAAATGCCTTCGTATTGGTAAACGAGGTTTGTGTCTTCGACAGATGCAGGCTTGCGCTAGAAAATGTTTACGTTTAAAACCATTTTAATTAGCGAAATGCTATAATTACCCCGTCATCTTATAACGAAATTCTATGGTAACGGCCAATGGTACCTGAGTGGTAGTTATGCGATCAAGTTCTTTTGAAGCTAGATTAAATTAAATCTTTTTGTGTTATGACATGAGAATGTAGCTATGTTTAAATTTAACATCCTTTATTTTAATGTAAGATTGATATAGGACAGAGTGAAGATCAAGTGACGATCAAAGATGGGATGGAAAGAAAGGTGTGTAAGTACCTGTACTGAATATATGTATAAACTACAGAATGAAATGTTTTACTTTTAAGCGGATTGTATTTTAATATTTAAGAACGAATGTTTTATAAACCTACGCCATCTAAAATCTTAGAAAAAAAATACTACAAACACAATTATGGAATTGGAAATATAATTTGCATTTCAAAAAATCGAGAGCTATATCAACAGTAATAGACCTCCTCAATAGAACAAAATCTAAAGTAGATAACAGGAAGATAGTCATATAGTAATCTTTACACGAAAGACGCTTTTGATACCATCTTAAAAGTAAAATTGATGGAAAAACTAATCAAAATAGAAACCAAAGACGCCGAAAACAACTTAATAAAAACAACACTTAATGGATATAATCTCAACAACAAATGTAAAGAATGTAGAAAGTCAACCGTTAACTGCTGAATATGGTATACCGTAAGTGGAAAATTTGTCCCCATTCCTCTCCATAACATACAGAAATAATGCATTTAATATCGATATGAATGGAGAGCTATATGTATATGTATATACAGACGATATGTGTGTAGTCCACCCTGGAAAGAGTAATGAAAAACTATAAAGTATACGAGAAGACCCAGGAATTAAATATACGGCAAACAATAAAACCTGTTATTAATGTATAATATCCAAAAAAGTTAAACAACAACAAATATTCAACTCTTACACTTGAACTGAGAAGAGCCTTTACAGTAGAAATACAGAAAAATATCCGGCAGAAACTATAATACAGTGTAACGTAATAACTAGACAAGAGCAGGACGCTCCAGGATAGAGGATGAAGAATGGTGACCAGCATGTAAATTGGCATGTATTATGTATTGTGGATTACGTATATATTTTGTTTTTTGTTGTCAACTTCAAATTTTGCAACTTTAAAATACCTATCGTATCTTTATCAAAACGCTGCCAACAAGTTTCGCAAGAAACCATAAAAAATTGTTTTCAACAAGCCTGGGAAATTGATTTTGATGAAGACGACGTTTTACCGTTGTCTCAATAGCTTGTCAAATATAAGGATAACATTGATGACGATAATTTGCCTTTAAGTGTGTATGGTTACAAAATAATTTGCAGGATCCTATTATCGTACATCTAGAAGCAATAGATAAATTTGTGACAGTGGATAATAATCTCATTACTTTGTACATCCCCAATGATTTTGTTGAGGAAGTTTCAAATCAAGAAAATAACAGCGATGATAATCAGGTAAGCGAAGAAGAAGGGACAGCTGAAATTGTAAAACCTAGTTGTGAAGATGCGCTTACCGGAATAAGGGCAGTTATACGATATTTAAAAACTGAAGAACGTACTACCAATATAATTTTAAATAATGCATTAGGTATTGAACGTTTTTTTAGAATTTATTTGTTTCAGAAAATCAAAACAACAGACTCTTGGTACAGACTTTTTTACTAATTAAATCTGCTTACTACCTATTATTATTGTGTATCTTTTTATTATTTTATAAATAAAAAAAATGTTGATAGTATATACATAGTCTTTGGTTATATAACATACTTACTTCTTTTTTAACGTACCGTTTTGTATGATCCCGACGAGTACATAATAAGTCAGTTTTACTGTATGTATATACAATCAGGTACTCCTTTCTTCTCCATTGGATATCAATTCCAATAGAAATCATAACACCAATCCAAGTTTTCAATTTTATTTCAAAGCTTCAAAGATATGTACGTAACTTGTGTATTTTGATCATTCAAATTATACATCTCGTAAAGTCTAAAATTAAACGCTTATCTACTTACGTTTGTCCTAAACAATACACAATACAAGTACGCGTGTAAACCTACACTTGTAACGATTAAAATGATTATTGGTAGCAATAATTCGTTGTTTTCAAGTAAACCGTCGGATTTTTATATGTAGGTAACTCTAGCGACTTGCGGGCTTGTAATTTTATGCTAAACGGTGTCGTAACGATATCGAGGAGACGATTCGAAATAGACGCAAATTTCCGTCAGCGTTCAGCATCACTAACTCATTTTAAAATAAGACGTTACTTTAAAAAAATTAACACGGCCGTGGATGTAGTAGGCGAACTCGTTAAAATACGACCGCCAGAGATAATTCGCGTACAAAATAAATAATAATGATAATACTAATAACAATAATAGAGTAGAGGCGAATATAGCGGTCGTGTTTTGTTTTCTTGCGCGTTTTCAGCGGAATCCCCCACCCAACTTATCCGGACGGTTATAAATATACCATAAAGCTTGTCAAAATCGAATACCGGGAATACTGGGCGCTGGCCGCTTTGATTCGTCGAGCGCGCGACGTAAACGACCGAGAAACCGCCTATTATTCTTTCGCTCCGCCCAAAACGACGCTTTTCGAACTAACTCAGAACGTCCTAGTAAGTCGTCGTGCGTGGTTCTAAGAGGGAGAGAGGCTAATTCGGCTCACACATGGTGCTGCGCCTCTCGATAATTGCTTGCTGCGAACGGGCATCTTCGATCGGACGCTACGCTACGATGATCGCGATCGGATGATTAGAACCGCGCGCCGTCGTCTCTTTTTCGTTTTTCCCTGTGCGCGTTTGGAAGTCGCGTGTGCTGCGATGTGAGGAGGTTATGTTTGCTGCGTATAGTTCGGTATGGCAACGTTAACGTCGTCGAATCATCCGGTGCATCGAAATCATCAGTTCGCGGAAAGTACCGATGGATCCGTGTCGATGGATTCGCAATTCGAAGGGGACTCCCCGGCGCCGGCGGCGGCGGACAACGCGGACAGTTGTTGCAGCGAGGACACGGTGCTCTCGGTCGGCAACGAGAATCCTGTGGTCGTTGTCGAGACGTCGACGGATGCGACGCTATCGTTCAAGAATATCGAGAATCACCTGAACGCGATCTCGAAAATAACGAATACCACCCTCGATCCCGAAAGCGGTTCGCGAAAGAGCGATTCGCCGCCTAGTCCGGCGCTTAGCTGCTACCGTCTGAGTCCTTCTCCGGGAAGTTTTCCGTTTCGCGTTGCGGACTACGAAAAGTCGAATTCGCATTCTCCCGTCGACTACATCAATAGTATTTTTAGACCTAGTCTACGTTCGCCGTCGAATCCGGCTGGCGGCGGCGGCACACAGAAGTCCCAGTACACGTCCGGGCCGAGTTCGCCCGACGATCCTAGCCCGAAGCCGCCGGAACTGCAACAGTTCTATCTGCGGCACAATATCGGTAAGAATATCACGAACAATAATGAACCGAACAGTGGCGGACTGAAGTTTTCGATAGATAATATATTAAAAGCGGATTTCGGTAGGCGAATTACCGATCCCATAAATATACGAAAGAGTAAGCCCAGTAAAAAGGTAATAGTCGCGGCGGCGGCGGCCGCAGTAGACGTGGAAAAGTCCCCGGACGAAAACGGCGGTAAGAGTGGCGGTCCGGTCGACCTCAGTAAGCCGGATGATGGAAAAGCGACGGAAAAGGTCTCTACCGAACAGACGACGTCGTCTTCGAATCAACCGATGCTATGGCCGGCGTGGGTTTACTGCACCCGATACAGCGACAGGCCGAGTTCAGGTACACAATTAGTTTTTTCTTTTTTTTTGAGACGATTTCATTCTGCCGATAAAAACAAGGCGATGTAAGCGTTTTAAACTCATGAAGAAACGAACAGAATTATACTGAGAACAACGAAACTTTGTAGTTACGTCATACACTCTAAAAAAAGATCTAGTAAAATCAATAGCAACTTTGTTACCAACGATTTTTCATGTAAAGTTAATGGTGCCCAGCAAATTTACTATAATCTTTAATGCACACGTAATTTTACTGTTTAAATCTGTACTGACAAATACAAATTCGTAAGAGTAATAAAGGCAAAAGGAAATTTCCAAATCTATTTTCATTAGCTATACAAATAGTACCGGTAAAGAAATTCGAACAACTTGTATCAGGGCTGAATCCAATAAAGCTGCATCGGCACTAATTGGGATCCATTTGAATGTATTTTTTGTGAAGCTATAAAAAACTAATTGTATTAAAATTGATAACGATATCTATATACTTGGGAGTCTTTCAACATTCACACTGGTGGATAGTCAAAATGTGCCCCAAACATAAGTTTCAACGCTCTGTCAACACCCGACACTTAATTCACGAACATCTTACGGTTATCCAACAATAGTAAATAAAATATACTGACGTTTTATTTATCAACATACCAATACTCTTTTATTTTACTATCTTTTATCTTTACTAAGGCTGATAAACTTAAAATATTTACCTCTTAATACAACTCCAGGTTTTCCAGCATAAGATCTTTCAAACAAATAAATGCTTTCCTAGTTCTGGATGCGCTCCATATTTTAAAAATAACTGCTGTCGTAGAATACATAGCTGCAATATATTAATTTAATAATAGGTAACATTCTTATAGCAAGAGCATAGACAACTTCAAGGCAGTCAATTATGTGATAAAATATTTAATGTCGTTACCAAAATCATAAGTTAGCTGTAAAATTATATCTAGTATTTTGCCTAGATTCTGTACGATAGTGTATATGCTGATTTTATAATAAAAGTAAGCATGTTTTAACAATGCCACAGTGCTTCAAAGGGACCCGACCTGAAATGATAAAACGATCTAAAACTGGGTATTACGCATTCGTTGAACTTTACAAACTATTGCCTTGTTTTAATTATTTTTGTTTTGTTTTTTGTTGTTTCTTCATTTGTCACCTGCTTCTATACTCCAGATCACATTTACTTTACCGCATGGAGAAGCTTAGTGCTTCGTTTGAAGCACTATGCATGTTTGCATATTATTTACATTTGAAACTGAGTTATTACAAACAAATATGTTCTCGTATAATTGTATATTACTTACTTGTCTTCAAAACTACACCACTACAGTATAAATTCACATCATCCACTACCTACGCAATTTACCGACCCTCTCGTTCACATGGTTGATATCGCCCAATAACGTTGCGGTGCACGAATGTTGTGTTTACTACAAATTACATGTAAAATTATCTCAATACAGGTAATTTTAAGGAATTTTCCCTCTTGTCTTAAAAATAGACTAAAAGCCATGGTAGTTTTGCCTAAATGTTTTAT
Source organism: Trypoxylus dichotomus (assembly GCA_023509865.1). Taxonomy (NCBI): domain Eukaryota; kingdom Metazoa; phylum Arthropoda; class Insecta; order Coleoptera; family Scarabaeidae; genus Trypoxylus; species Trypoxylus dichotomus. The sequence goes on from CM042075.1 coordinate 53,073,653, forward strand.
TAAATGTTAAGAATCCCTTAGAAAGGGAGTAAATGAAAACTTACACTACCTTTCATTGCAAAATTTTGCACATTGGTGTTTGTAATACTACTGGGTGATGATAGTAAAATTATTGTCATTTTTTAATGTGTAGTTGGTTATGAAGTAGGCAGCGTCTGACCGCTCAATTCTATGAATTGTAGATCTTTCAATGTTCGATACGACCTTCCCTTACTTAAATCCCAAAAGATAGAGAAAAAGTCCTAGTCAAGAAATGCTAATATGTAAAGTATTTCTATGTTTAAGCACTTCTTCTAAAGCTTTTACTGTAACATGTTTTTCTATGAAAATATATTAAATCAGAATAGAAATAATTGTGTAAATGAATCTATTATTGTTGTACAACTCATAAATTACTTTACAAACATCCATTTTAATCCCCTCTGACACATCAAGTGTTTTGGGCATCAATCTTGACTTGTACGGAGCTGTTGAAGTGTAGGATCACTTAAAATAAACGACAAACTAACTCTCAGCAGTCTCTTGGACTGTAACCTTTAAAAAAGTTTTCGTATGCTTCTTTAACATCTCTAAACTAACCACAAACTAAACGATTTATTTCACTATAGCTCTGAAAAGAATTTTTAACAAAAGAAATAATGGAATTAAATAAAAATAATCGTTGAAAACTAAGAAAACCCGAATAAACTGTAAAAAAAACGGATGTCAAATGTCAACGGAGAAGTATTCTCTATTATAATTATGAGGGTTTCATGAATTGCAGTAAACATTTTCAAAGCTCTTATCTACGTATTACTCGACCATACTCTATCTCACTTCAACTAGTTCATTGATCCAGAATGAAATAATAATAAAATTTTCACTTTTAGATATAGAGCTTATCTTCACTTTATCGATGAAACAATTATGTAACTACAAAATTTCATGGTTTCATGTGCAGGTAATTTTAAGGTGATATTAAATAAGCGTCAAACTTTACACAATCGTTTTCTATATTTTACAAAATTTCTCGCTTTTCGTAGCTGTGAATACTTTTCAAACGATATTAACACATGCTCTTGCTAAAGATTAGCTAAAATTACTGCAATTTCAAGGAAACCTAATATTTCTTGTAATAGCATATCGACTATTTGCAATGAGCAACAATTTTCCTGAAACTTTTGCAAATAATCATTGTAGTAAACAGTATTACGATTTTAATGCTACTGAATACACCTTTTGTTATTTATCATATTTTTGAGCAACAGCTTTTTTGTTTCCTTTTTGTTTAAGTACAAAAGTGTAAAAATATGATTTATATAACACTATATTCGATTAATTGAATATTTACGGAGACGTTTCTTAAAGTAAGTATTTATATTTCGAACGAATTCCATTTTAATTTACTTTCTTACCATTGAAAATTTATATCAATATTATAAGTACTTACTTACACAAATTGATTCACAATGATATAGTTGGTATCATTTATTTCAACAGAAAATTAATCTAAACTCCGTGACTTTTTTAATAAAAATCCGAAGACGAACATTTTTGATCTCGGTAAACACAAGACAGTAGTTTTATTGCGATTATTAGCCGAACGCAAATTTACAAATAATGTAAAGTGCTGATTACATTTATTCACCACGAAAAATGTCATAGAACCGTATTCCCACTAAAGACGTTTCGCTTGCTCACGTTGCGTATCATAGCACAATATTCATCAAAGACAAACAAAAAAGTGCCTGGATACGAACACATTTCCAAGGGAAGCTTTGTCTCGTTCACAATGAAAAATTCGCGTGACCGCTAAAATTACACATCTCACATTGTCAAGAAACTTAGTAATAACATGTACGATACGTGTATGTATATGTATGTATCTGTAATATCAACCTGTCAAATGGCGGGCGAAATTCAATCAAAAGGTTAAAATTACTAGTATTAAAGAATGCATATATATATAGACATAGACGTATCGTATATAAATTGCGTTTTTTCCTTCATCACGGGCTTGTAATTTAAATATCATATCACTATTATTAGCATTATCATCGTTATTATTTCGATTTGTCGGAGCAAACCGTCTTTTTTCAATTACCATTTTAGAACCACATATGTTTTCGCTTTGTTGATAAACGCTTTAGATTGATGGAACCATTAGATTTAACCAAGTTGTCATCTAACAATGAAATTTATATTGATTCTGTATACAGTAAAAAATGTTTTTGAAATTTTTAATAAGAATAGTGAAAATAATGTTTATTATTCAACAGTATAAGTGTGAGTTGCTGGGAGTTTTTAATATACATATTTAAGTTTAGGTTTAAGATACGTGTGAATGATATTACAGCAACCAACAAATAAAATACTACTTGACAAGCAAAAAAAAAACAAAAACACCGTTTAAATGGGAATACATTTTAAGAAGCGAATTAAAAAATACAGTTCGATGTATTAGTTATTATAAGAGGCAAGAAAAGAAAAAGGAAAGAAATACAAATCTCACTTTATGGTAACGTTCTTTGTCAATATTTTCTTTGAAATAAAAAAGATTTAAATATTAGGAAAAAGTACCAAATTAAAGATAATGTTACAACACCACTTCCAGTATTAAATGTGTACAGAAATACAAGATACAATTGTAAAATATAATCAAACATTACACATATAAATACCCCAACAACACTATAATATATATAAAAAAGATATATAAATATTCTGGGCACCAAATCCAAACAAACACGAATGTATTAACTAAGGCTGCTGATGTTAACATTCAACAAACGGCTCAAAGAAGTATTACCAGGGCGACCTGAAATGTGATGCCCAAAACCTGCTACCAATGATGAAATGGTCGACAAGATTCATGTCGTCGTCTTAGCTGATCGGCGATTGAAGCTGAAAGAGATAGCAAAGACAACACGCATCTCATACGAACGTGTTGGCCGTATCCTAAACGAAATTTTGGGTATGAGAAAGCTTTTGGGGCAACGGGTACCGCGTTTGCTCACACCGGTGTAAAGACGAAATCGCGTGACCGTTTCGGAGGAGTGTCTGGCTAGGATCCAACGCAATCCAAGGGATTTCTTCATACGTTTCGTAACCGCGGATGAGACTTAGATCCACCATTATATACTAGAGACCAAAAAACGGTCGAAGTAGTGGACCTTTCCGGGTGAATCGGCTCCCAAGAAAGCAAAGACCGTTCCATCCGGAAAGGCCGGAAAGGTCATGACAACCATATTTTGAGATTCCCAAGGTGTGATTCTCATCGGCTATCTGCAGAAGGGAAGGACTATCACAGGGTAATACTGTGCAGCGATTTATTGACCCGATTCGATGCAGTATTGAAGGAGAAACGGCCTCGTTTGCAGCGGAAAAGAGTACTTTTCCTCCAATGCACCGACTCATTCATCCCGCATCGTCGTGTCCAAATTGAATCAGTTGCGTTATGAATTAATTCTGCAGACTTCGAAACATCCTACTTTTCCGACGGCTTGAAGAGTCTGGAGCACCGTTTGAGAAGGTGTATTGATCTTCGAGGGGACTACATCGAAAAGTAAAAACAAGAAACCACACCAATACCATGTTTTTCTTGTCGATACCGAAAACATTTTAGGTTGCCCTCGTAAATATGTCACAATCAGGGCCGTCCTTAGGGTGGAGCGAGTGGAGTGGCTGCTCCAGGCCCCACGCCTACGTAGGCCCCGCGGTGAGGCGCCTTTTCACAATAAAATGTTCTTAGAATAAGATAATACGGACTAAAAATGAATTAGTTGAAACCTTCTCTTTTTAATGGTTTATATTGGATTTGTTTGTCTCTAACCATTTACATAAAGGCCCCGCAAAACTATTTTGCACCAGGCCCCGCTTTTGCTAAAGAAGGCGCTGGTCACAATTAGGGGCATATGCGATTATAATTGTCCCATATTCGCGTCACAGTCGACCTGAACATTAAGTTAGTGTGTGCCGACAAGACCAAGGTCGATACTCAACGGCAGAAATACTTTAGCAATGCTAACTCATACCAACCAGCGCTGACCGAATACTAACATAACCCTAACGACAGATAACCAACCTTATAGGACGCAACTCTCTGCCTATGCGTCAGTCTTATAATGTAGTTAGGACAAAGATCACTGAGCACCGCATGAGCACTGTGGCGGTACATTCAAATTTAAATTTTGAATTGATTGGTTTCTTGTTTTATTGTAGAAATTAGTAATTTATGTAAAATCATCAATAGTAAAAACTATTCATGATTTCATACATAGAGCTAATTTGAAATAAATATACAAAAGTGATTGTCGATATTGCATTGAAGTATGTCGTACACCTAAACAAATGTAAGCAAGTGAATGTTATATAAAGAAGTTTTTAAAACTATTAAAATATATGTGAATTTATTATATTACTAGGAATAGTAAGCATCTTTTCGATAAGACTTTGTAAGTAAATATTAATGATGAATGCCGAATTTCGGTAACTATATTTACAATGGTAGGTTGGTGTCGCTATATTTTAGTTTTCCTCCAGTTACTTTCGTGAATTGTAATTTTACTTGTGATAAGATAAAATTGAATGATTCCTGAATTGAGCTTTGTTGCCAAAAACTCTTTTGATATTGAATATTCATATGCCTTCTTAATTCTTGCTCTATTCTCGTAATAAAATATCACATAACATAAAAACATAATCTGTATTTTAGGTAAAACTTTTACAAAATGTGGCAATTTATTACCAATTTATGATGGTGGCTCTTGATACCAACATAGTAGTTTTACACGAAATTGTGTATAAATTACTAGGCATTGTAACATTTTATAGCCTGCGATTGTAATCTGCTCAATTTTACATAATTTTGCGAAATTGTAGTTACAGGTTTCTATATACATATTCTATATTTCTATCACACAGTGTATGGCAACGTGTGAGAGAAACAAGCTCGTCATGATCAGTGTAATTTTCACGTAAGTATGAGACAATTTTTAAGCGGCGAATAACAAATTATATCTATCGAGAGAAGTACAGACCTTTGTCATATGTGAAATTGTTAGAAAAAATTAACTACATATTGCATTCCATTAGATTGATGTATATATCTGTTCGTCTTTATGCTTGAGTTGAAATGGAGATTGCTATGGGCGGAATTTATCTACATTGTTGGTAAATTGTAGTGAAAATGCATGTATCTCCAACCTGATGCGGCGCCACCTATCTAATTTACTAATTAAGGCAAGTATAAAATGCTCGCAATTAATAATTGAAATAATCAGTTGGTGCTGCCGCTAAATTCTCCGCTTCGCTACCTACCTTCAGAGGTTTGTTGTCCATTAAGTGGATCTGTATCGTGTACATTTTCAGGAGTAAAATGCTTTCTTTGTATTTAACAAATGCGTGTGAATTTTTGTCAGAAATTGGTTTCAATTTTTCTAGAAAAGAAGAAATTAATTTTTGAACGTAAATGTTTTATATAGATAAATCTTCATATCGTATACACAATTTTTTCCATTGTTAAAAGTTATCTTCTGTACTGCTAATCATAATGTTTTTTTTTCCATCAAAAGTTACTTCTTGTAAGTGTTTATTGTCTTGCTTCTTGAAATGGAGGAATAATATAATTTTTTTTTTCCGTAAAATAAAAGAATGTTGGAAATAGTTGTTTTGCAGTCTAATAAGTAGATTTTAATGGTACTCTCTTTCAAAACTGTCTGGGATATGGAAGACAAAAGGAATGTACTCCTACTATTAGTTATTACTCTGTAGTTGTTTTGGTATATTGTATTCCTCACAACACATGCGATGTTTTAGGAAAAAGCTAGTTTTTGACGCCAGTGCGGTTTTTATTAAGTTCCGTAACACATAAATTACAATTTAAATGTAAATTAAAACTATGAACGCAAGTCAACAAGCTTTCATTATATTAGAATTATAATCGAACGTATATTAAACTTAAGTTGAATATACGTTTAACAAGTTACACAAATTACATAAATTACTGAATTTACACAGGTACTATTCTTTTTAGGGTTTTGCGGGCAACGCTTATATAGGAAATAAAAGTGCTGACTAAGATCCTTATTCCTCTTATATATCATACATTTACGCAAGGGCTACAACAATATACTTTACCTGACTAGTTGCGATTGTTCATGCGCGTATTGACGAAATTATGAATCGTAGAATTATCGCGAACGCAACAAGCACAACACGTTCGAATAACACGAAGCGAAATTTACATATTCATGAGATAGGCAAGAAATTAACATGTCGTTTTTTTATTTTGATTAATTAAATTGTTTTATAATTATCAATCATTAAGTAAATTACGTTCATTGTTGCTGAGCAGAGCGTGACGAGGTGCGTGTGTGTATGTGTGTGATTGATTGCTTATGTATGTGTACGTACCGGCTATGATTTTCGATAGGCAGCTCCTGGCAGGGGATTTCTCGCTCCTACACTCCAAAAAGTTATATATATATATATGTATATATATATATAGATAGGAAAATTCACGAACCGCTTTGGTGCAATTTTGTCGATCTGCTTTTATTTCTGCAAGTAAAGTTGCAATCCTTATATTATTTTATGGAGCAACCAAATTTGCCGATAAAAAGCACCTGTTATATTTTGTATTATATCCGGGATAATTATTAAAGAATTTCGACTGCCACTGAAATTTTTATTATTTTAGCTGTCAGTGCAAATTGAATTTTTGTGAACGTACCATTAATAAATTAAGCTAGTAATAATTAGGTGGCAGCACAGTAAGCAACATAGCTCCCACGTATCATGTAATGAGCTTGTATATGAAGAGAAACAAAACGATTTAGTAAAAACAAAATATTTACTGTTACGGTGTTAAGTGTTTAGAAATGCTCTAATCCAATCATTTTTAATTACTCTGTTGATTCTACATTCATTACAAGAACAGAAAAAGAGAGGAATTTTGGAGTACTTTTTGACACAAAATTAACCTTTTCTGATCATATATCTGCTATATGTCTTACTGCGTCTAAATCTTTGGGTTTTCTAATAATGTCGCGCCTTTCGTGACATCTTAATGGTAAGAACTCTGTACTTATACTCTTATTCGATTTAAATTGGAATATGCCAACTTAATTTGGTATCCTTACTACACGTATCAGGTGATTTCAATTGAACGTGTACAAAACCGATTTCTCTAATACCTTAGCTATAAAGTTAGCGGTACTTACCCTGATCCTGGTTCAGATTGTGTAACATTGCTTCAGCAACATAATTTTAATTCATTAGAAGATCGTCGAAATAAAAAAGTCCAAGATTTTTATTTAACCTATTGTCTAATGAAATAGATTCACCATTGTTATTACCTTATGTTGATTTCCGGGTACCACCACGTTACACACGATCGCTTGATTTTCTCGTGGCATGTTAGCACAACACAAATATCTTGGCCAAATCGTCTGTGGTCCATATGGTCCCCAATTTCAATAGAATATACTCATAGAATATTTGTTTATGATAGGGTTATGTTTATTATTTTCTGAAATGTATTGTATATGTGTGTTGGTTTGAAATAGTATTACACATGAGGTATATAATCAATGTAACTGCACCAATTTTTTAAAGATATTAAAGATTATTGTTATTATAAGGTAATTGCTTGGCACAAGACATGGATCCTGGAATATACTGTTGAAAAAAATATATTTTTAGATTTGTAGGGTTACATTACCATTAACTTGTAAAACTGGAAAGAGATATTTCAAATATTTGTCAAAATTTCTGCAAAAACCGCAGAAAAGGATAAATCTCTGAAAATAGCAGTATTCCTAAATTTACTTCGAAGCGAGGGTATTGATCTTTATAATACTCTTAAAGTTGGAAATTATGATGATCGAGTTATTTATTTATAACCAGCTATTACTTCGAAAAAATCCAATTATGGAAAGATTTCAATTTAACCATTTACTATAAAGAGAAAACTGCAATTGCAACATTTAATCGTATGTAGTAGAATCAAAAATGTATCGTGTAAATCAAGTGTGGTCAACCTTTGACATGTTGTGGGCCAAACTTTAGTGTGCAAATACGAACGGGCAGCGTTTAAAAGTAGTGCATTTTAAAGTAGTGTTCATAATTTATAGCGATAGATATCAGACATGACATAATACGACAATGTTATTATAATGCAATTTATTAAAATAAGAAAATGAAATAAAAAAATATAGGTACAGCATTATAATTAAATCGTGAAATTTTTTTGAATTGGGTTTTTCAAAATGTCTCGCGGATCGGTTGTTGCCCACATATGGTGTAAATGGTCTTACAGCTGATAAAATTAGGGATTATTGTAAGTATATTGAAATTAATAACCGATAGGCTTAGTTGTTAAATCCATAAGAAGAGATTAATATTGTTAAAGAAAGACTTGGAAATTACCAAAAAACAAATTGTAAGAAATGTGCATATGAATGTTTCAATAAAAGAAACAATGGAAAATAAGGCAGAAAGAATTAAAAACCTAGTAGAACTCATAAAGAAAATGCCTATTCCATCAGTGCCAAAGACAAAACCATGATCAAGAAGTCGTAGAATATATATACATCATATATTCATGAATGAAGCTCGAACAAATGGAGCTAGCAAAGGCTGCTACGACTTCATCAAATAATGTATCCTTGTCAAACAGCAACCAAAAGGACAAGGTACTTAAATATTTAAAAATATATATATATCCATACTTTTTATTTTGAATGTCCTTTAGTTCATCTAAGTAAAATATTTTTCGATTTGCTGTTGTCGAAGATCTAATACCAATTAGATATTAATGTTTTTGCTTTTTCTTTTCATATACTTGAAATTATAAATATACTGAAGATCGACTCAACTGCGGTATATCAATATAGTTCTTGTCTGCTTTGTAAAAAAGCTAAAATCAAAAACTAGGTTGTGTATACTCAATGAATTTCTACATTTCCATATTAACTTTTGAACAGAATATTTGTTTTTTTTTTTTTTTAATATCTTCGGTATAAGAAAATATTTACAATAATGGCAACACAAAACAAAGAAATTTCTATAAGTCCATTAATACAAAATTAATAAATAAAATAAACACATAAAAAATACTTTCTAAACTTAGTAGTGAGTGTTAGATCCTGTATTCAAAATAACAAAACATTTTATTTGTTGTACTCTTACATTACCAGAAGAGGCTAGCCGAAATATCAATGAGCGCTATTGTTGATGAGATGATGAGATCGTTCTATTTTCTTAACTATGGCTCGGCTTGAAAACCCTACCTCTTTATAACAATTTATTTCTTTTTCCTTCCCGGATAGCAATCGCTGCTTGCCTTGCTCGGCATTTTTATTAACATCAGTTATTATATATCGAATCAATGTATACTTCGATAATATATATACATATATATATATTTAACAATAAATAAAGTTTGAAGATGTTTAGAGGGTTTTTTACATTGAAAGGTAATGCCTGATTTTGTAGGATATCTGTCTAACTCTGTAGAATTATAGATTTCGCTAGTATTTATATGTTTATACGGAAGGTACTTTCCCTACATACTGACAGTTGTGATATTGACAGCATAATGTCTCTGCTATTTCTTTACGTTCAGAAGTGTAATTCTAGGTAATTGCCAGCTCATACTGTTGCTAAATGTTTATAGGAGCACTAAAAAATTATATGAAACTATTGAAATTTCGCTGAGTGTGTTACTATCTTGGATACCTCTCAAATATTTATGTTGTTACTTATCTTCGATACTACATCTCTTGTTGATAATCTCGAGTTATCTAATTTTAATTGTTTGTAAATGTTAACAATACTTTGCTTTTGATCCAAAGATGAATAGCTTAAGCGTTTGCGTTTCAGAGGTAGATCAAATGTGCACATTTCCACTTATACTGGACATTGAGTCCATGTTTTATTATCAGCAGATAATAAAAAAACACAACGAAATTAATTTCTTATACCAACTGATATACGAGTCTATAATAGCAATTTGGAAGGTGACTCGCTTTATTAAAAAACATAGTATAATAATTTATTCTTCCTAGATAAAATATCTATTATTCTTGTAAGTTTAAAAAATGCTAGAAAAAGAAATCATAAAAGCTAGTTTAGTATTTCGAATTGTAAACGTAGACTGATTATCACCTGTTTCCACAAAATCTTAACCAAAGTCGAATATTTACACGACGTGGTCGAGCGAAATACCAATTGCAAGTTCAAATGAGAATTCCGATTTGAACCAAAGTAATTTTCAGGTATTACGTGATTTTTAAATATTTAAAATTCCCTATCAAACGGTTACTTAAAGAAAAAATCATTTGAATAGCGCAATGCAAGCTGTCAAGTATCTGAAAATACAAAACGCGTTCTTAGGATACGCAAATAGAATATTAAATGATTTGGCGAGAGATTTATTCGGAAGCCACGGCATTTCAGATTCCAAAAATTCCTGTTTTCGGTATACGAACGAAAATACCAAAAAAAAAGAACGTGCAAAATTAGATATTATTGTCGATATACGAGAATCTACGTTCAGTATACGTGTTTGAGAGGGTCTGCGTGTTAAAAGGTAGTGTTTATTTGTCCTGACAGCGATAATTGGGCTAGAAATATTCTTTTGCATCAGACGACAATTTAAGTGAATGTGTGGGCCAACTACAGCGTTGTTTATGGTTGATGTTCTTTCCTTTGTACATATACTCTGGACAGTGCCGCAGCGCGACACTTAATAAAATTTGGTTGTCTTTTTATTAAACATATAACATACTGATGATTAGGACCTTTTCTTTTGATCAATCGAAAGACGAAATGTATTTTCTTTCTCGTTGGACATCAAAGGTGACCTGAAATACACGATTAGCATAAACGGTAAATATAAATATTGAAGTCAAAGCTGTTGCATACCGGAGATAATTAATTATATCTGGTAAAGATCTTAAATTTTATTCACGAGGTGATACTTAACTCTTTGATGCAAATGCGTATGTATTTCAACACTTTAGTGTTTCAACAGCATTGTTGCCGTAAGTTAGTAGAAAGAAACGATTTCAATTTTTTTGGAATTAACTCCGTCATATACATCGCCGTATATCCCTACATATTTCTAGGAAGCAAAAGGTATTTTCTGATTGATGAATTTAAACATTACCAAACTATGCTAGACGAACATGAAGCAAGTCTTTCGAATGAATGAAAGTGAAAAATTAATGATTATTCACGGTCCCAAATAAAGTTGTTGCCATAATAGAAATGAGCGAATTAGGCTTAGATCATTAGAAGGATTTTTTTTGTAAAATTAAGCAATCGGCTGTAGAAGTGATAGTATTGAAAATTTTCGGGTCATCTGCACATGTAAGAGATTTACAATGAAGGAACTATCAAAGCTCGTTGATGTAGATATGGAGGAGTAAGGGACCTAAATTAGGTCTTTGTGAAACATCACTGGAGGCAGTGAAAGAGTTGGAGGAGGTATCCCGTAAATCCGAATCAAGGAAGGGAAATACTTATCGATAGTAACTTAGAGGTTAACACGCAGTGATCGATTGTATCAAGAGCTTGGCAGAAGTCAGTGTAGATGAATTGTTGACAAGCATCTAAACCTTCACTTACATATGTACTGGGTTAATTCAGTTAGATTAGTATTTATAGACCTGCGACTGACGAAACCGTGTTGATTCATTGAAATGTAGAGCTTAATGCTACAGTTCAACTTTTTATATACATTACCACAGTTTGATAGAACGCCAATTCGTCTGTAATTGCGGATGTTACTGCGACCGCCTTTCCTTAAACGCTGATCTTCCAATATGTGGAAAACGTCAGTGTGCAAAGCGCCAAACTGAAGGAAATTGGGCAAACCATCATGTCCAGAAGTGATAGATTTGAGCTTTTTAAAAGCAAAAAATTTAATCAGCGATTTAATCTATTTTGAGAAGAAAATGTTCATTTCTATTGCTGTAAATATCAGATAGGTTTTGTGTATACATAAACACAACTAATGTATAATACGAAGAAACGTTGAAAACTATTTAGTGGAAGAGCATCCACAATAATCCGAGGGAATATCGTAAAAACATTCAAACGAATATTCTCGTAAAGAAGCTGCAAATAACGTTATTATATACAGCGTTATTAAGCTAATTCAGAACTTTCTCCTAACTAAAATTCTAAATTTTAGATGTGAGAAGTTAATTATTTCTTTCAATATACGGAAGTGGTTGGGAATATTTTTGGAATCTAGGTAGTCGTTGAGTGATGTTTTTCAAGTGTCATGTTCGTATAATTTCAGATTTTTTTGCTACAATTCAACTGACAATTCGTACTAAAGTGAACTAGTTTTGTTTTGGTATTTAGAATAAAATATTTTTGTGTAAAAATAGAAGATTTCCGTGAATATTTTCATTATGATCTTTTTATTACTTTCATGGTGGTTTAACGTAGGAACAATGTATTGCTCGATTTAATTTATTTATTGAATATTTTGGAAAGTGGTACAGTAATTTTCTAGATATTGTGTGTTGAGTGTTGTCTGCATCGTTTTCAGACATTTTGCCGCCAGCCGTGGTATCAATAACAATGGTTGAATGATGGATGTTTTTATAACTGTAAATAATAATCTAAAAATGAGTAAGTTAGACATTTTAATAAGTAATTTTTTTTTCAATGTGATTCAGTGTTGTCCATTTTATTAGGACCACTTTATAAATTTAAGCTTTTCTGTTTTCAACGCGATAATTTACAAATACAAGTATAAAATTCATGAATCATTCTGTACTGTATAAAAGCAAGATTGAAAGACACAGTAATTCGTAGAATATTATTTGGATCGGTTACTATTATAGAAAGAATATTTATCTGTTTATATCTGAGTGTATTCTCAACGCACAATTGCAAAGAAAGCAGAATTACCCTGTGCAGCGAATCGCCGTTTTAATGAAAGAAAAGATACACACTATAAGTATCGGATGAGCGTTTTGCAGCAAAAAGGGATCACTCCTAATCGATATGATCGACGTATCCTGCAACTAGCAACTGAAAATAACGCTGCTGTCCACCGTATTCAAATTGCAAAAGATAATTTTCGAAGAAATAAAATATGTATCAGTTTCTGAGTGGCCGGCCCGTTCGGCTGACGTGAATATGATCGAAAACGTTTGGAGTATCTTAGCACATCGTGTATACAGCGGCGGAAGATAATTTAATTCAATTCTTAATTCAATTCAGGAATTAACAACACATATTTTAATGGAATAGGATCGAAGGGCAAAACCTTATGCAAAACACTTTGCTAAAGAGAATGCTTCAGACCACCACTGTACATTTGAAAGGTTAATATAAAAATTAAACAGTTGCTATTACGAATTGTATAAAAGCTAAATTTGAACTTTCCTCTCTGTACTTTTCTATTTCGTGAGATACGTTCTTGTGTACTCAATAAGCTCCTCTACTTAACCAAAATTAAAAATTTGAATTGTACTGTTAAACACACAAACTATCATTAAGATACGCTCCAAATTCTATAAATTCGTTCTATTAAAAAAAATCTGCTTTTCCACATGTACCCAGGATGTACTCACTTAATGTATTTTAAATAGGTATACATGTAGGTATATTTAACAAACCACGAGTAATATTTATTTTTTTTTCGTTTTTCGGTTCAGAAACCAAAAATCATCCAATTACCTCGTGCAAGAGACCATAATCCGCGCCATTCATGATACTTTTGCTTGTTGATTATTCTGTTAACGTTTTTGAAACTACAGGAAAAAAGATACTTACAGAGAATTGCTGTCTACCATTCATAGTTCCTAGGTAAATACGTGTGTATTAGCTTGCACCAAAGGAGTGTCAGTTCGAACAGGTCGTTACTCGTGTTACTGCGTTTAATGGATTTCTGCATTAGTTATGCTCACGTAGCTCGTTCCGACGGCTATTAGGGCTAACAATCGTAGGATAATACAAAAATTATTCCGCGCTAACGCAAACAGCAAAAGGTTTCATTTTCTACACGTGAATTTGATTTGCAATTACGTTCGGAATCAATGCGCCCCAATTGCCACTGAACATAACAGTAACATTCAGATAGCGTAGTTAATAGAGTCTCGTGCATCTCACGTCTGATTATATCGATTCGAGGTTGGGCGCTGTTTAAAACATCTATCCGGAAAACGGATAATTAATTGAGTTAGAGTGTAACGTATGCATATGTAGTTTTCCCGTATGATTTTATACCACCATATACAGTCCCTGTCCAATTTATTAGGACCACTAAATAGCGATTTTGTTAAAATAATTAATGAAAAGCGAATTGTACAAACATAAGCTCATATTCAGAACTGTTTATAGACATCATCACAACTATATAACTAACATTTTGTAGTGCCTCCTTTGGCTTTTATAATTGCTCTTATTCTTTTTGGCATACTGTCTATGCAAGCGTTAATAGTATGTCTAATTGTAGAGTCATTTCACATCCTCAATATTTTTTACCAACTGCTATTTTGTAGTGTTTCTTCTCGAATACACGCGTGATTTTAGAAGATTCCATACGTTCTCAATTGCATTGAGGCCAGAGAATTTTCAGACGAAGGTAACACTGGCAGAACGTGCGTTTCCAAATACTTTGGATGGATTTGGCCATGTGGCATCGTGCTTTATCGCGCATGAAAGTGTAAGGGCCTGCATTCGGATCTAAATCATTGATGTATGGCATCAAGACATCCTCCAATTCATGCTTATATTGGTGTTGATTCATGGTGCCTTGATAAAAATGCAGTAGTCCAGGACCTTCGACTGATATACAGGACCAAACCATAACTGACGGAGTATGTTTCACGTTTTAAATACACTAACTTGACCAAACCGTTCAGGTGGACGTCTTCTAACAAATTGACCTCTTTCGGTCACGGCTTCTAGTTTTGACTTATCGCTGAATACGATCTTTAAGGAAAAGACATCAAACAAAAAATGTTGCTTGATTTTCATATTCATTTATTTTTTTTATCTTACCTTTAGCCAATCTTCAATTATGTAATGTTGATGGCATTTTGCCCTTTCATAACGTGCTCCCTTCATCATCGGTGTTAATACTTTTTAGGGGACGTCTACAGTTTAATCCGGCTTCGTACTGTACGCGTGGATATTTGCACTCCTTGCTCAGACATTACATTTCCTATTTCTCTGGCAGATAAATCTCGGTTTTCGAAAATAATCTTTTACAATTTGAATACGGTGGACAGCAGCGTTATCGTGCTGGAACACAAAGTCGCGGCATGTAATCTGTTCAGCATGTCATGATATTCGATCATTTTGCCATTACAGAACTTGATGTCAGTTTTTCCGTTACGACCTATATCTTCCCATCTGCCTACGACTCAGAACTACTTCCTCCTTTCTTAGATCATGGCGATAACATTGATAGCCATCAGGACCATCTAAATTAAATTCTTTCTCATCGGTGAAAATGATTTTTCGCCAGCGTTTACGCCAATGTAAACGCGCTGTTGTAAATGCTAATCCGGCTTCTTTATGCTGACGTGTTAAAGGTTTTCTTTTCACTCGTTTTCGTTATGAGTGAACTGGTACTTTCAACAGATGTTGAACATTTCGCAGATTGGTGTTTGCACCTGCTACTTGTGCTATTTGTTTAGCAGTTATTGTTGAGTTTGATGCAAACCTTAAAATTGTACGATGTTCACGTTCTGTTATCGATTTGGGTGTTTTAGATTTGCTTTTTCGTAATTTTCGCCTTTATTTAAGAAACTGTGAATTACAAGATGAATTCTGCTCAAATCTGCCGCTATCTTTGGAACTGACAAATTTGTATCGCGCCAAGTATGAATTAAACCCATTTCACTGTTAGTCAATTATTGTCCACATTGCAACTTAATTTGTAGAAAGCAGATTAATACACTAACATTTAATACACAATGTAAAGACTTTATTATAAAATATATTTCTTATTTGCACAGTACCTGTTGAAGACAAAACCAAAACTGATACCATGGCCTATACTATTGTCGCACTTGGAAGTGTGGGTTTCCCTACCCATCATCACTTTCGTAATGCCGACACCAGAAATTATTACAATCAATCTTGTACGTATGCAACGCGAGTTGCCTACTCGAATTTTTCAATATAATTCTTATTTTCCTTAAAATTTACGGGCTATTGTCGCGGGCTGTATGTGATCCATAATGTCAGAAAAATGCGATTATCGCACAGATTGCAGTGATTTTTTTGTGTATACTCTATCGCTAAGCGACACTATATCCCTAGTATTTTGCGAATATGGAACATCCTGTGCATATTATACATTTATTACATGTATATATATATATATATATATATATATATATACCTATATGAGCTTCATTCATAGTATCATCTCTCGGCCCCGTCGCGCCGTCATGATGGTCGACTTGGGTGGTCCGGACACAGCAACTCGCGACTCGCGAAGGATCTCAGTGAGCTATTATATTCGTGCGCTGGTCTTGGTCCGTACCGCGATTGTTTGTTCCATCGAAACTCTGACGAGGCCACAATTGCCCGATTTCTACGAATATTTTAGTCTTGCTTTTCAAATACGTCCATTAGCCAGTTAGTTACGAGCCGTGCCTTAGTCGTTCGTCTTTTCTTTTTTTCTTGTACATACGCAAGTACGTGTGGACGCACGAGTATTTACCCTCTGTAGACCCGCGTTACATATTGATAGTTTCCTTTTCCTCGCGCTCATCTTCAACCGCAAGATTACCTTCGGATTGAAATTTTTTGTTCGTTCCACGTACGCGATTTATCGTAAAGCTGAAAATCAACATTATTTTCTCGAGTCAAATGTAAATACGGCTCTGGAATGGAGAAATATTTTTTCAGTCACAAATGATTAATGTTAATTTAGATTGCATGAGTATCACATCGCAACATTGATTGCATTTTCTACAAGAATTAGACAACGTTAGTTACAATAGAAAGAAACAAATTGTTTAAACCTTTCAAGATGATTTTTTTTTTTACTTTTAAATGACAACAATTTTATTGAAATACGTATGTGTCCTGAAGAGAGCGATAAACAATGCAATTTTAAATAAAATATATATGATTCGAGTAGAGGTGCTACACGTCAGTCCTGAAATCAAGACAATAAAAAAATGTAATTTTTATTTTTGATCTTAAAATATTAGGAGTGATATCGAGCGAAGCAATGCTTGCACAGTGGAATTTCGCATTCGTTGCACATAGTTCTCGTTCGGATTTGTTTCTTTTCATTACTACACTTTTTAAAACGTCTTCTTGTGCTGCCTTCAATTGAAAAATGTAGGTATACATTTCCTAGATTCTTACCCTTTTTAGATGTACGTACCTTTTTTGCAGGATGGCACACGTAGGAGTATCTATTCTAGAGAACAGATACTCCTATCGAATTGCGGTTGGTCTCATTCGATTCAGGATAAAGAAAACGGAAGAAAACGAAAATTATTCATCATGGCGAAATACTTTCAATGTTTTCAAATCTTTAGAAATGAGTGCCGTCTCTTGCGCCAATCGTGGTTTTAAAATCGTATTCTGTATGATTGAAAGCATCATTCGATGAGTCTTGAACCAAATCCAAGATGAACAAAATTTTGATGAATTTTCAAAGATCGAGATCAACTAAAATATGTCAAAATACGTATGCAACTGAAGGTTTTGGTGTCTAGATTATAGGAAAATTATCCGCCATTGCGAAATACTTATATTTCCAAAATTAAAGAAGGATTTAGCAATAGTCATTACTAGAGACCGGATTATATGCAAAGTGCATATACCTTATTTTTGCATATCTAATTATAGATTATATGTAGACGGATTACACTAATTGAACTTAATTAGTGATTGCATATTTAGGCTTTTTCTTATCCTTTCTATTAGTAAAAATTCCTAGTAATTCCTAATGTAGATCGACAACGGACAATTCTCAGAACGATAAATCTTTTACATTGGTTTCTCTTGTATTTTTGTCCAAGAACTGCACGTGTTTAATTTCGCCTAGCAGAAGGGATGTGGTAAATACGTTTTATTATTATTAATTCCCAAATAAACTATTCATTCACTGAATATCTTTGAGCGAAATAGCATGTAATTGTGTTACGTTTTTAAATACTGTGCATACATACAATGAGTATAGCGAACAAAATTTCACTAGGGTGACAGAATAAAATAGACACCAGGTAAAGAGGTATAAATATGTAAACAGCTAAATTCTAAGAACGAATTAAGAACTCTCTCTTGTCATTAGGGTAGGGGTAGATGTATCGGAAGGAATTCGTCATAGTTTAGTATCGTTACAACTATGCCTCGCTTACAAGGTTCGAGTGATATTAGCGACTTCACCCGCGGTCGCATCGTCGGCCAGAGTGAACGCGGCGCTTCGCAACGTGAAATAAGTAAATTTTTAAATATTCCGTTGTCCACAGTTAACCGTGTGATCACACAATTTAAACGCAAGGAAAAAACAACAGTGGAGCCGAGACCAGGTCGTTCCGGACCTTCTGAAAGAAGTAAAAGGGTGCTTGTGCGCCAAGTGTTGAGAGAGACGCGAAAAAGTACAGCTGAGCTTGCGGCAACTTCACAGAAAAGTCAGCGCACCGTTCTGCGATACCTCCACAGTGTGGTTATGTATAAAAGGTTGGCTATGAAAAAACCTCTCCTTACGGCTTTTCAAAAACGGGGGCAATCGAAATGCGAACGAAACCCGAAGAGTTTTGGCGGTCTGTCATTTTTTCAGACAAAAGCACTGATACCGCCAATTCAGTGATAGTGGTCGTACGTGGGTATGGAGACATTCGTCACAGCAACTGGAAGACAAATTTTTGCATCAGACGGTGAAATACGGCGGTGTTAACATCATAGTGTGGGGCGCGATATGGTATGGTGGAAGATCGCAATTAGTAATCTGCGACGGAAATATAAATGCGGCAAAATATATCCAAATATTAACAGAAGGACTACTACCGATATTCGACAACGCCTTTTTATCTAAAGAAGACACCACTTTTATGGAGGATGGAGCACCCTGTCACAAAGCAAGAACAACAACCACATGGAAAGAGGAACAGGGGATTCGGATTTTACCATGGCCAGGTCAATCACCAGACATGAATCCGATAGAGAATGTTTGGCACATAATCCAGACAAATATGGCGAAACGACCTCGAAAACCCAGCAACAAGGAAGAACTCGTGGCAGCTGTTACAGAAGAGCGGTTAAATATTCCAGAAGTCACCACTAATCATTTAATAGATTCTATGCCACGACGACTCGCAGCACTTCACGCAACTAAAGGTGGATCGACAAAATATTAGTCTAATTTAAAAATTTTAAAATATTTTGTATGTATAACGAGAATAGAATCTTTTTTTTAATTAGTAGGTGTCTATTTTATTCTGTCACCCTAGTGTATTGCCCACTTGTTAATAGGAATTCTTCATGAAGATATTATAGGTAAATCATATTTAATTTATTGTAAAGAACTTTAACAAACAAATAATCTGACAATTGCCCAATTCGTTCAACAAGGTTTATCAAATTTCTTTTTACCTGGAAGTATACCGTGTGAAAAAATGTTACCAATGTTGTCCGACGCTGCACCATACATGATAAAAACCGCGCAAAATTTAAAAATTTTGATAGTAACATTTTTCATAGCATTTGTTTAAGTTCATGGATTCAATCGTGTACCCGAAGACATTAGGAATCAATTTCCTTTGATTAATGATTTAATTAGCAATGTCATGAAAGTATTTTTAAAAGCACCTTTACGAATCCAATTTTATAAGGAGCGACTACCCGGTGTTAAGTTGCCTCTTGAACCGATTATTACGAGATGGGGTACATGATTAGACGCTGCAATTTTTTACGCCGATAATTTTCAAGGAATAAAAAATGTAATTCTTGAAATCACTGCTGCCTGCATTGTTCTAGAAAGCTGTAAAAAGATAGTAACATCAACAGAATTGCTACAAAATCTTTTGTGTATTAAGTCAAATTATAGCTTTGTTTCAAGTTCCATTCGTAAACTAGAAGCGCAAGGGATGTCGCTCTCGGAATCAGTCGAGACGAATTTGATATGCTATGTAAGATTAAGGGGACAATACGTTGGAAACATCATTGGGTGATCTTTGAAGCAAATATAGGATGAGTGAAATTTTGACGAATTTTCAAAGGCCGTATCAAACTGCGTAGGCAACTGAAGGTTTTGATGACTAGATTGCAGGAAAATTATCTGTCATGGCGAAATACTCATACTTCTAAAATTAGAGAAGGATTTAGCAATAGTCATTACACTTTTTACATGTTTTGAAATCTTCTTTTCGAGTGTTTTATTACAAGATATTCAACTTGGGAAACAAACTAAAGAAAGTTCAATCGTAAACGTTCTTTGACTTGTTAGTAGGACCACAAAGAAAAAAGAGAAAAGAATAGGTTAATATATAGATTTAGGCCCAAACACAAAGAGAAACCCTTATGACCTAGACGACTCTTTGCGAGTATTGTTCCCGAAAATCGTGCATACCTTACCGTAAGTAATAGATTCCCGCATAACAAACATCCCAACAGACGCGCGTCCCCGTATTAATACGTCTAATAGACTGTACCCGAAAATCTATCAATTTATCTGTTCTCGACAGATACCGTACGCGACCGATGCATTGAGTTTGCGGTCGATCCAAACATTATCGTTGTTTCCTAGATCCCCGAATAGATTTATGTTCATCGTCATCGCACCACTATACAATACAATACTCGATATGGTGTATGGAGAGAGGTATGGGGGGATTTGTGTTGATGTGTTTTGTGAGGCGTAAATATCAATAATGACCGTGAAAATTAACTTTGTATACAGATCGGTAAATCTGATTTGACAGATGGTCACACATGCTTGCTTCGAACGTACAAGAATTTTCGGAAATGAAAGTATATTTATACGGGTAAGGATACGAAATCGTAAATTTCTTCTTCTTTCTTTATTTTGGAGGATTGATTTAAATAAAGTTAACTTTTTCACTTTGGCTACTTCCGAAATTTAATAAGTAATTGAAGAGAGAAGTTTATGTTTCTTCAGAATTATTTACTTGCTTTTAATTTAATGATTGGCGAAGAGTTTGGAAAATACCTCATACCATCTCACATAACAGACCAGCTTCACAACATACTACTATGCTGTTACAAAGAGAAAAATTAAAATTATAATAAAACAAAAATTACTACTTTATTAGTTTTTGCATTCATTCAAGCAATTTTGGTTTAAACTGATAGATTTATATTTTATCCAAAAATGTAATTTCATCAAAGAAAAATGGATATTTGTTAAATGAAGTGATCATTTGCTTTGAATGTCAGTGAAAATATAAAATTAGTTAACTAAACGTTTGCGGTCAGTTTGTAACAGATGTCAATGTTATTTTTCGAACAACGTGATATATTTGTATGTTAATGCAAGAAATATTATCTTATGCAACTAAAGATGGGAAAAGAAATATAAGTATTTAGTCTAAAATATAATAAATAATTTTGGTTCAGTAGCCAATAAATTAAAAATTTTTAGAGATTTGTATCTACGTATAAGCAGGCATGTTTTTGACTAACAAGTGTTGCTATGAATAAGTTGAGATTTTTCTTAGCATCGATATAGGGTTTCTTTTACGTTTGCGTATAATTGTGCAGTTTGGATAAAAAATATTTCTTTTAAATATGTGAACTTATTTATATATATACTACTACTGTATTGTACTATTAATAGTTATGGATGTGTATGATGAAAAATAATAACTTAGAATATGGCGGATGAAGAAATTGTTATAAACTCTTGTGGCAGCGGCAAATTTCTGTCTGTAATTTAATTGGATCATAATAAAGTAATAAATAAACATACGAGATTCTTAAACTATTGTACCTTCAAGATAAAAGGTCTGCAATGACATTATTCTATTCACGGGGGTGACATTCCCATGATAGGATGCCCTTCTTATACATTTTAGTTTCTTCCAGGATAACAGATGACAGTATAGGTTTAATTTAAAGAATTCGGTAAAAATGTTTCATTAGAAGCTTAGCAGATTCGGCGCATCGTCAGTGTGAAAATGTGGAAATGTAAAACATATGTATCTGCTTTGTTTGGTCTTTTATACCTTATTACATGAAAAAAATATTTTATACGTTCTTACAGTTATCTTAGCTGTAGTGAGAAGTGCATTTGCTTCATAGATATAGAAAGGGATAAAGGTAAGGTAAGTTAATATTGTACCAAATATATCATAGTTTGTTGTCACACCTTATTAATGGTAATAATAACGAACTATATACAAATAGGAACTTTTAAATTTAATAAAAAGAACGTTGTATGCACTTTATTTCTACATACAGATGAAGGTGAATACGTTAAATTTTCTGTATAGCTTTTAAGTGCTTTAAGTTTTTTTTTTACAAAAGTTTGGATAAACCAATATTAATCATTTATTTCATTTATTGGTAGGTGTAAGTATGGTAGAAGTCTATTGTGTTATGCTGGCATAACTTTCCAAATTCCACCAAAAATATAGAATGGACCGAGAAAGGATTATGTTATGCATGTTATATAACAATTGTAGAGTTAGTGAAAGCACCTTTTAGCAGAAGATATTGAAAGAAATAATGAATTATTATTACTAGTACTTCTGCTTGTAAGTATCTTGATTAGTAACTAATGACTTTGACATATATATCAAGCTATAAATATTTGTATATATATATTTTCCAGATTAAGTATTATCTTTCTTAAATATATTATATAAATATGTCTTATTAAACTATTTTGATAACAAATATAGCAGAATTTCTTTTAATACTTACTAGATATAACAATATAATAATTCGCTTATTATCCTTAACGCAAACTGCACGTAACATAGCAAAATTTTATCTTACTATGTATAAAGGTTGGTGTTATTGGAGAAAAATCAAAATTGTTGAAAATGCGTCGCTATAGACATACGAGGGGGGATCCCCATGATCCACCCCTTACCTACTTTTAATTGGTTGTTTGATTAGTGTTTTTGATATTTAGTTAACTGACATTTGCAGATCATATCTAAATTACACCAAGTTTGTGGATCCTGTAGAACAAAGAGCCGTAATGAAATACTTCATGAAAAAGGGTATGACGCCACCTCAATTTCATAAAGACATTATGGCAATTACTGGTGAGTCTGCAATTTCTTATGATATAGTCAAACGCTGGCGTCCAAATTTGAAATGCCGAAGAACATTCTGTGAAAACTAACATGCCGGTGGTCCTCCCATAACGGTAATAACAGACAAAAACATTAAAAAGGTCACTATATCATACTACAAGACCGACGAGTACGTATCTGCGACATTGTGGAAGATACTGGCTTAGCATATCATGTCGTGCACAACATACTGATTAAAGAATTAGACATGAAAAAGATGAGTGCAAGATGGGTGCCCCGATTATTAACCATTGATCAACAAAGAAATAGGGTGTTGATTTGTAGACGTCTTTTGGCAAGGTACCAAGCAAAAAAAGACAACTGTCTTAGTCGCTATGTGACCATGGATGAGTCATGGGTGCACCACTATGATCCTGAGACTAAAGCGCAAAGTAGAGAGTGGAAACATCGCGGTTCTTCTCCTCCACGCAAATTTAAGATCGTGCCGTCTGTTGGAGGGGTTTTGCTGTCTGTGTTCTGGGATGTTCAAGGAATCATCCTGACCGACTATTTGCAAAAGGGACAGAATATTACAGGGGCCTACTACGTACAATAGATTTCTAAGTTGCGAGACGCTATTAAAGAGAAACGCCGAGCAAAGTTAAGGCACGGTATGCTGTTCCATCAGGATAATGCTCCCAGCCATACATCAGGTATTGCGATGGCTGCTATACACCAAGCAGGCTTATATTTGCCGGATTTAACCCCTAGTGATTACAGGCTGTTCCCCAAATTAAAACAAATTTTATGTGAGGCAAAATTTTCTAGTAATTATGAAGTGATGCAAGCTATAGAGGTGGTTTGCAGACAAAAATTTTTCCAGGAGGCTGCTGGGATGTTGGGAGCATCGATGGACCAAGTGCATTAGTGCAGAGGGAGATTATGTCGAAAAATAAAAAATGTAATGTCGCTGTGGTGTTACTGTAAGGGCGTTAGCGATACAGCATAGAGATTCACCCTCGAATATACATACATTGAAATTTGGACGTGTAGATTATGGGAAAATTGTTTTCTGCGACGAAATGTTAGTACTTCTAACGTTACACTAATGATGTTCGCGGCGTTAACGAATTGCCGTTTCTCGTTAATGCCGCTTTTAACGTGCATACCTGTTTCGAAGAAGTACACGGTGAATGCAATTAAACAACAATTGCGGTTATTTGCATGGTAATTTGAGAATAACAAGGTGCCATACGTATTTCCCAAATAAGAGGGAACGTTAGCGAGTTAGCTCGTCAGCGTCGAGTAAAAAGGAATCTATAAGCATGCATAACTATACTCGTACGTACTTGTACCGATTCCGGCGATGTTGTATGCAAATTATCTTGCCGGCGCGCGAATGCAAATCGTCTCGATCTGCAATTAATACAAGATCCATATTCATGGCGCAGATGCTCATTTTTCGCCCCTCGATTCGCTTTATAGACGTAATTAAATTCAATTACGCACTTATTCACAGCGGTCCACTTGTCTCTACATCCCGACGTCCCAACTCTGCCGGTACATACTTTCTAAAACGCTGATGCGTACATATTTAGAGTTTGCGAAATTACTCGCGTCAGATCTTATAATTAGGCGTGTTTAGCGCGTTTGCTTCCGCTAGCCGGTCGTTAAAGCTGTTCGAAACGGCATTAATATCGGCATCGTTTACGAGATAATGTTATCTTAATTAAATATAAACTACGCTAGTTAGCGACGCTATCACTGCTCTACAGGGCATGACTCTCGGGGAATTGCGGAAATTGTACCTTTTATTAAAAAGAAAAAACATAATTAGATATAGTCAGGTCGGGATGACACGACAGTACGTACGCACTTGTAATTTTCTTCGTTCGCGTGCAGTTTTCAAACAGGTCGATAAGAAACTACGAATGAGATCGGGTCGATTTCCCGATGCGAGAATCTCAGTGTGGCACTGACCCACACTAATAACTAGTCTCGGCAAAGAGGGACAAATTTCAGTGCCATA
Source organism: Trypoxylus dichotomus (assembly GCA_023509865.1). Classification (NCBI taxonomy): domain Eukaryota; kingdom Metazoa; phylum Arthropoda; class Insecta; order Coleoptera; family Scarabaeidae; genus Trypoxylus; species Trypoxylus dichotomus. The sequence goes on from CM042075.1 coordinate 53,098,871, forward strand.
CAGAGAACAGCGTGGATAAACTAGAAACCGTAATAGCGGGTATGCCGGATTTAGAATACGAAGGTGATAGAATTAAATGTGTAAAGTGCGACAACTATTTGACGTGTACTTGTAGGTGGAAGTGTGGACGCTATCTAAAGGGTATAAAACACTGTTCTGAAATCCGTGGCAAACGATACAGCGAATAATTAATATTTGATATTGGTGTTAGTTTTATTCAATGTAATGTACCGTTCACTTTATTAGACCAACAAGCATTTGTCTCCTTCTGGAGCAGACAATCTGTTACATGTAAAATCCATGATTTAAACCTTGCGCCGCAAATGTTCCTTAAATGCTGCAATAGCTTATACGAAGGCAGTATTTCTAATGTCCTCAAAACGTAGAAAAGGATTTCGCGAACTGTATCCCAAAGAGCCTGAATCACCACAGCAAATTACTCCGCGTTGGGGAACATGGCTAAGGGCTGCGTTTTACTACTGCGAACATTTTGATGATGTAAAAAAAAGAAAGTTTTACAATTCGATCCGAGACGCGCCAAAGCTATCGAGAAAAGCCAGAAGATGTTTCAAAATACTAAGTTAAAATATGGTTTAGAAAGTATTCGTAAGAACTACTATGGACCAGCGAAGGGAATTGAAAAATAAGAAAATGATTCGATGTTATTTGTGGATGTCTATCCAAATTGTGGACGATATTTACTCACACCTATGTACGGCGGAAAGCGAAACATGTAAGTCTAATACGAAAATTTGAAAGTGTTACTGACAAGGATTCAGATTTTCTCATACTAACATATATTTGTGAAGGTGGGTCGAAACATCCATTGAATTGTTGCAAGTATTACTATAAATTTGCAGATATAACATTACTTGATGTGGAGCGGTCGTTTTCGTGATTAAAAAATATTTATCCCGCACGCCGTATTCATTTGACTTAGTGCCGCTGATAATATCTTGTTTTATAGATCCAACAGATCTTTGTAATTATAACTTGCCAAGAATAAATATATATTCCACTTGAAAATTTATTGTTTCTAAACGAATACAAAATTAAACAGGAACACTTTTCGGAAGATTATGATGTTTGTTTCGAATAAATTCAAAAATCACTTTGAGTTTAATCGACTCACAAAAATTCCATCAACGAGCGCACGTGCTGTAAGAACTTATTTCGTTGGTTATTGCATAAAGAAATGAAATAAGATCGTAAACGTCTATACCTACAAACCTACAAACTATAACGGTAGAAAGGATACATAAAATGCGGTTCAAAATAGTGTGCAGGTGCATCTGTTGTTGCCTTCTGAGTTATGTGAAAAATTTGTCAACTCTCGATTCATCATCGTGCGTTTTTGATGTCGTTCGAATATGCGCGTCGGTGCCTTGTTGTTCGCGGCGGCGACGACGCCTTTGCGGCCGCTGCGACATCGTCAACGTCTGCGTTCCGGATATTACATGGACAGACGCGGATCGACCACACTACCACGTACATACGTATGCGTATTTTTACGTCGTACGCGTGCATAACGCTATTTTAAGAGCGCAACTATAAATACGAACGCGGCGGTATCGGCGGCAAAGCGCGAAGAAGGTGGTGTGTGCGGTCCGCGTCGCCCGCATTTCGATCGTCCGTCGTTGTGTAATATGTTTTCGGAAGAGAGTATTAAGGTGTTAAAGGTATTTAAGTTTGTTTGCTGATGGTGGGTGGTCCTAATCTTTCACATTTTAACTTTCGTACGAACGTTGACCGATGAAAAATGGATAACGCAAACGTCTGAACGGGGCCGTTGTTTATTCTCTTTCGTTTCTTCTTCACGTCTCATTCTCTCGCAACAATTATACGTATACTATAGTCCATAGAAGTTTGGTCGATGGTCAAGGGAGAAAGTTTTACAATACTTTAATTTAATAAGCTTTATTGCATTCAACGACGATAATCTTAATTTAAAAGGTGCGCAACTAAATGCTCGCTATTTTCTTTTTTGCAACTTTATTGTGAAAAAATGGTTACAAAAGAATCATTCAAAGTATTGGTCATCACTAGCCACAACTGTTTCCCATATTTCTGGCAGTGCTCGAGTACTGTTACGATAAAAATGTTTATCTTTTAACGCTATCCAAGAATCAAGCCATTTTTCGATGTTTTTATATGAGCGGAATTGCCGATTAGCCAGACCATGTGCCATCGACCGGAACAAGTGATAATCGGACGGCGCAATATCTGAAGAATATGACGGATGGGGTACGACTTTAGGGTTTTAACGCAAAGTGAGGCCGAGCATTGTCATGCTATAGAATCACTTTTTCGTGCCTTTGCTCGTATTGTAGCCGTTTTTCGCACAGTGCTTGGCTCAATCGCATCAATTGAAGTCGATACCACTCCCCAGTAATGGTTTCATTCGGTTTCAACAGCTTATAATAAATCACACCGACCTGGTCCCACCAAATACACAGCATAACCTTCGCAGCGTGAATATTCGGCCGAGCTGACGACGTAGAAGTATGACCGGGCAGTCCTAATGACTTTCTTTTCTTTGGGGTGCTGTAATGAATCCATTTTTCATCATCCGTCACGATGCGATGAAGAAAACTCTTCCTTTTTTGGCGCTGGTGCAGTTGTTCGCAGGCGAAAATACGAGACTCAACGTCTCTTGGCTTCAAATCATAAGGAACCCAAATTCCTTGCTTTTGAATCATTCCCAACGCATGCAATCGCTTGGAAATTGCCCCTAATGCTGATGAAAGCTCTTGTTGCATTTGGCATGGATTCGAGCAATGCCTCTAATTCAGCGTCTTCGAAGGTTTTGGGCCTTCTTTCACGTCAACATCGAAATCACCGTCTTTGAAGCTACGGAACCAATCACGGTATATTGTTTCACTTAGACCAGCATCCCCGTAAGCTTTGTGGAGCTCGCAATGCGTTTCAGCTGCCGTTTTCTTCGAATGAAAGAAGAAAATCAATACTTCCCGCGAATTACGATTACTTAGCACAAAATTAGACATTCTTATACAACCAAAAGTATATGACGCCTAAACAAAATCACTACTGTGTCCGAACAGTTTGTTTACCATATGTCTAAGTTTAGTACATAACGTTTTGGATATGTCGAAGTCGACCAACATTTATTGCAGGCGCAATCCTTATGTCATACATGAAATTGAATACATCTGCAACTGAAATAATGAACGTATTACGAAGAAAGGAAGTAATTAAGCACCTTATGGCCTGGAACAATCATCCTTATTTACAACGGATTATTCTAATCTATTTATTAGATAAATTCCATCGATGAGACCAAGCAGGTAAAGATTTTATTGCATATCCTCTCTCTCTCTCTTAGGCCTCCTCCCTGCCTGGCGCTAATGTTTACTGCGGTTACTAAACTCACAACAATTGCGTTTGAATATTATAGTGATCACCGGTTTAGTAAGTGAACAACACTATTCAAAATGCCTCGTGGTAAATCAATATATGTCGCTAAACGATCCAGTATAATAACTAATGTAACGACACTAAAATACATCATTACGCCGATATCAAGAAACAGGCAACCTAGAGGACCGTGACCGCCCAGATGCCTCGCGAATAACCACCCCAACAGATGATCGCCTACTACAACTATCAAGTAGGCGAAATCGTAGAAAAACAGCATCAGAAATAGCGAGCGAATTCAATCGCGATTTCAGTTAAATGCTGGCTGGCCGAAGGAAATTTACACGGTCGCGTGGCAGCTCGTAAGCCATTGCTACGCCGGAGTAACCGACTAAAAGGCTATAGTGGGCCCGTAAATATCGGGATTGGATGATCGAAACGTGGAAAAAAGTTTTATGGACTGACGAATCAATATTTAAAGTGTTTGCTTAGGGCAAGAGTGTGTTTGTCAGACGTATGAAAATATGCTTACCAGCTACCATATTGTATAATGGAAACCGTTCCAACGATTTTTTGTCAACTTAACGTATTCTACAATGCTTGAAGTTAACGCTAATGACATTAAGATATATAAAGTGATAAATAAAGATATTCCTCTCCTGTGACGGAATTTGCTCTTGCTCGTGGATTGGTGCGAAGCAAATAATTTAAGTCTCAATCTGAGCAAGTGTTGTACTATTACATTTTCTAGAAACTAGCTGCTTATTCAAACGTCCTATCATGTTGGCAATTATCAACTTTGACGAATCATTTCGGAGTATGACTTTGGCATTATATTTGATACACATATGAGTTTTATCAACCACATCGAACAATGTGTTTGGTAGCTCACAAGACACTTGGCTTTATGCGTACAGTTACCAACCCTTTCTCCGACATCGATGCAATCATAATATTATATAACATCTTTATGTTTTATATCTGGATCGTTTACACCGAAGATTTCTAAAATTTGTATCGTTCAAACTGGATGAAGTGTATCCGCCGAGTGGTGCTTGTCAGAATGCTTTACTAGAATGGTATGGATTAAAGTATCTTTCTCAACGCCGTGGTGAATATAGTGTTAATTTTTTATGCGACATCTTTCGCGTTAAAATAAACTGAATTTCAATTATCTCGAATACCACTTAACGTATCATGTCATGCATCTAGATATGTTTTAATTTTTCAAATTCCGACAGCTCGCACAAATCTGCGATTGCAGACATCAGTTTTTGCTTTGTAGGAGTGTTAACAAATTTTGATGATGTGCTTGTATAAATTTGTAACATATATATGATACTTAAGCTTGGCTTTTTTATTATTATTTTTGCTTAATTTCTGTATGTATATATATTGTAATGATATGTATTATTATTTATGTATATTATACCACAATATAAACCGGGTGTATGCATAAGCTCTTTCGTTTGCTTTTTGCTAAAAAGAACCATGTAATTTTCGAGGGAAATTATTTTTTTTTATTTAAAACATTGGCTTCTACATATTTCACCCATCTTTCAGGTAATGTATGGCTACCATGCCAGAAAAACTGCCTGTCTTTTGCGGCAAACTAATCGTTGAGCCATTTTCCAACTTACTCGAAATTGCTGAAGTACTGCTTTGAGAACGCATTGATGCGAAGAGGTCATAGTCAGATGGCGCTAGGTCTGGATTTCAAGGTGTTTTTCACTGGTTTTGCTGTGTGACACGGCGTATTGTCGTGTAACAAAATCATTTTGCCATGTCTTCTGGCTCATTCCGATCGTCTTTCGATGCCTGGTTTAAATTAATCATTTGTTGGCGATAGCGTTGTGTATAAACGGTTTCGCCGGCCTTCAAAAGTTCATAATACACAATACCGCTTTAGTCCCACCAGGCACAGAGCATGGTCTTCTTGCCGAAGCGATGTGGCTTTACTGTTGAAAGAGCGGCTTCGCTAGGTGAAAGCTTTCCGCTTCGGGTTTTCAAAATAAATCAATTTTTCGTCACCCGTCACAATTCGATACAAAGATGATTTCCTTTCGTCGCGTTGAAGCAGCATTTCACAAGTGACTTCGCGATTTTCTATTTGACGTTCATTCAAATCGTGTGGGACCCATTTACCGAGTTTATTGATCTTTCCTATTGCTCGTAAATGTCTGCCTATTGTTTCTTGTGACACGTGTAATGCTTGTGCTAATTGTCGTTGAGTTTGAGTTGGGTTATCATTCAATATCTCCTGCAATTGCTCGTCTTCGGATTTTTCTGATCTACCAAAGCGCTCACTGTCTTCCACGTTGAAATCCACTTTTAAATTGTCGAAAGCATGTTCTAATCGACGGAGTGTATTCACCGTATGTTTCTACCAGCAAACGATGACTTTCAACAGCCTTTTTCTATTGTGTGCGTCAAATTAATACGCTGCGTACTTTTCGTTGGCGCCATCTCTTAGTTAAACCGGAAAGAAAGTTATGCATACACCTGGTATAAATATACATACTTATTCTGTTATAGTAGTAACTGAAGATAATTTAATTTTTATTACAAGTGTCCATGTCCTGTTGTTGGATTAGTAAACGTATATTATTATTATTGTAAAATCTTTTGTCTATTATCATCAACATAAGTAATGAACCTGGATATAACAAGTATAAAGAAAACAAAAAAATAGATGTATATGCAAGATTAACACGATTGTTAACTCATGCGAGTTTGAACCTGAAATAAAGCTAATTAAACTGTGCAGCTAATTTTAATCATTACAAAGCATTCGCGCCGTCTTCTAACGATATCAGAGTTTCTACCGTTCTTTCATTCGTACGTTTCGAGAAAACACTACTGTAAGCGCGTACGACGTTGCATTTTAATACGTTTTTCAACGAACGCGCATAAAGCCGAGAGAGAGATACACATCTGTCACAATTATTGTGCACCAGATGGTGGAAATTGACCTTTTTGTTTGTCCATTCGTTCCATCGCACGAATAAATTCTTTGTATTTGTGTTTATTTTCTCTTTTTCTTTTTTCGTTTTGGTTCTTTCTCGACCTCTCTGATCACCTTCTTCTTGTTACTCGCGTCGTGGTGGGTGGCACAATAATATAGATATTCACGTCAAGTCTAATGAGTCAACGTTTCGGTAGTAGCGTATTTATAACTGGGTTGGTTGGTTGTGCGACGGCAAGAATAATTTTCTCTCACCGTAGCGGACGGTGGCTTATGTTGGACGACTTTCGGCAATTCGCGTTGCACGTATGCAGATTAGGGATCAGCAAAAATATCGGTAACATTTAAGTTATTACCACCGATATATAATGAATGTCCCTGTATAGATACAGGATACGGCAAAATAAACAGTACTGAAATTATGAAATGTATATTATTCATGTATTTACTTTACATTATATAACGATACTTTAACATTATATCGCGTTGCAAACTTTATTCACGATGACGTTCCCGATAAAACAGATATTCGGGATGTCCTCTGTTCAGTTTCAAACAGTATCCGTAGCGTTCGCGAAGGTTCACAAACATGTATGTGAACACAGCCTGTTGCATGGCACAAAAAAAACCTTCAATTCTAATCCGTAATTCCGGAATGTCAGACGGCGGATAGGTACGGAAAATAACCTCCTTCAGCATTCCCCATATGTACGCATCAGGTGGTGTTAGGTCTGGCGAGTGCGATGGGTACGGGAAATCAGTGCCACGCGAAATAAGGCGATCCCCAAAATGATTGTGCAACATTCGAAGAGACTCCCTAGCCGTGTGACTGGTTGCCCCGTCCTGCTGAAACCATTGTCGATTACGTGGTAGGTTCCTGACACGACCAAATCGCTGAAGATCACGCAGAAATGGTGTGATAACCTGTTCTCTGTAGCGCTCCTGATTCACGGTTAACGGCGTTCCATCATCTGCTTCAATGAAATATGCCATGTGCGAATACAGCATACTAAATGGTAACACGGTCACTACGAAGGGGTTGTTCGACGATTATGTCGGGCCGTTCGAATCCAAGAAACCGTGTTGTCTGCTTGTTAATATATCCGTTTATATGAGTATGACTTTCATCAGAAGACCCAACATTCGACAAGATCGACGTGTCTTCATAATCCGTAGCCAACACACGTGCGCAGTATTCGGCTCTTACACGCTTATCAGCTACTAGATCCAGATATTAGGCGACGAATGATTACAGTAGGGTAATCATGGCAACGAAAACATCTTCTATGTGTTTTTAGAGATGGAGACGTAGGCCTTGGATGAGATATTCGCTAAGTGCCGTGTGGATATGCGTGTGTGTTAAATATATTTGTATAAAACTTTACATTAATTACATTGGATTTTGTGATATAAACTTTTAATAGGATGTCATTATTTTCTTTTCCTGTTCTTTAAGAGACTCTTTTTGTTTGACAAGAAAGGGAATTTTTTGCATAATAAAGACGAAAGAGAATTTTGGGGAATTATATTTAAATGTAGAATACGTCACAAGAAAGCTGTAATTTGCGAATACGTTAAGATATATAGTAATTAAATTAAAGAAAATTACAACTACGACAAATAAGCTTAATGAAAGGTAAGTCTAGCAAATGCAATAAAAAAAATGGGCATGTCCTCGAGGAGAACAGGGGGCTCAAAAAATCCCATTACACTATATAGGATTTAATACATTTGTTTGGTAGATTAGCTAGTCGATGTTCGCGAACACTATAAATAACAATCCATACCTGCTAGCTCTTACGCTTTTCTTTTTTCGAACAATTTTATCATTTTTATGACACATATTCGTATACTTGTTAACAAATATTACGTACGCAATACGTACAAATATAAAACTTGATTTTCACACGATCGATATCGGCAAACGTATAATTTTTCAAATTGCCAGATCGAAAACAACGTCACCGATAATATTTATGAGCGTATTTATACAACCGTTCGTTAAAGTACACAATGCATCTCTTAAAATCACCAAATCGTTAGACTATTACGTGTGCTATGGAATACGAGGACGAAATGAAACATTACTGCTGACAGCGTAATAATCGCCTTCGAACAATACGCGAATAAGACAAAGTACGATTGAGATATAAAAATCGAACCGACGAACACCGGCAACACCTTAAATTATTAACATTCGTGGTAGAAACACGACTCATTCCAAACGTTATAAACGTCTCGCGGATATTTATGCGGGTCCCATTAATAACGATATTAATAAATAGAGTCTGTATCTCAATAGAATATTAACATATGCTAATCGGGCGATTTCGCCGTATGGAAATTTCTCCTCGAGCATCGCGTCCTTCATGCTCGTTAATATTCAATTATCCTATCGATGTAATACGCAAACACAACAACGAAACGGTATACACATACATATAACATCGCGATCGCGACACTATATAATTATTAATAAGAGAATAAATTAGTACGCGTGTAATGGGCATATTTTTTAGCGTCTTCATTAGTTTATGACAACGATTACCTAAGTCAATAATTAAGTATCTGTCTACATATATACATATGTCTATGAACATTTATAGTAGTTGTTAAAATGTTACACAAGGCATGAATTAAAATTATCATTTCTGTCCTAACGGGGGAATTATTTTTCCTCCTTTCGTACTATGATACTAGATGATGAATGAAAGTGAATACAGTAGATTCGCAATTTAGTGAACTAATATTTGCACGGCGAATTGACTATTTCGTGGGTTTCACTATTTTGAGGTTGAAGAAATGAGAAGAAAACGTCCATATTCTTGGTTAATAAACATTTATTTTAAACTTGGCTGAAATTATAAGATAAAAGAAGACTTCGAATTGACGTAAAAATCACACCTGGAAAATTCGAATGGCACAGGTATTGGAATTTGGAAAGAGGGAGAACCGGATGGTGAGGCCATCAGTCTAGGGATCTCCTGTTCCATCTTTCAAGCACAAGTAATTGCCATCCAGACATGTGCAGAGAACTCTCTGGACTACGCACATGACCTGGAAGCAGTGGAAAATGTATCGGACAGCCAACCGCTCTTAGAGCGCTACAAGCTGTCAAGTTTGACTCCGAAGTGGTATTGGAGTGCCATAGAAGGCTACAACATTGCTGCGTTATGTTGAGATGGGTGCCAAGCCACTCGGGGATCAAAGGGAACGAAATAGCTGATTTGCTAGCAAAGATGCCAGTGGACGACCATTCTCAGATCCTGAACCGACGTGTGGGAGTACCTATGGTAGTATTAAAACCTACGTTAAATCCGAGCTCGCCACCAATCACCGGTTCTACTGGAACGGTGTAGACGGTTTAAGACACTGTAAATCTCTCGGGATTTATTCAGGCGAGGGAAGACTGTGTAAGGCAGTCCTAATGATCAGGACCAAACTGAGAGTACTCACAGCGATGTTAACTGGGCACTGCGCGCTGAATAAACACATGCATCGCATGGGTCTAGTAAACTCACCTTCATGTAGAGTAAGTGCGGGAGAGCAGAGGAAACTCCTGTGCACCTTCTTGTCGACTGCCCTGCAGTCTGCAGGGAAAGACAGGTTCACCTTAGGGATGCTCAGCTTGACGGACCCAAGTTAGGAAGATTACTGCTCGAGCGGATTATGGACTTTGTTGCTGAAGTACAACTAAAATCACATGGGTGCACAATAGGCGAGGTACTGGCTGAGTTGCTCTTCGGTGTTAAAGCGCCGCCCATGGGTATACAAAAAAAAAGATAAAATAATATTGAAAGATAGATAACACGTATCTATGTATTATGTAAGTCTTTCTAAAAAGGTACATATTTTCATTATTGAGATATAAAAAAAATGTTATGTGTAATTGCCGCTGTTTTTTGTGCACACCTTACTATTATATTTTTTGTCGTAAATTGAGCAAAGTAAGTGATGTGGAATAATTAATTTCTAGTTGATTTTCTTCAGTCCACTGAATCACTTCATTTAATGATATGAACTTGATCAGTTGAAATAAATTGTGCTACTCTACTGAACATACAATCTGCTTCCTTTTCAGATTCTGAATCAATTCTTCCTCATTTTGTTCTGTGTTGTTCAACATAACGTCTTTATTCCAGTTTTCCACGTCGGTTTCCTCGTACACAACCTAAAATAGATATTATTATTTAGTTACTCATCTACGTTTCTGCATTTTACGATTCTCCTCACATTTGGTTCAATATTTGCAAAAGATTTAAAACCATTCTGCCTTCAATATGTACATATTTCATCGTCGAGTAATCTTAATTTTAATTCACTCAGTGGGATATTTTCTTTGACATCTTTTTTGTAGGCATAATATTGTGCCAACATTTCTCTATGACTGTTAGTTTCAAACTGTTCCATGTCATTTATTGAGATTTAACACAGCATCGCTTAACTGTAATTTTGTAATGGCGCACTAATGTTTGTATCGTTTGTTAGCAGTTGTGTCAATAAGTTTCTTCGATAATGAAGCGTGGTTATTCTTATTCCATTGTGATCCAAAGGCTGTATGAGAAGGGTAACATTAGGTGGCATATAGATTACACTAATCAAACCGTCATCACTCTTTAACTCCTTTTCGGGTAGGTGACTGGGGGCGTTGTCTAACAAAAATAGAGCTTTATTAGATAAATTAATCTCCCGATTAGAATGCAATTTTTTCTTTACTAGTTTTAATGAACACTATTTTAGACCAAAGTTGTGCATAATGAAGATACGATAGAATATTGATGACGGACCAATATAAATGTTGGTTAGAATTATTTAAGGCATAGCAAATTTTTCCAACGTTAAAAACTATAAAAATTTACTATGTAGTTCGCCGAAATAATATAAAGAAAAATCTAGTAGAGAAAGTGATTTATAAATCTTAATATCAAGACGGTTAGAAACTAAAAAAATATTTTTGTCCTGGATGTTTTAATTCATGTTCAATTTTTCCACACGTTAATTAGCGCATTAGAATGCACTATTCTAAAAACTCAAATATGTTCGTACGCTGTTGTAGTCGGTCAGGTAGACATGTACATATTTACGTTGTACATTTATACGTTCATCTATCACTCGACATTGTATACGAGGTTGTCCCTTAGTTCGGCTAAAAGCAACATAACCGAATTCCTACCACACCTATCACTTTCGATTTTAAAACAAACACACCTTGTTTTTCGCCTCTCCTCTTCCAGACTTATGTTGCGGGTGTATTTGGTTACCGGCGCATTCCTATACGTTATATCGGATTAAAAATCGACTAGAAATCCGCTGTAATTCACTCTTAGATATCTAAACAGAACTGATCATGAAGGGAAAATACGAAAGGTCTACCGTAAGAAAGAATTTTTCGAAAATAATGAACAAAGAATAATAACTAGAACCCTAAATTAATCCATTACAATAATATGTGGTATTTATTCCTTTATTAGAAGTTAGCATGTATTCAGCAGTTACATAGAATTTCATCAGGATATATTTTCCGTTGAAAAATGTTTGTTGTCAAAGCAAGTGGAATAGCTCTGTCAGAAAGTTCTAAAGCTCAATATAAAAGAGAAGCGAATACTTATTTTTTCATTTTCCCCCTAACTTAAGGTGTTAGAAATTTGTTTTTATTAGTACTTGATTTATAAAACAAAATTAATTTGTACATCGCTAACAAAAAAAAAAAACAAAAAATGATCTAATGTAATTATTAAAATAACGTTAATACGTACTGATAAAAAGTAATTTCAATGCGTACAAACTATTTTCGTATAAAGCATGGTTTATCCGAGATTATACCGCGAAAAGCGAATCAGTAGCGGAACTAACGTCGAAGCTTATTCGGAAAACAAAAATAATTCAACAACCTGTGCGCTCTTCTCTTTTAAATGTCCAGGAACCGTTCTTCTTTGACGCTACTCACCATCTGTCTGTACATCCATACATCCACAGAATAGTCGTATAGCGATAGAACTATACGTATATGCCCAAAGTATTTACATACATAGATACATATGCACATGGTGCGTACCCGATACGTCCCTGACGTTCTAATTGTCGCCTCTCGATGTTGAGGAGAAAAGGACGGCGATCGTTACGCAAAAGCCCGGTCCGACCGGGCCGAGCGCAACAGCTTAAAGTAAGGAACGAATGCCACACACATCGTCGTAGTCGACTGGATGAGATGTCTTCATCAAGAAACTATTTATGACGTCACGGATCTTCAGACAGAAAAAGATAGAGCGTCGCCTTATGACCGAGAATCCGAGCGCTATACGTATGCACATACAAGAATAAAAACGGAAAGATGAGAGTAGTTTAAATACGATCCCGTCGCGTGTACCTGCGACTATACGAGAAGCCAAAGTATGTAACGTACTGCCGTTATATCGCGCAGCAGTTCATCATAAAAAAAAATAACAACCGTCCGAACCGTCTAGATTAGTTTAGTTGATATCGACGCCCGGTCGCCATGGCAAGCTGGCTTTTCTCTTCATTATTCGGTAAAGAAATTCCGTCATCACCGCCGACTAACAACTATATAACTATTCAGTTCCGCTTAAGAGGAAACCAAGAAAAAGAGAACGAAATGAAGGAGAGAACGAGTATTAAATTAACAGAATGGATATGATAATTTTTCCTAATTAAGTTGAGTGTGTGGTCTCGGTTTTGTCATCTGCCGTATGATCTTATTTAATTCCATTTACCTGCTAATAGCGTAGCGGACATATTTAGCGTGCTACTATCATGGTAACAGATGTCTACATATTCACTTTCGTAGTTCGTGTGTGATACCTAAGAATTCTTATACAGAATGGTCCGACATTCCTACCTCGTAAACGTTACAGCTATTATTATTGTTGTATTTATATATATATATATATAATGTTTTATCATTATATACTTTTATTCATTCATTTACTAGGTGTATGGATATTTTTTTTCGTAGCGCATCTAGTTTTGACTCATTGCTGAATACGATCTCTAACGAAAAGACATTGTTCAAAGAAAACAATTTTGCTTGATTTACATATTCATTCAAGTTATTTCGTCTTACCTTTCGAAAATCTTCAATTGTGTAATGTTAAAGAGGTTTTGCCCATTCATAACGTGCATCATTGGTGTTAATCTTGGCTTTTTCAGGGAGCATCTGCATTTTAAGACACACGTACAATTGTCTACGTACTGTACGCGTGGATATTTGCACTCCTTGTTGAGACATTACATTTCCTATTTCTTTGGCAGATAAACTTCGGTTTTCAGTTGCTAGTTGCAGGATACGGCGATCATTTCGATTAGTAGTGATCGTTTTCGTCGCAAAAAGCTCTTCCGATACTTATAGTAGGTATCTTTTCTTTCATTAAAATGGCGATTCGCTGCACTGTTTGTCGGGATACTTCTTCTTTCTTTGCAATTGTGCGTTGAGAATACACTTCTGTAGCCGACAATGCCTCAATACGCAATATTTTATTTTAACGAAAAAATATAAAGCGCATGCAAGCAATAACTAACACGGAAAGAACATTGTTAGATAAACAGATAAATATTCTTTCTACAATAGTAACAGATCCAAATAATATTCTATGAATTACTGTGTCTTTCAATCTTGTTTCTACCAATCTTCTATACGGTACAGAATGATTCGTGAGGGGAATAACAATAGGCAAGATGTCATTAAGTGGTACTTTCTCAATTTCATGAATTTTATACCTGCATTTGTAAATTATCGCGTTGGAAACACACAAAAGCTTAGATCTATAAGGTGGTCCTAATAAAACGGACAGGGACTGTATTAATCCTCGTGTAAGAAGAGGGTTAGTAACGACATCTGAGCAACTCTTATACAGATGCTGTATGGTTTATTGTCAATTTTGATTAAAATCGCATATCGTAGACATTTTGTTGGAGCCAATTAGGCCTTGAGAAACGCAACAAGATAATTCCTAGAATAGCACCCATCGCATCGCAAGGAGTACAACGTGTCAGGCGCGTTTTAAACGCCGCTGAAGCTCGATTTCCCGTGACATTAGATAAATTTAACGGCCGGGACTTTTTGTCATCTCCGATTTCTAATTATAACTTCCTATTAACAAAGAAAGAACGAGTTATTGCGCGCGATCTCGAGTTACGTACGTCGAACAACAAGAAAGAAGGAGAGAAGGAGAAAAAAAAAGAAACAATTTCCTCCGGTTTAATTGCGCTGACATTCCCATCCATCGAAACAAAAACAAAAATACGAGAAGACGAAAAAGACGTTGGCGAAGACGACGGACCTTGCGAAAGAAGAATATACGTACACGTCGGCTAATCGTCCAACTTAAATTAATTTACTTGATTTTATAATTGCCGTGGCGATACGAGTTTTCAATTCCTTCGAATATTACGACATGTATGTACGTATCTACGTACATAACAAACATATACGGCTTGCAATTAACTAACACTTCCCTCGTTCGCGGTTCGAAAACCGTCCGTCCGGTCTTGGATTGGCCGTTGTTGTTATTGCTGCTGAGTCGTTTAGCCTTTCCTTTAATATATGTCTATTTTAAATTCAGTCATCTGCTCTTTTATATTGTCATCGGCGCCGTGGTAGGTCTTCTCATTCATAAATTAATTAAAACGAACAAGCCCTATAAGCGTATTGTATTGATCAGTACGATGGAATTTTAGTGTATGCTAAATTCTGAGCACGTACGACCTCGCAATGTATAGAATTAATAGGAGAAGATGATACCGTCGAACAAAAGAGATACGATTTGTAGAAAAACTCATCTATAAACTTGTTCTTAATTGCTCCGGATTAAAGATAATAATAATAATAATCATTGACATTTTCATTTTAGCTCAATACCTTTGACGACTGTACATCACAAACCCACAGTTCTGATACCAGACTTTGCAGATGACGTTCATAGGGACAGATCTATTTGTAATGAAATCATAGCTCGATAATATAATAGATTTGCATATTCGCAGATGGTGCAAAAAATTATAGCGGTAGCGTTGTCACTACTGAAGTCTCCGCTATCCAATGAGTACAAAGAAGCATCTTCGTTCTTTCCAATTTCAATTATCGTTTTTCATTTATCATTATTATACTATATTATAAAGGAACGTGGTGAAGCCATTAGATTTGTGCGGACTAAAGGACACACTCAAATATCTTTCAATGAACCAGGAAACAAACTGACCAAGGACGCTTGTGATAAAAACCCAACATTAGAATTGAAAGTATTGAAAAACACCCTATACACTATGATAGTACTTTGAAAGTGTACCTCTAATAGGCTCCTATCCACTCCAAAAGCAAAACTTTACCAAAATGTAATAATTCAGCAGTAACGCTTCGCGTTGAATATCATGATTAACCATGTATATCAGAAATAATGCACAGGAAAAAATAACATCTTAAATCAACATACCTCTTAGATGAAAATGTTTTGACTCAAGGAAATCAGAAGAAAAACCTAAGTACGAGGTAGGCGCCATAAGTTCTCGGCCTGACAGGTTTATACAGGTTCAAACGTGTTCAAACTTCGTCACGGCATGCATGCACATACGCGAGGTCTACGCTATAAATGTGACGGTCTGAAGAACAGTAGTTCTTAGTAGCTGGCCAATCAACGTGTGATTAACGCATGAAGATGTGTGATGTAATGAAAATTGAGTACAGTGCAGTCATCAAATTTTTAACAAAAAAAGGGCATACGCTCAATCACATAAAACAACGTTTAAAGTGTGTATACTGTGATTCATTTCCTTCGTATTCTACTGTAAAAAAGTGGAAAAAATGTTTTCGTTTGGGGCAAGAATCCGTGGAAGGTGCTAAACAATCGGGTCGATCAATTGAAGTGATAACGCCTCAACAAATTTCAATTATTGAAGATTTAGTGCTAGAAAGATCGCCCTGTGAAAGTGAAAGAACTTGCAGTGATAACAAACATATCCGAAATAAGTATTCGCCGAATTCTCCATTACCATTTGGGTATAAATAAAATTCGTGCAAGATGGGTACCGCGAGTTCTTTCTGCTCTCCAACGTGAACGTGGAGTTGAATGTACGTAGTCATTTTTAAACATGTGTGGAGACTACCCAATACCGATTTCGGAGTCCCTTGCCACAGGGGATGAAACAATGACCCTCTATCGAAACGGGAGTCCATCGAATGGCGGCGACCTGATGAACCTCGTCCCAGAAACGGAAAAATCGTGCAATCAACGAAAAAGCTGACAGCGACAATATTCTGGGATTGTGAAGGCATTGTGCTAATTGACTTTAAAGAGCGCAATACAACTGTGAACGGCACGTATTGTGTCTTGATTGCATAAATTAAGGAACAGTATTCGTGTAAAACGTCGTGGAAAATTGACAAAGAGGTGTGCGATTATTGCACGACAATGCTTCCGTCCATGCTACCGCCGTTTAACAAGCTGCCATTCGCGAACGTAGCTTTCAGGAATTGAAACATCCACCGTATTGTCGGAATATGACCCTTTGTGATTTTTTTTTGTTTTCTATTTTAAAGGAAGACGTTAGGGGCGTCGTTTTAAAGACAACAGTGGTTGCAAGCAACTGTTATAGAATATTCTGACGGAAAAACTTGAGATTATTTTTACAAGGGTATCGAATTGTTAAGTAACCGTAATGTATAGAGTGGTTATTGAAAAAATTATTTCTTATATTGTTCCAAGTTTCTTTTTTCTATACCAGGCCGAGAATTGATGGGGTCTACCACGTACATTCTTTCCATAGAAAATAATTTTTTTTAAATTTATTTTGTACCAAAATAATAAAACGTTAAATACCAAGAGCGCAGGATCAAAAAAGAGCATACATATATAAACAGTTGGTGAGGGTACTAAAATCTAATTGTTGCTCAATAATAATTAAATATTATTATTATCGTAAATCGTACAGCGTTCTTTACTATAGTTTGGCGAAAATCCGAAACGCCGTCTCCAAATTAATCTGATGATATAATTTAAATCCATTATCGCCTCCATTAACATACGGAACCCATAAAGAGAATGGCCTAACATCGAAAAGCGTAATATCTCGGAATCGCTTATGCGCGTATACCGTATTGAAGTGAGTCGTTAATATTCAAATTTGATTGTTTCATACGAAAGTAAAACGGACGGCCGGTCGGCTTCTTCAAAAACTCCGCTGACATTTCGGCCGAAATTTATCTATCTTAATTGCCCTTTTTTTCGTTTGTTTAACTCACAGAACTCCAGAACCGCCACAAAAAAAAAATAAATTAATTTTAATAACTCAACCGTTTCGGCGATGATTAGCCCATTTAACATTTGAATGTTTCTGCTGGCGGAGCCACCGTCCCCGCTAAATAACGATCCCGAATATGGTAGATTAGGTTTTTTTTGCTTATTTAATGTTCGTTACTTTATTGTTTCTGTCGTTTTATTAGTCGTCTTCGTTAGCGGCCGTAAACGCTAATGATGTTAAATTGTAATAAAGAATATGTTTATTGTTTATTACGTACAGTTTACGTTTTCGCATACATAAAACTCCTATTAAGCCATCATACACGTCCTTACGGTATCTTGACGTTGATTTATCGTACTTTATTTATCGAGTAGAAAGCAGATAAAGAGTATTTAAGACGAAGGCGGTGTCCGCATTATGATTGTGGAATTGCAGTCAAAGCACCCTACGAGAAAAAGAAGTGAAACTAGAACAATTTTGTATGAAAACTTCTATAATTAAGTTGGTGCAATAGCATGAAGCACATAGTGTTGCAAGTAAATCTACTGTTTATCCAGTATTTTAACAGTCTTTTATTTAAATTTTCTGCTGTTTGTCAATAAATTGCGCCAGCAATAAGTGTTGGTCGATTTCGACATATCCAAAACGTTACGAACTAAGCTTAGACACATGGTAAACAAACCGTTTTGTTTTGGCATCATATACTTTTGATTGTGTGAAAATGTCTAATTTTGTGTAAAATAATCGTCATTTGCGGGAAGTGTTGATTTTCTTCTTTCATTCGAAGAAAACGGCGGCTGAAGCGCATCAGAGCTACACAGAGTTTACGGAGATGTTACTCTAACAAAAGTGAAACAATGTGCCTTGATTGGTTCCGTCGGTTCAAAGACGGTGATTTCGATGTTGACGACCGTCCGCGTGAAAGAAGGCCCTAAACCGGCACGATTGTAATAATATGTAATGTAATTTAATGATACATATTCAGTTTGTAGGCGGAAGATTTCTTAAGAATTTTAATAAAGGCGGTGCTCATCTTGAATAAAGCACCAACTTGTCCTCCAGATAAACAATTAAGAAGCAATGATAGCTCAATTTTTGTTATGTTCATGCCGCCCAACGTAACTCCACTTATCCAACCGATGGATCAAAATGTAGTAAAAATTACTAAATTGTATTATCGAAAATTTCTACTTTCGTCTGTGTTATCAAGAAATCTTAAAAACATTTCTGAACCTTTAAAGCAAGTAACTGTAGTAACGTGCAGCAATTTTAAATTTAGATATGGCGTGGAATGCCCTTAACCAGCAAACAATCAGAAAGTGTTGGAAAAATTTGCTTTACTCCAGTGATGATTATGACGATGAAGACAATGCACCGTTAACCATCATTAGAAAACAGTTACTATCTGATGCTGATGTTATTGACAGTGCATCATCGGACGTTCTCAAATTATTAAAAGCAGTAAGTCCGGATATTGTTTGTTTGCACAATTACCGATGTTAGTTTATGGAATGACGATGAGAAGATGCATGAAGAGGAAGATGGTGTGAGTGAAGATGACGACCCTCCGATTGAAATAAAAAATACAGTGAGTGACGCTCAAGCTGTGGGAATTTTTAATCAAGCGTTAGTTTCGGCTGAAGAAAAAGACATATTATATTCCGGTATTTTAATGCCCGGAAAACTACGGGCAGTGGCTTTAAAAAAAATCTAGCGTAAATTTACGCAAAGAAGAATAGGACATTATTTTTCAAAATAATATAAAATTTATTTTTTAATATTATACGTATTATGTTATTTATGGTTCATAATTTATTTTTTAATAAACGTACATATTTGCTAATGTAAACTTTCAGTGCTTGGCTGATATCGTTCACATAATCGGGCGTCTACTGCATTACAGTATTTTTCTATGTAACATTGTGTCTTACTTAACAATCTTTTAATCTGAGAGTTGATTCAAATATTTCTAGCATCTACATGTGTATCGTGTTTTTCAACTATCGTATTCGTAAAATTCGCGATTTTTAACTTATAATTCAGTTACGTGTATGTGTGCGTGTGTTTAGATTGTCTTCAAAAATCCTAGCAATACATATCCGTACGGAAAAAGTACGTTCACATTATTAAAGTAGACGTAACTGAATTCAGCACCTCGCTAACTTACCTACCACGTATTGAACGGTCTACAAAGTCTCAGAGGTATTTCCGCGGGTAACAGTCTCGTATCTACGAACGTAAGTACATGTAGTGGGTATAAAATTATCGAACGGCCAATTACGTAAGTTGCGGATTGTCACGACATACTCCGTACACTGGTATAAAGTCATTATTAATAGACATTGGCGGTCGGCGCGATCTGAAAACTAATCGCATCCACCCGTATATTACACCGAACGTTGATAAGCGATTTAGCATCAACGCGGGACTTTGTAAAAATAAATATATAGCGCTAAAGGCCGAGATGGAAACGAGAAAGGATGAGAACCATCGATAGGCAACAAAACTGAACAACACCTTTAGTTAATTTAATGCATGCATGTATACGTGCTCACTTACTGCTTATATGATAGATGACTCCTATTCAGAGACAAGGTCTGTGCAATATTAAACTATGTACTCAAATATACAGAATGTTCGTTATGCTTTTATAGAAATACGAGGTAGGCGCCTTAAATTCTCGGTGTGACAGGCTTACACAGGTTCAAGCGTGTTCAAACTCCGTCGCGGCATGCACGCGAGGTCTACGCTATAAATATGACGGTTAGAAGAGTAGTAGTTTTTAGTAGCCAGCCAACCAACGCGACTAGCGCATGGAAATGTCTAAAGTAATGAAAATTGACTACCGCGCGGTCATCAAATTTTTAAGAAAAAAGAGGCATGTCCGTGTGTTAGAGTTTTTTGTCTGTCTCTTCACATTATCTTTATATAATACAATATTTACAGTGTCTTTATCTTTGGTGTTATTTTCTAGGTATTGTTTTAGATGTGTTGAAGCAATAGTTTAAATTAAACTGCATGCTTTACATCTTGTGGCGCAATTGATCACTAAATGTTATCCATCAGTAAATGCTTTAATACCTCATACGAAGGCAGTATTTCTAAAGTCCCCAAAACGTACAAAGAGATTTCACGAACTGTGTTTCAAAGTGCTTTAACCATTACAGCCGATTACTACGCGTTGGGGAACATGGTTAAAGGCTCCGTTTTACTACTGCTGCGAACATTTTGATGATATAGAGAAAGTAGTTTTACAATTTGATCCGAGACACGAGAAAGCTATCAAGAAAAGCCAACAAATGTTTTAAGGTAGTCAGGAAAAATGTGATTTAGCAAGTATTCGCAAAAACTACTACGGGCTAGCGGAGGGAATTGAAAAATTACAAAATGAATCGATGTCGTTTGTGGATTCTGTTCAAATTGTGGATGATGTTTACTCACATCTATGTACGGCGGAAGACGATAAAAATGAAAGTGTAATACGAAAATTTGAATCTGTTATTGACAAGGATTCAGATTTTCTCATAGTAAGACAAATTTGTGAAGGTGCGTTGAAAGATTCATCATCGATGTGGAACGGTCGTTTTTATCATTAAAAAATATTTATTCCGCACGCCGTACTCATTTGACTGAAACAAATGTGGAAACATATTTAATGATTTTAATATTTAATAGATGTCACCCAGATAGAGGTAATGATTTCGTGAAAACTTCCTAGAACAGTAAGTGTCTCAGCACGTTACATAATATATTTTTTATCATTATTTTATGTGTAAATATTCTTGCGTCCGCATCGCCTATGCTCACTCATGGTCAGGATCATAAATGATGCGAGTACATAAATGTTACTGAACACGCATTGCACTGTAATTTGCCCCACTTTGCCGAGACTAGTTATTACATCTACTTGATATTTTCTTCTTCTATTTTTTTAAGTAAATTTATTTAATTTAGACATGGCATTCGCCGATTCTAAAATAGACATTATGCATGAACATATATAATAAACGTCCTGCGTAAAAGAAAGGAGAACCTTTCCCAAGATTAAGGCAACAAATTTTTAATTTTAAGGTTAGTATTTTGTCGAAAATAAGGGACATTCAAATTATTAGAAGTGATGGTACGTTCAATAACCAAAATACGTTCATGAACACTTTAAATATCAAATTTGACATGATTCTCAATCAAATCAATTTTCTTTTCGAACGTAATAAAGTAAACATCACGTTCTTTGATAAGACCGTTAACTTTTTCGCTCAAAATGGAAAGCAAAACATCGTTGGCCTCCAATTCTAGTGAATGTGTTTCGAACGCTGTTGAACCACGTGCATTGAATATAATCGAAAATATTGATGCGTAAAATTTAGAATTTTGAAAAATTTTAATGTACAAAATGTTGACGCGTCAATTTTTGGCGGAAAATATGTAAGCATATTCGTTTACGAAACCAGTGATGTAGATCGAAAAAGAACGCAAGTCGAAAGCATCTGTTGTTCCCAGCCTAACCTTGAGCAGCGGCTACGACGGTGTAATAACTGAATTGTTAAAACGATAGACATGTGTGTGCATGTGCGATGTGTGTCCCTTGCGCGCAAACATGTAAGCGAACCAAACACACTTATTATAAGCCCGCATGAGCGTTTCGATATCGTCTGTTGTCTTATACGTCTCCGTTCTGCGCGATCGTATAGCGATGTAAATCGCGAGCAATAATATCTGTCCGTACGATCGCGTTATTACGTAGTGACTCTCTACGTGACATTCGATTTGGCCGGATTAATCCGCCGAATCATTTTCCGTATCGACTCAGAATAAACACTATCCCTGCTGGTCCTATCTAGCGCGCCGTGCAGGTGAGTCGCTACGTATTACCGCGACTGTACGCGCGTACAATACCATGTTGCGTGCGTTTTCATTTCGATCCTTCCTCCTTGGCGCGTCCGTCTCTCTCGGGAGGGCGATACGACGCGAACGAAAGATGAAGAACGCTGGCCGGCGTGGTTTATGTTTTATTTAACAAGTTTTCAATGTGTGTGGTCCGCGGCACGCGATGTACAACTACCGAACCCTAGTCGTCGAGCGTTGCACGAACGTGTGTTGTGTGTGCATGTGCGTGTGTGTTGATTTAGTCGTTCGGTACGAGGTCCGGACGTATGTTTGTGTGTATGCATGTATGTATGTATGTATGCATGTATGTATGTATGTATATATCTCGTTGCTTGGTTCTTTTTCCAATTATTCCATCGGCTGTATCGTAAATAATCGCGATTGCACGGGACGATTTTGATTAATGGTGAATTTCTACGGCATCGGACGGCAGTCATGATTGTTTGCCCTCATTTGTTGCCCGCGCTTTCTCTACGGGACATTCCGTTAGGAATTACTAATATTTGGAAAAATATGGATGGAAAAATACGCTTACAATTGTCTATACTTATCTAGTGCTAATGGGAAATCTTATCTTAAACGGCCTACCTCGTTCGTATAACATTAAACCAATAGGTTCAAATTGAAATGAACTCCAACACTTTTTTGTTGAAACAACCTCAAACGAACAACAATAAAAATGAGCTTGCTTTAAAAACAAGACTACCATCTGTTTAACTGTGATTTGATTGAACCAATGTTTTATTTCTTAACACTGGAAGGACTGTTGAAATAAATTCTTCATTTCTCTCAGTGCTCACAGGTATCGCAGTAAACTCTACTTCACACAAATTAATAATTATTCGGAATGCAGCATTTCGAGAGTACAACCACACAGCCCTCGCAATTATTGAAACCAGTAAGCGTTCATAGATCTTCGATGTTCAAAATTTCTACAGAAGACTGAAGTGTTTTAAAAGAAGAAGATAACCCGAATAAGTACAGCCGCTTATTAATTGTTATTATTGCTAATATCTATGAAGATATCTGCCTTCAGATAGCTAAAAGCCCAAATAAACTTAACTCGTAACTGTATGAAACAATGATAAGTAGTAGAATTACCAAAGACTACTATAAAGCTACTACAAATATTTAGACTCTGTCATGTACAGAACTAAAAATGGCTATATTACAAATCTTCTTCTTAGAGCTGAGAAATTGATTTCAACTGCTGCAAAAGTTGCGGAAAAAATACTTTTACTACTACTTTAAAATGTGTAAAATCCTGTAATGTAATCACTCTATCATAAAACATATTTACCATCAGGACCATTTACATATCTATACGTCGAAGATTGTAATAATGAAAGAATTATCTGATAAAAGCTATCGCATGGGTATTCTTACATTTTTCGAAAGCATTTGATAGTGTGGATCATGGCATTTGACTGCAAAAATTTGATTTAATGAGTTTTAGAGGTCAAAGGAAGAAGGTAGTAATTTCGTCCAACAATCCTAAATTTGTTTCTTGACAAGATTTTCCATGTTAATGTTACTTCTACGTTGTTTACCGCATTCGACGTATAGATACATATATACTAGGTGTATGCATAAGTATTTTCCGGTTTAACTAAGAGATAGTGCCAACGAAAAGTACGCAGCGTATTAATTTGACAAACGCCATTTTGTTCGTCTGACATTTGAACTACAAATGCACACAAGTTGAGTTCGCCAAAAACTAGCGTGTTTACTTTATCGTCCGGTGATCGTGTCGAGTTTTGTGCCTGAAAAAGAACATTTGAGGCACGCATTACTTTTCTTATTTAATCAAAAGATAAAGGCTATTGAAAGTCATCGTTTGCTGGTAGAAACATATGGTGAACATGTTCCATCGATTAGAATATGTGACACATGGTTTCGACAATTTAAAAGTGGTGATTTCAATATGAAAAACAGTGACAGTTTTGGTAGACTACAAAAATGCGAAGACGAACAATTGCAGGAGTTATTGGATGATAACCCAACTCAAACTCAACATCAATTAGCAGAAGCATTGCATGTGCCATAGGAATCGATCAGTAGACGTTTACGAGCAATGGGGAAGATCAGTAAACTCGATAAATGAACGTTAAATAGAGAATCGCAGTCTCCTGTGAAATGCTGCTTCAATGCCACGAAAGGAAATCATTTTTGTATCGAATTGTAACGGATGACGAAAAACGGATTTATTTTGAAATAGTGAAGCATAAAATATCGCAGCTGTCACCTGGCGAAATCGTTTCGGCAAAAACACCATGCTCTGTGTCTGGTGGAACCAGAGCGGTATTGTGTATTATGAACTCCTGAAGCTCGGCTCAATTAATACACAATATACAATTAATACACAACGTTATCGTCAACAAATGATTAATTTAAACCACGCATTAATTGAAATACAATCGGAATAGGGCAGAAGACATGGCAAAATTATTTTGTTGCACGACAATGTATCATCTCACACGGCAAAACCAGTGAAAGACACCTTGAAATCACTTGGATGGGACATCCTTCCGCACCCGCCGTGCTCCCAAGACCTGGTGTCATCTGCAAAGACCGGATATATCGTATATCTCCGTCTCCCTGCAGATTTTTTACTTGTAACGGCGTTCTTTATACGTCTTCACGTGTTTTGACTTACTTGTTGCTATGAAGCATTTAAAAGAAGAATGAAAGTTAAATAATGCTTTGGTTAACAAAGCTTTCAAAGAACGCAGGCAGTTATTTGAAAGGTTAGCTCAGTCAATTAAGCCACTTTACACCCAACATAGACTAGGCCATACAAATCCATTACGCGCTATACAACTCTCCTCTGTTTTGAATGCTGCGAATTGTGTCCTATGAAACAATTAGAACTGAAAATTCTTTATTGTTACGCGTATTACTCGTACGCATGAATTAAGTTGTGTGCACTATGAAAACAATATAGGATATTCTATTTAACGTCCGAATTAACGTTTGTGTAAATAGCTATTTTTCTTTTTTACTTATAAGCCGTCTCTTACTGGAAAAGAATCAATCTTTACGAACAAATCGCGGGCGATGAGGCTTTTCGAACATATTGCCCATTGAAAAGACTGTAGCAGGCAAATCAAATATGTAACATTGCCATTAAAAAAAATCTCCGTTTCTAGACTTTCTACTAACCCTGTATGTACTCATTTCTACCTACAATAGTGGACAAAAATTAAGCAACTCTACAAAAAATGTAACGTTTTAGAAAATTGACAAAGATGTCAAAATAAAATTGATAAATATTATTCTGTGCATTTCAAACATTGTTATTGGCATATGAAGACTTACTTTTTATAACTACAAAGTGATTTTCTTACAAAAAGTCGAAAATATACGTCACAAAAGTTAAGCAACCTGATATGTTGCACTTCTGTGTATTTTATGCTTGCATGCTGACTCATTTCCTAGTATGCGACAAGATTGAAGACGTGCTTGACGAGTTTATAAACATTTCTACCAATCATGCCGCAAAAAGTGTATTTAACGGATATCAAGATGAAAATCCCAGAGCAATATCAAAAAGGTGTTTCACAAGCGACTACAAGCAAAAATTTTGATGCAAACAAGTCTATAGTATCGATAATAATACAAAGATTACTATGGTCACGGTGGCCACTAAATTCCTCTCTGGACCACCGCGAGGAACAAGTTACAGGGAAAATAAATTAATTCTTCGTCAATGGAAAATAAATCCCTGGATAACAGCTCAAGAAATAAAATCTTCACTAGATAACAATCTAAGCACACGCACCATACGAAGACGTTTAGTAGAAGGGGGACTTAATAGTCAAAGACCAGCGCGAAAACCGTCGTTATAAGATAAACAAAGACCAGCGAGAATACGTTTTGCGAAGGGGCACGTGTCATGGTCTGTGCAACAGTGGAAGACCGTATTATTTAGTGACGAATCGAAATTTAACTTGTGTAGCATTGATGGAATTTATTATGTACGGCATCCCACAGGAAAAAAGATTAAATCCAAGATGTTGTCAGAAAACTGTAAAGCACGGGGGTGATGGTATGTTGGTGTGGCGGTGTTTTTCTGGTAATAGAATAAGCCCTCTACATAGCGTGAACGGTATTATGGACCCATTGGTGTACAAAAATATATTGCAAGTCGTAATGCTGCAATTTGCTGAAAAAATATGTCACTTTTTGAGGATGACAATGACCCTAAACATATTGCTAAAATCGTTAAGTACTGGCTAACTGAGCAAGGAGTTAGCGTTATTTCTTGGCCAAGTCAAAACCCCGTTGTCAATCTTATTAAGAACTTGTGGGAAATTGTAAATAGAAAAATAATGCATAATATAAAATATAAAATATAAAAACGCCGTTGAACAATTTGATGCATTATCCACACAGTGGCAACAAATTGATTTGCAGACTCTACACAATTTGATAGAGTCAACGGTGCGCAGCCGTCATTAGAAATAAGAGGTATGCCACAAAACATTAATGCTAATGTAAATAAATTTCGAATATTATTTTTGTTACAAAAAAAATTAAGTTGCCTAACTTATGTCACTTAAAAATTGCTCGTTTTTTACTACACTATAAAAGTAATATTATTTAAATTAATATTAATTAAATAAAGGTTAAATTATCAAAAATTAAATCATAAGCCTCGTATGCATTTTCTTTACTTTGCTATTCATAACAAGCTGTCATATTTCGTAGAGTTGCCTAACTTTCGACCGCTACTGTATATACAGGTAAATCGCTGTACGATGGATGGAGGGGCGGCTTATTCCGATTGTATATTCGGGCGAGATCAGTGAATGAGAAAGCGTTAATTACTATGATCATAGGCGTCACACAAGATTTGCAATATGCAAACAATTGACGATTAATAATTGTAAAATAAATTAGTTTAGTGTTACGCATTACTAAACTTAAGCCAAATATTCAATCATTTAGTAAAAGATACAATTTAAATCTTTCTAGAATTTATTTCAGAACAGTTTCAACTAATCTATGTGGAGTTACAATGCACGCCACTGCCACTGTTTGAGTTTGACGCCACTTTTGAACCATTGCGCAGTCCTTGCTCTCACCACGTTACGGCGATCAACCTGTAGATCTCTGGATGTGTACGTTCTCCGTGTAAATTTACGTTAACGCGTGCGTAATGACCCTACAGTCAAATCTATAACGAAAAGCAAAAATTCAGCTTTATCAAAACGCGACGTGAATAGCGATCATGGTGCTACCTTAGATGATGACGTAATCCTGACGCATTTTATGATGCGGTGTCGACATCGTATTTTAGTGCCACATAATTGTGTTGGTCTTGTATACACACGTACATATTAAATGAACAGGTCTAGAATAAATATTGTACGACATGTAAAAGTCTCAAAGAATCTTAAAAGAAGTATAAACACCGGATTTTAGGTCGGACAAACAACGATGCAAATTAACAAGTCGCTTAATGCTCCCTTTTCTCAGTTTGCTTTAGCTATTTCCTGCATAAACACACCTATACGGTTACCATAACGTGTAGAGTAGATGGCCTTTTAATTTACACTTGCGTGTTATATCAGCCTCCCCGAAAAAGTTTACGATTATTAATAATTTGTTTTCGTTTTATCGACTTTCTTCAAAAATTGAATGCGTAAACCGTGCCTTAAAAGAGCTATTGTCGAACGTTACAATGGCGGAAACAGATAACAGACGATGTGATGTGTTCGTTAAATGCACCCCAATTCGACCTTGTTAATTAATATATTGCTACGCAGCTATTATACATTACTAGCCATAACCACACTCTAACCATCCAAAACCTACATACGTATGCATATCCTCAACGTTGTTATTGTAATACGATTTCTTACATTTCATTGTTATGTATAATTACCCGTAATAATACTATAAACACATACGAGGCTAAATTTTAAAAATCGATAGTGATGCCGAATGGTACGGAATATTTCATTTATGTGGCAAATCGTCAATTTTAATTAGTAGATCGAATTTTAATCGTAGCAGTTATACGAGGATTGTAACGATAATGTTCTGATATAAAAATTGCTAATGTTCTATATAGGGGATCCCTAACTATGACCCTCGGACTCTGTAGAGAGTAAACAGCGTATAGTCCGTTCGGACCTTAAAATTCAGTATGGCTCTTATGGAAAATGCGAACGCGGTTGCCGCATTGTGTCAAAATTATATTCTTAGGATGTTTTAAACTCTACGTTGGCTATATGAAGAAATGACAACTGGAACATAATCAATATATCTCACATATCCTTATTACAGTATTGTTCAAATAATGTTCAACAAAGACGAGTCGGTAAGATAGGTCGATGTATTAACAACAAGTAATAAGGGATAGAGAAGTAGACATATATACAAGAGAGAGACTGTAACCAAATTGAGAGATACTAAACATAGTGTATCAAGTCAATACACATAGACAGTGTATCATATCAAGATAGAATATACGTTATATACATATGTACATGCTGTTC
Organism: Trypoxylus dichotomus; assembly: GCA_023509865.1. Lineage (NCBI taxonomy): Eukaryota > Metazoa > Arthropoda > Insecta > Coleoptera > Scarabaeidae > Trypoxylus > Trypoxylus dichotomus. The sequence goes on from CM042075.1 coordinate 53,127,854, forward strand.
CAATCAATAAACAGCACAAAAATACAGTCCATTCTATCGTAACAAGTATTATGTTGCATGATAGTATTTAGTTATTTCTGTATTTTCCAAATTATACGAAATGGCTTTTATTAAAATATTATTAGCGAATGTGACATTTCTTTTTTGTTTAGAATTGATACTGGAATTGACTATAAGATTAGTAATCTGATTTATTTATTGATAATAACAACAACAAACATTAAGAATATTAGGCATAAAGCTATTTCTAGTAAGGGCAGGCATAACGTTTTTCAAGATAAGATTGTTGCTCCTTGTTATTAAGATCAAATGACCAGGAACTGAATCCGAAATGTAAAAAATAGTATTTTTAGTAGCAATCATCGTAAACGGTTATACTAAATACACACTTCTCTTCACATGAGCAATGTAATTTTTCCAATTCTCTTTGGAAACCTGTTCATACTCCTGGTCAATTGGAGGTACAGCATCTCCCGCCTTAAATGTTGTATTATTCATACGAACATACTGCTTCATATGCGTCCAAATCATTTGAATAGGATTTAGTGCATAATGATATGGTGGTAACCGTAATATTCTATGGCCAAATCTTGCCGCAAAGTCTATATTTATCGTAATTAGACTTCACTTGTGATAAAACATGAAGTAATTCTCTCTTTAACAATCCTTCTTCTACAGGCACATGTTTGCTTTCCAACCAAGATCGAATATCATCCATTAATTTGATGTTGGTATCCTCTCAATCCGTCGATTGTGATATGGGGCAAAAGGTAATAGTCGGTCCGTAAACTACTTTTCGTAGACATCCCCAGAAACCTCATTATCTGAATATGCAGTACTTTCCTTACATAAAAATGTAAGTTTCGCTTCGGTAGCAAATCCATTCTTGTTGCCAGCATGAATTAATGCATATCTTTGACGACGACTACAAAGTGCTGTTATTCCCGTTGTTACACAACTTTCTCAGCAAAGAGACCAGTATTTATCCACGATTCATCAGTATATACAATATATCCACCCTCTTGTCTATATTTTTTCATATCTCTTAAATAAGTGTGTCTCCATCTTATAATTTCATCACGTTCATTCATAATACTTTTTTGCTTTTCAAATACAAAACCGATATCTAGCAATAGGTTATAAAGAGTCGTTCTGTTAAAGTTTGGAATATCATTATCTATGTTAACGGCTGTTAGTATACGGTTAAGTGTTGGGGTAATATTACTTAAAAAGAGACAATGCACTTTCCGACGTATAAGTGTTTGAATTCGCATATCATATACTAGTGTACGAGTATTCTTTTGATAACCTTCTCTCTTTGGTTTCTTCTTCGGTAGGGATTTCAGTGCTCATTGTTGTGTGGGAAGCGAATATACAATTCTTTCACTGCAACCCGAAGTTTTGCTCGTTTCTTTGGCACCAGCAGATACATTCATCGTTTTGTTAAAATAGCAAAACGCAATTCAATATCATTTGCTTTCCTTTGCTACGATACACTTCGCTTTGGTGCCTCTTCTTCACCGCAAGATCCATGTTCTAAAACACATATTAAGATAATATGATACTATATCAATTTTCTTCTATCAATCTACTACTTTCTAGTTCAAAACGCTGATAACTAATTTGCTCTCAAAAGAACAGATTCACTAGGTATAGATGATATCAAACACAAGGAAAAAATAATAAAGATTCAAACAAGGCACACAAAACACATACAAATCATGGGCGTAATATCAGTCAAAAAAAGTCGCTAGTACAAAATCGGGCAACTCTGGGCAAAATTGAAAAGAGATGTACAAACATAAACTCTCTGTTAATAGAAAGAGAGGATGGCATTTCATAAGACCCAATACTGAATTTTAAGGTGAGAACAGACTATAGCAGTAGTACCACGTACTCATAAAGTTTGGGAATCCCTGTCCTATCCGTTAGGAGTATTCATCAAATATACATTGTTCTGTATTGAATGTCCAATAACCCGTACCTAAACGATTTTATTCTAATTTCTTTCTTATACTGGAAGTGTAGAGTTTATTTAATACTACAAAGTGATTTAAATTCTACACTACTATATGCTACATATTTTACCCACCGCACTAGAATTACATGATGGAATTTTTTACTAGCTTGTAACCGCCTTGTAATAATGAAGAGAATTAGGTAAATATTCTTTACAATACCATTAGTTCTAAATTGTTTTTTCCATACAAATTACGTATGTATGTATGCTGTCTGCAAAACGATACGTTTGTTTAATGTCGACAGTTAACTTACCACATCTAGAAAGAAATAGAAATTAAGCCCATATCAAAAACGTAATTAGGCGAAGTCGAACGTATTTGTTCTTTTTTTCCATTCTTACATTCCGAAACCGGTAATTTCCTGATTACCCTCGTGTGTTCGGATCTGTAATTTAGGCTATTAGAATGGTTAGAATTACCTGGCTAACAACATTAATCTCGTGTGTGACTGTGCGGTAATTTATGAAAATTCCAAATTGTAGTCCCCCGTCCGCATTTTGGACTGCCTAAAGAATGTACGCCGCTACAATGATTCGCAAAAGTTTCTAATACGATATCTTGCATAGGCATGGAGAAGATACATATATTTTGATTAGAGCATGCGCAAAATATGCTCGTTTAAATCCCCCAAAAAGAAGCACAAACGTTTGTACCTGTATCTATGTAGATACATCTGTATACATGCACAAAACTCAAGCGTACGAATAACGAATTAGGAGCATCTTATTGTGGTCATTAATTACGAACTGAATCGTTTAGGAAACTATAAAAATACAAGAGAAAATTAAGCCATCATTCGGCCGGGCGAGATACGTAGGACCCGGCGCTCATAAAAATAAATGATGGGGTATCCCTTTTTTTTCTGTTGTTCCGTTTCGACTCTACACACATGAGTCACTAGGACGTGGAATGCTACCACTTCGACGGTGGCCCATGCCGATAAACGAGAACTCGAAGAAGAAAACACAATCCGTCAACAAACGTGAACGAATACCGACGTACATACGAGGCATGCTCAAATAATGCATGCACACTTTTAAGACTTTAGAATAACAACAGTGACCGTTTCTTTATTTAATTTTATCTTTTACTAATAGAGTGAAGGAGGTGCCGGGAATATTTCTGAGAACGATGTACCAGGTGCTCGCATAAGTTTTCTCCGGCTTTTTAATAAAAAGGAACACGTAATTTTCAAGGGAAATTAATCTTCTTTTATTCTAAATATTGGCCATCGGATACTACACATTTCACCAATCTTTCAGGTAATTTATGGATACCATGCCAGAAAAACTGCCTTTTGCGGCAAACCATTCGTCCAACCATTTTCCTACTTCCTCGAAATTGCTCAAATGCTGTTCTGCGAGCGCATGCCCCTTTGATGCGAAGAGGTGATAGTCAGACGGCGCCAGGTCTAGGGGGTATAGCCGTGAAATGATCTCAAGGTGCCTTTCACTAATTTTGCTGTGAGACAGCGCATTGTAGTGTAACAAAATCACTTTTACCATGTCTTCTGGCTTATTCTGGTCGTCTTTCGATTAATGCATGGTTTAAATTAATCATTTCTTAGCGATAGCGTTGTGTATTAACGGTTTCGCCGAGTTTCGAGAGTTTTCAGGCACAACACTTGACATGGTCAGTGAATAATAAAGCAAAGACGCTAGTTTTTGGCGGACTTAACTTGTATATGTTTGTAATTTAAATGTCAGACGAACAAAATTACGTACCTGTCAAATTAATACGCTGCGTACTTTTCGCTAGCGCTATCTCTTACACCGGAAAAGAATTATGCATACAGGTGGTAAATAAGAACATCTGATCATTATTTTGTGTGATTTACTTACGTTATACATTTTACAAGGTAATTAAAATAAAAGGTCATAGATTGGGAAGACCTCTGATCTAGAAGAAAACTTTTAACATTATTGTCAATTAAATCATATTTGGTAGGTTGCTAATAGGTGTCTAAAAATGGTTAACATGTCTTTTATCCTGACCTTTTTTCTGGTACTGGAATCACGAGACAATTCTCTTAAAATAATTTTATTCTGATCGCATTTTACATGCATTATTATTTCTAAAATGTATAAGTATGTTAAAGTTAAGACACCTAATCATTTAAATAATGATCCATAGAAACTACATACATATGCTCACACCCATTATATTATAGGCAACAATTTTTTTGGCAAAAAATTTTTCGCTTATTAAAAAGGAAATGGATCCCAAAATATCAATACATGTTTAAGACGAGGCTCAAAATGGAAAAATAGTAGGATATGGCTGTGTGCCTATCTGCAACATTTTTTAGGCGAAAAACGGCATAACACATTAAAAAAGGCTTGTTTGTAAGTACTTAATGTGTGCGTCCCATCTCTAGACGCTCCGATAAAGGAGCTTTAAAATGTTATATTTCGAACTTGTTGAATAGCTCTTTCACTTAACTAGAGCAAATAGGTTTAATAGTATCCATTGATACCAGGACTAAAATATGTAAAGGATGTTAAAAACTTCTTTGTTTTTAATATATAGTTTATGTTCTTGTATTTAAATTTCTTCGTGTTAAACCTATGTATCATTTGTCACATGAACTGCAATCGATGTTATAGATGCCGAATGTCTTTTTCTTTCTCTAGTTTTCTTATTAGTACGCTTTTTATGCGAAATGGTTTGAAACGCTGATATCAGATTAAACAATTGAAATAAATTGAATAAAAGGTAATTCTTTTTTATTTAACTTTATTATTTTTGGTAATTATTGGTGATAATGTAGTTTTTTAAATAAAAATTGTTTTCTTTTTTGTCTAAAATATATTTTGCCAGGAAGTTTGTGGCGGTATTAGTTAATTCGTTCTTGAAATTATCCAAAACTAATTCGCTAGAAACGGAGAGAAAGGATTCTCCATAGAGGTACGGAATGTGTGTTTATAAAACTTTCCGTCTAAAAAAAAGCATTCTGACACATGCATAAACTTACTTAAAATTATGTACTCTTTTATTTATTCATTTGGTGTAACATTGTCTTTTAAAAATGCTTTAACGTAGTGTGCAACGACACAATGGGAAACAAAGGTGACGTCAAAGCAAATTAATTTGTCATCCGCGCTTACTTTTAAATTCTTCAATCTACTAACCACATCCAATGAATTGTTTACTGAAAAATCATTATGGAATTCCAAAATGCTATATTTTCTAACTATCCAGTTAACAATTTCACATGTGCATAATACAATTGATCTAAGTATATATCGTTTTTTTTGTTTTTTTCTTTTGCCATTTTCTTCTTTTACGTAAACGTTAATTGGATTTTTATTTAACAAAATATATTGTCAAATCAAGAATTTCTTGGACCACAAAGGTTCTTGCTTATAATGGCCAGTGATGAACTTTCCTACAATTACAATTAGTATATCCAAATCCACAGATATAACATATTTCGAAGTCGCAGTAAACATTTCTAAGCTGAATAGATGAATATCAATTAAATTAAACGATCGAGGCGTGGTAACTGCATTATCCTGTTCAATAAATGATGGTTATTATGGACATGTACAGTAGTAAACGCGCTGCCTAGTTGGTACAGTCTTTGCGTTAGCGATCGTATACACTATGTACACATGTACACGTTAGAGCAATCCAAATAAATAACAATTAGATTTAGAGCTACTGCCTGTACATGTTCGCTCGCCTAAATACGGTCAACGGCATTTCGTGCCTAGTCTAACGCCCGTCAGTTGTATTATTATTACCCACGGACAAATCGCATAAAATTGAAATCTTTTCGGAATTAAGTCACGACTATACTACTTCATTAATCCGCGAGGTGGAGCTTCCTTCTGCTTTTTTTCTCGGTATTTTCCGAACCGTTGATTGCTCTAACAGCTCTAGATATGGATATATCTGCGCTATTAAACGACCTACGGTGCAATGAAGCGAAAATTATCGTTAGTTGATTATGACCAAGGAGCCGCGTACATATTTTACATTTCATCGACACGCGAACGACATGTTACCGTTAAGTTAATAATTTTTTGTTCTATTTCAAGCGAGGATAAATTAGCGGAAGAAGAAACTATCGGTTACTATCTACTATAGTGCACTTACAATTCGAAGTTCTTGAAACCGCAAATGACGGAGACTTTATTCTGAAGGTTAAACAATCTTAAATTGGAACGGTACGAAGTATATACTGTAATTTGCTATGGGAAAAACGTTAAATATGTAGTTAGTCTTGGTCCTAGAAACAAATTTTTCGTTTATAACCGATTCATATCGGAACCAACATATGTTTACGTATTCTGTATTATATTTGAAATTCTGCAAAGTAGTTGTAAACATTATCGCTATTATTGCAATGGTTATATATACACTTTTAATACTATCAGATGAATTTCCGTTGGTGTTAAACCATTCAAAACAAAGAATTTTACCAATATTCAATTTTTTCATTTCAACAAAATCAATGACACTTCAATATTAAACAGCTGTTACTACTCGAATGAATTAATAGATCGAAATAAAATTTTACAAAGAATGGTGCTTCCAAAACAATTACGGTTTCTTGGCGCCATTTATGTATCACGCCTACTTGAGTACGTGATAATAGTATATTTACTGAGATACAAGCGAAATTACAGTAAAGATACCACAAATACAATACATTAGAAAGCTTATACTCTCAAAATGTTTAAGATCAATTGCAAACATTGCAACAGATAGCAGTTGCTTCTTCTCTTAAGTCAAAATGGAAATAAGAGAAATTCCTAGCTACGAGATAGCTGCCATAGATTCTCGATGTGACAGGCTTATACAGGATCAAGCGTGTTCAAACTCCGTCACAACATGCATGCACATACGCGAGGTCTACACTATAAATATGACGGTTCGAACAGTAGAAGTTTTTAGTAGCCAGCCGACCAACGTGACTAGTGCATGAAAGTATCTCAAGTACCGCGCGGTCATCAAATTTTTAACAAAAGAAGGGCATACCCCTAATCCCATGAAACAACGTTTAAACTGTTTTTACGGTGATTCATCGCCTTCGTATTCCACTCTAAGAAAGTGGGCAAAATGTTTTCGTTTGTGATAAGAATCCTTGGAAGATGCTTCAAGTGATAACGCCTCAACAAACTTCAATTATTGAAGATTTATTGCTAGAAGATCACCTTTTGAAAGGAGTGAAGGAATTACAAGTGACAACAAACACATCCGAAACAAGTATTCGCCGAATTCTCCATGACTTTCGGGTATGAATAAAATAAGCGCAAACTGGGTACCAGGACTTCTTTCTGCTCTTCGAATCGAATGTGTATGGTCGTTTTTGAACATGTGTGGAGACGACCCAAAACCGATTTTGTAGTCAATTGTTACAAGGGATGAAACAATGGATCTGTTTTACGATCCTCTATCGAAAAGGGAGTACATGGAATGGCGGCGAGCTGATGAACCTCGTCCCGGAAAGGCGAAGGTCGTTAAATCAACGAAAGAGGTGATGGCCACAATATTCTGGGATTATGAGGGCATTTTGTTAATGGACATTAAAGAGCGCAATACAACTGTGAACGGTACATATTACGCATCTTTGTTGCATAAATTAAGGGACAGTATTCGTGCAAAACGTCATGGAAAGTTGGCGATGCTCCCGTCCATACTGCCGCCGTTTCACAAGCTGCCGAATGTGGATTCCAAGAATTGGAACATCCACCGTATAGTTCGGATATGTCTCCTTCTGATTTTTATTTATATTCTAGTTTAAAAAAGATCTTAGGGGACGTCGTCTCAAGGAGGACAGTGAGTTGCAAGCAGCTGTTGTAGAACATTTTGACGGAAGAACTTGAGATTATTTTTACAAGGGTATCGAATTAATTAATCCCTGTAATAAATGTATAGAGGTTAGGGGAGATGACATTGAAAAACAAAATTTCTTATATAAGTTTATTTTTTCTATATCAGGCCGAGAATGTATGGCGCCTACCTCGTATGATGTATTTTTATTGAAAATGTATACACGCCAACGAATATACTTTCGTTCTCAACGTACCTTTGGACGGGGACAATTTCCGCAATCCCATATTTCATACATATTTTTTATGTGCAACTTATGTCACCTTTACAATTTATTTAAATATATTCTTAGAGAATTGTCAGTTATACCTTGTTTATACGCAAGTTGGAAACGTTGTTACATGGAATAAAAATAATTCATTTGCAGGCCACTATACGATTTCTGTTTGATTGATTTATTGGTTAAACGAAGGAAAGATCTCATCATTCGATAACTCTACATATACGTAGGTATAGATAGCATGCTTAAGTACAGTCACTCGTAAAAACTTCTCCATAGAATCCAATTCTATCAATCTCATACGTATAATATTATGCATACAAGTTTTTTAAAACAATAATACATTTTGGAGATATTTAATTTTTAGTTATTTTTAAAAGAACAAATATAAATCTTGTAGCGTTACAGAATAATTTCATATTGTTCATCGTGTTCTTGAAATACAATACTCGCCGTGTATTTACGCATAGTTCTTACATTCTCTCAGGTAAAACCGATCATATTTTATCATGCGAAATCAGTTGCAACTCGATTGATTTACAGTGACCTTTACTTGATGTGAAGAGAAAAAAGAATGGTAAGATTGCTATTATATGCGTCGATCTGATAATTGCACGGCACTGAATTGACGTTCGAGAAATATATGACCGTAAAAGACTAATTAAAACGCAACATCTTATGACGATCTTCTCAATAACCTTGTGAACATCTTTTTTCGAAAAATACATTCATACGAATTGTGTTTGTGCTATCATCCCTAAATGAACTAAATACCTAATTTCTATAGAACCTTCGACAAACGAAAGAAATATAATAGTATTAATAATGTTTATTGTTCAATAATATAGGTACCTAATTAAAGACAACGATTCAATACAATTCCAAGTATGTACAGAAGTAAAACATATGTATTTGTAAAATACAAAGAAAACTTAGAAATACACATGCAAATTACAAGTATGTGTGGTCCCAACTGGACAACAAGCACGAGTACATCAAAGGAAATATTAAATATGTCGCAATTTGAGCATATACGATTATAATTGCTACGCATTCATCACAGACGACCCAAACATTAACTTACATAGTGTGCGCCGACAATGTATAGAACATTAAACCACTTCGCGCAAATAGTTGTGGAAACAGAAAACGAAATGTTTAGTAAGAAGGAAACACCATTTTTGTATCAGGCATTGTACACACAAAAAGAAAAAGAAAGACAGGCGTTACTACGTCTTAGTACAGATATTTAGGGAAACGCTTTTATACGTTTATAATGGTGTTTTTATGTACATCGTAACATGGATATAATATGATTGTGGTATACTCAAGATTAGAACGTACAAAAGAAAAGAAAAACAACGCTTTTAGTGAGGATACATTACTAAATGTTCAGGAGTATCAAAAGAGTATAAATGTAGAGAATAGACCAATTGTTTGCAGTGTAATTAACGCTAATTAACTTTAATCAATATAATACATCTACGTATAGACGTAAAATATAATAAACAAATAAAATAAAAGATTTGCACTACGCATATAATCCGGTCTCTAGTCATTACACTTTTCAGATGTTTTCAAATCTTTAGAAACGAATACCGTCTAGATTATTACTCTTGTAATCTCTTACATTTTTTGCGAAAAATCGAAATCATCTAAAATATGTCAAAATGCGTATGCACCTGAAAGTTTTGATGACTAGATTGCAGGAAAATTATCCATCGTGGCGAAATTAGAGAAGGATTTAGCAATAGTCATTACACATTTCAGATGTTTTCAAATCTTTAGAAACGAATGCCGTCTGGATTAGTAATCTTGTGCCAGCTTTATCTATCAGCATTACTTTATACTTATACATTCCTGCATCCGCATCGCCTATGCTCACTCATGAAGGTCACGATCATAAATGATGCGAGTACGTAAACGTTACTGAACACCCGCCTTGATGCAGCTGCTCGGCCCCTCCACTTCGTTCCGTGCACTGCACTGCAATTTGCCGTACTTTGCCGAGACTAGTTATTGATGTTAGTAAATAATTGAAAGAAAGGGACATAAGCGAATATACACAAAATAAAGCCGCGAAATCAGTCGAACGCATGATACAAAGCAAGCCAAAACCTTGCCCGTAATCCTATTCACATTGGTGTCTACCGCCGATACAGATAGTAACTATAATACGTAGTATTTGTAAGTAATTGCGAATTAACTCTCGTCTTAATTTGCGCGGGCTGAGAAAGAGCAAGGCTAGCGCTCATCAGGCCAAGTAATATCTAATTTAATCGCCTCTATATAGGCATAATTATTTAATTGCTTCGCAGCCATTAGAAAATCGTCAAGGTAGGACACCTGCACACAATAATCGTTCTAATTAAGGCATCGGTGGTACCGTGGAAAACGTACCCGCTATACGATACGTAATGTTTTAGCTCATAAATTACGTCTGTCGTTATTTGAAGCGGCAAGTAAAATCAAACAAAACCGCCCATCTCTCCGGCAAAATTAAATGCGCTCGCTAAAGCGGCCTCATCGCCCTGCGCGCGAACTCGCCAGCGATATCAACTTTGACTGGGGCCGATGTATAAATCGCAAAACGTTACGGTGCAATTCGGTAGAATTCCGAATCACCCGGAACGTATTGATTAATTCGGCGGATACGCTGATAGGAAACAAGATTTTTACACTGAGAAACATGAATGTCTTCTACGAGGACGACCTAAAATGATTCAGGAATCGGCAAGAGGTGGCGCACGAAGGTTAAAGTGGATTCATTGATCAGCAAGGGCAACCTTTTTTATGGCAACTGTCAATATTTCAGACATCTACTTTCAACAATTGTTGTTTAAGACTATGTTTTCTATAGCAAGTCAGGCGGTTTCACAAAAATGGATAAAATCGGATTTCATATGGTGATAAAACACTTCCGGATGGCTGGGAAAACGCCCACGGAAATTCGAAATATTTTGCTAGAGGTTCATGACGGATGTACTCCATCATTTTCGACCATCAGCTTTTGGGTGACCGAGTTCAAACGTGGTCGCACGAGCACAAGCGACGAACCACGCAGTGGGCGCCCAAAAACCGCTACCAACGATGAATGGTCGACAAGATTCATGATGTCGTGTTAGCCAATCGCCGATTGAAGCTGAAAGAGATAGTAGAGACAATAGGCATTTCAGAAGAATGTGTTGGCCATATCCTACACGAAATTTTGTGTACGAAAAAGCTTTTGATGCGATGGGTACCGCGTTTGCTCACAACGGAGCAAAAATGAAATCGCGTGACCGATTCGGAGGAGTGTCTGACCAGGACCCAATGCAATCCAAGGAATTTCTTCATGCATTTCGTAACCGTGGATGAGACTTGGATCCACTGAAGACCAAGGAATAGTCGAAGCAGTCGACTTTTCCGGGCGAATTGGCTCCGCAGAAAGCAAAGCATTTTTTGGGATTTCCAAGGTGTGATCCTCATTTACTATCTGCAGAAGGAAAGAACGATTACGGGGTAATACTACAGCGATTTATTGACCCGATTCGATGCAGTGTTCAAGGAGAAACGGCCTCGTTTGCAGCGGAAAAAATGGCTTTTCCACCGCGACAATGCACCGGTTCATTCACCCCGCATCGTCATGCTTAAATTGAATGAGTTGCGCTACGAATTAGTCTCTCATCCTTCATATTCACCGGACCTAGCCCCAGCGACTTTTTCCTAACTTAAAAAAATCACTGGGAGGAGAGAGACTTGCCTGAAATGATTAGGTCATCGCCGCTACAGATGGCTATTCTGCAGACCTCGAAACATCCTACTTTTCCGACGGCTAGAAGAGACAGGAGCACTGTTTGAAAAAGTATATTGATCTTCGAGGGGACTACATCGAGAAATAAAAATAAAAAACCGCACCAATACCGTGTTTTTCTTGTCGATTCCGGAAATATTTCGGGTCGCCCTCATACACGCAGAATGTGTCAGCCGATTAGTTCTCAGAAGAACTTTTTTCACTATAACAACGCAAATTTAGGGAGAAATATTAATATAAACACACTCAGAATCACACACACACAATCTAAACATCAATCTGTTGTAACAATATGGCGGCCGACAATGCATCGAATATCGCTAATGTAAGTTCGGCCGAAAACTGACCAACAGTTACTGTTCTTATTGCGCTTCAATTTAAAAACACTACTCCGGATTAAAAAGTAGAGTATAGGTGTTGTTCTTACAAACATATTGTTTTGAATAAACCATGAAAGCTCGATTTTGACTTCTTTTGTTAAGGAACTTGAAACTGTTACCTTATAGATAGAGTGCATTGAGAAATATGATCAATCAAGCAAGTTTAATGCAGAGACGTGTCGCTGTGTAAAGGATTTAAACGATTTCTAAGCGGTACTGTTATAATTTATTTAACGTGGTGACCGCGAGCCCGTCCAACACATTCGTAAGGCATTAATAAATTTGCGGTCGTTTAAGCCTAACAAAACCTAATTTAAGAGCGTGCTTCTGTGCGCATACATCACCACCGGACGCGAACGATAGACAGAGACGGCCGACGAGACGTCGGTTATAATTCAAGCCTGGTCCGAACCGAAAATATAAACCGCTCAGCTCCGTACGTATAATACTTATACGAAATACAAAAGAGTTCCTCTCCGCAACTGTCAAATTTTTACTCGTGAATAATGATCGCAGTCAAAACACTCAATTGTGCTTTCCGTATCCTCTTACCCGAATACGACATACCCGTATATCAACTATTCTGTCTCAAATTATGTTCGAGGAAGGAGCGACGATACATCGGCGCATCGTGCCGGAGCGAGACGGCGAGATTAGTCGACTTCAATACGAATTGATAGCTCGGACCCACCACAGTGTTGGTGACAAAGTGGACAGATGACTGCATTTAGAATACGGCGACTTTCTCAGGCTCGATGACGAACCTACCCGTGTCCCGCGCCCCGAATATGTTGCCATTCGTCGACGAGAGTATCGTTTATAATTAACAACGTTGTCGTATATTGGCTCGTATATTCGCTCGGTAATCGGAATGAGTTTTAACTTTTCGACATTATTTCTTCAGTCCTATCGGTTATTAGCGTTTTATTTTGTACGTTTTCAACAAATAAACACGTTAACCTCAAAGAGGTATTAATTATTGAAGAAAGCCAGATAAAACTTCCAGATTTTTATTATCGCGTAGTCCTTCTTTTCTAACTACAATAACAGTACAAATATTTGGTATGAAAGCCTGTGTTCCGAATTCGGTGGCGAGTTCGCACTTAAGAAACCAATTCGGCCTACGTACAAGATAAGCACTTTAGAGTCTCGGCCTGGTCTTCTATAACAGCTGCTTGCAACTAACTGTCGTCCTTAAAACGATGTCACCTAAGATCTTTTTTTAAATTAGAAAACCAATAGTAATGAGAAGGAGCTATATCCGGACTATACAGTGGATGTTCCAATTTTTGAAAGCCACATTCGCGGATGGCAGCTTATGAAAGGGCAATAGTGTGGACGGAAGCATCGCCGTGCAATAATCGCACACCTTTTGTCAATTTTCCACGACGTCTTGCACGAATTCTATCCCTTAATTTATGCAATACAAACGTATCACATGTGCCGTTCACAATTGTATTGAGCTCTTTAAAGTCAATTAGCAAAATACCCTCACAATTCCAAAATATTGTGGCCATCACCCTTTTCGTTGGTTGAACGACTTTCGCCTTTCTGGGACGAGGTTTATCAGGTCGCCGCTATTGCATGGACTCCCTTTTCGATAGAGGATCGTAAAACAGAATCATTGTTTCATCCCCTGTGACAATGGACTCCAAAATTGGTTTTGAGTTGGGTGAGAACACATGTTTAAAAATGGCCGTGCACATTCGACTCGATGTTCACGTTGGAGAGCAGGAATAAGTAGCGGTACCCATCTTGCACTAATTTTATTCATACCCAAATGGTCATGGAGAATTCGGCAAACACTTGTTTCGAATACGTTTGTTTTGTTAATTCCTTCACTTTCAAACGGTGATCTCCTAGCACTAAACCTTCAATAATTGAAATTTGTTGAAGAGCTATCACTTTAATTGATCGACCTGACCGTTCAGCATCTTCCAGGGATTCTTGCCTCAAACGGCCACTTTTTTACAGTGGAATATGAAGGAGATGAATCACCGTAAACGCCGTTTAAACGTTGTTTCATGTGATTAGGCGTATGCCCTTCTTTTGTTAAAAATTTGATGTCAGCGCGGTACTGAATATTCATTACTTCAGACATTTTCATGCGCTAGTCACGTTGGTTGGCCGGGTACTAGAAATTACCACTATTCGAACCGTCAAATTTATAGCGTAGACTTTGCGTATGTACATGCATACCTTGACGGGATTTGAACACGCTTAAACCTGTATAAACCTATCAGACCGAGAATTTATGGCGCCTACCTCGTAGCGTATCACGTCCGTAACAGTTTACTATGTATATTATCACCCTGCGACAGCAAGTTTCGCTCACTTTTAACGTATGAGCCTAAAAATTTGCTATTGCCAGTTTGTTGAATACGAGAATAAAATGAAAAATTCGGCAACTAACTATGAGATGGCACTATGTGAAAGCAATCTTTGACTCTCTTGTATAGCTTGATATTTCAATGACATGCGTGTTAAACTTCATGTCGATCTGTCAAGTAGTTTGTGGTGTACACTTGTTCGAAGCAGTGCACTTTTGGTGCTTTTGAAAAATCGACTATATATATATATATATATTGAAAATGCGAACAGTAACGGTTCGCGAAACGTCAGGGACAAAACCCCAATGACACGGCGGAACCCGACAACCGTTACGGCTATGTTAAACAGCCGCGAAAGTGTGAGATACTATTGAAGTTACATTGTTGAGTTGATTATTTTATAGCAGTTTGTATTTTGCATTAATGTGCAAACCTAAACTACCTAATTATTATGTCTAGACATTTGATAATGATATCCTAGTAATAATAGAAGGCCCTGCAATATTCCCCGAAATACGATATAAGAGAATAATCAGCACAGTGGATAGCGATTAGAACCTTAATTTAGTAGATTAGGGTATTTTTTCGGAACTCCATTTCATCAAGGTTTTCACCTGAACTTAACCAATACCAAGTACATAAATATTGTATAGAGATTTGATTACAATAGTAAATAACATATTAGTATTTATCTGTACAATGAAATGGAAGGTAGAAATATATGCAAAAGTAAAATTGAACGATTTCAAAATAGAAATTTGATCAGTTGTAACGAACATTTCAATTATACCAGAAATAAACACAACCTTAAACCTTTTTAAACTCAGCCATATTTCGAAAATTTTTGAGACAAAATTTCCTCAGAATAAGTTTTAGAAATGCTTCGCAACTGGGTTTTTCTCCGATAAGAATGTCAAAGCGTGTCATCTAAGGCACGAATGAATTATGATCCCGAAATTGCCTCAGTGTAGGCTAAGATTTTACCGCCTATTTAAGCTTATATCCTAGTCTTCGTGGCAATCAATTTAATTCATGAAATAAACAGGACAAGGAGTGTTTTAATTAAACCTATTTTTGTCAAGAGAGCGCTTGCTAGAAAAAAAAAGTAGCCGTCATCTACTCAATTTGAAAGCGCCGAATAAGGAAACGTGAGATTAAATTCGATCGAGAGATAGATTCACGCTTCGGATAACAAATCCACCGCTAACGAGCCAACCGCTTAATACGCGTGGCGGCGTGGTAACAAAATCGCAACGCGAATAGATCGAAAGCGTTAATATATCTGTCACCCCGAAAAGATGTATGTACGTACGTGTAGTATACGATGCGCAGAGTAAACTCTATAGCGAACGCGATACGACCCTGCCTGTCTGTCTACCGGCAGCCACGGCCGCCTTCATTTAATTAAACCGCGAACTGACATCGTACAGGACAGGCGGGGGGATCACGATTATTGAGCGAGATTTTCAAAAGTCCGACGGAATTCGAGCGATGCGCTATAAACCGCTCAATACCTCGATTTAAAAAATAGAGGGGGAAAACGTCCTCAATCTACAGGAACTCATCTGCATCTCTGATAGTTGCTCATAAATGATACTTTAAGTTGCTAGCACAAATTTCATTTAAAATTTCAATATTGTTACCTATAGGTTCGGAAATATTTTGGGAAATCTTTTCGAATAGACGAAAGATTAAATTAAACATGTGTTTATCTGTAGATAAATTTGGGTTGGAATTAAACATAGTAATTTATAGACAATTTTATGCAGAAGAAATATCAATGAGCCATGGTTTTGAGAATTTCTTATCTGTCCTTGAAGAATTTAACAGTAATATTGCCAAAACATTGTTATATTTGGCGATTGTCAATTATAAACAGTTTCCAGAATTATTTTCAATCTGTTCATTTTACCTACGCTAAATTTTGCCTACTACGATGCCATTTATTGTTTTTAATATTTGACTTACATTCATTTTGAGTACACCTACTAGTTAGTTTAAAGAATTATTTGGATACGTATTAAAGAACGTAAGTAGTTACCTGCGTATTTTCATTATCTCCAAAAGCTTCTGTTTGATTGTTTTTGGCAAGAATAATCCAAAGAAAATCCAATCGTTAATAGTGTTTAAGATACTTCCGGTAGATTTTGGGCGATTTAGATATTACATAAATACTACATGTTCTATAGACTATCCTCGCAGGCAATTAGATTAAAAAAATATATTTTTATTAGGTTTTTAATAACACAGTGTAAAGACAACAAGAGTAATATTTTTTATGAGAAGTAATTTAATGTTCTATTGTGTTTATTCGTTCCCAAACATTATCAGTCGGTGGCGCACTTACAGGTTTAGTATTTTGCCCCGGCGCTCTTGTCAAAAATATGTATATACTGATATAAATCAGACAAAAAAGTGTAAACCAGTTTTAAGATAAACTTCACAATCTAAGACTCACATTTATTAAAATTGAACCACAAGAACCAACAAACTAAAATATGGAAGTAGGAAAAATATTAAATAAACCTTCAGCGAAAAAGTAAGTCAATGAGACAGGTGAAACTGCACATTTTTTTAAAACGTTTGACACTTCTCGCTCCACATTCGTTTTTGAGCGATATTTGCTTTTTATAGCAGCTATATTTGGAAATTTGCATAAACAGGTTTTTGTAGAGGGAGTGGGGATCCTTACAGCTTTTGTACTAATTTGCAAGTCCTGATGGTCATCTTCGTCTTTACACCACTTTCATATATTCCATGCTTATTGTTAGTCCCCAATCTTCGTATTCTTGTCTCAGTTTTCAAACATGTAATCCATATTCTCTTCATCACAAGCTATAATTATTTGATCGTCTGTGAAATAAAGACTTGTGAGACAGCGATCTTCCATCTTAATTCTCATTCTTTCTGTTTTTTTTTTCTCCAATTACTTAAAGCTTTTTAAATATAAATTTTAAATGAAGTAGGGGAAAGACCGCATCCCTGTTTCAATGACTTATTTATGGGGAATGGTTCTGATCTGCTTACGCCTATTTTGATTATTCTCTGTGCATCTTTATATAAGTTCCATATTGCATTGATCTACCACATACTGAGTCACACTTTGTTTAAAACTTCAAACATTTTTTAAGGATATCGTATCAAAACCCTTTTCTAGGTGTCTGGGTAAATTTATAGCTATTCGTTGTTTCAATACTTGTTGTATCACAAATATGTATATTGTCCATGCATGACCGTCCCGATCGGAAGCCGTTTTGCTCTCCTATTCCCTGTAAACCACCTTCTATTCTTTTCTTATATATAAGAACATATACGACCGTACAGCCTTCCCATTGAGCTGATTACACTTATTCCTCTGTAATTCTGGCATTTACTTTCATCTTCCTTCTTGTATATTGAATTGATATAGCTCAGGTTCCAGTCTTCTGGAACTCCTTCTCCTTGTAGACGTCTATTAAACAGTACCATTATGTATCCGATCAATATATCCGGTCTATTTTTTATCAGCTCAGTTGGAATGCGTCCTGGTCCTGCAGGTTTTTTATTTTTCGATTCTTTTCATACTCTTTTAACTTCCGAAGTTGTGATTCTTTCCACGCAATCATCTGAGTTATTGTTAAATTTCATATCTTTTGAAAAGAAACCTGGTCTATTTTCTGTTAATAATTCAATGTACAGGGTGGCGCAGGGGAATAGCAAATTTTGAAATAACGTCATTTCCACGAATAAATTCATAAAACTAGTAATTTATTAACGAAAATGCATGTATGCAGCATGCTATTTATGTTTTTACAATCAAAATGTCCAAAAATGTCTTTACTTTTTAAAGATGACATCGGAAAGATGTCCTTCCATTCGGCGTTCACACTCTAACAGCCTGTTATGAAAACTCTGGAATGCGCGGTGTAGCAAATCTTGGGGAATGGCAGTGATTTCTTGTTGAATGTTCTCCTTCAGTTCATGGATTGTTTCAGGTCGTGTACGGTACACCTTGCCTTTAAGATACCCCCACAGGAAGAAGTCGCACACACTAAGATCAGGGGATGTCGCAGGCCATTCAATGTCACCGTTACGTGAAGTAATGCGTCCTCCAAACAATTGACGAACTGCTGCCGCCGAATGTCGAGCAGTGTGTGACGTGGCTCCGTCCTGCTGAAACCACATGTTTTCCTTGTTAAGCTTAATCCCGTACAGTCTCGGTGTAAAGAATGTTTGAAGCATTTTAACATATCGAGCGGATGTTACTGTCGCTGCACTACCATCCTCACGTCCAAAAAAATAAGGGCCGATAACACCATGACATGATACAGCACACCATATTGTGACCTTGTCGCTATGTAGTGGCCGCTGGTGTAACTCACAAGAATTGTCCTGGGACCAATAACGAAAATTCTGTTTGTTTACGGAACCATTCAGGTGGAAATGGGCTGATAACCATATGTTACCAACGAAATTCACGTCCTCGTTAATTTTAGCCAATATCTGCCTACTAAACTCCATACGTGACGCTGGGTCTCGTTCATGTAATTGTTGCACAATCTGCAACTTATAGGGATGGAAATGTAATTCGTGCAGTATTCTTTGTAAGCTTCGTCGCTTAATCCCTGGCGTAGATGCATGCTGTCGAACGGAGCGACGAGGACTTCTCTCGACTGCAGCTCTAACAGCCTCAATGTTCTCTGGGGTACGTACTGTTCGAATGCCACCTGGAGCTTTCTTTTTCAAGACAGATCCTGTTTCTTCAAAATTTCGCACCCACTTTGTAATCGCATGCGCAGATGGAACACGTCCATGACGTCCAAGCTGGTAATGCTGTCGACATATTCTCTGCGCGGCAGTTGCACTATCACCATTTTTATAAAACGCTCTCACAGCTACTGCACGTTCCGCACCAGTCCAACGATCCATAATAATAATAATAATAATAATCTTTATTACCCAACAGAAAATAATTCCATTTACAGGATAATGTGACAATAACATAAAATAGTATAATACAGCATAATGTAGTAATGGTATAATATATACAGTGCAGTAGTAAACTTAAATTACAAAAATGATACAACTGAATCATGAACATAAAAATAAAAAATAATTCCATTTACAGGACAATGCGAGAATAATGTAACCTAGCATATATATGTAGTAACAATATACAGCGCAGTAATAAATTAAAATTAGTCGAAAAAGATACAACTGAATCATAAATATAATAATGGCTCAGTGACATCAGAATGCAAGAACAAAATAGGACGACAATGTAAATCCAAGTAGACTCTTCAACAAAAAGGATCGTGAAGTAATTCATTGGCATTTCTAATCATATGCGTAAAGGGTGCTTTAAGCAGAACATTAGTTTTGCATGACGGGACCTTAAAATTAGGGAAGGACCTGGTATCGTACTGAGGTACCACAAAATTAATTTTGGAGAGAAGGGATGGAGCGTCAATAGCGTGATTAATTAGTTTAAGTAGAAATTGACTGCTAAATTCCTTCCTTCGATCCGATAACGATACAAAGCCGTGTCTCCTCAGCAGACCAGTATAATCAACATCGCGTCCAGGGTAAGTGCCATCAATTTTGAAGGACAGGTATTTCAAAAATCGTTTTTGCACTCTTTCAAGTAGTACTTGCAGATGGAGATAGTGAGGATACCAAATTATGGAGGCATACTCCAACCTAGTGCGGACAAGCGAATAGTATAATGCTTTTAGCGAGGCAGGATTATTGAATGATCTGCAGGATCGTATGAGAAATCCTAAGGATTTCATCGCAGAATTTCGTATGGACAATATGTGGTCTGCAAACGACAAATTTGCATCAAACTGCACGCCCAGGTCCATCACAGACGAGTGCCTAGGAACAATAGCCTGACTTACAGCGTAGTGAAAATTGTATAGTCTATGACATCTGGAGTAGCTTACAACAGCACACTTATCCAGATTCAAATGAATTCCATTCTGTGTACACCATCTAACAATTGTATCCAGACTGTTCTGGAGAAACAGACAATCTGCCGGGGAGGTTATGGTATTGTAGATCTTAAGATCGTCCGCGTAAGCCAGTACATTGCAGTCCAGCCCCTGTAGGAGATCATCCAAATAAATATTAAACAAAAGGGGACCCAAATTGGATCCCTGGCACACACCAGAGGAAGCAGAGAATGTTAAGGATGTATATCCATTGTAGTGAACATAGCATGAACGATCAGTTAAATACGAGCGGATCAATTCTGTTACACTTGGCGGAAAGCCAAAACTACTCAGCTTAGATACCATAAGGGAATGATTGATAGTGTCAAATGCTTTACTAAAATCGGTGTATAATACATCTACTTGTTGACGTCGTTCCATGGATTCGGCAATATGCTGTGCTAACTCAGCAAGGTTGGTTGTAATAGACCTTCCTGGAATGAAACCATGTTGTCGCGAAGATAAGTAAGGCTTGACACTAACGTAAATTCTGTGAGACAGAAGATATTCAAAATTTTTGCAAAGTTGGATAAAATATTTATTGGTCTATAATTTTGGAAGTCAGAACGATTACCTTTCTTAAACACGGGTGTGATTCTGCTAATCTTCCAAGCGTCAGGAAAGGTAGAAGAACTTACGGCCAAGTTAAATATTCTAGCTAGATGTTCGCATAGTACTACACAACAATCACGTGCAAAAAATGCGGGAGGCCGTCATGACCAGCAGTAAAATTAGATTTTAACTTCTTAGATGCTTTTAAGATATCGTGTGCTGTAAAAGATCCAATCAAAGAACTACCACTAATGAGATCCCTATCAAGAGGCCGGGGCCCCAGTAATGCTTGTGAACCAGACACAAACACTCTAGAGAATTCATCTGCGAAAGTCTGAACAATGTTGCTGGGATCATCAACAGTGGAGCCGTTCAAAGTGAGACATCCAGGTATTCTTGATGCATTACGACGCGCGTTTATGTACTGCCAGATTAGCTTTGGATTTTGTGCTATATCTTCTGCAGCCGCCGTCTGATATTCCACATATACAACTCTAATTTTGTCTTTAACTAATTTCCTCAAACGCTTAAATTCAATGTGGTAAATCTCGCGTCCACTCTTGTTCCACCTACGAAGGTAATAATTCTTTATTTGAAGAAGCTTGATTATTTCGAAATTATACCAAGGCGGGTATCTTCGAGAAGGGTGTTTGGAAAAAGGTACAGAACGACGGATGACAATGTCTAAGCAATTATAAAAAGCTGATACTGCTTCGTTAACGCAATTAAGATTCTCCAAAAAAGTCCAGCCAATTTCAGCTATATCACTGTACAAGGTCGGAAAGTTTGCCTTGCGAAAATTAAATTTCAAGTTGGTGTTTGATGGAAACTGTTTAGTGACAGATTCGCAGCATAGCCTAAATGTAATATTGAGAGCGGGATGATGAACATCCTCAGCCACCAATGGATCCGAATCGTGTACTACATGGGCATCACAGCTTAAGTTAGTCAGCAACAAGTCCAATAGTTTTCCATTATGATTTACAACGTTATTATACTGCTGTAAGTTCAATAAATTCATAAAAGACAACAAAAATACATATTTACGATGAGAGCTATTGCTCATGACGAAATCAGGGCAGTTGAAGTCACCAGTTATAACCAAGTGTTTATCCATTAAATCAAGACCTAGAGTGTCTAAAAACAATTCAAAATCATCGCATGATACATCGGGAGGTACATAAACATTAACAAAATATACTAGAGCTTGACCTATACTAATCTTACATATAACGGTATCAATTAATGAAACTGCATTTAATGATTGTAAATTAGTAACAGGAAGAGCATTCATACTTGCACAAAAAGCAGCCAAAACACCGCCTCCAATTGAGCGACCCACAGCTTCAAAATCCCTATCCTTCCGGCAGACATCAAAAGACAAATCGAAAACTTCAGAGGAATTTAAGTCTGCGGATAACCATGTCTCAGTGAGAAGTATTACGTCAGCATTGATACATGAAGATGTCGAGTAAACAGTATCAAGCTTTGAACGTAACCCGCGTACGTTCTGATAGTACAGCTGGAATGTCTTGTTGTAACTGTTGGGCTGATTTAGTTTCCCGAATAATTTCTTGCTTGCACCACCTTAGGGACACCGTGGATATATTTAATTGATAAGCCAGTCTCTCCAGCTAGCGTACGATCAGTCAGCTGCTGCTTGATACGCTTATAATAGCCTATTTGCGCTGGTGTTCTATCTCTACTTAGTGAGACAAGTCCGAATTTGTCAATACTCTTTAGCTTCCCACTGAGACGGATAACATCAGCTACAGCGTCGGTATGCGGCAAACGGATCCTAACCGGTCTTCTGCGTTCAGAGCTCGTAGGATCATACTTTCCCAAGCGAATCGGACTAATTGTATCGACTTTGATGTTCAATGTAGAAAACATTTCCTTTATAGCACTGGTATCCTCAGAAATTTGCTCGGTCTTACTACCAGAATCCATTTCAGGCAAATTAAAGATAATGAGATTATTTTTTCTTTCTTGGCGCTGAGCAAGTTCACAAATGATGTTCTCAGTATCCATTGTGTCCACGTCTGAAAATTCCTTAGGTTTCTTTGTAAATAACTCAAGTTTTGATTTCAAGTTTTGAATTTCATCCTGTAATTTATTCACAACCAAGGAAACATCTTGCATCTTGGCCAACTGTGCCTTGAAATCCGTACAGCTGTCACAATAAAAAAACAATTTACGATTTTTGGACTTCATGTATTGTACCTCTGTTCTAGACAAGCCGCTGCAGACATTGTGAATATAGTTGCGACACAAATCGCAAGGAATTGAATTATCTGGTGTTAATGCGGCTTTACAGGAATGACAAGTGGTACTCATTGCACAATCGAGTATAGTAATATGTACTGAGGTAAACACAAAGGAAGCGGGATCACTACAAGGCCACAATATTCACACCGAGGGGGCCTATCCTGGTGACTGACTAACGCACAAGACAATGGAGGCCGCGGAAAAGAAAGGAGTAAAAGAAAAGAAAAAAAGGTGCTCGGAAGGTGATTACTTTTGTCCTGGACCCGGTATAACGGTCAAGAACAAAATGTAAACACTTCTTCTACACATCAAAACAAAAACAAGAAAAAAAAACGTGTATGTGTGGAAATGTCTAAGCTACACAAAAAATTATAGAGTCGAGAGGAAACTATTAAATTAAACAAAACGTAAATTAACAATCACAAAAATGGTTAGACTGACCTGTAGTATGTAATTTTCGCTGTATATTGGTATAAATTTGAAGTTAAAGCGACTATTATGACAGAGAAAATCCGGTGATAACTTAGCCACACAAAAATAACACTGTGAACGTATTGAATCGCTAGACTCTACTCTACTACTAGATCCATGATTACTAAATGACAATGCGTTGACAACAATTGTGCGACGTTACGAACAACTGCCGGCTGTACAGTGCTGACAACTGTAACGTTCAAAATTTCCCGTTCCCTTGCGCCACCCTGTAGTATTCTTCCCATCTTTCCATTTCCATTAAATTTATTTTGTTATATCTTCTGTCGTTATTTCTTAATGTTTTTATTACATTACATGCATCTGATACTCTTGTGCCACCCATAACTCTCTCCACTTATTTCCCATACTTCATTTTTGATTCTTTTACTTTTACTATGATTTATCGTGTGAAATATCCGCGATGAACAACAGTAACTTTCATGGAAAGAGTACGAGAATTAACCACTACTACGGAAGGCTCTGTGAAAGTAACTATAAAATATCGTAAGAGACAGTAACATAAAATCATCTACGTCTACACTCTATTCGTTTAACGACCTAACCCTTGTCCTGCTCTAAAAATCGTACGATACAATGTATCTCGGGAATGATATAAACACGTCCGATAATAACGAATGATTACACTGTTTCAAGTGGTAAGTGCATCGGCCCTCTCGATACCATATGCACACATATACATACACCCATCCATACACACGCAGCTACCGCTATCATCCGGGAACACTCGCCGCTCGTACGCTGGTAATTGGGCGTCTCCCGTGCGGTATCTTCAACAGCCCTCTCGCCGTTTTATTGACTTAGTTGGGGTCGGTAATATTGAAAGTGTCACCGCCGAGCGTGTAGTACATTAATTTCAATGATTTCGCAAGACCCCGGGACCGTGTTCTACAGATTTTCCATTTTGTTTCCGACGCGGAGGAAGCAATAAAAGGGTAGCGCCGGAGATTTTACACGTTGCGGATTTATTGTCTGCGCAACCCCTACGACTATCCTGTGTGCTTTAGTTAAAGATATCGTAGGTTATCAGGTTGTATATATACTTGACACTATCACGAAGAAAATATATAGAACTTCTGTAAGTTTGTACATAATTGAGAAAAGTGGTTAGTAGTAAATTTTTAAAAATTTAGGAGCCCAAAATAGTCCTAATTTAATAGATAGAGATATCGATAATTTCTTCTGGTCGCTGTGGAACTACCGCATCTGCAACAAACAAACTGAATAAATACGTTTGAGGCGAATCGCTAAAACTAAAATAATATTATAATAATCTGTTCGCGTTCTGCATTCTCCATGGAGTGAGGATAACCACAGAAAATCTTAACTCTGAGAAGTAACAAACTCAGGGTTCGAATCTGGGATCTCGAGTCTGATACTCAAGCACAACGTCGAAGTTCAAGAGAGTATGAGGTTATGTGATATAACTAAAATGCATTGTAATTGATATATCGCCAGAAATGGATCAGGATCAGAAAACTGTATATCAATATCAATTGATCAAACAAAGAAAATTATTAAACAAGATTTAATAAGAAAGATGGAGCGGAATTACAATTTGCTGAGGTGATAGATGAAAGTTATATCGATATACACAGCAATTGTGTCCTTATGTATAACGTAATGGTGCACTTAACAGAAAATTTAGAAATCGATCTATGCTTATTGGTTTTCTGTACGAATTTATATACACATATTTTATTATCTGATATATGTAGGAAATTTATACTGTTTTATTTCTCAGTCTCCGTAGTGAACTTCTGGTACATGGTGGATATTAAATTTTTGAAGAATATTTTGTTCAGAATTTTTTGAAACAAGAATGCAGTATATCGTTTAAGAAAGGTATATGGAGGTTCAGATTGTTTAAGATTTTATTTTCTAACTTTTCCATTACTCACTTCGCAACTACTGTCGAGATTAATGAATTCATCGTGGTACCAACACTTTGCTTCTAGATTTAATTATTAATAGTCTCGGCAAAGTGGGACAAGTTACAGTGCAGTGCGGAGAACAACGTGGAGGGGACGAGCGGCCGTATTAAGGCGAGTGTTCAGTAACGTTTACGTAATCGCATCGTTTATGATTGTGATTTCGTGAATGAGCATAGGCGATGCGGACGCAAGTATGTTTACACATAAAATAATGATAAAAATATATTATGTAACGTGCTGAAACGCTTACTGTTTTAAGAAGTTTCGACGAAATCACAAACTGGGTGGTATCTATTAAATATTAGAGTCATTAAATATGGTTCCACACTTCTTTCAGTCAAATGAGTACGGCGCGCGGAATAAATATTTTTTAATGATGAAAACGACCGTTTCACATCGAATGATGTTACATTTTCAAATTTGAAGTAATCCTTCTTACAATTTAATAGATCTTTCAACGCACTTTCACAAATATGTCTTAGTATGAGAAAATCTGAATCCTTGTTTTGGATTGAATTGCAAAACTATCTTCTTTACATCATCAATATGTTCGCAGTAGTAAAACGCAGCGCTTAATGGTGTGGTGGTTCAGGCACTTTGGAACACAGTTCGCGAAATCTTTTTATCGTTTTGGAAACTTCGTATGAGCTATTAAAGCATTTACTCGTTGATAACATTTAGGGATTAATTGCGCCACAAGATTTAAAACATGGGTTTTACATGTTACATGTAACAGATTGCCATTCTCTTCTTTAAGAGAAGGACCTAAGGAAAGCATGTTAGCGGCACCGTCACCCACAAACATTAGAAGTTGGATCGTTGAAACTTGAAATTTGTTCAATGCCCTCAACACCATTTTCAAAATTTCATCACTAGTACATTTTGCAACTCTTTTGGAAGCAGGTAAGATAGGGAATGACGGTTCAAACTTTGCCATTGTACGTACCCTCACATTCACCACAGAATGTTTTTGGCAATCGCTTGTTTCGTCCGCACAGAACCACAATTTTTTATCTTTCAATTCTGCTTTAATTCTTCTTTTAAGATAGTCACGAACAGATGGCAAAAAGTTTCTTAACGATATCCAACTTAGTAATATATAATCCGAATATTTGCTTCAGAAGGAGACAAATGCTTGTTGGTCTAGTAAAGTCAACGGTATATTACATAGAATAAAGCCTTGATATAAACACCTATATCAAATATTAATTGTTCGCTGTATCGTTTGCCACGGATTGTAGAATGGTGGTTTTATACCACCTGTTGATACACTTCAAGTAGTTGTAGCACTTTACACATTTAATTCTATCGCCTTCGTAATTTAAATCCGGCATACTTGCTATTACATTTTCCAGTTTATTCGAATTACGTTGTTTTCCAAACGTATCTTTTCTAAGTATGTATGTACTAACAAGTACTCACAACAACCAGTCGAATAATACTGAACAAGCATGCTTCGATACGGTACTCGATTCTCTGTGCCACGACCGTCACCTCTTCACAGTTGTGTTTTTCGCAGAGCACTGAAACTTGCCCCTCTTTGCCGAGAGCAAATGATTTTAGGAAAAATTCGGCTTCTTCTATAAACTCATTCTGATTAAGGGTGGTATGATTTTTGGAAACTCTTCCATCTTTTTGATTGCTGGTTGTCAATGAATTTGGCAAACCTTATGAGTGTTTGGTACTATACTAGAGAAATTTAGCCAAAGCGTACGTTGGAGATTGGATATCGGTGACAATAGGTCGCAATGGAATGTTTTGTTTGTGAAATTTTTGTAGACCCTAAATTTTAGGTGAATACGCATTATTAATTTTGAGTTGCGCGACCTATTCTTGAGAAATTGTTTTGAATGCTGCTGAGTTCGTCTGAATATGCTCGAATGACCAAATGAATAAAATTACTTTCAATGTTTCAAAGTTTACTTCTTAACACGTGACTATCTTAGACCTAACTCTTGCTACGTTCTGCTACATACTGTGAGTTACTGGTAACTACTATTACAAGCTATCCACTCTTATATCTAATTGTATAATTCGTATTCTACCTTACCGACTTCCGTGTATGAGCGGCTAAAATTCAAATTCTAAATTGAAACTTATACAAATGCCTTTCAATTTTTAACTACTTTTAAATATACATCTCTATAAATGACAATTGTCATGAATGACAGTGTATCATTGGAATATTTTCAAGTACATAAATTCACCGTTACTAGAAGTACAGTAACGAAAATATCTTTCTGACAAGCTAAGCTAGGCCCTAGCGAACAGTTTTCCCTTTCAGTTTGCAAATCAATTAGAATTGTGTTCATATTCTCGTACAAATGATATCGAGGATGTTGTTGCACGAAAGCACATTTGTGCGTATACATACTTACACATATGCATGTATATTTATGAGCTGCCCACCCAAATAGTGTCAGAGAGACGACTGGACGAAGGCATTGCCACGTCACATCGTAGGTACCGATGCCAGTCAGACGGTGTCACTAAACGAGTATGCAGATCGCGGTACGATACCGTTTCGGTCGTTTGCTCCTCGCTGGAACAATTAAGCGTCGCATGAACTCGCGTCGAACGCTTAAAATAGTAATTGTGGCGCGGTAATGTACGACGACCACTTTGCTCCAAGATCGGAGCGTGTCGTTTTATTTTCTCCCGTGTAAATATCAATTAATTATGATAAATAGGCGCTGGCGCGGCTTTTTGTGGAATTCGAGGGCTACGCGCCGTTTGATCTTTATTTATTATCGACTTTGTGCGCCCGTGAAATGTAGCGACATTATATGTGGCGCGCAAGCATAGCGGCCGAGACCTATTCGTAGTAATAGCGTTTAATCATGTCACGGGGTGTCGTTCGTTTCGATAGTGATACCGTCGCCATTTTTATTTTCGTCGGCCATGTTTCTGCGACGGTCCGTACCTATTCGTAATTACGCAATTATGGAGTAATACATGTATCGACTTTCAGAACGGTATCTCTGCTTTCCATTCCGAAATTTTTAAAGCGAAAAAGTTTAAGATTAGTCATAGGAATACTGTTGGAAGCTTGAAAAGATATCCAATTTTGCGTGACTGCAAATGTAGCTTAGTTAATGTGGAAATAATGCATCGGTCAACTTTATTTCGATTTCGGGGATGAAGAATTTTTGCACAAAAACCAGCTTGAACGTACCATTGTTAAGGACGAATTATACGTCGAAAATCATCTATCGGGGTTTGTTTTGGCACTAAGGTTGATCGAGCGATGTTAGCACGCCACATACCGCGAGTATGAAGCATCCTTAAGCACATTCGAACATAGAGAAGTCATTGGATTCCGCATAATTGGACAGAGAAGAATAGTGCAAAAACTGTTCGAAGAATTTCACCAAGCAAGCACTTTTTACATGTTTGCAAACTTTTAGAAACGAATTCCATCTAATGACGATTGCAAGGACTGTGTGGATGTACAATTCACAGGTATAGCAGTAAACTCCACTCACACAAATTAATTAATTATGCGGAACGCAGCGTTTCGAGAGCACGAGAGCCCATTGTCAACCGTGTTACCGACTGAAAGTAAAAACTGTATCACACATGCAAATTATTTTCTACGCAGGCTCTAAAGGAGTTTACTGCTATACCTGTGAATTCCGTCTAGATTAATTCTCTTCTGCCAATTTTCGTTTTAAAATCGTATTCTGTATGATTGAAAATATCACCCCTTACGTTTATTGCGAAAAATCGAAATCATTTAAAGTATGTCAAAATGCGCATGAACCTGAAGATTTTGATGACTAGATAGTAGGAAAACCTTTAGAAACGAATTCCGTCTAGATTAGTACTCTTGTGCCAATGTGTTAAATTCGTATTCTGTATAGTTGGGAACATCATTGGGTGAGCCTGGAACTAAATCTATGATCGGCGAAATTTTGACGATTTTTCAAAGAAATAGATTAGTACTCTTGTGCCAATTTTGGTTTTAAAATCGTATTTGGTATGAGTGGAAATATCATTCGACAAGCATTTCGATAAAATTAATTTTTTAATAGGGAATTAAGAGATATTCTATAAGTGAAGCTATAAAATTTTAAACAATATCGATTTACAAAACTGTGGTGATGGTAGACCATTGTGATAAATTAAAAAAATAATATATACAGTTTTTTATGTGAAAAAAAACGAGTTTTGCTTACTTAAATAATAAAGATGCTTCGAAAACTAAGTTTAGCCATACAATATATGTATAATAAATACATATAAACATAAAATAAGAAAATATCAAAACCCTGTACGCCACAATACTGTTAAACTGAAACTATTTTATTCAAATGGTTTATATGACTATACTGCAAGTTTCAAAATCAAATTCCCACTAGAAAAGAAAAAAATTCCCCACAAGAAGAAAAATTCTATGAAGACAGTTTGGTGGGACACCTGTATAGTTAGTTATATAATACTTAGTTATAAACATCGTAACACCAATTGAAGGTATCTTTCTGTTGAAAAAAGTTTTATGACGTTAAAACTAGTTCAATGTTTTGCATAGATTCTGAATTTAAAAAAAAATATAGGCACCTGATACTTTTGGATTGTTTCTACTAATGCATCCTGATTCTAACTTAATCGATGCCGATTTAAAGCAGGGTAAAGCTTTCTTTAATCAAATTGTATGAGGTGTTTATAGCGCAAATTGGTTTATTCATTTGCCATACCTATGTAATTCATATTTATTATTTTAAAGCTACTAACTTTTCCGCCGTTGCCTCACTGTGCAATGCTGAATTTTTAACTGAATAATATCTTAGGAAGCTATTTGTTGTTAAAGTTAAACGCTTCGTGTAATTAGCAACGTGACACTATAATGAGAAGAAGGTAGTTTCTGTTTTTAATTTTTCTCTCTTGGTGTATCCAACGCCCTGTATATGATGGAAGCCACTAATCAATCAAATGGGGTTGGTTAAAAAAACGAACAAAAGCATCATTAAAGGTTTTTACATACATATATATACGTGTGTATGTGTGTGTGTGTGTACACAAACAAAAAGGTCCCATTAAGTCGGTACTTATCTAATATTTGTCCACGGTTGTGTCTAGATACAGGACCGGAGACTACCCACGTGACAAATAAAGTCGAAGGTATACGGATCTTGCGTAAGCGCGATAGAGACGGAATCGGCCACACAGCTGGACGGACCGACCACCAATTAAGGATGTAAAGCACATTAATTTGCCGATTGGACCTCCTATACGTGTAACATAGGCCCAATTTAGATAAACGCGGTCGTAGCTTCGTCCTTTTTGCGCAACCGGGATCCGTACCATCTTCGGAAAGAGACGGGACGCGTCTTCACGTGGCGGAAAAGACGGACGAAGTAAGGAAAGACGTCGGCCGTCGAATGAATATACGGAAAGCGTTGATCCGTTGTTTTTAGGACCTTCGTTTTCCTACCTTCGGTTTTTCTTCTCTTTGTTTTCGCTTCAGGGTCGTCGGAGCATTTAATTCGGTCGATTTAATTTGGCAAATTTAAATTTAGAATGATTGATTCGATGGTGCGTTCCGGTCGAACTTTCACTCTCTTAATTGCTCATTAGCTATTCAAATGAACTATAAACATGTGCGTTTAGACTGAAAAAAATCAATCGGAATTTCTACTGTTATTGTAAACTGTATTCTTACCAATTGCAACTTGTTGAAAACGTTTCCAAAGTTATGTTATAGGAAATAAGAGAAGTAACGGTCCTGACAACTTTCACACATTCCAGTCTCATCTAGTTTTAAGTAATAGACAGTTATCCCTTACCCTCCATATCTTAAAAATTGTGACTTAAAGCCTCCGTTTTGTATATCACATCAAAAAACAAATTTCTTAGTACTTGTGTCTATGTTTTCTTAAAAATCTTGAATGACAGTCGAGGAATCTCAATTTTTGCAACCTAAGCTCAATATACGATATACAGGCTTATACAGGTTCAAGCGTGTTCAAATCCGTCACGGCATGCATGCACATACACGAAGTTTACGCTATAAATATGACGGTTCGAAGATAGTAGTTTTTAGTAGCCAGCCAACGTGACTAGCGCATGAAAATTGAGCACCGCGCGGTCATCAATTTTTAACAAAAAAAGAGCATACGCCTAATCACATGAAACAACGTTTAGACGGCGTTTACGTTCATCTTCTTCATATTCAACTGTAGACAAATGAGAAAAACGTTTCCATTTGGGGCAAGAATCCCTGGAAGATGCTGAACGGTCAGGTCGATCAATTAAAGTGATAGCTCTTCAACAAATTTCAATTATTGAAGGTTTAGTGCTAGAAGATCACCGTTTGAAAGTGAAGGAATTAGCAGTGATAACAAACGTATTCGAAACAAGTGTTTGCCGAATTCTCTATGACCATTTGGGTATGAATAAAATTAGTGCAAGATGGGTACCGCGAGTTCTTTCTGCTCTCCAACGTGAACATGGAGTTGAATGTACGTGGTCGTTTTTAAACATGTGTGGAGATAACCCAACACCGATTTTGGAGACCATTGTCATAGGGGATGGAACAATGGTTCTGTGTTACGATCTTTTATCGAAAAGGGAGCCCATGGAATGGCGGTCACCTGATGAACCTCGTCCCAGAAAGGCGAAAGACGTTCAATCAATGAAAAAGGCGATGGCCACAATATTCTGGGATTGTGAGGGCATTTTGCTAATTGAACTTAAAGAGCGGAATAGAACTGTGAACGGCACATATTATGCGTCTTTATTGCATAAATGAAGGGACAGTATTCATGCGAAACGTCGTGGAAAATTAACCAAAGGTGTGTGATTATTGCACGACAATGATCCCGCTCATTTCACAAGCTGCGGCTTTCAAAATTGGAACATCCACCTTATAGTCCAGATATGGCTTCTTATGCTTTTTCGTTGTTTTTTAATTTAAAAAAAAAGATCATAGAGGACGTCGTTTTAAGGACGACTGTGACATGCAAGCCGCTGTTATAGAACATTTTGATGGAAGAACTTGAGATTATTTTTAGAAGGATATCGAATTATTAATTAATCTTTGTAATAAATGTATAGAAGTTAGGAGAGATTACATTGAAAAATAAAATTCCTTATATTGTTCCAAGTAACTTTCTTCTATATCAGGCCGAGAATTTATAACGCCTACCTCGTAAGTTGATGTAATATAAGGATTTTAGAGAAAATAATGTTTAAACAGTTAAACCATTTACAGGATAATTCTAATGTTAGTTACAAACTATTGAGTACTCTAATACAAAACAAAATAATTGAAAAAAATAGAGGCAACAACGATTACCAACATATTAATATTTATTTCTGAAAATGTCAGTCCCGGTATGATTTGAACCAATGTTTTGTAATTTAATCAAACTCAGATAATTTCTTCAATAATATGATGTCAAAGGAACTACTAAAATCAGTGTGAATAACGTGAACTTGGACTTGTAATTTAAAGCGGTGACTAATACATATACGAGGGCGACCTGAAATATGTCTAGAATCGGTAAGAGATGGCGCACGAAGGTTGAAGTGGATTCATTGTTGTGTGTATTGTGTAGCAAGTCATGCGGTTTCGCAAAAATGGATAAAAATGAATTTCGTGACAAAACACTTTTGGGTGGCTGGGAAAGTGGCCACGGAAATTCGAAATATTTTGCTAGAGGTTCATGGCTGATATACTCCACCTGCTTCTGGGTGAGCGAGTTCAAACGTTGCCGCACAAGCACAGGTGACGAACCACGCAGTAGACGCCCAAAGACCGCTAACAACGATGAAATGGTCGACAAGAATTCATGATGTCGTGTTAGCCGATCGCCGACTGGAGTTGAAAGAGATTACAGATACAATAGGCATCTCATTAGAAAGCCTTCGCCATATCCTACACGAAGTTTTGGGTATGAAAATGCTTTCAGCGCGGTGGGTACCGCGTTTGTTCACACCGAAACAAAAACGAAATCGGGTGACAGTTTCGAAGGAGTGTCTGCTCAGAATCCAACCCAATCTAAGGGATTTCTTCATCCGTTTCGTAACCGTGGATGAGACTTGGATCCACTACTACATACCGGAGACCAAGGAACAGTTGAAGCAGTGGACTTTTCCGGTGAATCGGCTCCGAAGTAAACAAAGACCGTTCCATCAGCCGGAAAGGTCATGACAACCATATTTTGAGATTCCCAAGGTGTGATTCTCGACTATTTGCAGAAAGGAAGGACAACCACGGAGCAATACCACAGCGATTTATTGACTCGATTCGATGCAGTATTGAAGAAGAAACGGCCTGGTTTGCAACATGACAATGCGCCGGCTCTATTCATCCCGCATCGTCCTGTCCAAATTGAATGAGTTGCGCTACGAATTAGTCTCTCATCCTCCATATTCACGGGGTCTAGCTCCCATTGACTTTTTCCTATTCTCAAACCTGAAGAAATCGTTGGCACGAAAGAGATTTGCCTCAAATGAGGAGGTCATCGCCGCTACTGATTGTTATTTTGCAGACATCGAAACGTTCTACTTTTCCGACGGCTTGTAGAGACTGAACCACCGTTTGAAGAAGTGTATTGATTTTCGAGGAGACTACATCGAAAAGTAAAAATAAAAGAACCACATAGTACCGTGTTTTTCTTGTTATTTGACTATCATTTGAAGAGCAATGTTTCGATATTCGAATCTCTTCAAACATCATCTAAATTAGCGCGAGTACATTGAATTAAAAGTTCTTTTTTCCCAAGGTAAATGAATATTACTTAATACAGAAAAACTCTAAATAATGGAAATTTGATGTTTTATTGTAGTAAGTACAAATTCGATAATTTGTTTAAAAATTTCACTAGATCTCTGTGGCCGAATTCATGATTGAAATGGAGAGAATGTTTTTAAAAGTACGTTATATTATTGTGTGATAAAGTGATAATACTTAAATATACATGTATGCATATCTACCTACGCGTACAGCTTTTTTATGGGAGTAACATATCCAATTGATAATTAAATTAGAATAATGAAATCGTTAGCTTTCCGTTTCTGGTATAAATCCGTATAATTAAAAATTCATTCATTATGGGTTGGTCTTGATTAATTCCGAACCATAAATTTGACCGGTGGTTGCCCGTCCAATTGAAAATATTCAAATTTCGTCGGTAGATATTGATGTATGTCTTAATATAAGTATGGAAACCGTTTCTCACGAGAACAGGTTCTTGATTTTTTTTATAGTTAATTCTTGGCTTTGCGTTGATTTATGACTCATTCCAGCCGCAATCTTAATCAATTAAAAATTATAAAACCGTAAACTTTCTATCGGAACATTTGCATAATTACGTCAAAAATTAATTGTGTGTAAAATTCGTTTACATGGTTAATCAATCATGCGTCGGCCGCACTATTATTGCATTGTTATCGTTATTAAGCGCTGTTCCTGGAAATATTGTTAGAGGTGGGGTTTATGGTGTGCAGTAACGCCTGCCGTTTCATGTTTTTCCAATTATTATTGTCGTTTCTTTAATATCGCGATAAATTTCGTGCAAAACTTTGTTTCAATTTCTTCCAGACTTAAATAACCAATGGCGTCGTATACAGAGTGTTCGAACGGAGCTTTGAGGACTTGTCTGAAAGGTTATGAACACTTTGAAACATGCGAGATTATACAACATTTCGTATAATAAGTTGCTAAAATTAAATATACTACAGCTGAACATATATTTCGGCAAAAACTATTGTAACTAAATATATGTCTTAAAATCCAGACATGATGTAGAAGTTACATCTGTTTTCATACCAGAAAATTGCATTCGATAATGTTAAAATAGAATTTCTTGTTTTATCGACATTAGTGGAAATAATGTTTTCTTTACTTATAATTTCCCTAATCTAAAAATTTCAATAAGTCAATTTCTCGACATTCTTTTAGAAAAAATGATGTAATATTTTACAGATGTTGAAAAAATCTTTAAAAAGATATATTACATTCCTCATTCATGCTGCCTGAAAATATTTAGCTAGAAAGGAAGACGATAAGTATTGGTAATACTGATCACTTGAAGGGATTTGCTGAAAAATTAGGTATCTATTAAAAGGAAAGTCAATCTAATAAAAAGTCTGTCATTACTGTAACAAGATCCAAAATTCTGATAAAAAATGAAAAACTGCAAAGAACATCATTTAAACTATAATAGTCCAGCAATTCTGTTAGCAAGTTGGAAGTAACCAGAGTTTTGAACTATGTAGCTAATAAGCACCTAAACTCTGCTAAAAGGCCATGCGCAGGATGTAACAAGCTATAACTCGACAGCTACAGATTTAACTTCAGTTAATTACGTCCGCACCAATCAACCACCACTTCTAAATCGTGTTGCAAAAGAACAAAGCTATCCACATCAGTGACAGCGAAATAAATTTTTAAGCCAATGCTGGACAAGATGAAGTTGCGAGTAAGAAATTCATATATAATAAGAACAGTAATGGCCCAGTGTTGGAGCCTTGAGGTACACCAGGTAACATCTCATACTGTAATGATACAAACCCGTTATAATATGCATAGGCCATCCTATTTTTTAAATAAGAAACCATTAGTTAGAATAGAGATGAAGAAAAGCCGAAGTTATTGAGTTTATGAATTAGAGTAGTACGGTTTATATCAAATGCATGTAAATTACATCCACCTGACGACGGTCATCAAGATACTCACTGATATATTAGGCTATATAAGCTAAATTCGTCAAAGTGGATCGACCAGAAATAAATTCGTGCTGGAGAGATATGCATTTAATCTGGAATATAGAGTCTATGAACTATAGAGTCCTTGCTCATATATTTTGGCGAAGTTAGAAAGAGTGGACATTGACAATTGATCCTTTTCCTTTTTTTTAAACACGGAGGCTATTCGCGCAATTTTCAATTTTATAGGGGAATATGTTTGTCCTTAAACTAAGATTCATTAACGTTGTCAATTGCCTAGCCAGTGCAAAACGAAAATGTTTAAGTACACATAGTGGTATCTGGTCGTGACCTGTAGTAAATTTGTTGCTAAATTTAGACGTAATAGAAAGTAAACAGTCTTCAGTAACAAAATCAAGATGTATTGTGGGAATGTTTTTGGACAGTACTTTCGCAAGTCCCACAGAATCATCTCTCCGAGAAACATTTGAGAACAAATTGGCAAAAGAACAACAATGTCTTGCGGATTCTCAAGTATATCCTCACCATCATGTATATGGTAATATCCGGTACAACGTCACTTTTGATCGATTTCCATAATTCTCATATATCTTTCTTAATGCTCTGCTATACGGTGGTCAGATATGTGTTATATGCTGCCGATACCTGTTCTCTCAGTATTCTACGTAGCTGCTTAAAGTCATTAGCGTAGACTTGCTTCTGGATAGCAAACCACTTGTTTCTGTAGTAGTTCTTAGTCTACATACTTCGTTTAATATGAGGAGTAAACCAAATCGGAGCTGTATCGCACTATGGTGCTTTTCGTTCTTTCGAAATGTTCCAATGAAAGATCGAATTAAGTTTTAAACAAAAATAATCAACAGCTTCGTGAATATCATTAAAATTTGAAAGGGAAGACCAACCTATACCGTAAAGTAAGTTAAGAAGTTCATCGAAATTAACATTACAAAAATTAAAGTAATAATTATTGGAAGGTGTAAAATTGGGGCGTTTTCATTCAACAGTATGTGTAAGACAGATATCCAAAGCCAGGTGATATCTATCTAATGTAGCCACTTTGGTACAGTTTAAATCATTCGTGTTCGAACGCGATATTCTTCAAATAAATTGCAAAGATAAGTATTGTAATACAATATAAAACAAACTATCTACGGTATTATACGAAATTTACGTAATGCTGTAAATATACATATACTCATTAAAACCATACTATTTTGTACATGTGCGGTTCCGTCTCCACATACGGATTCGTTTTCTGGAGATCGCTTATTGGTGCTAAGCAATTATTTCTACTACAAAAGACAAATGTTAAGTGCATGCTTCGTATATCACTTCTAACGTTTTATTGCATTTTCTTCGGAGACCTCCACATACTTGCCTTTTTTAACTTATACATTTTTGAAATAAGAAGATTGTATAAAAATAATCAACATACTTTCACAATATGCAAACATGATACCAACAAAATCTAACAATACCGCACGCAACATAAAACTCTATGTGATGTTCCACAATAGAATACAGTTAAAATACATGAACATTAAACCAACTTAAAAGTAAGTTAAAACAGTTTCTTGTAGAAAATGTGTTTTATAAGCAAAGTGATAGCGAAACATGTTATAATAACATTGTGATAAATATATTGGGAATTTTTGTAAAATATTTGAGTTTTACTTCTTCGACCATTGTTCAATATGGGTTTCCAGCAAGTATCACCCGACTCAATCGACTTTTGAATTTTATATGTTCACCTGTAACATATTTTATAAGGTGAAGTTTGGACTATGATCTTTTCTACCAAGGAAGATCCCCAGTAAAATCAAAGTCGACTAATTTTTTCATTAATTTTCTTTAGAGTGCGTTACCCAAAAATTTACAGGTTAAATATATTTATTATATATTACTGAGAGAAAAAGAAAGACCAATAATGACTTTTCGTATTATCTATGCTCGTTCACGCAAAGCTTGAGAAGGCGTTTTACGTTTTAATCGTCCAAGTAATCCGATATTTGTTGTTATGTAAACTGAACGTCTGGAATCGCACACGAGTTATAATCAATTCGTTCGTAAAAAATATCACGTTACAATGGTAAACAGGATATACGCGGGGAGATATCTTAACTCGTCCTGACATGTTTACTAAACCCGACAAATTAAGAATTTTACAAAGTTAATCGGAATGAATGTCAAGGATTCGACGAACCGTTAAGCATAAAAAGTCACCGTTCCGTTTTAGTAAAGCCGTAGTTTATATTCCTTCAAAATAAAACGAATATAAATCATAACCTTGGACGACAATGCGCTAAGAAGCAATCAAAATATTGAAGTAGCGAAACTCAATACCACACATATAAGATACACGTATTCTTTACAGGTACTGCTTTGTGTAGCGGACGATAAATTTCGGAACAGAGAAAAATCTTGGTCTTTAGTAATATTTAAATGATCACGGTTACGTTTCAAAGCAAATGATTTATAGACCAAATATGCGAACCGAGATGCTTTTTTCTTGAGCTCACTTATATTATATACCCATGTAACCGATGAATCGAATGTTACAAAGGCGTAAATAAATTACGTCTTTCCATGGGAATGAAGAAGAAACAGTAAAATATCGGAGAGTTTCCGGGTCTATGTAGCCACGTCTTGTAAATGCATCGTACGTAATTTATTGCAAGCGAGGTCAACTGATTCCGAATAACTGAAAACATCTTGATTTATGTATTCTACGTTCGTGCAGGGTGCAACAGTACGAACTCCCACATTTTGGAGGCCAGGCGCAAATAAAAATTTTTGTGATAAATCTGTTTTATTTTTGGACATAATATCCCTCAAAATGAATAAATTTATTTCGTCTATGCTCAAGTTTCTTTATGCCTTCACAATACTCATTTTCCTCGAGCCCCTCAAAATAGTGGTCCACGGCAGTTATCACCTCCTCATAAGCAAATCCCATACCGCCGAGGCGTTTCTTATGTTTGGGGAAGAGATAATAGTCCAAGGGAGCTAAATTCGATGAATAAGGGAAATGCTCAAGCGCATTGAATTTTTTAGTTTAGAATAGTATTGTTCCGTAATCGTTCGCCTCTTTGGAAGGTGATCCATAAGTAAGATTTCTTTCATATCCTAGAAAACGGAAGCCATCACTTTTCCTGCCGGTAGAATGATTTTGGTCTTCTTCGGAGCCGGTTCTCCACGTTTAGTCCACTGTCTTGATTGGCGCACCTCAGAGTTCTTCACATTATTTCTCCATTAAGGGTATTTTCCAGAACACGTTTCACCCCCAGGGTTAACATAAGAGCACTTAACAGTGGATCATTATATTATATTGTCAAATAATTCAGCGCTCCTTGTGCTGGTTAAATATTTCTTTTTGGACTTTACATGTGTTCGTCACTCTATTTTTGCGATTATATCGTTCAATAATATTCTGTATCGGGCATGCATTTCTATTTAATATTTTTGCAATTTCCCGTTGACTTTTATTTTTTTTATGGTGAAAAATTACTAATTCTCGCTCTTCCAACGTTAGTTGTCGACCCATTTTGATCTACTCTAAATTATAAGCTGCTTATGATAATATCGCACTTCACAGCTGTAACATATAAAGAGGTAAAGTACACGTGTCTGCAGGGGTTTTCCCTATTGGAATAAGAATTGTGCACTGACCTGCATCATTTTCACTGTGACGTTGAATATGTAGCCGCTGTAATGTTATCTAGTTAGAATTCGTAATATCTGTTCGAATTAGTTTTGTTTTATTTTTGTAATGTATTTCAAGAATAGTAGATATAATATATTCAATTTACTTCTCCTATCATTTTCAGCTTCTTACCATATTATATACCAATGCATCATTTTCACTGTGTACTATTAAGCAAATAGTATACAACCAAAACTTTACACACTCGCCCAAAAACTAGATTAATCACAATATTATAAATAGGCTATACAAAATTCTAATCAAACGTGCAAAGGCCAAAGAAAATGCAAAACTAACAACAATAATCACAAGAGAGTTACTATAAAATACAATAAGGTTCAACTTACACGAGACTGTACACAAAATACAAAGGTGTGCGTAGGATTTTATCCTTTGGTGATTAACTTCTTCATTCCTTGGTTTCACCACTTGGATAAAATCTCCCTTAATCATAATTCTAGTTCCCTTCTTGCAAATTTTAGATTAAGAAGGAAACTGTGATTAATGACCGCGGTATCGAGTTTGACTAACAAATAATACATTTCGTTATACTACACTAAATATTAAGACCTTACACGTACAAAATCGAAACGATTTAGCGATATTTAAAACATAGGTATGATATCCTAGAATAATTACAATATCTGCTTGCTTCAAGTATATATTTAACAAAATAAAAGTTATTAAAGCTCTTTGAATAATTTAGAAAATTTTAATAGAGAAATAGAAATTTTAATTCTTATACTAAATAAATAAATGCGTAATATTTTTCATCCTTTTGTTTGGATATATCATTACGTGATTTGCAAATCGTATACGTACACTGCAAGTGCTTTAAAATTTTCTATTGTATAATTAATTTTATAAGTGCTTCGTTGGCTGGTATTTCTCATTTCCAACGAAGTGTTATTAAGTTTAATCGTGCAAAAGAGAAAATCCCATTAAAAATGTTCGTAACGCAATAAAAATCATCGATATTTACGCTACATTTAGTGTTGACGGTGTGCGTCGAAAAGGACGAAGAGGATTTCGTAGATTAAATTCCCGAATCATGACGTGTTCTCCAAGCTAAAATCTAAAAAATAAAAAGGAGAAAAGACGGCGAAATAAAATAGTTTGCAGATAATATAAACTATAAACTTTGTCGTTTTATTCTTAACGTATCTGTCGTTTCTTAGTTTTTACTTTTTTTTCTTGCTTTTGTTATTATTTGTCTCCAATTTTTTACTGTAGTATGTTTACTAATTTCGTTTTTCTTTTTGTTTTAGGACGAAGTAAGTAAATTAGCCTGTTGCAGAGAAATCGGAAAGTCACCCGAAAGTAATGTGAGAGATAAACTTATTGTCGCATGTTTATGTTATATATTAATTATTTTTAGTTGGCTGATTTCAATCTAAAGGCATTGCATTGCTAGATGTCGATTTTGATTGCCTCTTAACTTTTTTTTACTATTTGTATGGTAGTAGTCAAGAATACAAATTGTAATTGTTCATAATTAAATTAGTATCTAGAGTTTTTTCGAATTTTACTCCGGGAAAGAATGAAATCATTTTCATAGAACCAAATCCTGACACTTAATGGTACCATAAGAAATTCATTGCAGTTATTTTGCTTCAATTGCCATCTTAATAAATCATGAAATGAGATTTTGCTAATATACGCTAGATATTTTAATTTGTTTCTGTCGTAAAAAATATTTCGTATATTTTCGCTCTTATGCTACAGCATTGTACAAGCATAAGTTTATTCAGAACTGTTTATAGACATGATCACAACTGTATAACTAATATTGCGTAATGCCTCCAATTGCTTTTATAATTACTCTTATTCTTTTTGGCATACTGTCTATGCAAACGTTAATAGTATGTCTAATTGTAGCGTCTTTTTGCCACACATCCTCAATATTTCTTATTAATTGCTCTTTTGTAGTGTTTCTTCTTGAATACACGCATGATTTAAGAACATTCCACACGTTCTATATTGCATTGAAGTGGGAAGAATTTCCCCGCCAAGATAACTGCCAGAGCGTTCGTTTCCAAAATATTTTGGATGAATTTGGCCATGTGGCATGGCGCCTTATCGTGCATCAATGTGTAAGGGCCTTCATTCGGAGCTAAATCATTGATATATGGCATCAAGACATCATCCAATATACACTTATATTAGTGTTGATTCATGGTGCCTTGGCAAACATACAGTAGTCCCAGAACCTTCGACTGATACACAGAACCATACCATAACTGACGGAGGTTGTTTCGCCGTTTCTAGTACACTAGCTTCGCCAAACCGTTCAGATGGATGTCCTCTAACAAATTGGGCTCTTTCGATTATGGCTTCTAGTTTTGATTCATCGCTGAATACGATCTTTAACGAAATGAAATTGTTCAAACAAAAAAAAATTTTGCTTGATTTGATGATTATTTAAGTTCTTAGCTTTCGCCAATCCTCATTTGTGTAATGTTGATGACGTTTAGCCCATTCATAATGTGCTCGCTTCATTATCGGTGTTAATCTTGGCTGGACAGGGACTGTATACAAGCCCGAACCTGAAAAGTTTCCAATCGCTATGTGAACCGTAACAAAACAGATAACGGTCGCTTTTGTTATTAAAAGAAAGAACTGCGTTGTGCATACAACTTCATACAATAACCGAGTATCCGTAAACGCCTATATAAATTACGGAGTTAATTAATTGAATCCTCCTCATTATTTGCACTTATACGGTATTGAGTTTCGCACCCCCGGCCGGCTACAATGGAACAAATCTTTCTGCAAGTCATCTTCATCACTTTAAGTTACGCGTTGCGAAGTTCTTGCCGGCCGAGGCGGTCGTTAACGAAGAAGTATACGTAGAAGATGGAGAAGAATAAGAGAAGAGGGTGCGAACGGGGTGGAAAACGTGCGAACAGGGTTTGACTGTGAATTAACGGGCACACCAGGTCATTAATCACCCTTTTGATACTTCGTCGAGAGCGTTTGATTTTTTCGAGCTCGCTCGCTCCTTGTTTTTCGACTTTTTTAAAATTCCTTCGGGTTGCGTAATGAAAACCAAATTGCCCAATAAGAAGTAAATAATATTATTACACATTCACTTCTTTATAACTCAACAATTGTTACTTGGCGAAAAAAAAAACCGTTAAGGAGCATTTACAAAATTCACTGCATAGAAAAACTAAGAAAAACAAAAAAGAAAACGGCGCTTATTAGTTTCAAGTAAGCGACTTTTCAGTTTCTTTTTAAACGTGGAAGACCTGTATGGCAGTATATTACCATTTCATGAACAATTCCTTTCAAAGGACGTTTGTTCTATTGACCACTTCCACTTCTAATTGAATACTAGATTAAAAGCAATAGTAAAATTGAACGTACTCTAAATTTTACATATGATTTTTCACAGTAAAAATCAATACTATTTACCAATAATAATAATAATATCCTTTATTGTCCAACAGAAAATAATTCCCTTTACAGGACAATCTAACAATAATATAATCTAGCACAATATAGTAACAGTATAGTATATACAATGCCGTAATAATTAAAATTAATGAAAAATGGTACAATTGAATCGTGAACAGAATAATAGCTCAGTGACACCAAAAAGCAAGAACAAAATGGAACGACAATGTAAACCATGTAGACACTTCAACAAAAAGGATCCTCAATTAATTCATTAGCATTTCTAGTCGCG
This sequence comes from Trypoxylus dichotomus, assembly GCA_023509865.1. Taxonomy (NCBI): domain Eukaryota; kingdom Metazoa; phylum Arthropoda; class Insecta; order Coleoptera; family Scarabaeidae; genus Trypoxylus; species Trypoxylus dichotomus. The sequence continues at coordinate 53,171,725 of CM042075.1, forward strand.
TCTAGAAGAAGTGTCATCAATTTTGAACGAGACGTATTTTAAAAATCGTTTTTGCACTCTTTCAAGTAGTACATGCAGATGAAGATAGTGAGTATACCAAATTAAGGAGGCACGCTCTAATTTAGTACGGACAAGCGTATAATATAACGCTTAAATAATCTGGAGGATCGTATGAGAAATCCTAAGGATTTCATGGCAGAATGTTGCACTCATAGCATGTGGTCTCAAAACGACAAATTTGCATTAAACATAGATGAGTGCTTAGGAATAATAGTTTGACTCACAGTATACTGATAACTGTAGAGTCTATGACATTTAGAGTAGCTTGCGACAGCACACTTACCCACTGTATGCACCATCTGACAATAGCATCTAGACTATTCTGGAGAAATAGACAATCTGCCGGGGAGGTTATAATATTGTAGATCTTAAGATCGTCCGCGTATACAAGTACATTGCAATTGAGCTCCTGCAGGAGATCATCCAAATAAATATTGAACAAAAAAGATCCCTGGAATACCCGGGGAAGCCGACATGACCAGGAGTAAAATTAGATTTCAACTTCTTAGAAGCTTTTAAGACGTCGTGCGGAGTAAACGATCCAATCAAAGATCTACCACTGATGAGATCTCTATCAAGAGACTGGCGGAGACTTCAGTAGTGCTTGTGAACCAAGCACAAACACTCTAGAGAATTCATCTGCAATAGTCTGAATACAACAATATATGTTTGGATCATTAACAGTGGATCCGTTCAAAATGGGACATCCAGGTATTTTTTATGTACTTCCAGATTAGCTTTGGATTTTGTGCAGGCACCTGATATTCTGTATATGCAACTCTAATTTTGTCTTTAAGTAATTTGCTCAAATGTTTAAATTCAATATGGTAAATCTCCTGTCCATCAATGAAAGGCATAGGGTGGCACATGAAAACGGGAAATTTTTAACGAGGAATTAGTAGAAAGGTGGGAGTAGCATCCAGCTACGCTCAACTACCTGCCATTTAGTAATTATAGACTAGCAGGTAGATTCACAATGTGTACTTGCCGTGAAGGCATTTTACAAAAATGATGACAGTATCGCAGCTGCTCAACGGGCATTTCTAGGATATTACAACGTAGGATACCAGGTCTACCATGGTCTCGTTCCATCCTACCACACCATCGTTTTTTTCTATGAGGCAGGTTCAGCTGTAAAAAGGGAAACTACCAGGAGCTCAACGAACTGAAGGAATCCCAGAAAACACTGAAGCTGTTCGGACGTCTATTGCAATGAGCCTGATATGATCGGCAAGGAAACACGCAGTAGCATTAGATCTAAACCGAACATCTAAACATCGAATACTGTCAGTAGGACACTTAATGGTATAGAATCTAGTTTTCTATAACAATAAAACAATTCATTAGTTTTACTTCAATGGGGGTTTATTCAAAATTTCCCGTTTTCTTGTGCCATTTTGTATTTGAATTTGTGTTTGTTTTCACAATGCAATGGCTGAATAAAGAGAACCGTATTGCTGTTATGCAACGCTTTACTATTATAAATTGAATAAGGGAGATATTTGGAAACACTCCATTCAGAATCAGTCATGTTCGTATTAAATCATTTGAGGAAACTGGAAGCGTCAAAGAGTGTCAGCGGTTCGGATGTAGTTTATTATAAAAGCCATGACGGTCACAATTCAGAGAAGTAAGCAATATGCGAGTCAAAAAACCACAAATTCCATTGTATATTTTCAGGCGCGTACGAGCAAGTACCAACTTCGTCCACAGCTGTTATTGGTGTAGACTATGTTTGAAGGACCTTAGTTAAATTTCTCTCAACGATTTGAATAATAATAATACATTGTTTTGACCTATGTAATAAAAAACCAACATAACGCAACGTTGTTTTCTTAAGTAAAAACTATCAACTGAATTATAGGTTAGAAGTGTTAAATTTTATATCAATGTGACAGTTGATGAACGTTGACAATACTTAAACAACGGTATAGATTCCAAAAACGTTCTCAGCAGTTCTCGTATAGACATTTATTTTGCAACTGACTGACTTACCAGCTGATTTGACGGTCTTTGTGCTATAACGTTTTTTAAATCGTAAAACTCCAATACTGATACTTCCTAACCACAACACTAAGTTGGTGATAGTAAAGTGTTTCAGTATAATCTTTACCATTGGAACGTTTTACAGTATTAGGCGCCAACTTTTATTACTAATTTACATATTGTCGAGGAGTATAGACTGTATACTGACAGGGTTAATGGAAAAAAATATTACTGATTCTAGTCAAGATTGAGATAAAAGGAGCCAATAATATTTTGTTTAATTGAATTTAATTCTTCATCCGATGAATTCTTTAATCTTTACACATCTTACGAAAAATATGAAGCGTTTCTAAAACAATCAAACGTGCAAACTAATCTACAAATAGAAGCAACAGAATTAAGTCTAGTTCGAAAGAAACAGAAAACAAATAGAATCCTAAATTTGATAACGAGAAAAGTTAATATTGACACGCATACATATTCAACTACTACATATTTCAAGTAGGATACGCTGTTACGGATATTGCAAGATAAGATGTGAGCGTGTTGGTAAGTGGAATGTTACCGTAAGTGACTGTTGGCGAAGGTATTTCGGCAAACGAACTACTCGTGTTAATTTTACGTGTAAGATAGGTGCTTGAGACGTGAGTGGTGACAGTTATATTGGATCATCGTTAAGACGATAGCGGTCGACGCGAGAAATTAGCGAATTTCGTCAACTGACGTAGTTCGAATAAGCAACCCCGAGCCCGACACGCTTGATGAGAAATCGCTGACAAATGAGGGAATAGTTTGCGGTTGTATTAGGCAGCACTTGCTCGGGAAGATTAAAATACCGTAAGATGTCGGGAAACGTGAAACATGGGAATAAGAAAGAAGATAATGTAGGGCTTTTGGTGAAATAATGTTTTGCTCTACAACAATTCTTTCTCTAAAACGAAAAATTATTTAACTACTCCTTACACATTCATGCACGTTAGGCCACCATTTCACATGGCCAAATCCATCCAATGTTTTTTGGAAACGCCCGTTTTGCCAGTGTTACCTTGGCTGGGAAATTCTACTTTCTTGAGACGTTCTTCTGATATTCTAAAGGTCCCGTAATACACTCTGCAATCGAACGAAACCAGAATCGCCATGTATCACTGCTTAGCTATTTTAATAAGAATACCTTTAAAATGTCGAAAGCGAATATTGACCACTACTGATTAGGCTTCAAATGAAACTTTATAGGAATACTCTAGCCCTCTAGGTCATATAGTTATAAGAGGGTATCATTCACAAACTTTTCCTCATTAAAACGCTTCATTATTTAAACATATAAATACGTATACACAATAATAATAAATCATTCGTTTTATTATACATTTATTATTGAAAATGTAAATGTAATGCATGCAAGGTGCGGTCAAATTTTAAAGTTCTTTTACCGTTGATTGATAGCCTTTGATGACGCATATAATATTACCGTACGTTGTACAACCTTTCTTCGTATAGTAATTCATTTTTCGTATACGTACATGCATACATACGCCCGCCCTTTTTCTTCACAATTGCGGATGACACGCCTAATCTACATTGACCGACGTAATTGAACCAATAGCGAATGATAGCCTCTTTTACAATTCAAAATTATTCAAAGTAGTCGCGTTCGAATACATGCGAATATGTAGGTATATGTGTTTTATATGGTAATCTATATATGTATAAACCGGGATGGGGGGGAAGGCGAGTGCTATGTTAAATTGAACAAATTACATGCAAATTTCATTTTCGTACATGATGCCTGATTAAGTTAGATTCATTAATTTATTATATTTATTTTTCTTTCCGTTTTGGGATTTTTCGTTGTTGGGGTTGTCCTAAGAGAATATTTTCAATTATGGAATATGTCGTGATAGCCTGCTGACAAGGTATTTCTCAAAAACTTATGTTGTGCAGCTCTTGTTGAATCTACGGGTAGAATATGTCAGGGACTGTTAAAAAATAAATCATTGGCCTAAATATTAATACTAAAGTTAAATAATTATATCAATTACTTTTTCAGTTGAACATTATTTTTGTTTTTGTTACTGTCTTCAAGCGTTAATTATTTCTTTTTATGTGTGATAAATTTTACGCTATTTTAATAAATTATTTGAGTATCCAATATGCCTTTCTTCGATATCTCGCAAGCAAACGTAACAAATCTGTTAAAAGTATATGCATCGTTCTTAGTTATCTGGCTAGCAATGTATACATATACACTACTGTGCAAAAGAAAGAGGCACATAGGTATATTTTTAAAAGTTGCACGTAATGGTTAGGGCTTCGGGAATATTTCTTAATATATTTTTACTTGTAATGATGTTTACGATTCACTTAAATCTGGTAAATGCTACACCAACACATAAACAGAAAAGAATACTTAGAAATCGCGATAAATAAACAGATAAGCAAGTATGCCGTAGGCAGGGTAATTTTCGGTATTTGTATTGAGAGGCAATAAAATTTATTGTTGGGTCTGTTTGTCAGTGTTTATTGTTCATTGTAGTTCCCGTGTGCGAAGAGTATACGTGTAAATTTTAACAAGTTTTGTGTTAAATTCCTAATAGATAGAAAGTAATAGTGCCAAAGCAAGTATACTGTGAGAGCGGGTACTGCGAGTTGGGATATAATGCTTATATTTGAAAAAAAAAATGCCGAAACTATCGTTATTAAACAGAAATAAAGTTGTTGTTAAGGTATTTAATGATATGAAGTGTTCTCGTTGCAGTATACAAAAAATTATTAAAAAATATAATGAAACAGACAACGTGGTGGATAAACTGAAGTCTGGACTACCGAAAAAACTTGCCACAGTGGATGCACACTGGATGAAAGTAACAAATCTAAGAAAAATGTTACCGCGAAATTTGCGCAGAAGTTAGAAGAAGCAACGTCAATGCATACTTCGACTGTAAGGCGGTCTTTAAAGAAATGGGGATTACGTGAGTGTGTAGCTGTCTGCAAACCTCTTTTGCAGTGAGGTAATAAAGTATAAACGATCAAATATGCTAAAAACCATCAAAACTGGACATATGATGAGGGGAGACAAGTACTATAGTCTAAATTTCTATTACTTGAATCGAACAGGCGGCAGTATGTTCGATGTTCTATTGGAGAAGCTCTTTCAGAACCATGTTTAGAAGGTACTGTCAGACATGGGTGGTGGCAATATCCAGGTGTAGGGCTGCATTTCATCGCAAGGAGTTGGTGATATTAAAATTTAATGGAAGCTTACAACAGAGAAATATCAAACAATATTGGAGCAACATGTTATATCTTTTAGGCATCGTCTAATTCGTAATAATTTCCTCCTGCAGTAAGATAGCGATTCCAAAGACACTTTTCGATTGCTCAAGAACTATTTAAGTCAGCTAAGGACGGTGTAATTCGCTCTATGGCCTGGCCGCCACAAAGCCCTGACTTAATATTATCGAACATGTTTAGGATTATCTTGGTTCTAAAAAGATTGGAAGGGCACCAAGGACTTTAAATTAGTTATGGAACATATTTCAACAGGAATGGTATCGTATTCCAGACGATTACATCAGAACACTACATAATTGTTTCTTACAGTTGCGAGGATATAACACTACACTTGTTGGAAATGAAATGATTCTTTTTAACACTGTTCAGTAGTATACTGACAGCTTTAACAAGCAAATCTAACACTTTCTACTAAATCAAGTAGGAATAAGCACTGGAATCTATACTCGGCTATTAACTCAACTGAATTTAAAATTAACAGTGAATTTAGTAAGATATTGTTTGCAGTAGTAAATTAGTGTGTTAAGTAAATTTGTTAGCAAAACTGTGGTGTAAACGTTCATCCTACAATAAATTAAATAGTAAATAAATACAACTTACAAGTAAAATTTAAGAGAAGTTGTACTCCCGAACTGCGTCACATTATCTTAAATTTAATACACAGAAACTTTTCTTGTAGACAAATAACAGAGCACATAAATTAATCTAAAAGGGTGGTGTATAATCCAGTACAACATTTTAAAAAAATAAGACGGCCGAAAATATTATAAGAAAAAGGAAACCAAGGAAGTCGTTAGCGTATGTGGATCGCTGTATAGTTCGTATCGCATAACCTGATCAAAAGAAACGGCTGTCAACATTGATAAGAAATTATTTGAAAATTCAAACAATCAACTTTCAGTCCGTACAATCCGAAGGTCTACTAACTGAAGTTAACTTAATTGGCAGAATACCTCGTAAGAAACCGCTGGTTTGCAAACGAAATCGAACGCGTCAAGTTGATTTCGCTAAAGAACATATCTGGCCAATGAATAAATGGAAAACTGTTTTATTTACGGACAAAACGAAAGTAAACCGTTGTAACACATGGGCTGAAAAGTCCCGGGCCTAACAAAGAAAACACGGTTCTTTTGGTTCAAAATTAGCTTTATTCATCAACGTATTCTCTATCAAGAGCAATGGAATCATTCCAGCGCCGCTCTAACATTTCAATACCACTTTTGTAGAACGATTTATCTTTTGCCTCAAAATAGGCCTCAGTTTCAGCGATAACCTCTTCATTCGTGTGAAATTTCTTACCGGCGAGCATTTTTTTGAGGTCTGCGAACAGCCAGTAGTCGCTGGGAGCCAAATCTGGCGAATACGGTGGATGTGGGAGCAATTCGAAGTTCAATTCATGTAGTTTTGCCATTGTTTTGATTGACTTGTGACACGGTGCGCTGTCTTGATTAAACAATTTTTTTTTCTTTGCCATATGCGGTCGTTTCTTTGCAATTTCGGCCTTCAAACGCTCCAATAACGCTATATAATATTCACTGTTGATGGTATTTCCTTTCTCAAGATAGTCGATGAATATTATACCACGCACATACCAAAATACCGAGGCCATAACCTTTTCAGCCGATTGTTGTGCTTTCGAGTGCTTTGGACGAGGTTCACCAGTTGCTGTCCACTCAGATCACGATCGTTTTGATTCCGGAGTGAAGTGATGGATACATGTTTCATCCATTGTCACATATCGACGCAAAAATTCCGATTTGTTACGTTTAAACATGGCCAAACACTGCTCAGAATCATCAACACGTTCTTGTTTTTGGTCAACAGTGAGCAAACGCGGCACCCACTTTGAACAGAGCTTTCTCATAGTCAAATGCCCATGCAATATAAAGCCTATACGTTCTTTTGATATCTTTACGATGTGAGCTAACTCACGCAACTTCACTTTTCGATCATTCAAAACGATTTTGTGGATTTTTTTGACGTTTTCTGGTGTTACCGCCTTATTTGGACGCCCACTGCGTTCTGCATCATCGGTGTCTCTACGACCACGTTTGAAGTCAGCAAACCAACGTTTTATTGTTGTTTCTGATGGAGCGGAGTCCCCATAACACTTTTCAAGCCATTGCTTCGCTTGAACGGTATTTTTTCCCATCAAGAAGCAGTGTAAAATTAAAACACGAAATTGTTTTTGATCCATTGTTTTGAAAATAACAAAGGTAGCGTGACTCTTACCACAATAACTCACAAACTAATGAATAGAATATCATGAAATTTTAACAGCTGTCTTTTGAAGGTTAGTACTAACTGAGGGAAAGGTGACTGCAATAAAACTAGCGTCATCTATGTGTTAGGCCCGGGACGTTTCAGCCCATGTGTTAGTTGGCGGAAAATTGTTTGTTTGTAGGCCTCCAAACAGCAAGTGGAACCCTAAGTATACTATAATGACCATCAAACACGAAGAAGGAGATATGATGGTATGGCGATGCATGTTTTGAAGTGTTGGACCTATTTACCGCATAGAAGGCATAATGCACCAACATCAGTGCACCCATATATTGGAAAATGTCCTTGTCCCCTATCCTGACGAAAATTTACCCATCACTTGGAAACTGTTCCACGACTATCATCCAAAACATACTGCAAGGAGCGTCAAAGATACTGTATTAGCTAATTCTATTTCGGTTATTAGCTGGCCGGCGTGTAGTCCCGATCTTAATCCAATTGAGAACTTGTGGTATGCCGTGAAACAGAAAGTCGGTGAGCACTATTACTCAAGTTTGGATAAGTGTTAGCAATTGTATTAGCATGGTATTTGACTCCTCCAGAGCTCTGCATAGTGCTTGTAGAATCAATGAATAAGTAAGAAAGTAAGGGGTTTCCAATAAAATATTAGACACATTACAAAAATTTGTATCCATTTTAATTAAAAATAAAGGCCGTCTTAATTACTAAAGTATAAGATTAGATGAGTAAAAAGACGTGAATTATAGGTATAATTAATGGTATTAAAATGTAAAACGTATAAACAAATATTTATATTTACTGCTAATCGCATTTTCTGTTACAAAAAAAAAATAAAAAATACAAAATTTATACTTGTTTCTAATTATATGGCCGCTACTATACATTACGGTAGTACATTTACTCTTAAAAAAATTATCTCGGTGTCTCTTTCTTTTGCACAGAAGTGTATTTGGAATAGGCCTATGACTCTATAACATGAAATTATATACGATAGCTACCTGAAATGTTTCCGGTATCCGCAAGTGATTTCATACGAAGGTTGAAGTGGATTCATTGATCGGCAAGAGCAGCCTTTTTTTATGGCAACCGTCAAAATTTCAGACGTCTACTCTCAATAGTTGCTGTTTAAAAGTGCGTTTTGTGTAGCAAGTCAGGCGGTTTCGCAAAAATCGATAAAATCGAATTTCGTGCAGCGATAAAACACTTCTGGATTGCTGGAAAAACTGCCACGAAAATTCTAAATATTTTGCTAGAGGTTCATGGCGGATGTACTCCACAGCTCCGACCATCAGCTTCTGGGTGAGCGATCTCAAACGTGGTTCCACAAGCACAAGTAACGAACCACGCAGTGGACTCCCAAAAACCGCTACCAATGATGAAATGCTCGACAAGATTCATGATGTCGTGTTAGCCAATCGTCGAATGAAGCTGAAAGAGGTAGCAGAAACAATAGGCTTTTCAGAAGAACGCGTTGGCCATATCCTACATGAAATTTTGGGTATGAAAAGCTTGCAGCGCGATGAGTACCGCGTTTGCTCACATCGGAGCAGAAACGAAATCAGGTGACCGTTTCGGGGTAATGTCTGGCCAGGATCCAACGCAATCCAACTGTGGATGAGACTTGGATCCACCACTACACACCAGAGACCAAGGAACAATCGAAGCAGTGGACTTTTCCGCGCGAATCGGCTCCGAAGAAAGCAAATACCATTCCATCGGCTGGAAAGGTCGTGGTGACGATTTTTTAGGATTCCCACTGTGTGATCCTCATCGACTATCCGCAGAAGGGAAGAACGAGTACGGAGCAATACTACAGCGATTAATTGACCCGGTTCGATGCAGTATTGAAGGACAAACGGCCTCGCTGCAGCTGGTGCTTTTTCACCACGGCAATACATTGGCTCATTCATCCCGCATCATCGTGTCCAAATTGAATGAGTTGCGCTACGAATGAGTCTCTCTATATTTACCGGACCTAGCCAGCAGCGACTTTTTCCTATTTACAAACCTGAAAAAATCACTGGGAGGAAAGAGATTTGCCTCAAATGTGGAGGTCATCGCCGCTACAGATGGCTATTTTGCAGGGCTCGAAACCCCCTACTCTTGCGACGGCCTAAGGAGACTGGAGCACCGTTTGAAGAAGTATATTGATCTTCGAGGAGACAACATCGAAAAATAAAAATAAAAAACCATACTAATACCGTGTTTTTCTGGTCGATTCCGGAAACATTTCAGGTTGCCCTCGTACTTATTGTTCTACGCGCTGGAACTCTAGGAATACATATAAATCTAGCACTACGAAACAACTCTTATCCTATCCATATCACATTTCCATTTCAAGCATAGCAGTTTAATTCGAAGAAGTTGTCATTTTGACGACGTTTAACAGACACTAGTTTTCTTTTGCAAACAACGGAATATCTTTTCCTAAATAATAGCATTTACTTGCACGATCTTTTTCCGGAACAGCACAATAAGAGGATGAGAGAACGGCGTCATTATTGTTACAGATATTCTTGCAGTACTTCTTACGTTTCACCTTAAGAATAAACATTTGCATGCGTCACTGTTAAACGCCGCTTTATCCGCAAAGCCTATATGTATTTCCCTTCTTATTATTGCAGGTCCGCGGACGAGGAGAGTAAAGAAAGCCGGCACGAAGACAGCTGCGACGCCCGAAGAGAAACGGCCCCGAACTGCGTTCTCCGGCGCTCAGCTGGCCCGACTCAAGCACGAATTCGCCGAAAATCGATACCTCACCGAACGACGACGGCAACAGCTCAGCCAGGAGTTAGGCCTGAACGAGGCGCAGATAAAAATATGGTTCCAGAACAAGCGGGCGAAGATCAAGAAGGCGTCCGGCCAGAAAAACCCGCTAGCGTTGCAGCTGATGGCGCAAGGCCTCTATAACCATTCCACCATTCCGCTAACGAAAGAAGAGGAAGAACTGCAGGAGATGCACGCGAAGAAATCTTAGTAAGTTGACGTCGGATGAACTGGAACGACGTTCGTTTTGATGCACTTTTAATTGTTTCCGTGTAATGAGTTTCGTGATACTTTCATGCTTCCATTTCTGATGTTTATAATGACTTCATTTCGATTATGTAAAAGATCAAAGAGCGCGAATAAGTCGACATTTACCGACGAAAGTCTGTAGGTATTCATAAGAAATCTGATTGTTTACGAAAGTAAATGTCTTAGGGATGTATAAATTATGTTGTCCGGATAATAAAATATTAAGTGGTCTTATGGAGCAACAGATTTCTTATTTCATTAAAACTTATACACTACTTTCGTAATAGAATGTCAAGGAGGACTGTTCCCGTACATAGGTACACGATCAAATACATTGAAGATGTCCTGCTGCGAGTAACGAATATCTATTTAAACATAACCTTTGCAAAAGAAGTGAAATAAGCTAACAAACTTTTTCTGCAACAGTGGGAACCATCCTGAAGCAACTAACATTAAAACGAGATTCACATACGTTGTAACCACGTTCGGAAACCACTCGGTACGCTTCAGCACATGACACATACATGTTTGACATATGCGCATTTCAGTACTGTTTATTTCACTGCATACCCAAGATATATTTTAACGACTTCTTCATTTTGATGTACCTATCTATAAACAAAAATTTAGTGTAAACGATCATCAATGTGTTTGAACTAAATTTTTTGTAGAAAAAGATGTGTGGGATCTTACTCTAAAGATTTGTCAAAATTTCACGGATCTGTCGCTTATTCTGCAATTTATCTAGCTAAAGTAATCAACTTCGTAATTACACCTGAATGATTTTGAACATTACGTGCAATTACCGGAACGTAATGAATTGTTTGTTCGTCGCCACCGTAAGCAAAAACCTTCATTTACTCCTATTAGTTGAGACGATAATAGTTCTTTTCTCATTTAGTCGGCTATAGTTGATTTATTCGCGCTCCAAAGTGCAGTTTGCGTTAAGCACAAGTTCGTAAAAGAGTCAGACACAGGTCGTGCAACTTTTTTTCCGTGCCGATGCGGTGCCGATCTTCATGTATCGTTGGAAGTTGGCCGCTTTTTTTGTTTTTCGAATTTCGCGATTCTCGGGATCTACGCACGTTGCAAAAAAAACGATTAATGTACCATTCATTTGAACACAATTGCGACGTGCTTTCTTCGTCTCTCGCCCGTATTTCGCGTATTTCCGAAAATCGGCACTCCTCGGTAAAGTTGCACCCGGATCTTGTTCTGTTCTTGTCGCTTTACGAACGAACATGTGCCCATTTATCGATGTACGAACTGTTTAACTTTAAAAGGTGTTTCTTTTTGTTTGCTACGTTTTCTTTACTCAAATTAATTTAACCGAAACCAATACCGTTTCCTCTTAATCGATGTAAGGACGGTGTAGTACAACTTCGTATGCGTTGCGAAACCATTCGTGTGTAATGTAGAACACAAAAATGGATAATAAGAAAGACTTTGAGCAGTGCCATCTGGCGAAGCGTTAAAGGACTATATAATTTAAAAATGCCTTTCCTATATTTTAGTCAAAGTGAATGCAACAGAAATTATTCTTCTTTTACTGTCCAATATATGTATGTTCTAAGGTAATTCAGTCGAAACATTGCGTGTATTATGTAAAGCTGTCCAAATAAAACAGATACCGAAACTTTGATTTAATCATTAAGTATGAAATTACCAGGTGTATGCATAAGATTTTCTACAACAAACATTATTCAAAATATTGGCCATCGACTTCCACACATCTCACCCATCGACTTCCACACATCTCACCCATCTTTTCGAACCATTTTCGAACTTCCTCGAAATTGCTGAAGTGCTGCTCTGTAGGGGCATGCTCCATTAATGTGAGGAGGTGATGGTCAGATGGCCCCAGGTCTGGGGAATACGGCGGGTGCGAAAGGATGTCGCATCCAAGCGATTTCAAGGTGTCTTTGTGAGACGGCACATTGTCGTGTAACAAAATCACTTTGCCATGTCTTCTGGCATATTCCGGTCGTCTTTCGATTAATGCATGGTTTAAGTTAATCATTTGTTAGCGATAGCGTGGTATATTAACGGTTTCACCGGGCTTCAAGAGTTCATAGTACACAATACCGCTGTGGTCCGACCAGACACAGCGTGGTCTTCTTGCCGAAGCGATTTGGCCTTGGTCTTGAGGAATTGGCTTCACCTGGTGAAAATGCGATTTCCTCCGCGTCAAGTTTTCAAAATAAATCCATTTTTTACCACCCGTCACAATTCGATATAAAAATAATTTCCTTTCGTGGCGTTGAAGCAGCATTTCACAGGTGCCTGCGATTTTCTATTTGACGTTCATTTAAATTGTGTGGGACTCATTTGTCTATTGCTGATTGTTTCTGGTGACACATGTAATGTTTCTGCTAATTACCGTTGAGCTTCAGTTGGATCATCATCCAATAACTCCTGGAATTGCTCGTCTTCTGCACTTTTGTGTTCTACCCAACCGCTCACTGTCTTTCACATTGAAATCACCACTTTTAAATTATCGAAATCATGTCTCACATATTCTAACCGATGGAGCGTGCTCACCATATCTTTCTACCAACAAATGATGACTTTCAATAGCCTTTTTATCTTGATTAAATAATTAAAGTAATGCGTGCCGCAAATGTTCCTTTAAGGCACAAAACTCGACATGCTCACTGAACGATAAAGCAAGGACGTTAGCTTTTGGCGGATTTAACCTGTGTGTGCTTGTAGTGTAAATGTTAGACCAACAAAATGACGTATGTGAGATATTAATACGCTGCGTACTTTTCGCTGGCACCATCTCTTGGTTAAACAAAAAAAAGAAAAACGTATGCATACACCTCGTATGAGTGGAAATAAATGTAAATACTTTTTCAAAATTGTATGGAAGTGTCTGCTGAAGGGTTGCGATTCAAAATTTCAAATTTTCTTCGAGTACAATGTGCATCGTAATTCTTCCTTTTGGCCGAAAATTAGAGAATCCGTTCTGAAGATAGTAGGACGATGACATTTGGAAAGTTTATGTAAAGTAATCGATTTCCGACGGAGCTATCTTTTCCGGTACTGGTCCTAAAGGGCGCCAAAGTCGAAAACCAGCTGAAATACGGTCTCTTTAAAAAGGGATTATACGAATACCCGATGAGACTTGTCCTCCGCACTTCAATAGCCTCCCCCTAGATCCTTAGGCTACAGGGAAGCGCCATCGAGAGGGTTCTGTAGAGCCTAGAATGATCTCTAAAACGCCTAGCATCGAAGCCTGCATTTTTTGCCTGAAGAACGGAATTTTTTGGCTACAGAAAGAACTTTAGCTCGAATCTGACAATGTTATTGTATTCAGCGTGGTTAATTACATAAATAACCAAAATTTGAAATCGAACGATTGCGATTTTGCAAGAAATCTCGACTTCTCCGATTTCGCTCAAATTTTGGTTATTTATGCAATTAGCCGCACTAAATACAATAACATTGTCAGATTCGAGCTAAAGTTCTTTCCCTGGCGAAAAAATTCTGTTCTTCAGGCGAAAAACGCAGACTTGGACGGTAGGCGCCCTAGATATGGTTCCGGGCACTACCGGGCCCCTTCCACGGCATTTCCCTCCAGTGTAAGGACATAGGGAGGAGCTGTCGAAGAGCAGAGGACGAGTCTCTTCCGGTATCCCTATAATACTTGTTTAATAAGGCCTTTTTATTTTGGTGCCCTTTAGAGCCGGATCCCGAAGAGATAGGGCGCTAACTCCGTCGGAAATCGGACGAGGGTGTGATTTTATAGACAATAGAATCACTAGGAACGTCTGTAAAGTCACGATTAAGGACTTAAAAGCGGTTACAGGAGAAGAAAGAACAAATAACTTCGCGGAGAAAAAAAACTTTGTTTCTGTCCAACTGCACTGTACATAAAGGACCAATTGGTCAAGATGTACTCAATAACCGTGGAAGAAAAACCTATGCATACACCTGGTATGAGTGAAAATAAATGTAAATCCTTTTTCAAAATTTTATAGCAGGTGCCATTTGATACACCCAATCGTTGTGATAATAGTCGTGTGGAAGTTTCTGCTGTATCACTTATAATTTCTCTTATATTGTCAACCAGCACTGTGCGCGCTTTCAGCCAACCACTGCCTCCTTTCTGTTTAACACTCCCTATTTTCCTGAAAACCTTAATGCAATATTTAAGTGTGTGCTGAAAACTATAGTAATCAAAGACGAAGTCGAGAAACTTATTTCTAAATTCAGGAAAACTCGTGATGATCGACCCTATACATATATATGTACTAGTGGCTATATTTGTGTTCTATGATATTCTTCCAAAATACGAAATGGCAATTTATTGAAGCAAAACAATTTCCTTAGAAATGTTATTTTGTAATATACGTCCTTTATTCTATTACGAGGTATATGTAAAGAAAAATAATTTCCCGTGTTACGTTATAACGAAGTCACCTTTACCTTTTAAATAAAACTTTACGGACGATGAAAAGAAACGACAAAAAAGCAATATTTATTTATTAGAGAAAGAAAAAGAGTCTATATTACGACGACGATATTAGATAACTATTATTAGAATTTTGTATATTGAATATTTTATTTGTACATAATAAATAAATAAGTAATATAACAATGTATTTATAGTTAAGCGATTTTATTAAAATGTCTGTGAATTTTACTTGTAAATGCTTATTTATATTCAACGAGGAGTATGAGAGGCAAAGGACATAATGACATACCATAAGTGTATTTATGCCGGAACAAAAACTATTGTGTACCTACACTGTTTATATAGCGTCTTAGAAAAAAAAAAGATTATAATAATGATATTGTAACATATAGATTGTAAATTTATGCAATAAAATCGTATACATACATACATTACATGAATGGATGTTTTTCTTTTCTTACTTTTCCATTATCCTACGCTTTCTTTTGAATGAATATGTTATTCGTTATATGCATGAGAGAAACCTACCGCATAAAATCTAGTGGTACTATACTACTATACTATATATAAAACGCATAATAAGAAACGAACACGAAATAATTCTAGCTCTAAGAAAAATCAATCAATATATTAGTCATTTAAAAGCGTTACAAATCATTACAGAGTCTGAATTTGAAGGGTTAACTAACTGATAAAATCAAAGCATTTAATGTTATATTCTAAACATTAGTCCTAGAGCATTATACTCTCAATTTAATAAACAATATTACATTTTTCGGAATTCATAATATTTTCTCAGCATCAACAAAACAGTGGGATACCACATCAAATTGGGTAAAATTTATGATGCCTCATTTGAGTTGCAAGGAGATAAATTAAGATATTCGTCTATAGTAAGATTTTATGATAATGGAAACAGGATAGCATGTCCACCCCGTTAGGTATGAAAACCCATAAAGAAGACAACATTGGCTAATCAATCTAACAGCAAAATATGATCGACTCTGTCGAAGATTTTGCTGAAATCAATATCAATTTGTTGTTGCCATCTGAACAATCCAACAAACACTTCTTTCATGTTCGCAACCATGATTAAGCTACATATTCTTCGCTTAATTGCGATGTTGTAAACACTTATAACTAAGGATGTGCCGAATTTAAGAATGAGTCAGACGCTGCACCGGTGACATGTTGATACATTGAATAGATGCTTTTCGCATACCCTTGGAATATCTATTATGACGATGCAGCGTTTGATTGATACTCAAATTCGAGATTTCTTTGTTTGTCACTAGTCTCGGTAAAGAGGGGAAAGTTTCAGTGCCATGCAGAGAACAACGTCGAGGGGTGAAGCGCACGGCACGGAGAATCGAGTATCCATATCAAAACACGCTTATGCAGTATTCGACTGGTTATTGTGAATGCTTGTCAGTATACACGTACTTAGAAAATGTCGCATTTATGTACATTTCGGAAACGGCGTATTTCGAATAAACTAGAAAACGCAGTAGGCGTTAGAATTAAGTTTGTAAAGTGCGACAACTATTTGACGTGTACCAGCAGGTGGGAATATGAACACCACCTAAAAATTATAAAACACTGTTCTGCAATCCGTGGCGGACGATACAGCGAACAATTAGTATTTGATGTAGGTGTTTGTTTTGTTATATGTAATGTATCGTTCACTTTACTAGACCAACAAGCATTTGCCTCCTTCTGGAGCAAGTATTTTAAGTATTAAGTTTCCGTATTATATATGACCAAGTTGGACATCGTTAAGAAACTTTATACCATCTGTTCGTCACTATGTTAAAAGATGAATTAAAGCAGAATTGAAAGATAAAATATTGTAGTCATGCGTGGACGAAACAACCGATCGGAAAAAAACATTCTGTGGTGAATGTGGTGGTACGTACAATGGAAGAGTTTGAACCGTCATACCCTATATTTCTTGCTTCCAAAAGAGTTGCAAAATGTACTAGTGATGAAATTTTAAAAGTGGTGTTGAGGGCATTGAATCAATTTCAACTTTCAACAACCCAACTTTTAATGTTTGTGAGTGACGGTACCGTTAACATGCTTCACTTAGGCCGATCTCTTAAAGAAGAGAGTGGCAATCTCACCACAACCAATTACTACGCGATGGAAAACATGATTAAAGGCTGCATTTTACTACTGTAACATTTTGATGATGTAAAGAAGGTGGTTTTGCAATTCGATTCGAGACACGTTATAGCTATCAAAAAAAGCCAGAAAATGTTTCAAGATAGTTAAGTATGTGATTTGGAAAGTATTCGCAAGAACTACTTTAGACTAGCGGAGGGAATTGAAAAATTACAAAATGATTCGATGTTGTTTGTGGATTCTGTTCATATTGTAAATGATGTTCACTCATTGCTATGTACGGCGGAAGGCGAAAAAAATGATAGTGTAATCGAAAATTTGAAAGTGTTATTGACAAGATTGAGATTTTCTCATACTAAGACAAATTTGTGAAGGGGCTTCGACAAATTTATTAAGTTGTCACAAGGATTACTTTAAATTACTTTCAATTTGCAATCACTCGATGTGAAGTGGTCGTTTTCATCATTGAAAAATATTTATTCCGCACGTTGTACTCATTTGACTGAAACAAGTGTAAAAACATATTTAATGATTCTAATATTTAATAATAATAGTAATGTTTTATTGCTTCTTAGTAGATAACTACAAAGGCAAACGTCAAAGCAAAAATACATTATATAAGTTTATACCCAAATAAAGTTACAAAAATAAATAATAATCATCCATCTAGTAGTCGGGAATGCACAAATCCATCTATGCTATAAGGTTCAATATTTAGTAACAATTCGTGAATTGATTTTTTAAATACTTGAATACTACTTACTTGTTGTATTGCATGGGGCAAATTATCGAAAAATTTTGAACTTATATAACTAAGACTCCTCGCAGTCAACTTTAGCCTGTGTTTAAGGTGGCAGTAATTTATTTTATGTCTAGTATGGTGGGTGTGAAGGAAGATATTATGTTCAAACAATTTTTTATGTTTGAATAAAAACACTAAATATTCGAAAATATAAATTGCAAACATGGTCAAAAACCTGTTAGCTCTAAAACGCCCTCTACAAGATTGATTGTAATTGAGGAACTTTTTTCTTATTAAAAGACGATCGAGTTCTCTACTGCTTTCCCAAAAGACGACCCCAAACTTTAAATGCGGATAGCAGACAGAAGAATAAACCAGTCATAGTACATCAGCGCTAACCGCATCACATAGTATTCGTGTACAATAACAAAAAGTACTTACTTTCGTACAAACTAAATCTATATAACTATTTCACTTGAGACAGTCATCCATAACAACTCCTAAAAGACGTGCTGAATGTTATACGTCATAGTCGTACTTATGTATTAAGAGATAGAAGCTCAGGATAATTCATTTCCTTCGCTTTTAAGAGGATAATGTTGGTTTTACTGTGATTAAGCATTAACTTATTAGCAGTTAACCATTGTTCAAGTAATTTCAAGAATCTGGAACCATTATCGATGACCGCCTCCAATGAAAATCCTACAACTACCAAAGAAGTATCATCGGCATAGTTCATCAACATGGGTGTATTTTCCATCAAAGGGCACTCGACAGCATAGTAATCATTAAAATAAATAACAAAAAGGAGTGGGCGCAAGATACTCCCTTGAGGTTACTGAACACTCCCCTTGATACGGCCGCTCGGCCCCTCCACCTTGTTTTCCGCAATGCACAGTAACTTGCCTCACATAGCCGAGACGACTTATAACACATGTTTGTTTGGGATATTCCTAGCAGTCAAATCCTAGGAATCTGTACTTTGACTGTAATACAAAAAAATCAATTATCAATAGTATAAAAAGAACCAAGAATACTCTAATATTTCCTATAAGCTGTCTTATCATTTGCTTTGTAGGGCACCATACAATAAATTTTGTATATGTGCATCTCAAAATTTGCTAACAGATTGACCGTTGCTGAAGTTGATGGAGGAAAAGAGAAAATTAGCTTATTTGATAACTTAAAAGAATGCTAAAACTCCATCGCAACAAATAATGTAAAGGCACGTTTAAAAATAATTATATATTGTGGTAATAAATCGCAGGCTCGTTAAAATTTTTAACTGGGTTCTTTGATTTAAAATTTTGATTTATTTGTTTTGAATTAAGTGAATCTAAATTAAAATACCAAATGTGAAGTTGAAAAGACAAAAAGAATGTTTTTTAGAGAAAACCTAAGGCAAAACCCTAACTAGCTAAACTTTAAATATTCTAATTAATTTACGAAACGAAATATGAGATCGAACGATAGAAATAATTTTGAAGAAGTTAAGAAGATTTGACGATTTCACTGGTTGGCCTTTAGGATGGACTGGCCTTCAGCTTCCAACGTAAGTGTCCGGAACTTCCAAATTTTATATGTAGTATCAGCTGACACTTTATTATTGGATATAAACGAATATATTTATAAATTTACGGAGTTATATGGGAAAATAACTAATTATTCTTTCTCAGGTGAAACGATGCCAACATGTCTGACTTTGTTTTTTTTTTTGTTTAACAAGAAAAATTGTGAATAATTAGTTATTAAAGAATACACAAAGTAGATATCTGTAAAACTTTTGAAAGAAACTTGTACAGATTGAATATCTGCGTTTAAAATTTTATAAAGAGGGAGTACTAACGGTACTTTGCCTCCAACTTGTAAAATTTCAGAAGAAATTGATTGGTAAATAATAGACAATTCATACAAAAACAATATATATATATATATATATATATATATATATATATATATATATATATATATATATATATATATATATATATATAACAAGTTAATTGCTTATAAATGTCTTCCAAACAGGTAACGTTAAAGGGTAGATCATTTTTGTGAGAATTATTACATCCGTTCGGGACACAATCTAGTAAGTGGCTTCCTGGTATGTGAACGCTATACAACAAAAGAGCCGACGGTCGATCATAATTGAAATATTAAAAGTAAATTGCGCGTGAAGAACGTTCAGGTTCTACGTTAGGACTGAGTCTATTTAACGGGTTCAGGAAATAGATGCGATAGCGTATAGGATCTCGTCGGAACCTCGTATGCGACGGAGACGACAGCAACGTGAAACGCTAGTACGAACTAGCGTCAGGTAAATATTTCTGTTAGTTCTTAATCCGGTCGTTAAAATTAATTGATCGAGAAGGCCGATGAATGCGACCGCCGTGGAAACGGTTCCAGCTGGAAGGATTTAGAATTTTGGAAGTGCTTAGTTAAACAATTACGGGGCCGCAGGGAGATTTATCTAGCTTCCTTATTATTTATACCTCTACGGTGCAGATGAGGTTAATTAAACGAACATTCTAGATAATTAAAAATAACTTGTGTGAAGCATCATCGCGACGGCAAACAACGTTTGGAAGTTATATCAGTAGTATTCTTCAGTAATAGAGCGTTTGTGCCTACATTTGTATAT
Organism: Trypoxylus dichotomus; assembly: GCA_023509865.1. Taxonomy (NCBI): domain Eukaryota; kingdom Metazoa; phylum Arthropoda; class Insecta; order Coleoptera; family Scarabaeidae; genus Trypoxylus; species Trypoxylus dichotomus. The sequence goes on from CM042075.1 coordinate 53,192,248, forward strand.
CTATGTACGAGGCAGGCGGCATAAATTCTCGGCCTGATAAAGAAAAAAAAAATATTTTTCAATGTAATCTCCCCTAACTTCTATACATTTATGACAACGATTAATTAATAATTCGATACCTTTGTAAAAATAATCTGAAGTTTTTCGGTTAAAATGTTCAATAACAGCTGCTTGCATATCACTGTCGTTCTTAGAACGACGTCCCTTGTCTTTTTTTTTAAATTAGAAAACCAAGAAACATCACAAGTAGGCATATCCGGACTATATGGTGGATGTTGAGAGTCACATTCGCGAATGGCAGTTTGTAATAAGGCGGCAATATGGACGGGAGCATTGTTGTGCAGTAATCGCACACCTTTTGCCAATTTTCCACGACATTTTGCATGAACTCTTAATTTATGCAAAAAACACGCATAATAACTGCCGCTCACAGTTGTACTGCGCTCTTTAAAGTCAATTAGCAAAATACCCTCACAATCCCAGAATATTGTGACCATCATCTTTTTAGATGATTGAACGACTTTCGATCTTTCTTGATCGAATTTCCTGTGAACTCGATGCCAAACAAAACGTAACGTGTTTCTCAGTAGTATCTACCGAGTCCTAGAACAACAGTTTGCTTGAGTGGCGAGCTGACAGATACCTTTAGACCATTTTTCTTAACGATTATCAACGTTACGGGAAGGATCGCTCAGAGTTCGGCATTAGGTCCAACAATGTTTTAATTGATGTCAACGACTTGAGAGTTGGTATACGACCAGACATTTTGTTCCAATTCGCGCAATGATTTCTCTCTAATGCCATAAAATTGAACACAATCTTAAGTCATTACTCTTTCATTAAATGCAGTCATCTCTAGTCCCGGCAAAGAGGGGTAAGTGCCGTGTGTACAGACATCTTAGAAAATATCGCCTTTCGGTACGTTTCGGAAACGGCGTATTTCGAATAAACTAAAGAACGTAATAGGGAGTATACCGGATTTATAATAGCAAGGCCATAGAATTAAATCTGTAAAGTGCGACAATCATCTGACGTGTACCAGCAGGTAGAAGTGTGAACGCCACCTAAAAAGTATAAAACGCTGTTCTGAAATCCGTGGCAAACGATACAGCGAATAATTAATATTTGATATAAGTGTTGGTCTTATTTTATGTAATGTACCATTCACTTTACTAGACCAATAAGCATTTGTCTACTTCTGGAGCAAGAATTCGGACTATACATTACCAAGTCGGCCATCGTTAAGAAACTTTGTGCCATCTGTTTGTGACTATGTCGGAAAAATAATTAAAGCAGAATTGAAAGATAAAAAATTGTAGTTATGTGTAAACGAAATAACTGATCGGCAAACATATTCAGTGGCGAATGTGATGGTACGTGCAATGGAAGAGTTTGAACCCTCATCCCCTGTTTTACCTGCTTCCAAAAGAGTCGCAAAGTGTGCTAGTATTTGCCATTCTTGTCGAATAAAATGTGGTATTTTGGATGCTAATTCTTCCTTTTGGTCGAAAATTATAGAATCCGTTCTGAAGAAGGCAGAACGATGAAATTTGGAAAGTTTATGTAAAATAACACCTTGACTCGATTTCACGCGGAGTTAGTGTCCTATCTCCTCCTGTTCTGGTCCTAGAGGGCGCCAAACTCGAAAACCAGCCGAAATAGGGACATTTTAAAGGGCGATTATACGGGTATCGAAAGAAACTTGCCCTCCGCACTTCAACAGCCTCTCCCTAGATCCTTACTCTACAGTGAAGCGCCATCGAAAAGATCCTGGAGAGTTTGAAACGATCTCTAGGATACCTAGCGATAAAGCCTAAATTTTTCGCCTGAAGAACGTAGGCTTTTGGCCAACAGAAGAACTTTAGCTCGAATCTGACAATTTTATCATATTCAGCGTGGTGAGTTACATATTTATATAACCAACGAAATCGAACGACCTTCGCAAATCGTCAAAAATCGACCCTTGCGATTTTGCAAAAAGTATCGACCTCTCCGATTTCGCTCAAAGTTTGGTTATATATGTAATTGACCACGCTGAATACGATACAATTCGAGCTAAAATTCTTTTTTTGGCCTACAAATCCCGTTATTTAGACGAAAAATGCAGGACTCGACGCTAGGCGTTCTAGAGATCGTTCCAGGGTCTAGAGGTCCCCCTCCATGGCGCTCCCCTGTAGAGTAAGAACCTAGGGAGAGGAAGCTGAAGTGCGGTGGACAGCCCTTTCAAAATGCCCTATTTCGGCTAGTCTTCGACTTTGGCGCCCTCTAGGACCAAACCCGGAAAAGATAGGACGCTAACTCTGCCGGAAATCGATTTAGCGTGTAATTTTACATAAATTTTCCAAGTTCCATCGTCCTGCCACCTTCGTAACAGATCCTTCAATTTTCGACCAAAAGAAAGACTTACGATACAAAATACCATATTGCACTCAAGAGAAAATAGCAAATTTTGATTCTTCCTTTCGGTCGACAATTGGAGCCCCTTTTTGGCACATACTTAAATAAGAGAACTTTCCGAGTGTTGGAGAACTCTTATGAATCTATTCCATGGACTCTTGTTTCGTCAGAAGGTCCTGTGTGTTCGTACCATTGTTTTGCGCAATGAGAAAAAGGTTGATAAGCGTCAAAAAAAGAAACATGACAAAATTCTCGACTACAACGAAAGAAGGTTTGGGTAATGTGGAGAAAATGACACCAGAATATACTGCAAAATAGACGAGATGAAGATGGCCTCTTGTTAGATATCACCGCCATGAATGGATATATATTATGGAAGTTGTCGAAACCCACTGAATGTATCGCACGAAAAAAGAGAAGCAATTTCCTAATCGCCCTAGAAAAGGAACTAGCAGAATACAAAGATCCCGAGAAAATTGAAAAAGCCGAATCATCTAGTAGTACGAAGCCTCCAAGGAAGAAGAAGTGTGGTACTTGCCCACTTTAAAAAAATAGAAACACAATATGTGTGTAATGAACACTGTGGTTATTTACAGAATATGTATTGAATTAATCTATTACAAGGATAAGCTGAAAAATTCGGTAACTAACCGTGAGATAGTACCGTGTGAAGGCAATCTTTGACTCTATTATATAGCTTGATGTTTCAATGACATACGTGTTAAACTACATGCCGATCTGTCAAGTAGTTTGCTGTGTACACTCGTTGAAAGCAGAACACTTTTGGCGCCGTTTAAAAATGAACAATATTGAAATTCGCGCAGTGATTAAATATCTGTGGAAAAAGTACCTTTCGCCCAAACAAATCCATGCTGATATGGTAAATGTGTTAGGCGAGCATGCTCTTTCTTTTGCCACTGTTTGCAAAAGGGTGAATGAATTTAAAAAAGATCGTACGAGCGTAAATGATGATCCCCGTTGTGGACGCCCAGAAACAGCCAGTTCTGCAGAGTGTGCAAAAAGTTTTGAAATTTGTGGAAGCTGGTCGCCGATTAACATTGAAAGATATTGCTAAGGCTACAGATATCTCCACAGAACGGGTGACGTACATTTTGAATATTTAATAAGACATTTCCAAGCGGTATGCAAGATGGGCGTCGCGTTTACTAACACCACCACAAAAACTCAAACGCGTGGAATGTTTCACAGCCATTTTGCAACGGTTTCGGCAAAATCCAACAGAATTTTTGCACCAATTTGTAATTTTGCGGTGAAACGTGGATCCACCACTACACACCGGAAAGTAAACAGCAATCAAAACAGTGAACTAAAGGTGAAAGTCCTTTTCCATGAAGGCAATACGCTAGTTCACGAGAGCGGAATTGTCGAAGCAAAATTGCCCGAATTAAAGTTCGAAGCGCTTGAGTAATCCCCTTGTTCACCGGATTTAGCTCCGTCGGACTCTTCCCTAAGCTTAAGAAACACCTCGGCAGTATGAAATTTGTTTCGGATGACGCGGTGATAGCTGCCGTGAACCACTATTTTGAGGAGCTCGAGGAAAATGAGTACTGTGAGGGCATAAAGAAACTTGGGCATCGACTAAATAAATGTATTGTTCTTGAGGGATATTCTGTCGAAAAATTCAAGTATATGTGTTAAGGTTTGCAATATTTACTATTACTATCAATTAATATTAACGCCTTAGTACATTGTAAAAGTCTTTTCTAATCTTAAGTGAAATAAAATAACCTTAACTTTATTTATACTCCAACATGATTTCGGCGAAAACATATGAAGAAGTTATATGAGCTCAGTGGACCTGCGCTATGAGTAACGATATGCCGATTTCCTGGTAGATTAAGGATTAACGTCGGAACAATATATAAGTCAACTTTACTTTGCTTTCGGGCATGAAGCATCATTCACCATACAATCGTTTTGCTAAATTTTATGGTGTTGCGTGTCCTTGCTGTTAATAAGCTTTTTATTATATAATTGTATTTTCGTTGTTAACATACTACGCCATAAAAAATATTGCTTTAGATTTTGAAATGTAAAAAGTATGTCTTACGACTTCTTTTAAATATTCATAGCTCACATTAGTGACTATAGAATTCCAAAATTAATTTATTATTCGCAATTAAATTTACGGTTATTAATTCTTTTACAAATATTTCAAATCTTATAGTAGTATAAATGCCGTAATTTAAGTGCCGATCATATTATCAAAATGCTTCTAAATTAAAAAGGCAAAGCTAACAGATAATTAAATCCAGAAAATCTCTAGCCGCTCAATCAGCATCGAAATATAATCTGATGATGTTTACCGTACATAAAAGTATATAAATTCTGATTTACGATGGAACACATTTCTCGGCTAAGCTTATAAAATATAACTGTTTACGATTCTCGCACCTAATTTATATTTATCGCCTTCGTAATCAAATGGTTCGTTTGTGAACGATTTATACAAAGTAGTAAAATGCGCTAAGCAAATCTGAGATGCTTGGGATTCCATATATTCCTGTGAAAAGCCCGGTGGGAGTAATTTATTTTTCTTTGCTATATAAGTGGTATGCACCTCTATTTATTAAACGAAGTAGAGTTAGTATTCTTCAAGATTAACACTATAATAAGCTAAAAACCTTTTAACCGCAAATGGAATCTAATTTTTTTTTTGTAATATAATAAAGAATAGAATTACAAAACACTGGTTAATAATGATGTAATTATATTCAATAAACATGCAGTAAGCATCACAATTTACAAGCAAAATGGCAATAAATATTATGGCGTCACCAAAACTCAGCCTTTCGTATGTAGGAACAAGGAATGTATTACGGGAAGAATTTAACGAAGTATCCGAGCGATCTTTTAAGTTAGTTTGGAAAGATAAGGGCGTTTCTCCCCATTAAGAATGATGTATTCGGTTGTTTTACTTGACAAGTAAACATGACCTGTTCATCCCCATCGCTTTACCCTCGCTCCTTGAAGCAAGATTTTCGCCTGTGGTGTTGTAACTGTTGTTTCTAAGATCTCTGCCCATATGTCTATTCCACTATAAGTGCGGCATTCAGGTTTTCAAATAGATACGTAGATTACGTGTCAGTGCGCATGTTTTCTCCTCTCAATGTAGGATGTTTATAAACATGTACTTAAATCAAGTATAGGCAACCTTTGACATGTTGTGGGTCAATCTTTAGTGTGGAAATACGTTCGCGGGGCGCGTTTAAAACTAGTGCATTTTAAAGTAGTGTTCATAATTTTTAGCGATAGATATCAGACATGAAATAATACTACAATGTTATTATAATGTAATTTGAAATGAAAATGAAAAAATAGGTACAACATTATAATTAAATCGTGAAATTTGAAATTATTACAAACTATGAAAGTTAAATAGCGATAACAAAATCAATGAGACACTTGAGCTTGAATTTGGGAAAAAAATTATCGTCAGTCAGCCTTCTACGATGTTTTGATTTATTAACTTTCATCATTATCTTTTTGCGAATTTTCTAAGCTCCGGAAAATGGTCTTCTTCGAGGTATTTTTTGTAGAAATCGCACAACTCCGCGTCTTCAAATTCAGATTTTAGGAGTGAGTTTTCTTGAAGCTCGATCAACTCCATTTGCAAGTGTATTTTGTACATTACTTTTTGTTGGAATAGCAAATAAATTGAAACTGTCTGCCATGTTTTTAAAATTGCTAAGTCTGTTCGAAAATTGCTCCGACAGTAACTTGAGTTCTACAGCATATGAGCATAAGCAATATTTTCATACGCAGGTAACTGTTATCAGACAGCATGTGTGCCTCCTACAAGCGGATTTTGTTCTGAAATGCTTTCAAACGGCTGTACAAATCATTTACTAACTGTCCTTGCTTTTCAAGTTTCAAACTTAAATCATTCTAATGGCCTGTAAGGTCGACCAGAAATGCTGTCACATATCCATTTAGGGTCACTCAAGATGCACACAAAGTCGTAAAGCAAATTGACAGCACTAGCAGTTCGCTTGGATATCACTTGTCGAAGTTATCAACGCAGTAGCTCAAATAGAACTGAACTAAAGTTCGGGCCATCCATCCGCTTATATAGGCAAAATGAAGGAATGATCTACAATCGTCTAGTGTAGAACAATTGAGAAGCAATAATCTTTTGTTGCGCCGCCAGTGAAGCGGTAAACATCAAAGGCTTTGATGTTTGCCGCCTCACTCTTTGATGATCGCCGCCACTCGGCTTGCGCGCTCATTTGATTCCGTAGGAGCAAGTAACAAACCGTGATATGAGGTTTGTTGCTTGGATCTTCCTCATTTAGAGTAAGTATGAGTAAGTAGTGTAATATTCTTTTTTAATTGGGTTTTTCAAAATATCTCGCGGGCCGGATCAAATCTTAGAGCGGGCCGATTATTGCCGACATGTGAACTAGAACTCTCCTTGGATAAAACGAATAATGGTTTTCTCGAGGTCAAGGAGAGATTCGATTTCAAATATTAGGCTTGATGGTGATAATTTGCCTATTTATCAAAATGTTAAGTATCTGGGACTTATAATCCATTATAAACTAAGATGGACCACACATATTGATCATATAGTCCAGAAAGGGGAAAAAGTACTAAACATTCTACGTATAATCACAAAAAATTAGGTGGGGTGCAGATTTTTATTCTGCTGTGAATGTTTATAGAGCGTGCATTAGATCCGTTTTAGATTACAGCTATGTCCTATAGGGTAACAGCAATGCTACAAATCTACGTAGAATTGATGTTTTACAAAACAAAGCCTTACGCCTCTGTCTAAGTGAGATGAGATCTACACCTATCTGCGCCTTACAAGATTAAGCTGACAAACCGCCTTTAGTAGTACGTAGACGCATCGTGACAATTAAATATGTGCTAAAACTAAGGTCCTTGTATACGTCTCCTATCTTGTTCAAGATTAACCAGTTACGTCTTCTAGATTTGATTGCACGTTATAGACAGAAAAGATGATCGTCGCCTCTATAGGGCTTCGAATCATGTAATCTCATACTTTCAGTACATTAAACCGCTAAATATCGTTTTTCTTCCTTACATTAAGCAACATGACCGAGACGTGAACTTTTGTATATTTATTCTAAGTCTCCACCAGCTGATTATATCTACAGACGGATCTAAAAGTAACAGTGGACGTGGACACAACTTTACTGTTGTAATAATGGGTACAAAAACTTTTTGACCGAAAGAGTTCAATTTGTTAGACGATGTCCATCTGAACGTTTTGGTTAAGCTAGTGTACTCAAAACAGTAAAATACCCTCCGTTAATTATGGTTTGGTCCTGTATATCAGCATGTATTGGAGGATATGTTGATGCCATAGATTAATAATTTAGATTACACATTCATGCACGATAAGGCACCATGCCATATGGCCAAATCCATCCATAGCTTTTTGGAAACGAACGCTTTGCCAGTGTTGCCTTGGCCGGGAGATCCTCCCGATTTCAATGCAATTCAAATTAAAATCACGCGTGCATTCGGGAAGAAACACTACAAAAGAGGAATTAGTAAGAAGTATTGAAAATGTGTGACAGAATGACGCTACAATTAGATGATATACCAGTAACGCTTGCATAGACAATATGCCCAAAAGAATAAGAGCAATTATAAATGACAAAAGAGGCATTACAAAATATTAGTTACATAGTTGTGACGATGTCTATAAATAGTTTTGAATAAACTTATGCTTGTACAATACGTTTTTCACTATATATTTTAACAAAATATTTATTTTATATAAGTGGCCCTAATAAATTGGACGGGGACTGTATATGCTACAAGTATTTTTGAATACATTTCGTAATTAATATTCCTACGTGATGTGCCTCTACGTATAACATATAATTTCTAATTCTGTAACTTGCTTTATTCTTCGAAATTTGTTAACGAAAACTATGAGCTCGGGTTTATCGCACCAGAACGTTCTAATGTGAAAAAAGGACGGGGTAATAGGTATGGCGAATATATAGCGATATTAAAAATGAAATAGGACATTTTATCGCTTGCTTTAGCTTTTAGTTATTAGCCGGTCCGTGTACGAGTTAAAAACGTTTACGGCGGAGAAACAGTAAGAGAGAGAGAGACAAACATGAAGATAGAGCGAGACCGTGCACGTAACAGGAGGCACTTTCTGAGTAATATCACGCCCATTAATACGGCGGTTATTAAATCATAGCGTATTTCAACCCTTGTTATCGTGATTAGCCGAGTTCAGACCGCCATTATCACCCTAAACATTGCCGCGGAGTCCATGGGGAGTGATTTACTATCTATTTATCCAACCGCCGCTACCGTCGTGCTCCGTTCTGGCCGTTGCAGAAAACGCACCCTATACACAAACAGTCGACGCCTGCCGTCCCTTCTGCCATATACCGCTACCTACACGCCCGAGTTCATTGTTTGGCTCAATAACGGATAATGAGATTATGTTTAATGTTGGCGAGGTTGCACTCTCTTTGGAAACATCCCGCAAACGTAATATACTCGCATGATGGGATCGTATATACACGTATGGATAACAAAGAGGTTGTCTCCAATAGAGAATTTTAAATGCGGATAATTTCCAGGGCTATTAACAAGTTGGTTAAGGTAAATATGTAGCTGTTTTGTCATGGGAGGGGTCGAAATCAATTGTTAAAGAGATCTTCTTTTCGTATTGTCGTTGTAGAGAAGATGGGAATATTAACACAAGGTACACAAAAACTAGTAATAGCTATTCGTATCATATTGCATCTTGTATCGCAGTGTACTTCATCTTAATATATTACAAATCCAAAATTAAAAAACATATCAGCATCTTATAAAAGTTATATTGCTAATATAGAGCAAAGTCTGTGCAAGGATACAAACGTTTTTGGTCTTATATTCAGGGCGAACGCGGACATACTGTAGTACCTGGGCGTAAGAAGTACAATAATATTGAATCTACTACGCCTGCTGATATAGTAAATGCTTTTGCGGAATATTTTAATAGCGTATACACTCAATCCCAGAATAATCACTTGCCTGCCTTTCACGATATGACACATTCGACGATAACATTTACGTCGATTACACTAGAAGAAATTTAGTTGGTACTTAGGCGGTCGAATGATTCTTTTATGTACGGATCAGATTAAATTCCGGGATTTATCGTTCGTGATTCTGCTTTATGTATTTGCGAAGCCTTTGCACGTCATTTTCAATCTTGTTTTGAAGCAGTGTAAATTTCCAACAGTTTAGAAGTTGACACAGATATGCCTAGTACGAAAGAAAGGCGATCCTTCTGAAATCCACAATTATCGTCCAATTTCTTTACTTTGTAACTTTTCAAAAGCGTTTGAACATATTCTTTTTTCTCGTCTCTTTTTAGAGTTGCGCGGATGGATCTCTCAAAAGCAACATGGTTTTGTATCTCAGCGTTCAACCGTAACTAATCTAGCTTAATTTAAACAATATGTGTCTGAAGCAACAGATAGCAGAAGCCAAGTTGACATTATTTACTTGGACCTCCAGAAAGCGTTTGATCAGATAGACCACTATATTCTTCTACGAAAACTGAATTCCTACGGATTTTCAAGACCATTGCGCCCAGTCTAACAGTCGTACCTGATCAATAGAGAATTTCAAGTATGCTACAGTGCTGCATGCTTTCAGTAATTATCCAAGTACATCCCTACTTCTAATATACCGCAAGAATCTAATCTTGGACCTTTAATATTCCTGCTCTTCATTAACGACATTGCTAGCACTATTGAATGCGAAACGCTAATGTTCGCTAATGATATTAAACTATTTCTAAGCACTGATTCCACTGCAAATTGTTTTGCTACAGAGAAGTATCGATTGCGTTTGTTGTTGCTGTAAACTTAGCAGATGGTCCTTAAATATATCTAGATGCGCTACCATGATATTTACTAAGCGTCAGCAAGATATTATCTACAATTATAAAGTTGAAGGAACACCACACATCTGTCATAGATTTGGGGGTGCTTTTTGATACAACTCTGTCTTTTTCTGATCATATATCTCAGTTGGTATCGCGATGTAATAAATTATATAGATTACCGTAATTGTAGGGACTTCCGCAATATACAAGCTTTATCTGCATTAGTCTGGTTTCCTATTTATGAACCACACATACACTATTGAGGTGATGCAGAGATTTTTGAAGTTCCTCTATTTGCTGTCGGAGGGATCTTATCCACATAGACCACATAGACACCATTGTGTATTGCCTGCAAAAATTAATTTCCCTTGAAAATTACGTGTCCCTTTTTAGCAAAAGCCCGGTAGAAACTTATGCAATCATTTGGTACTTAAATTACTTGTTATACTAATACTAGAGTATGCTAATTTCGCCAAGAATTGCAACGCACTCAGCACTGTTCAATGTTTAACGATAACTTATTAGCAAATGGAACATTAAAGATGCTTGCATCAATCGTTTACCTAAATTTATAGTTCGTATGAGCTCGTGCTCGAGAATAGTAACGTCCGGCCGGTCCAAAAATTTATCGGAAACCGCTCCCATCTTCGACGATATTCGAATTAAGCGAGCCGGACCAATAAATCAATTAGGCGACCAACCCTGTTGCAATCATCCCATATATATATACGTATTTATATGGTGTGCGCACTCCGCCAGAAGGTAATAATCACCACCGGTGCCACCCCGCCCGTCGCATTATGTCCGACGAGCACGCGAGCCTTTCTAAACACCTTTCTGCGGTCATCGAGTTGCGAACTCGCCACAGGGCCGTTCCGACGCTTTATTACCGCCGCGCCGGCCACTCGCCGAGTTATATTTATCCCGCTGCCTCTACGTCCGTCCCTACGCCCATCTTTTCGACCCTTGACGCGGATACTTTGCTAATGCGAGCCGGGTTAATGAATATTTGAAGATCAGAGGGGAAAAATACGGTTATAGGCTTTTAGTTTATTCGTTGACGTTGGTAATATTCTAAGCCCCTTATTTCTTTCGTTTTGTTTCGTAAAGTTTTAAGAAGTAAATGCCCTTATTAGCATCTCTCTGTCAGGAAAAAAGGAATTGTATTACCCAGGAAGAATTGAGCCATAGAGGTGGAAATAGGGCAACCAATGATGTTAAAGATTGCAAGAGCTCTTATTTTGTTTCTGAAATTATTTTTCTATTATATTTAAGTATTCATTGATGAATTTAAGTGTTTTCAAGACATTGTTTTATAAGGTATTTAAAATTCGTATTTGGTAACTTTGTTCTTAATAGAAATGTTTTTCGGGTTTTGTCGTGTATTTACAGTTTTATTTGACGTAAAGACTGTCTTTAGAAACCTTCTGAAGAAACTGACAGCATGATCAGCGAAACGTCAAATAAAACTGTAAATACACGACAAAACCTGAAAAACATTTCTACTATGGACGACGGCCGAGAAAGCCCTACACTCAACTTTATTCTTAAGCTTTTCTTCGTTAAAGCTGGTGTTTCTTAAGGAATTATAAGGGAATGTACTGTATTAGTTGTTCTTAAGTTGATCGTAAATTACTACGATAAAGTATTTCATTCAATAGCAAATTTATTCGAAGTTTTTGGTTTAATGCTCAAGATTGACGTCAATTCTTAAGAACACGAAAAAAAAACCTATAATTTCTTAACCGTATCGACTACTAAGAAATAATAACAGCACTTTAATTTATCTTCAAAATGTTGACAATATATGTTTTGAGTAAACGCAAGCGAGAAACCAGTTTAACACGCTATCAATTATGCATTATTCTTGAATTTATACAGGTAACGCCAATTCGTCACCCGAAGCTATACGAGAATAGGGTCATTACTGACTAATATTCTATAGATTGTTGCATGTTTACCTGTAAGTTGGAACTAGTAATTATTTAACAGCTTCATACTTACAATTTTTTAAGTAACATTATTTTGTAAAGACCAACGTAAAATAAAAAAAATATTCGCGAAGAATTAACCTAATGTGCACTCACTTTAGCTTCAAACATAAAGAGTTTGATATTGAAAAATAGTTTATAACACACACACACACATATATATACATATATATATAGTGGGGTGGAAAATCTCAGGCTCGTTAAATTTTTTAACTGGGTTCTTTGATTTAAAATTTTGATTTATTTGTTTTGAATTAAGTGATAATGTTTTTCAAATTAAAGTACCAAATGTAAAGTTGAAAAGATAAATATATTGACAAATAAAAAATATATACACCGCTCTTTCACAAAAAAAAATATTTTTTACAGAAAACCTAAGGCAATCCCTGACTAGCTAAACTTTAAATATTCTAATTAATTTACGAAACAAAATATGAGATCGAAAGATACACATAATTTTGAAGAACTCAACAATATTCGACGTCTTTTATGTTTGAAATCCTACTCACTGGCTCGCCTTTAGGATGGACTGGCCTTCGTCTTCCAACATAAGTGACCGGAACTTCCAGATTTTATTAGTAGTATCAGCTGATACACTTTATTATTGGATATAAACAAAGATATTTATAAAATTACGGAGTTATATGAGAAAATAACTAATTATTCTTTCTCAGGAGAAACGATGCCAACATGTCGTGACTTTTGACACGATCTTCATCTGTCGGTTTTTGTTTTGTATCTATAGCAACGCATTTATTCGCTTATATAGTAGGCCACACAGTACACACATACTAGATATGTGTGACAATATAAAGGAAATTGCTGCCAGTCGTGCCAGTCTTTCGTCGTACGAGAAATTTTGAAGTTTATAAGTACAACTTCGAAATAATGCAAATTTATACAATGTAATTGAAATGTGTGAGTACTGTATATCTAACGTCTTTTAAAGATGAAATTTTGAAATATTTATTTATATAAGAAATATGTTTACGAAAAGCGATATATATAATAAACGATAGTAAAGTTTACGTTTCCTCTGTAAGTGTTGTTGAAGGGATTTTTTTTAACAAGAAAATTGTGACTAATAAGTTATTAAAGAATACCCAAAGTAGATATCTGGAAAACTTTAGAAAGAAAACTGTACAGATTGAATATCTGTGCTTAAAATTCATAAAGAGGGAGTACTATCGGTACTTTGTCGCCAACTTCTAACATCAACCATTATAAAAAATAACGGCGTGCACCATACAGTGACGAGAAAATATCTAGGTATAGGCGAACTAGTAAAATTTTGGAAAAAATTCATTGGTAAATAATAGACAATAATTCATATCATTACAATACATATATATATATATAGTCGTAACAGTTGTCGGATTTCGCCGTGTCACTAGGTTTTTTGTCCCTGACGTTTCACGAATAACTGCCGTTCGCATTTTCAAAGGTACTTTTGAAAAAAAACCAATGTATATCACTTGTTTAGTAAATTCAATTGTAGCTGTTGCACACTCAGGGACGAATTTAAAGTAGGTCGTCGAAAATTGATTGTTGTGAATAAAAGCATCGTTATTTTCGACCCCGGAAGAAGCGGTTGATGAGTTCATCATGTATGTTTTGGAGATATTCAATCGGAATGGATAAAGTGCTATGCAAATTGGTTGAAACGTATGCAAAAGCATATCGATCGTCATATCAAATTTGTATTGTTTTTCTTGAGAGTAAGTAACCGTGTTTCGAAATTTTTACTTACTTGCGCCACAGTTTTATAGTGTATCGTCACGTAGAACTATCTATGAAATAACTGCAATAATTCTCGAATAGAACTATCCCTATGATAGCATTTTATCATTAGTTTTCTACGCTCAAAAGAACACAAACATCCTCGAAGCCAAGAATAATATATAACAATAAAAATAATTTTAAAGAAAGAAAGAGGAAAAAGGTGAATAATGGAAACGATCTATCAAAGTAAACTACTCTGACACTGCATGCAACAATGAATACGTAATACTTTAGTAGTTACACATTCAAAATAACAGTATAAACATATTTTCCTTTGTATACATGCATACATAATTGATTTATTTCGTATATATTGTTTGGAAAAAGAAAAAATATAAATTTAGTGAAAGACCAACAACTAATTGATATAATTGAAACTCGTTGGAAAGGGTTTTGACATTGATATAGAATACCGATGGGATATTTTGATATATGTACATTTTATATAAAAAGAGAACGTTTATTCTATCGGATGATATATGGGCTTTTGTTTATCCATTAAATGTATATTTGGGAAGCTCTCTTAATGTAAAAAAGCACTAAACACGCATAGATAATATCTCAAACATCGTTTGATTCGTATACTTTATGGATAAACATTTTTACATCAGAGTTCCTCGTTTTCTTATGTGTAGCTTTTAACCACCACATACATATATGTATATCGTATGTAATGACGAACCGACGCACAGCTGAAAGCAATAATTTACATCAGAAAAAATAAGCGTGTATGATTGATTATAACGATCCGATAATTTCCTCAAAATTGGTTTTATCAAAATCGGATCTCGGTTAATGTTCGGGACCAATAATTCATCGCTCTGCGCTAAGGATAAATATCCGCTTCCAGCGGAATTAAAACGGAAATTAACGAACGAACTACCTATTGCTAATAACTTTAATTATTATTTATTCGTGTGGAATGGGGCGATTCTATTGCAGCGTTCTAATGAATTGTATGTTTAATTATGAATTTTTGTCATTACGATCATTAAGTTAATAAATTACCATTAACTTTCGTGTATTTACTGAAATCATAAAATAGGATACTACTCACTTCTTTAAGTAAACAAACCAAATAACAACTGAATTTCAAAAAAGAAAAAAACGCTTGAACTTTAACCAAAACTAACAACCCCGGAAACGTCTCAATAATCTTAGCAAACCGAATAAAAAATAGAACATTTAAACAAAAAACACAATATCTATAAAATTAACAGCAATTATTGTAACAGGACAACATACGAGGGTGGGTCTCTATGCTGTATCCTTGATGCCCTTACAGTACTACATACATAAACTACAGTGGCATTATGCTTTTTATTATTCGACATAGTCTCCCTCTACATTAAAGCACTTAGTCCATCGGTGCTCCATCTCCCCAGCTTCATGGAAGAAAAATTGTGCGATATCTGCAAACTACCTCTCCACAGCTTGCATCTCTTCATAATTACTGGAAAGTTTTGCCACTCGTAAGATTTCTTTCAATTTGGGAAACAGCTTGTAACCACTAGGAACCAGATCCGGCGAATATGGCGGGTGCTTTAGTAATTCAAAGCCTACTTGGTGTATAGCAACCATAGCAATACCAGATGTGTATTTGGGAGCACTTTCCTGATAGAACAACACACTGTGCCTTAACTTTCATCGGCGTTTCTCCTTAATAGCGTCTTGCAACTACTGTGCATAGTAGGTCCCTGTAATACTCTGTCCCTTTTGCAAATAGTCAGTCAGGATGACTCCTTGAGCATCCCAGAACACACATAGCAAAATCTTTCTAGCAGAAGGCACGACCTTAAATTTGTGTGAAGGAGGAGAACCGTGACGTTTCCATTCTCTACTTTGCACTGTGGCCTCGGGATCATAGCGGTGCATCCATGGTCACATACCGACTAAGAAAACTCTCTTTGTTTGCTTGATGGCTTTTAAATAGACGCTTACAAATCAATACCCGATTTCTTTTTTGATCAATGATTAACATTGGGGGCACCTATCTTGCACTCATCTTTTTCATATCTAATTCTTTAGTCAGTGTGTTGCTCACCACATGATATGATAAGCTAGTATCTTCCACAATGTCTCTGATGCGTACTCGTCGGTCTTGCAGTACGATATCGTGTATCTTTTTAATGCATTTGTCTGTTGTTATCCTTATGGGAGGACTATCAGGCATGTTGGTTTTCACAGGATGTTCTTCCGCATTTAAAATCTTGACGTCTTTGGCTATACCATAAGAAACTGCAGACTCACCAATAGTTTCCATAATGTCTTTATGAATTTGAGTTGGCGTCATACCATTTTTATGAACAATCACGACACACAGTTCAAGAATTAGCCACAGCCCAACACTTTCAGATACAAACTTGGTATTATGTAGATATGGTCTACAAATGTCAGTTAATTAAATATCAAAAACATTAAAGAAATAACCAGTTTGGAAGTAGATGAGGGGAAATGGAATATGGGAATAAGATTTTTCTAATTTTGAAAAGAAGCATTCTTCGGTTCTTTCTGCTTACGTAGCCCAATAAGTACGACTGTTGACATTGAGAATCCACATGCTCTTGAAACGCAGCGTTCCGAATACATTATTAATTTGTGTGGTGTAGAGTTTATCGTGATACCTGTGAAGATTTATATATTCACCCAAAAAAATATGTTTTTCCTTGTTCCTTTTTATATTATACTATGAGATAGTCGGTAACTCGATTGATAATAAGTGTCTACTTACTCTTGAAACGCTGCGTTCCGAATAAACAATTAATTTGTGTGAAGTAGAATTTACTGCGATACTTGTTAATTATTCAACCACACAGTCCTTGCAATCGCTGTAATATAAATGTATACTTCCGCTTGTTCGTCCTGCACTCCTTTGTCATTTTTCTTTGTAGTATATTGTAACTTCTTCACAAAATAATAATGACAAAGTAAATTTTCTGTTGATTTATTAATAATACTTACAACAAAGCTATAGTAAATGATACAAAGAAAATAAAAGCTTTTTCTTTCTACAAACAACGTAACACCTACACAAAAATTTAATTGTAAGAGGGAAATCGAAAAGATCACTATCAAACAAATTAACAAATATAAAACCATATCATCGTATTCTAATTAACATTTTAAAAATAATAAATGGTAAAACTTATTTACAACTACACTGCAACTTATGGTATATTTTCAGAAACTTGCGGATCATGCCCAAAACTTCCATTTTTCTCTTTGAATGTCATCTTTAATCGATAAAAAGATATCGACCTTTGGTAACCCTGATTAACGCAGAATCTCACCACGCTTTGTAGATTAAGTAGATAAGTAACTTACGAGACCAATGTATATAATTTGGCAGGAATGGATATTTATCAGAAGATAAAAAGTGTATACAGGTGTAACGGGTATGATAGAGTCATTTCTGCGTAAATAAAACCAACTTAAACACGAACAAATACGCGTATTAATCTCATTGCGACGGAGACAGTGAAAACGAGAAAACGGAAACGTGTGTGTGCTACTTTATTTAAATGAGCCAGCGGACAGCTTAATTAAATCAACTCGTTTCAATGTTTTAATATGTGTTAATTCATGTTGTACGTAACCATACATTCAAAAGTACGGCACGCACATCACTGTGCAATTATACACTTATAAATCATTAACGCTACACGTATTATTTCATAACTACCTATGTATGTATATGGACGTATGCGTATGTTACCCAAATATTTCTTCGCGATAATTAAAACCAGAAAAGTACAATATTGAATCATTTCCCTTCCCTTCTCTTTCGTTAATTTACATAGTACTTAAACAATTCGTGAAATCTATTGGAAAATTCCTTCCTACTGGCAATATTTATTAATTTATCCAGCATTCAGATAATTACAAAAATAATTTGTGGTGTAATCAGGTACCTATAACACTGCCCAACAAAATAATTTCTTTGTAGTGGTGCCTGTAAAATACGAACTGACTTAGGGTATTTCTGATGTGTTGGTTCCAAATATAACTAGCATTTCGATCGTTTTCCAGAAAACGTAGGTGATGTTAGTAAAGAACAGTGGGAAAGATTTCAGATAGACATCAGCATTATGGAGAAAAGGTATCAAGAAAGATGCGATACCCATATGATGGTCGATTACTGCTAGAATCATCAGCGAGACTGTTTCGGTAAACCTCAGGTAAAGAAATCTTATAAAAGGAAAGTTTTAACTGATGATTAATAGTTATATGTGCACATTTTTCTGTTAAACACACATAACAAGACATTATATCTAATTTTGGCGAATTTTTCCTATATAGGGCAGAAAGAGTGAATTTCTGAAACTAGATCTGATACAACAAATCTGCCGACATTTTTGGATTAAGCACTCCCAAAATTGCTTAATTACACTTAAAAAATTCGAGACACCAAGATGTGTGTTCGCCAGTGTAATTTTTACCTACAATTCTAGAAGCATCTGTAAGTGTAGTAGTAATGAAATAAACAAACTCTAAAGGAAGTGTATTGATTGTATTGGATAGTATGTTCAACAATTCACTATCGTTTGGATCGATTGGTAAGGAGAGAAAGAGCAAAAAGATCGGCACTATTTATAACCCCTATACATGAAATTTATAACCCCTATACAGCGGTTCTCAACCGGTGTGTGAGCAAAGGACGCTAGGTGTGTTCTGTTTCTGTATCAGCAAAATCTTCTGAAAATAATGTTCAAAGACGTACTAAATATATAACGACGACTATTTAACTTTTGGATTCATTTGAATTGGAGAAGAAGCCTGTCCACCGCCGAAAACTGTGTGGTGTAGTAGTAAGTGTAGTTAGTATATGAATCGAATAAACTTAAAAAGACATTTGGTACAAATTCACTAGCATGTTGTCCAGAAGCCAGTCGAATATTTTTAGAGTCTTTTGTTGAACCAGGACAAAAATGGTCTTTGTGCTTCCTACAAAGGCGCACAATATTGGGGAAAAACTTATTCCGCCTGGATCTAACGAAATTTGTAAAGTTATGCTCGGTGTCGAAGGCAAACTGCAGTATGTCTGCAGATATGGAACTTGTAACAGTAAAAGTAAGCGATTGTAAGAAATTTGCGATGACTTCATTAATGCATGTGGTAAAGTTTAACTCATTGTGTTTGTTCTGTGGATGAAATTAAGTAGGTGGATAGTTTCTGATTCTCAATATATCTAGATTAAAATAGCACGTGTGAGTGGTGGCATTAACCCTTTTGTCAGATTGGCAAACAAAGAAAATCAATTGGTTCCATTTATTGTTTCTTAGTGAAAAGCATTGCTGATTACTGCTCAAAAATATCTCTACGATTAATTGTATAGTAAAGTGACACAGTGACCAAAATCGACCAGCTACTCCCTCCCAACAAGGACGTGTTACCGAAATTGCGAGCAAAAGGCATATACGAACTAAAATGCCAATGTGGAAAAAGCTACATCGGTCAAACAGGACGGAGTATTCAGTGCAGGGTGAAAGAATGCGAGAGAGACGCACGTCTCAGGCATACTGAAAAAGCCGTAGTAGCAGAATACCTGCACCAACAAGGAGACCACTGGATAACCTACAGCGACGTTAAGATATTAGCCAGGACCAGCCATTACTACCCGAGGATAATACGCTAATCAATAGAAATAATGAAAAATACCAACAACTTCAATCGCGCAGAGGGATACAAGATTAGCAACACATGATAGTAAGTACTGCGGAGTCATCATACAACGAACGACGCGATTCAACGGAACGGAACGATTACGGATCAGCAAAGCGGGACGGCTATGGATCAGCAAAGGGAACAAAAATGGGATATATAACGATAAGCAAGATACAACAACGCCAGTCTTTAGATACATTCTGAAGAAGCTGACAGCATGATCAGCGAAACGTCAAGTAAAACAGTGAATATACGACAAAACCCGGAAAACTTTTCTACTATGGACTGCGGTCGTGAAAGACTACACTCAACTAAAGTTTGGTATACTTGACATACCCTGCTGACATTTCTCAAAGGCTGAACTGTAAGACATAAGGTCAGAACAAAAATATTACTTCGGATAATGATCAAATCAATGGTATCTGCAGAAATCTGAAGCTTTGGATGTGGTCAGCTTACTAGTTTTGAGTCTGCATCAAAGATTTTACCTAACTTGAGATTGAAGGAACAAAACCAACCAAGGAAAGTGGATTTAGATCAGTAGATCTTTACAAGCGAGATTTATTGAAACAGATGCAATTGCGTTTTGGAGATTTAAAGATTTTACCCTTCCACTACAAACAAAGTCTTGGTTGTTCTGCTTCCATTTGTGATCTATTTATGAGAATCTGCGTTTTCTATAATGAAAATAATGATGTCTAAGCGTAGGACAGTACTTAAGGATATTGATGGTGGAATGCATGTGGGTTTGTTCCACATTAAGTTAACGTTTGTTAACGTTGTGTACGAAACGGCAGTCCCAAGTGTTGCATTGATTTTAAAATTAGTCCTCAATACTGATTTATCAGTTTTTTCAAGTTTTATCAAGAAATAAATTTTTGAAGTTAACTTTTGCATTTTTAGTATACATACGCAAAAGGCCTTAAGAAAATAATTTAATTTACTATTACCTAAGTAAAGCACATGGTTAAAAAAAAACAGAATGAATAAAACACAATTGAATGGGGTGTTGTGCAAAAATTGCATAGATACAGTTCGGTAACAATAAACTTGTTGCTGATGAGAAAAGAGGTAGAAAATGAGAATATAATGTTATATATGTATGCAAGTAATTATTGTGAAATTATTTTAGTCGAATTGACTAAACGCAGACATGGAGAAGGTAACAAGTTATAAGAAATAGCCGATCTCGATTTTTAATTAGGAATAAAGTGCGTAAACATTTTATGGTAAATCGCTTATGTACGACGAAAAAATGTAAATGATTTTATGTAATTTCTGTAAAGGATTATATGTTTTATATTATGGTAGGTATAGCCAAAGCATACCAGTTAAATAGTCACAAATTTGTCTTTAGAATGTAAGGAAAATAATTAGTTGTCGTTAAAATGAGAGTTAAGGAAAGAAAAATGCTATCAATTCCCCTAATAAGTACTTATACATTACCATATACCTACATTAAAAGGAGAAATGACGATAGTTGTTGATCCCATTAAAATATTTTAAGGCATAATATACTTGTATAGCTAGCCAATTATGTCTTTGTTCGCTGTAGGTATATCACCTGTCGCCCCTAATTTGCTATTGAGATACCTTTATTGTTTTATTACGCCTTCTTTTTAAATGACAAAACAGTAAAGTTTTAATTCGGTTTTAAAACTAGAGCTTTTTTATGATTATATTACCTCCCCATAAACTAAGACGTTTTCGAGGCATGTCTTAATTAAAAAAGAGTTAAATGCTATAAACTGAGAAACGTTTTTACACATCAGACAAGGTCCAAAATCATCACCGATCGGACTCTTAATAGGATCCGATTCCAAGTGGAAAAACTGCGCTCAATCCAACGCGATCATATATGTTCTTTAATGTGCTACAACATCTTCGTGATAACGAAGTTATTTCCCCTAACTTCGGGAGACTTTGGAGTTAAAAATTGGAGAATTCGATTTGAATTCATTAAGATCCATAAACTATTTCTTCAAGTGTCCCAAGGTAAGGGTTTTCTCTAGTCTACACGACATTAGTAAACGATGTATTGAAAAATTCAGAATTTTAGAGCTAGCAAGATGTTATAAGTTGCTTCTGAATAGTTCATAAAGAAAATCTTGGGTTTTCAAATTAAGAGAACGTAAAAGGTAATTTTACATTCCGGCTTTCGACCAGTTGCAACTTTACCTGTTTAAAATAAATTTGGCAGAAAGTCTAAACTACGAATGTTGAACTCTTGAAAATGAAAACCATTTTTCTTGGCATTCCAGAAATCTAAGGCTGTTTGATAGTCTTGAAGAAAATCTAAATCTGACAATACCCTTATTCAGCATCCTTGCAACTGAAACCATTATTTCTTTTTGCTCACAGTTAGGTATTTCCTAGTGATTGATTATATATTTTCTTAATGCCATCTAAGAGAGACTGAATGATTTCACCAATACCATAAGCAGCTATATTTAACAACCTTATTATGTTAAATATGGTTTTCTAGGCATTTTAGATGTGTTTTTAAAGCGTACAACGTATCCCAAATTAGGAATTCTATCAAGAGCATTTTAAAAAATGTGTACATATATATTTTTGATCGGAAAATAATAACTTTTACTTCCAGAAGCATCCTTCGGCCAGCCGACATTTGTCGGTGGTTTGTCGCCTACTTGATAGTTGTAGTAGACGATCATCTGTTGGGGTAGTTATTCGTGAGACGGTTGGACGGTCACGATCCTCTAAGTCGCCTGTTTCTTGATATCGGTGAATGGCGTATTTTACTGTCGGCGCGGCTAGATTTAATTTATCACCGATTTGCTGCAAAGTTACTATACTGAATCGTTTAGCAACACCTATTGATTTCGAACAGTGTTATTCACTTACTGTACCGATGATGACTAATATTCAAATTGAATTGTTGTGAGTGTGGTAATCGCAGCAAACGTTCTAGCTGGGCAGGAACGAGCACGATGAGAGAGAGAGAGGGGATACAATAAAATCTTTACCTGCCTGGTTCCATCGATACAACTTATCTAATAAATGGATTAGAATAATCGGCTGTAAATAAGGATGATTATTCCGGGCAATAGTGCTTAATTACTTCTTTTCTTCGTAATACTTTCATTATTTAAGTTGCAGATATATTTAAGATAGATGTTTCTTAACGTTATTTTCGTTGAATGCGGTAAAGCTTATTAAACTCAAGTATTGTAAAACTTTTTTCCTTGGCCAAACTTCTATGGACGGTAGTGTACATATATATGTAATACGTATGATATTTTTAGCACGTAGATTATACATTTAGAGATTCATCTGTAAGAGTAATTCATTAATTACAAACTAGGAAACTATAATACATCTCGGTGCATAATACATAACGCTCTCGCATTCACAAAGCACACACACAGAATGTCCGTGAAGACATAAACACGAAACGGTAGTCGTCCACCCTAGGATACACCCTAACGTTGCGGCAATCCATTATTTATATACGTGCTAAGTGTGAGGTCCCCCTTCGTTGATATATGGCAGCCACCAATTCTATTTAATTGACTGGTCAACAGAACTCCGGATCGGGTCACTGTTTATATTGAGCGAACGTAATACAGCACTGCCGTGACGCCTTATATGCATGTAGATATATACGTGTGTATGTATGTACATACGTGTATAGCGAAGAAGTATCTGTACGTTCGCCTTACCCTCATCGTTTGCGAATCGTATAATCGGACATTGTTCTCGGAATGTCCGTTCTCATTTCTACACTCGTCATCCAACACGTCCATATGTGCAGGTTGACTGGCATCAATTTTACCTTGGCCGGCGAAAACGTATATACATACCCGCGAAAACACGTTTTGGGATACTGTTCGTTTGTAAAGAATATACCATTGCCAAGCTCTATGTGCTTGCTGAACGTATTTATCTTATAAGTTAATCTGGTCAATCTATGTTGTTATAATTTATGATGCGTCCATAGTATAATCTTTGTCCCAACTGGGTGTGTGCAGAGTTTCTTTTGTCCAATGTCAATCTACGACCCGTCGAGTGATGAAAAGAAATTACCTTAATAAAATGCATGAAGGACATGCTAAAATCTAGCAGTGCAAAAACTCGGTACTAATTAAAATAGAACGTCAAATACAGTGCTAACGTTGAAAAAATAAAATCTTCGCTTATAAGAAGATAAACACTCTGTTTAGATACAGAAAGCGAAAGTACAGGGCTATTAAAAAAGAAGACGAAATAATAATAACATCGCTCAACAAAATAAATTCTTTGTCGTGGCGCCCGTCAAATACCCTGACATTTCTTCCTAGCAGCTCTGGTTCTTGAGATACACCACGGTGAAATTTATTACTCATACGTATAAATTTCACCGTTACATGGTTAGTAGGCCAGATGCTTTCTAACTTTCATACCCTCGGAGGTACACGAGTATCAAAATTCATTACCTTCACGGCCACTTAGATCGTTCTCCAGAAATCTTAGGTGATGTTGGTGAGGAACAGGGGGAAAGATTTCACAAAGTCATGAGTATTATGGAGGAAAGGTACCAAAGAAGATGCGATGCCCATATGATGGCCGATTACTGTTAGAATCTTCAGCGAGACTGTTCCTGTAAACCTCACGTAAGGAAATCTTATAAAAAGAAATTCTTAACTTATGATTGAAAATTGTATGTGCATATATTCCTGTTAAATAAATACCTCCTACCCATTTTTTTATGTTTCAGTTAACAGTTATCGAATAGTAATATCTAAGAAGTTACGTACATAACAAAACATTATATCTAATTTTGACAAATTTTTCCTAAATAGGACAGGAGTGAACTTCGAAAATTAAATTTGGAACCTGTTATTATGGGTAACATTAAAACCTAGATAAGTGTATTAGCATTAATTTGTTAGAATATTGATGCATATACCTTACCTTATTTTATATTTTACTTTTAAATTCCATACTTTTGCCTTAGTGACTGTAGTGTTTTTGTGAACACTATTACAGTTGCTAAAGAAATGGGCTCTCCCTTCCTGCGTACAATTTGTCTATCCCCCAACTGACCTTGAGAGGAACAGCAACATTTGGCGAGCTGTACCAGCAATATATTTTAATTGTTCACAATTTTGTTCTCAATTTTTAACTTCGCTATTATCCGATTTGCAACTAAACCTATTCTACGTTAATTAAGTCACAACAAGAAGATATGAACGCAAATTATTAGTATGGCATTTCTAACCTATAAAATATAAAGCATGCGTACATACCTCTAAAATTAGATGGTCTGAACTCTTAATTATTCCAGTAAAATTGTTACTCTTTGCATGGCGTAGGGAAATCACAATAAACAATTACTGAAATTACATTTTGAGACACTAAATTCAAACGAACATATTTGACTGTATTAAGATCTAAAAAAATCACAAAGGCATTACGTATTTATATCGCAAGGTGTCGCTACAAACGCGTTACACTAAAGTCATTATGCGATAGTGCATCAATTTTTATCATCGTTAAATTACAACATTAAAGTCGTAATGAAAGGAAGCCCGGGCGTAAATCACTGCGTGCCGGCAATGCGATTGAATTTAATCACCTCGATTCGGATCAAAACATGTAATTAATCCGTGAATGTGCTTTTAATAACCGCTGTTGCGGTTCGAAACTAGTTCGCGTTCCGCTTAGAAAGTTGAATTGTTCTACGATGTTGAACTTATATCGATATTCTTTTACCGATTCGTGTTCGTCGGTTAGAAAATTACTACCTTCAACGAATTATTGTATAGAAGATGTAAGTGAGTACGATGAATATAATAATGTTATAAAGAGTTATTATTAATTAATTTGTACGATGTAAATTGAATTTTAAGTGTTGCATTTGTACTCATGGATTCATTAAGAATTGGAAGTATATCAAGGTATACAAGAGAATATTTTAATACCTTATTGATACTATTGATGTAGGATACCAACGGAATTACCAGATTTTAGGTTGTTATGCTAATACATCATATTAGAATACATGCTTCGCTTTAATAAAATTGATATCTTAGACAAAATCCTTTTTTGCTGTATATTTTAGTGATTTACAAAGTATTTACTTTTCATTTAAATTTGTCAAATCAGATTTTAACGTAATCCTTCTACGGTAGATTTAATTTACCAAAACTTCATATTAGAGATATTTTAATGCGTAAAATTCGAAACCGTTATCTATTTTTCGTTTCAAAATGTGAATTTTCTTATATTTTTAATATAAATCTTTATTTTTCTATCTTCACATCATTATGCATTTCAAATTCACTTCAGCCAATCAGAATTATTGATTTCAAACGACGCTGTCTCATGATGCGTTGAAGAAAAGGAATTGAAAGGTGCTTATAGCAGAGTGATTAATATTTACAACTCCGTTCCAAAGTGTAAATTTAAGTATATTAATTCGATGAAATCGTGGAGAAAAAGTGTTTAAAGTCAATTTATATTGTTACTCTAAGGAAGTTGTGTGTATCCTGTAATATTCATATTTGCACTTGGACTGAAGCAAGATTCTATACCCCGAGCTGGCTAAGAACGAGGTACGAGGGGAGGTCGAGAAGTTCGTGGAATGAAAGGGTTTTAAATAAAATAAAACAATAAATCTATTTTTCCTTTTCAATATAATCACCCTTAAGCACAATACATTTATTAGATCTATGAATTAATTTTTCTAAACCGTCGTAAAAATATTTTTTATCTTTCCCCTCAAGATTGACCAAAATTGCCTCCTTTTGTTGTCGAGAAACTTTCTTCCACGTAAGCCTTTTTATAAATTGGGGAGCAAATAAAAATCACTAGGCGCCAGGTCTGGACTGTAGGGTGGATAGACTATTGATTGAAAGCCATGCTTGTGCAGAGCAGCCATTGCAACTTTGCTCTTGTGAACCGGAGCATTGTCTTGCAAGAGCAACACATCCTTGGTCAATTTTACTCGACGTTTTTCCTTGATGGCCTTCTTTAGTCTTTCTAATATCGTTGCATAATATTTTTCGGTTATGCTCCTACCTTTTTCTTTGTAATCAATCAATAATATCCCCTCACAATCCCAGAAAACAGTAGCCATCAACTTTCCAGCCGATTCTGACACTTTGAATTTCTTTGGTGGTGGTGTCCCCCTTTTATGCCATTGCATGGACTCCTGTTTGGACTCAGGCTCAAAGTGATGAACCCATGTTTCATCTCCGGTAACAATCCGCTCCAAAATCTGTGCAGGTTTGTCTCCACACAGCTCCAAAAATTGTTTGGACGCACAGACGCGCTGCTGTTTCTGCAGCGGCGTGAGCATTCTCGGTGCCCATCTTGCACTGACATTTGTCATACCCAGGTGGTCATGTAGGATACGCAAAATGGTGGTATCTGATACTCCAACTAATGCAGATAATTGTTTTTTCTTAAACGGGCATCTTGCAGTAAAAATTTTTGCATTTTTTCGACGATGTCTGATGTGGTGGCTGTCCTGAGTGGGGGTCGTCTTTAATCGACTCCCAACCATGTTTAAAAAGACCATGCCACTTATAAATCATTGATTTACTAGAGCATTTCATTCAATATGGTTTGAGCGTTCTTTCGTTGCTCTGTAAGGAACTTTATCACAGCACGGTGTTCAATTTCCTCCATAGTTTCAGTTTTCTTCCGGATTGACTTGTTTAGCAGGCAACTATTCGTAAACGACTGACGCTATAGGGCTGCAACTTAACTTATATACTAATGACGAGTCGCCAATCGGAATGACACCTAGCGACCGCCCCTATCCCCACTCCATTCCCTCCATTCCACGAACTTCTGAACGTTCCCTCGTAAGTACACGCTTCATCTTCCACCAGAAATTGTAGCATATTAGTTCATTTTTAAACTAATAGTTGCATGGGTGAATAAATCAAAAGTATCTATTTCATTTTGAGTTACAAAAGAAATATAATTATCTAAAAGGTTACATTGTTATCAGTTTTCTTTGTTTTGATTATTTGGCGTTTAACTAATAATTAGTCGTACTGTAATCGTTTACATATTGTACAATTATGGTGTGTATTTAAGATTGTCATTTGTTTAAGATATATTATTTGAAAATGTTCACCTGTATTCAAAAAATTTATACTTTTTTCTAAAATATAAACCTTTTTTTCGGTACGAATTTTTTAGTTGTGCTTAAAAATAAAAAAAAGTAGATCGTATTATACGAAAAAACTGATATATAAATTGCTTTTCATAATGTGATAGCATACTTCCTTAATTATTAAATAAAATCCATACAAGTGAGACAAAATATCATATATACAGGGTTAGCACAAAGTCCTGGAGCTGTTGAATAGCTCTGTTTTTCGAGTATTTATAAGTTTGAGATAAGTATACAGAATGTCTCATGACGAAATGCATCGATCGATACATGAAAGGGTATACATCGTAAACTTCTGAAAACTTGGTGGTACAATATTTGCACTTCTTTAAATATTTTTGCCTGAAGAGTGACTGTATTTGAATTCATAACTGTAAAGGTATTTAACTTGGAAAATTAAATAACTGTAGAGTTGATAACCCTATAGGATAGGAGTACAAACGGAATGAATTCTTCCAAAATATTATACAGCTATTCAAAATTTACGGTTAAACTCTCAAATTGAGAATATGTCAAAACATCTTTTATATATATTTACCTATTTTTCTCTTAGTCTAGTAATGAATCGTTTTTTATATACACTGTGTTCAACAATGATTGAAAGGTATAGACACAGCGATAATAATCAGTGTCGTCCTATGGAGGGTCTATCCTATTGTTGTTTTGATTTTCTGTATTTTCATTATCATCTACTTGTTTATTATTTTACTTATTTATTACTAGAAAGGCTTTTTTTATTGCCCGTTTTTTTACAGCCGGATATTTGTGATCGACAAGCAACCAAATAGTTATAGTACATCCGTACAAATATACTAAACGGTCGTGTTTAGGTTAACGTTGTAATATGAAAGCATTTAAATGGTGAATATATGTGTTATGGTTTTATAATAATTTTCATTGGCTAGCCCAATTTGAGATTAAGCTAGGGTGCAATTTAAAATATCAAAATTAGAAAACAATTTCATTGTAATTATCTTTCAATAAACAGGTCGGTATATGTCACTAAAATTTTTGGTGTTGTTTATTGATTAAAATAACTTATAAAAGTTACATAAGTACATATACAAATTTATATTCCTACTTGACATGGTATACTATGTATTGTTGGTCTTATACAAGGTGGTGCAGGGAAACGGTAAATTTTGAAATAACGTCATTTCCACGAATAAATTCATAAAACTAGTAATTTATTAACGAAAGTGCATGTATGCAGCATGCCATTTACGTTTTTACAATCAAGATGTCCAAAAGTGTCTCTTTACTTTTTAAAGATGACATCAGAAAGATGTCCTCCCATTCGGCGTTCACACTCTAACAGCCTGTTATGAAAACTCTGGAATGCGCGATGTAGCAAATCTTGGGGAATGGCAATGATTTCTTGTTGAATGTTCTCCTTCAGTTCATGTTGTTGCAGGTCGTGTACGGTACACCTTGCCTTTAAGATACCCCCACAGGAAGAAGTCGCACACACTAAGATCAGGGGATCTCGCAGGCCATTCAATGTCACCGTTACGTGAAATAATGCGTCTTCCAAACAATTGACGACCTGCTGCCATCGAATGTCGAGCAGTGTGTGACGTGGCTCCGTCCTGCTGAAACCACATGTTTTCCATGTTAAGATTAAGCTCGTACAGTCTCGGTGTAAAGAATGTTTGAAGCATTTCAACATATCGAGCGGATGTTACTGTCGCTGCACTACCATCCTCACGTGCAAAAAAATAAGGGCCGATAACACCATGACGTGATACAGCACACCATATTGTGACCTTGTTGCTATGTAGTGGTCGCTAGTGTAACTCACAAGGATTGTCCTGGGCCTAATAACGAAAATTCTATTTGTTTACGAAACCGTTCAGGTGGAACTGGACTTCGTCTGGTATCCATATGTTACCAACGAAATTCGCGTCCTCGTTAATTTTAGCCAATATCTGCCTACTAAACTCCATACGTGACGCTGAGTCTCGTTCATGTAATTGTTGCACAATCTGCAACTTATAGGGATGGAAATGTAATTCGTGCAGTATTCTTTGTAAGCTTCGTCGCTTAATCCCTAGCATAGATGCATGCTGTCGAACGGAGCGGCGAGGACTTCTCTCGACTGCAGCTCTAACAGCCTCAATGTTCTCTGGGGTACGTACCGTTCGAATGCCACCTGCAGCTTTCTTTTTCAAGACAGATTCTGTTTCTTCAAAATTACGCACCCACGTTGTAATCGCATGCGCAGATGGGACACGTCCATGACGTCCAAGCTGGTTATGCTGTCGACATATTCTCTGCGCAGCAGTTGCACTATCACCATTTTTATAAAACGCTCTCACAGCTACTGTACGTTCCGCACCAGTCCAACGATCCATGATTACTAAATGGCAATGCGTTCACAACAATTGTGCGACGTTACGAACAACTGCCGGCTCTACAGTGCTGACAACTGTAACGTTCAAAACTTGCCGTTCCCCTGCGCCAGCCTGTATATAACACATGGGCTGAAAAGTCCCGGGCCTAACACATAGATGACGCTAGTTTTATTGCAGTCACCTTTCTCTCAGTTAGTACTAACCTTCAAAAGGCAGCTGTTAAAATTTCATGATATTCTATTCATTAGTTTGTAAGTTATTGTGCTAAGAGTCACGCTACTTTTGTTATTTTCAAAACAATGGATCAAAAACAATTTCGTGTTTTAATTTTACACTGCTTCTTGATGGGAAAAAATACCGTTCAAGCGAAGCAGTGGCTTGAAAAGTGTTATGGGGACTCCGCTCCATCATAAACAACAATAACACGTTGGTTTGCTGACTTCAAACGTGGTCGTAGAAACACCGATGATGCAGAACGCAGTGGACGTCCAAATGAGGCGGTAATACCAGAAAACATCAAAAAAAACCACGAAATCGTTTTGAATGATCGAAAAGTGAGGTTGCGTGAGCTAGCTGACATCGTAAAAATATCAAAAGAATGTATTGGCTTTATATTGCATGAGCATTTGACTATGAGAAAGCTCTGTTCAAAGTGGGTGCCGCGTTTGCTCACTGTTGACCAAAAACAAGAACGTGTTGATGATTCTGAGCAGTGTTTGGCCATGTTTAAACGTAACAAACCGGAATATTTGCGTCGATATGTGACAATGGATGAAACATGGATCCATCACTTCACTCCGGAATCAAACTATCGTCATCTGAGTGGACAGCAACTGGCGAACCTCGTCCAAAGCGCCCGAAAGCACAACAATCGGCTGGAAAGGTTATGGCCTCAGTATTTTGGAATGTGCCTGGTGTAATATTCATCGACTATCTTGAGAAGGGAAATGCCATCAACAGTGAATATTATACAGCGTTATTGGAGCGTTTGAAGGCCGAAATTGCAAAGAAACGACCGCATATGGCAAAGAAAAAAATTTTGTTTCATCAAGACAACGCACCGTGTCACAAGTCAATCAAAACAATGGCAAAACTACATGAATTGAACTTCGAATTGCTCCCACATCCACCTTATTCACCAGATTTGGCTCCCAGCGACTACTGGCTGTTCGCAGACCTCAAAAAAATGCTCGCCGGTAAGAAATTTCGCACGAATGAAGAGGTTATCGCTGAAACTGAGGCCTATTTTGAGGCAAAAGATAAATCGTTCTACAAAAGTGGTATTGAAATGTTAGAGTGGCGCTGGAATGATTGCGTTGCTCTTGATGGAGATTACGTTGATGAATAAAGCTAATTTTGAACCAAAAAAACCGTATTTTCTTTGTTAGGCCCGGGACTTTTCAGCCCATGTGTTATGTACTTCCCTATCCCCTATTGCATGTTATTAATACACCGACCTATCTTACCGACTCCTTTATCAAACTTTATTTAAACAGTTCCTTTCTCATATTTTTATGTTATGTCTATGATATATAGTGTTTACAGCTTCAGCGGCTTTCACTAGTACAAGTACACAACTTAAAGCAAAAAGTAGAAACCAGGAAGTTCAAAACGCATTTTAGTCATGTATGTACACCCTGTAGATATACGTAAGGAAAACATTTCTGATAACGTACCTTCATATTTAATAATATAACTAATATTACATTTAAACGTAAATTAAAGGGCTTGCTCATAAGATAGTAACTTGTAAAAATTATATTTTTTCATCTGCCCTTAATGTAAATAATGTATGCTAACGTTGTATTAAATCCAATTCTGACGCTAAGTTTTCAAGGTATAATAGATATTAAAGTAATACTTACCATCTACATAGTCGCAGCAACATTACATATCAGCAAGATTTAAATAATCATTTAAATATTCGTAAAATATTTCATGTAAAATTATGTTGTTGAGAGATACTTTTCGAATATACAGTATTGCTCCTATCTGTCATACCGCATTTTGATAGGTTTGAAATGGACTGCGATAGATCCAGCAAAACTAGGATTTTTAGAAACGCACTCTTTATTATTTTAATAGATTAGATATTACAATTTCACTATAGTTATTTGCAAAAAGTCTGCAATACAATTCTTTGAAAATCATTTCCCAAAACATTTTTCTAAAATCCCAGTAAGGTCTTTTTTGGATCAATTTAAGAACAATTTTGTTAATGACATTATTGTAATTGTACAGATTTGAGGAGGCCAACTCAAACTCCTTCTAAGGCCCATAAAAAAAGTAGGAAGAGGGATGGTTAAGAGCTTATGCGGTCCTCAAAAAGGTGCGTTATATAACTATAATTGCGTCTTTGATTTTCTAAAATGTATTTTATTTTGCAAAACCAAATTTTCTCTCCCAAACGCTTCAGTTGCTGGGGTAGTGTTGGAAGGCTGACTATTGTGTGCCATCCATGACGTGACCCTTAGTAATTACATGTCTTTACTGTTACTAAGCGAAATTTTAAAGAAAGAGAAACATTTAGTGAGAATGTGTTTGTATAACATTGGTGATTTTGTTAAAACAGAAACTCAAATTACCTAAACGTTTGGTACAAAGTGCATAGTTTTTACTTCCTTTTTTTGACGTGTTTCTTGCTTTTGGTACAATGAAATAAACGTGCATTCGCTTACTTTAATCACTAGTTTATTTATTGCCAGTGAAAACATAATAGCAAATATTATTTCTTTAGATTAGTTATTTTGCAGTACAGCACTGAATAAAAGAATATTTAGATTAACTGAGCAATCTACTCCTCTATAAGACACAACCCTAGGTTATTCTATAAACAAAAAGAATTGGAATTCAGTAATACTTGCAACAATCATTTTTTTAAATCCAAGTAAAATACACTTATCTCTATTTGCCTGAAAAATTAAATACGGGTTGCACAAATGCAATAATTTGAACCATACTCCGTTAAAAAAGGAGACACGATTTTTGAGTAGCCACAACGTTATGAGACATCCTATATAGTTCAATATAGTTAGAAAACCTCACTGCAAGGAAAAAGACGTCCTCTCTCAGAAAGGCATGGTTTTACGTGTTTCCGGAGATGACTTACAATTACAAATAGACTTCGTTTAATTAATTGTAATTCACAATATCAAATTTCAATACGTTCATGCAATTTTCCGGAATACATCTACCATTGGCAATGCCACGACGTAAATCTTAAACTCGCCAGCGTTATAGATCAGGTACGAGACTCTTCGAGTAGGAAAATGATATACGTAAATACGTATACACCGAAAAAAGGCTTTCAAACAGGATACCCATCGTACACCTGTTTGAGATAGGAATTCATGTGATTTAAGACCATTATAAGACCCGTTATTAACCCTGTTTGACTGTTAATCAAGTTAGATCTTATGCGAGCACAATAAAAGGTCGACTTAATTTAAGTAAACTTCTTCAAGCGGGATGCCTCTTTTATAATCGATAACATGTAGGTGCTCTACGCTACGTCGATTTTATCGAAACCGTCTGCGTCTGACTTTAGAAGGTGACGTTATAGGTATACGTATTGTATATACGGTGGTCGCATGTATATGCTGTAAAATTCGAGTGCTAATATTGACACTTGAAAGTGGTATATATATATATATATATATTGTGACGGATGTTTTTGCCGTCACCATATAATATTCCCGAGTTTCTCGCCGCGTGTGCTGTTGGTCCCTATGCATATATATATACAGTGAATAAAAGTGAAACTTTACGGAAAACTTAATGAAAGAAATAAAAGTAACATTTTTCACTATTCATGTCTGCTTAATATTTTGTGGAGTAGCCCTTGGTTTTTTACAGCTTGAATTCGTTTGAGGATTGATCTCATCAATTTTTCGCAATATTTTGGCGATATTTTGTTCCACTCTTCAAAAACTGCACTCTTTAAGCCACTTCTATTACAATTATTGTGTTTTCTAATTGCGATTTTTAATTGGTTCCACAAATTTTCAATTATATTTAAATCCGCTGATTGTTGAGATGTTTCTATTACCTTTGGGCAACTGCTTACGTCTTAAGCTGAGCGAATGATACAGAATACGATTTTAATATCAAAATTGGCACAAGAGAACTAGTCTAGACGGAATTCGTTTCAAAAGATTTGAAAACGAGAAAAGTGTAATGACTACAGCTAAATCCTTCTTTAATTTTAGAAGTATATTTCGCCATGATGGATAATTTTCCTATAATCTAGCCACCGAAATCTTCATTTGCATACGTATTTTTAATATATTTTAGATGACTTCGATTTTTCGCAAAAAATGTACTTTGAAAATTCGTTAAAATTTCGATCATCTTGGATCTGGTTCAAAACTCGTCTAATAATATTTACAATCATACAGAATACGACTTTAAAATAAAAATTGACAGCAGTTTAATGTACTTCTTTATCCTGAACCGAATGAAACCAACCGCAGTTCAATAGAACTATCCGTTGTCTAGATGTATTGAATATATTCCCCTTTTCGAGCATTTGACCTCATTGTGGGCTGATGGATGTAGGGTTAAGAATTTTATGAATCGCAGGTTAAGGATGTTCAAATTAGAAGTAATTCTTTTGTGTATACTTTCGGTTTAGGCTTGTATATTGTGGAACATATTAATACAAGTGTACTAATGAGAGCTTAAAAAAATGTACAATACCGTGTCGATGGCACGACAAGACGTGCGTCAAGGACTTAAAGCGAACCATAAATCCGTCAGACATATACCACCTCGTGTATTTAAGTGTGCGTGGGTTTAGGAAAATTAAATCGTAGAAGCAAAACGAACTTAATAGGCACTAAATGAAGGTAATTTCTCTTGTGCGATTGTGCTTTCTATAAATATATTACGCGCAGTTCTTGTATATTACTACCACTACCGCATGCTGCCGTTGGGACTACGGAGACGTTCGTCGCGGGACGTTCTTCAGTGCGGTACGGTGACGATCGACCACCCAAGACGTCTCTTCGCCGGGATATTTGTCAATGGGACACCGTTCCTCCGCCGACGCTACTGATCTACATTGCTGGGATGCCTTCTTAATAGGGGTTTCTCGACGTTGCATGCACATGCACAGATGCATGCATCTAGGTATGTATACCCTCTCACCCTCCATCAACGCTCTATACCCTTTTCACATTCTTATTAATTAATGAGTCTTGAATTCCGTTCTCGCCGCATTGTCCGAGCTTTTCTACTATTCGATGCGCGATTCGCTTTTATATTTTGCCCGTATTATAATTAATATTGCACATACAAGGATGTTTACTGATATCGTTGAGTAAGAAGACTAAGTAATTAGGACTGTAATTATACATAAAGTCGAACAGTGAGCTGATGTTGTGGATCCTCAAAGATGCACGTAATTGCAGTAACATTTTGAGATGGAAAATCTTAGGCTCTTAATTTTCCAAATGGGTTCTTTTCTTTAAATTTTTTCTTTTAAATTCGAATATAGTGTTTAATAATTGAAGTAACCAAATGTAAGATTGTAAAGAAAAATATATTGACAAACCAAAAAAAAATGTATATATATATCGCTTTTTAACAAAATTTATTTTTCTACAAAAAAAACCTAAATTAATCCCTGTCCAGCTAATTTTATAAATTCTAAATGAAATACAAAATGAAATGAGAGCGAAAGAATAGTAAATTTTGAATATTTATTATAATTTGAAGTCTTTGATTTTGTAATCGTACTCACACTCACACGTAATCTCTAGTATTTTAGGTATAGTGGTCTTCCACCAATGTGTCCGGAACTCAAATTGTTATGATAATATCATCTGATACACTTTTTGACTTTAAATAAATTCAAAGAATTTCAAATATTACGATTAATTTGTGTGTGACTTTGACACAATTCTTATTTATATTCAGCTTGATACCGGGGATACACACGTTATATACGTATAACTTGTTTGCTTATACATATATAGTAAACACACTCTTGATGGAATGAAATCATTTACAAGTAATGCTGCCAGGCGTGCCATCCATCCGACGTACGAGAAATTTTGAAGTTAGTGTGATATACATATTTTAATAATATGATAAAAATGTGTGAGTACATTGAATGTCTCTTGGAAATAAATTTGGAAGAAATTATTATTACATACAAAAATATATTTACGAAAAGCGATATATATAGTAAACGATAGTGGAGTTTACGTTTCCACTGCACATGTTGTTGAAGGAACTCTTTTTTTAACATTAAAATTGTAGATTATATGTCAGTCACGAATAACTATGTAAAATTTAATATACACATAGAAGACTGTACGGAATAAATATTTGAAATAAATTTTAGATAACAAAATAAATACAAGTGGGAATGATGAATAGAGCTAAAACGAAGGTACATGCTTGGCAAATATATGATCAGACGTATACAAATAGATTTGACGTAAAAGTCCGATTACTAGGAAAAAGAATATCAATGCAATGTTGCTATTGTAAAAAAAAACAATGGAATAATTGAATTTCATATTAAATTAAAGGTACGAGGGCGACCTGAAATGTTTCCAGAATCGACAAGAAAAACACGGTATTGGTGTAGCTTTTTATTTCTATTTTTTGATGTAGTCTCCTCGAAGATCAATGTCCTTTTTCAAACGGTGGTCCAGTCATTTCAAGCCGTCGAAAAAGTAGGATGTTTCGACGTCTGCAAAATAGCCATCTGTAGCGGCGATGTCTTCCTCATTTGAGGCAAACCTCTTTCCTCCCAGTGATTTTTTAAGGTTTGGGAATAGGAAAAAGTCAATGGGGCTTGGTCCGGTGAATATAAAGGATGAGAGACTAATTCGGAGCGCAACTCATTCAATTTGGACACGACGATGCGGGATGAATGAGCCGGTGCTTTGTCGTGGGTCGATAAATCGCTGTAGTATTGCCCCGTGATCGTCCTTCCCTTCTGCATATAGTGGATGAGGATCACACCTTGCGAATCCCAAAAAATGGTCGCCCTAACTTTTCCGGCCAATGGAACGGTGTTTGCTTTCTTCGGAGCCGATTCACCTGGAAAAGTCCACTGCTTCGATTGTCCCTTGGTCTCCGGTTTATAGTAGAGGATCCAAGTCTCATCCACGATTACGAAACGCATGAAGAAATCCCTTGGATTACTTTGGATCCTGGCTAGATACTCCTCCGAAACGGTCATCCGATTTCGTTTTTGCTCTGGTGTGAGCAAACGCGGTACCCATCGCGCCGAAAGTTTTTTCATACCCAATATCTTGTGCAGGATATGGCGTTCTTCTGAGTTGCTTGTTGTCTCTGTTATCTTTTTCAGCTTCAATCGGCGATCGGCTAACTCGACATCATGACTCTTGTTGACCATTTCATCGTTGGTAGGGGTTTTTTGGCGTTCACTACCTGGTTCCTCACATATGCTTGTGCAGCCACGTTTGAACTCGCTCACCCAGAAGCTGGTGGTCGAAAATGATGGAGTACATCCGCTATGAACCTCTAGCAAAATACTTCGAATTTCCGTGGCCAGCCATCCAGAAGTGTTTGATCACTGCTCGAAATTCGATTTTATCCTTTTTTGCGAAACCACCTAACTTGCTGCACAAAATACACTCTCAAACAAAAACTATTAATAAACGTCTGAAGTTTTAACAGTTGCCATAAAAAAGATTACCCTTGCCGACCAATGAATCTACTTCAACCTTCGTCCGCCATCTCTTTCCGATGCCGGAAACATTCCAGGTTGCCCTCGTAGATACACAACACTAATGTTGCTTAAGTATCATTTTAACAAACATAGAACTTTCGCGTGAAAATTTTTAAACCATTCTTTATAAAATCACTTCATATTGTGGGTGGTCTATTCGTTTCAACCTTCCCATAACTATAGAAACTAATCCTCTCATTTAGCATAGCTAATGAAAATAATTTGTATGATAAAAGTTTGTATATAATTGCTGTTGTATCGTAAATGAAAAAAATTTCTTCAAAGCGTCATGCATAATGGCTACGCTGGCATTCATAGCCGCGTGAAAATCAAGCTCGTGCCAACTGGATAATCCTTTCATATCGGCCAGAGAATGGTTATTTAGTTGTATATCTGCTTGATAATTATCTTTTGTTCTTGGGTTACTTTTATTACTAATTATTTCTTACTTAGAAGGTACTTTATCTACAGTCCTTGTCCATTTTATTAGGGCCGCCTTATAAATGTAAGCTTTAGTGTGTTTCCAACGCGATAATTTACAAATACAAGTATAAGATTCATGGATAGGGTTTACAATACCTATCTAAATACGTTCCCTTTATATTTTTTTCTAAGAAATTGAGAAAGTGCCACTTAATGAGCTCTTGCCTATTATTATACCCCTCACGAATCATTCTATACTGTAGAAGATGGGTAGAAACAAGATTGAAAGACACAGTAATTCATAAAATATTATTTGAATCTGTTACTATTGTAGAAAGAATATTTATCTGTTTATTTAACAACGTTTTTTTGAGTGTTTACGTGTTAGTGTGCCACTTTAAGTTATTACTTGTACGCGCTTTGTTTTTTTTTTTTTTCATTATGGGTAAAGTATCCACAGTGCAGTGAATCACAGTTTTAATGAAAGAAAAAATACCAACTACAAGTACCTGAAGGGCGTTTTGCGGCAAGAAAAAGATCACTACTAATCGCGTGGATCGACGTAT
Organism: Trypoxylus dichotomus; assembly: GCA_023509865.1. Taxonomy (NCBI): domain Eukaryota; kingdom Metazoa; phylum Arthropoda; class Insecta; order Coleoptera; family Scarabaeidae; genus Trypoxylus; species Trypoxylus dichotomus. The sequence goes on from CM042075.1 coordinate 53,231,170, forward strand.
CCTGCAACTACCAACTGAAAACCGAGGTTTATCCGCCAAATAAATAAGAAATGTAATGTCTCAACAAGGAATGCAAATATCCACGCGTACAGTACGTAGACGATTGTACGAAACCGGATTAAAATGCAGACGCTGTCTGAAGAAGCCAAGATTAACACTGATGTTAAAGCGAGCACGCTATGAATGGGCAAAATGTCATCATCATTACAAAATTGAAGTTTGGCGAAAAGCAAGACAAAATAACTTACATGAATACGTAAATCAAGAAAAAAAATTTTGTTTGAACAATGTCTTTTCGTTAAAGATCGTATTCAGCGATGAGTCAAAACTAGAAGCCATGACCGAGAGAGCTCAATTTGTTAGACGACGTCCATCTAAACGGTTCAGTGAAGTTAGTGTACTAATAACGGTGAAACACCCTCCGTCAGTTATGGTATAGTTCTGAATAAATTTATGCTTATACAATACGTTTTTCGTTATATATTTTAACAAAATCACTATTTTAGCAAGTGGCCCTAATAAATTGGACAGGGACTGTAAGTGTGGCATTCTCTAAGTACGTGTGTACTGACAAGCACTCACAGCACTGACTAGTCGAATAACACTGAACAAGCGTGCTTTAATACTGGTAATCGATTCTCAGTGCCGCGCGCTTCACCCCTTCATGTTGTTCTCCGCACGGCACTGAAACTTGCCCCTGTTTATATTACTATTTTTCATGAAATATACAGATAAACTGTTGAAATGTTCTTCCATGCAATGAAGTATAAATACACTAACACTAGTATTATAGCTTTTAGTAATAAACATTTACATTATTCTCAATAATCGACTACGTTACCATATCAAACTGCATGATAGTAGCAAGCATTAATTTATATTATACCCATTTAACCTTCTTCCCAGAAGCGTATTTGGCGAAAACGTATCTACGTATACTAAAAAGCAATTCTGGAGAGACTTAAATCTTCGCGACAAAACATGCACCTCCAATAATATCCCACTATTTATGTAAAATGGTATACGTTCGAGGTAATAACCGAAAAAAAATATAAGCGTTCTTAAAAACAACGTTATGCGCGGACGTAAACTGGCAATTGATAAAGACTTTAGTAGGCTCGTAAACGTGATCTAGTGTCAATAAATTGTTTGTCAAAAATACCAAAAATGAAATTTCGGCGGTCGCTATACGACTGGATACGAGTTTGTGAGACGGAGGCCGTTTTTCTCTTTTCCTCTTCTTTTCATTTGTTATGGGGTATTAGCATGTTAAGAACGATAATGGTTTCATAAAGATGTTATGTTCTGTTGCTCGTTTAGGTGTTCATAAACTCGCATTAATTCACACGTTATACCTCTTAGCTTCGCCTTATACAATTCTGTAATTTCAACGCGATTCTGCGCGACGGACGTGCTGTGCTGTATTTGTCTGTCCCTTACGTATGTACGTGACGAGGCTCTCTAAACGAGAAGTTATGATATGATATGTATGTAAATACGTGTACCTAATATATTAGTATAGACGTATGTGATATTGTGAAGTTGTCTGGAAGAGTTATTAGGAGCGATTTTCTTCAAATGCGACGCTGTCTTAAACTCTCTTTGGAGATAATTTACACCGTATTATTTAAATTTATAGGGACAGGGGCGTGAAGGCAAAATGATTTTGCTCTGAAATTATTCAATAAATAACAATATTTACTACGAAATAATTTGTATCCTCATTAGCATTGGTTTTGATGACAGGAGAGAATCAACTTGTCTAGGATGTTCATTCAAAATAATTTCATTTTTAATAATAATAATATTTTATTGGCAACTAAATGGTAAATACAGAAACAGAACCAAAAAAGGAATACAAGCAGCAATTGTTTCTGCCAATTGGATCATCTGCAGTATACCAAGAAGGTTTCCTGTTGTTAATTATGACCCAAGAACAAAGAAACAATGAGAAAATAATTCGTTCCACAACCAAATCATCTATCACACTGCAATACTGCAAATGTTTATTCGCTGGAGCGTTGCTTATTCATTAAATTATTATAAACAGCACGTCCTAAAGGTATTAAATGGTACAACTGAAATTTTGACAGACGACTACGCAATTGCCTGTCAATAATCTCCTTCAAGATCTTCGACAGAACGGGCAATATACAAATTGGGCGAAGATCAAGACTGCTATTTTTTGGAATTAGGAATGCTATGAGCATTCTTCCACTAAATAAGGAAAGCATCCATCTGAAGACAATAATTGAAAACGTGTTAATCGTGGCAACGCATAAACTTGAAATGTTGTTTCTGTGTTAAAATTTTAATAAGTGAAAGTAGAAAATAGATGATCCATTTAAAAGGAAATATCTCATTCCTTGACATCGAAAATTACAAAAAAAAGAAAACGGTAAAATGACAACAAAAATTGTGCTATCATAGCATATTCCATAAAAATTATTTGTTTGCGGAACAGGATTCTATGATGAATTCATTGAAAAAGCGGGGCATATATGACTAAGGAGGCACCCTGTATACTTAAAATATAAAAAAACAAAAAATTATAATGTATGTATTTACACATGTAATTGCCGTCGCTATTGTTCGAGTAAATATTCGAGCAAGTTGGACGAACTGTTATTGTTTTTCGTTATTACGTTTTTTATGATTTTGTTATTAGTAAGCGTTCTGCTTTTCTTGTCAAGTTTTCCGGCCATAATTCAATGTAGAAATAACTCCATTATTGACAACTGTGTAGCATAAAACATCAGGTTTAATTATTTTTGAAAATTATCATTTGTCTCCATTATTTATTATCCATCGTCTTTCTTCAGTTCCTAACTTCCGTTTTTCATGTGTCATCGATGCTGTCGCTTGTCATTTGTCATTTGTTTCTGTCAGTTCTTATCCGTCTTTTATTATCTGTTATTTGTCATACATCACTTGTCACCTCTGATTTACCACCTGTCATTCATCGTCTATCATTTACCATTTTGCATTCCCTATGTGTCATTTGCCATCTGTCATCTGTCATCTGTCATTTGTCATTTCCCATTTGCCATTTTCACTTGACATTTACCATCTGTCAATTGTTTCTGTCAGTTCTTATCCGTCATTTATCATCTGTTATTTGTCATCTGTCACTTATCACCTATCATTTACTACCTATCATTCGCCATCTATCATTTATCATGTGCTATGTGTCATCTGTCATTTGCCATTTTCATTTGACAATTGTCATCTGTCATTTGTCACTTGTCATCTGTGATTTGTTATCTATCACTTGTCATCCGTCTTCTGTTATTTGTCATCTGTTACTCATCATCTATTATTTGCCATCTATCAGTTACTATTTGCCATTCACCATCTATCGCTTACTGTCTGTGGTTTGGCAGATATCATTTATTATCTGCCATTTGCCATTTACCATCTGTTGTTTTCTATATGTCGTTTGTATCTTATTTGTCAGCCATCATCTGTTATTTGTTATCTCTCATTTGTCAACTGTCATTTGCCATTTGTTATCAGGCATTTATTAGCTATCATTAGTCGTCTATCACTTATTCTGGCTGCACTTCGGTTCTTGGGTTCTCTGTCGTGAAGAAATCTTTATACGGCAGAGAACTCGAGAATGCAATGAATCGTCTTGAAAGCTTGAAGACCACTTTATCACCTACCCTGTCATTTGCCATGTACCGTTTACTGTTTGTCGTTTACCATATATGATTCACTGTCCATCATTTGTCAGTCCATCTGTTACTTGTTATTTGTTACTTGACATCCGTCATTTACCAACTGCCATTTAACATCTAGCTTTTGCCATCTAAGGTCTGCTGTCTGTTGTTTGTCTGTTACTTGCTATCTGATGTTTGTCATTTGTCATATGCCATTTGTTATTTGATATTTACCATTTATTACTTGTTATCTGTCACTGCCATATGATCTATATGCCGAGCAAATGACAAATATCATACAACCATATGATCTTTGCCATTCGCTATTTGTTACCTTTCATTTGCCATTTACAATTGTTAATTATGAATCAACGAAACAGAATAGCATTGTGATATTCAGTGGAGCACGTCCGAGAAATTTGACAGTAAAGACATCAACGAAACATGAAGTTTGGAAAAACTATCGTACTTTAAATCGCGAAAGTAGAAACTTACGTTTCATTATGCAGGTCTTATCCCACTTATCTAACGTATGTTTTGCACATATATAAATTGTAGCAACTTCAGTCATAACAGCCTGGGGCACTTTCAATATTTTAGTAAGCCCATGCATTGCTCCTTCCAATATTAAAAAATACAGAATATTTATCTGTATAACACGATCCTTTTACCCTTTTGCTATAATACAGAAGAAAAATACAACACATATCAAAGCTACGCTCTACAGTTCGAACAAAGCTTACATCACTTGTTTGTTACCAATATAATGACATCAGTCCAGGCAACGTTCTGAACGCATATACTACATCGTGTGTGATCATTACTGTTATTACGTGCGTCCGTTATCCTTTTATCCTAAAAGTAGGGCGTATGCTGGAGGAGTCCACATATTCGTCACTTACCAATTTGTTCTACTTCTCTTGAAAATTGTCGAGAAATTTCGAGCGTTCGGATCGCTTTCGCGAGAAAAGGGGCTTATTTATGTGCGGCGGTCCCTTAACGGAGTACCATTATTTCGCCCCGAAATTAAATTTAAAATTATTAATAATTTTCGTGCGCGCAATACCCGTCAGCTTGTAAAAATACGGTTCTTAAGTTTCACCCGTTGAACGCCTAAAATCGTATTATACGGCAGAAGAAAGATCACGATTCCAAATATGCATATATAAAGAGTAATACATATCGCACCAAGAAAGCTTACGCAGGAACATCTGCAATAGTCTGGAAAACATCTCGGAATAGATGAAAATTAAAATGTAAAATTCAAGCATTTTTTCTTAATTATCCCACTTACATACTTAGCTTTCTCTAAATTAATTATAACACTACGTATTTCTTGGCTACTTCACAAATACAACAACATATATTCACAATTTAAGCATATAAACATCACTTATAGTCAAAGAGATTAAATAACCTACTGTTGCAATAGCATACAGAGTTTGGCGTTCTTCCTTTAACCAACTTGAAAAGAAAATAATATGTAAAAAAATAATATATTCAGGTAATAGTCACTATGGAGTAAATAATGTAGTCTTAATCGGAGAATTTCATTAATTTATTGTTATATGTTTCAATCTGAGTCTGAAATTTAGAATGATTGCTTATGTGACCGATGACCAAAATAAATCTTTAGCAAATAGTCAGTCAGGATAATTCCTTGAGCATCCCAGATACCAGCAGAGAGTAGAATCTTAAATTTGCGTGGGGGAGGAGAACCGTGAGGTTTCCACTCTCTACTTAACACTTTGGTCTCTGAATCATAGTGATGCACCCATGACTCATCCATGGTCACATACCGACTAAGAAAGTTCTCATTGTTTGCTTGGTACTTTTCCAAAAGACGCTTACAAATCAACACCTGATTTCTTTTTTGATCAATGGTTAACATTCGGAGCACCCATCTTGCACTCATTTTTTCATATCTAATTCTCTAGTTAGTATACTGTGCACCATATGATATCATAAGCCAGTATCTTCCATAATGTCCCTGATGCGTACTCGTCGGTTTTGCAGTGCGATATCGTGTATCTTTTTAAATGTTTTAATAGGAAACTGCGGACTCACGAATAGTTGCCATAATGTCTTTATGAATTTGAGTTGCCGTTATGCCCTTTTTCTGGAGGTATTTTATTACGGCTCTTTGTTCTACAGGATCCATTTTTATGAACAATCACGACACACAATTCAAGAATAAGCCACAGCATAGCGACAGTTTGAGATACAAACTTGATATTACGTAGATATAATCTACGGAAGTCAATTAACTAAATGTCAAAAGAATTAATCGAACAACCAATTAGAAGTAGGTGAGGATGGAGCATGAGAATCCGCCCTCCTACATTAATAGTTTTATTAATATTTATTTGTAGATGTTTTATGATTGTGATGTGTTACTAATGACAACCTAGGAACTCGCCAATTAATTCCGCCAATTAAGAGAGGTTCTCAAGAAGAAAAAAGTTGGGAGCCATTGCTCTAACGAATAGCAGGAAAGAGTAAATTTCGCATCAAGTACATCGTCAGTATAGCATTTTTATTGTTTGCATCTGCGGTGTAAATACTGTAACAGTCATCTATTAAGAATAGTATATTACTGCCTAATAATTATCAAGATTAATAGCGAAAGCTGACTTTATATTCATCCGTGTTGATATGGAAGTTTGACAAAACTAAGCGCATGAGATTTTGTGTATCCTATTTTATAATTTTCTCGAGCTACGTTATTAGATTTTCGAAACGGCTATTATTATTGATATACAGCAATAAACCATCAATTTAACTTTTATTTTTCAATAAAACCACTTAAGATATGAATACCTACGTTTTACTGTGTATCTGTACCGAACAGTAAATGTTAAATAAGAAGAACGAAATGAAAAAAAGGTAATACAGCACCGATCGTCTCTCTCTCCCTTTTCTTTTCTTTTTCGTCCGGTATAGAGAGATCGAGTATAGATTCCAAACCTGACCTCATCATTTGTTCATTATACGCTCCTACGGTCAGTTAATATCAGAACTAATGAACATATTATTTACCTTCAAGTAACTAAATGTTGCTGTGTAAACGGGTCCCGGGCATCAGATCATTTCACAGCATCAGCGACGTGTGTGGTCCGATCTATTACATACACACGCTCCGGCACATACCAACACACATGCACACCGTCGCGGCCGCGCGTTATTAGTTTCGAACGGGCAGGGA